>JASDDO010000008.1:425033320-426266332 GCA_030015575.1 Agapanthus africanus
ATTTCCCAATTAATATTAATATATAAATATTATAAATATTATATATATTTATATATAATTATAATTTATAAACTTAATATTTTAAAAAATATATTATATATAATATATTATATTATAATAATTATAATATATTTACATATTAATTATTAATAATATAATAATTTATTAAATAATTCATAAATATTACATATTTATAATTATATTAAATAAATATAAATATTATATATAATAATATTAAATATTAATATTATTATTATTATATTAATATATTATTAATATTTTATAAATAATAATATTATATAATAATTTAATATTAATTATATAAATATTTAATATAATTATAAAAATTAAATTAATAAATTAAATTTAATTTAATACCATTATTAATATTATATTAATTATATAATATTAAATTTATAAAATTATTTATAATTAAATATTTACTAGATTTATTGCGGATACATACCGGGCCCACCATGTACCCGAGACGGTTCATCCACTCCTCGAATCGGGTCTCGAAATCCATCAGAAAACATGAAATCTCATGGTGGACGACACATACATCATGAGAAAACCGCATCTTATGTTTTTAAAAAGAGAGGAGGAGGAGAGAGAGAAGTTTTTACATATTCTTTCGGTTTTCCCCAAAATCCAGAAATCTCATAGAAATCCAAATCTCAAAATCATGAGTAACTATATGATAAGTGTCGGCATATGCCCATAATACTGCATGATAACATGAAATATGAATGCATGAATGTCTAAGCAATAAATATCATGTCTGTACTAATGTCAGAGAATAATCACAATATTATAGCGGTCTAGTTGTTAACTGATTCTATCCATAAAAGACAATATGATCTAAAGTGTACGTGACATAGCAATTACCGATGATGATGTGTGTGAGCCGGCAAATAAGTGTGTGTGGAATATGCGCGTCATCAATGGTGCTAGTGTCCTAACAGGTAAGGTTTATACTGATTATAGCAACATATAAAAGAACATGCACCATGATGATTACAGTATGAATGCAAGACAGATGTGCATTATCCACCCCTCTGCGACATACGAGAACAACTATCACTATATGAATCGAACCTAACTTAGTGTCCATCTAACCTCCTAAGGAACTTAACCTAAGAAACTAGTCATTAAGAAACAAGAGTCTACCTAAGTCTGAATCAATATCTCTAATAGTCGGCGATCCAGCCTCAATAGCGTCACGTACGAAGTACGGCTTCCTCGAATCAAGAGTGTGGATCAATCATCATATCTATGCCTCGTACGGTAAAATCCATCGTACGACATCCCAATATCGGGGTACGGGTCAAGTATCTCCTAGGTGTCTCATTATTCGTATAATGTCATCACCAACACATCTCATGATCAAGGTGCTAAACTGTAATCGCCTACATCAATCATATATCATTGCCATCATAATAAGCATCATTAGTTTATCCTCAGAAATATCATATCATATGTATCATATTGTGATTAAGTTATACTGATATCATATCGTCCTCAAGTCACACCTCTATGATATCGACATCAGGTCACACCTATATGATGTCGTAATCAAGTCATACATATCCCATATCGTGATCAATCACAGGTTACAGTCAGGGTACTATTTTAGAGTCCTATGTACCTCAATATCATCACTACCCCTTATAATTTAGGTATACATGTTCATTATCTCATTCTCTAATGATTCGCTAACACTTAATACGACTGTATAGCCAAGAATCACGGCATCAAGCCCAGTTACACTGTTTCATCATATCTCGGATATCATATCACATCAATGTATCCCATATACGTGTTGTATATATATATATATACCTATACCTAGTTCTGTATATATACACACATACACGTATACCCCATGTCAAGTTTCAGTGTGTGCGTGTGTATGTTTCTATCTGAAACCTACGAACCTCTTCCAAGGTACTCATCCTCAGATATGGTTTTCCTAAATCAGTCTAGTCCAGCCTAGGGCCATTACTAGGGTCCTACTCATTAAGAATCTAGGGTCACATCTGGTTTCCTAATGTCAATAAGTACTATTCCTATTCTACGTTGCGGGGGTGCTAAACGCCATCCACCCGACTTCCCCCCGTAGATATACATCTACTCACCTGGTCTATGTCTGCCGAAGACAGTGTCGCCATCCTCCTCTTCATCGCCCGCAGTCCATGTGAGGGGTACCTAAACGCAAACATATAAATAGTATCGTAAACTGAATCACATACGAAAGTCAAACGATACAAAGAACAAGCATAGGTTAAAACCTATGTCCCGTCCACGCAAAAGAACCAAATATCGCTCGATATCGGCGTACAAACTCCGATGGATCGAAATAAACATCAACAAATAACTCGTAGTTTTAAAACACCTTACTTATATTATAAAACATGATTAAATCCATCGAAACCCTAAAATCCATCAAACCGTCCAATTTCGTAAAACCCGAAAATACCAATTTACCGTTTTTCATCAAAACTTGACATTTAAATGAAACCAATGGTCATAAAACTCATTAAATAGCATAACTAGACTATACAAACCATTACTATATTTTTATTACACAAATTTGTATAAATTTGAAATTTCTAGTTTGCAACCTTTAACAATTTTCAACATTTTTCAAGCAAAATACCACAATTCCACAACAAAACTTGATTTTACATGGATTAATGTTTTAAACTACAATTCATGATGATAATGATATAATGAAACCATAAATTATATTTTTAATCTCATTTATTTAGGAATTTCCAAAATCTAGTTTACAAAAATAGCATTTTATTAGTATTTTTCCAATCATCAAAAGAAACTAGTGATCAAACTAAGTTTTTCTTTCCATTAACATGCTAATATTCTCACTAAAACTACAATCTAATGATAGCAATCTTAATTAGAATTTTATATTACCCACAAACACATTTTATAAAAACCTAGTTAGCTAAATAGCTTAATTAAATCAATTTTGGATAAAAAAATTATTATACAACAACCATGCAAGATTTTTCCACTCTAAAAATGTTAAACTAGCTATTATAACCTTATTTAATTAATAAAAATCACAACTTGATTTTTCAAACCCTAACTTGAATTTTAAAAGTAGCAAATAGAATTAATATATTAAATCTAATTATGCTTAAATGAACATCTAATAACAATAAATCAAAAGAAGGAAATTTATACCTCCAAAATATGAAACCCAAACATGAAATAAGCCTCCAAAATGCATGCTTTCCATCTCCAAAATCCATGCTAAATAGGTCAAAGGAAAATGGTAGAGGTTGAATGTTGATTTTTGAGATTTATTTTTGGAATTTTTGATGAATTTTGATAATTTTTAATGCAAAAATGATGGGGGAAAAATTTTGGGGCTACCCATGGAGGGGAGGCCGGCCATGGAGAGGGAGGAGGGTGGAGAGAGAGAAAAAATGTGTGGTATTGTGTAGAAAGTTCATAAATAATGCATTTTTTTCACTTAAACCCTTTATTATCTAACTTTTTCAATTAAACCATTTTCCTAGAAATTTCTAGAACCATGGAGAGATTTTGGAAAAGATTTTGCATATTACACACTTGATTCTAATATACCATGGCTCATTTTATAAATTAAAACCATTCAAATTTGTAATTTACACTAATTTAAATAAAAAATAAAGCTTATGTTAATATTTAAAATATTTAATTTAGGAAAAATATTTAATTGAACTAAAAATTTATAAGTGGCTAAATAAACACTATTTACTAGTAATTACATAATTAAAATAGGTATTTTTGAAATTATAATGAAAAACAATCACGGTTTAGTTTTTCGAAAAATACATTTTACTTTACCGAAAATCATAAAATTCACTTAAACAATTTTATTCATTTAATTATTTATTTAATTATTTTTAAAACGTTACAATCTTCCCCCCTTTAAGAAATTCGGTCCCCGAATTTAAATTAAAACTCCCTTCCAAATACTAAAACATTTAGCAAAACACTCAAATCGTCGGGGCTCCGAAATCATCAATACATAACAAAAATCAACTCCATCAAGCATAACGCAATCATCGGAGTTATCGTGAAGACAAAATATCAAAACCCAATACGAAAACCAGCATAATATACATCAAAACTATAACTTAAATATAGTGCGCATCATAGTAAAATCGTCCAAATATCTGGATAAGGAAATATGCAACACCCCTTTTTGAAAATCGCCGTGTGATGCACGTGTCACGGCATAAGTAGCGGACGTTTATTTAAAAAAATAACTATATATATATTTATATATATCTTTTATTTAATATACACGTCCCGCCTGGTTACTAAATCAAATAATAGTGATTATGGAAACATACTGCTCAAACTGAAATCAATCCCAATCACATTAATAAAATATCATGTGCGTCCGGTGCGCACTGAAATCGAAACAAAATACAGATACCACGAATACACACAACAATAAAACTAAGTACAACAGGTGTGCACCAAAAACATCTGTCAAGTGCAACGGGCGTGCACGACTCAATATCAGGTGCATCTAATCTGCACAAAACCCCGATTTAGTGCATCTGGTGTGCACAAAATCGCATCAAGTGCGCCAAGTATGCGCAAGAATCCTAATCAGGTGCACATGGTGCACGAAAACATACATCGAATATCAAAATCGAAATCACAGCACAAAAATGCATGAAAACTAGGTCGAAATATATGTCAAAATCATGTGTAACCATATGCACGAAATCAAATCAAAATCTCAAAAGGTATTAAAACCAAATCAAGTGCACTGGGTATGTACTAAACAACATCAATACAACTGATATATGAAACACAAATAGAATGAAATGAAGGTACACACATGAAATACCAATCGTAGAACAAAGTCCTCAAAATACCAAAATCCAATCAACGAAAATATGAAATTCAAATCACTAAATCACAATCGTAAACACTATCGTCAATGTGCGCCTCTTTCCTCTGATGTCGATTGTTTCGAACTCGTCTCTTCGTAGCTATGCTGACTGCGCTACCAACGGCAATACTCATATCTAGAGTCTCCCACGTAGTCGATCCCTTCACATGATATCCGGACTACATTAAACTTTTCGATCAATCCATCAAAATCCCATAAGTCCCTGAGAGCTCAACACTCAAGTACAGTTTAAAAATATCCGGTACATACCCCAGCATCGATGATCCAGCCGTAGAAGGGCAAACCCAAGCCTCACTAATGACACCGCGGAACTGCCGTAAACCCTAAGGTTCAAGGGCGTTCTCGTGGTCATTATGTCGAGTTAGGGTTTCATTCTTCTAGAGGGTCCATCGAAATACCTGCATGTTCTTCCGAATACTTTAAACTTGGGAAAATGGTTTTCTGATAATCGTTCGAACCCTTTAACTTCATCCGGACGGCATGTGAATACCCTTCGTTCGCACGCTAAGCAATGCTTCAATCCTCAAGAATAACCAATACTCTAATGGTTATCGCATTCGAGCCGCAGCTCCCTCTGCCAGTGCGCCCCGTGGTAACAGAAACCACTCTCCGACATCGACGAAGATAGATCAAAGGAACGAATGAAATACGGTGCAAACAAATGTACATCCTAAGGTTCCTTAAGCAGAGTAGCGTATCGTAAGTATGCCGCGGACCATACCCACGGTACGTTACTCTACCTAAATCGCTTACTCCATCAACCAAGGGTCACCTAGACTTATACAAGGTTAAACCTAGCGCTCTGATACCAACTTTGTCACGACCCGAAAGTACGGAACGTGATCGGCACTTAGATTACGAAGCGTCTAGAGGCGCAACGTAACCTAAGTAAGCCGAAGCCCAGAAATCTAAACCATAAAAGAATAAGACGAAGTAAAAGAACATGAAGAAAAACAAGTTTAAAAATATCAGCAATTTTTCCCAAAAATTTCGGCAGAGTCTCCTCTGTAAAAACTGGTCCCCAGACGGGTACAACAAGTATAATATAAATAAATAATAAAAAGCATCCCCAAACGGGTGCTAGTATCAACGCCAACAGGCGGAAACAACCACAACAAGCACAATAATATACAACGCCAAAGGGCGAGGCTCAAAACTCAAAAGAAAACAAAACCACCATATCAGAATAATACATGCGCGACTCTAAGGTCGAAATAAAAGACTGGTCCAATAAACTTATCAAGTAATACAAGTATGGTTGATGGAGCTTACTAGATACAAATGAATGAATAAAAGTACAATGGTGGTTCGGATACAAGTGAACCAACCTACCGTGCAAATCACCCTGAAAGAATAGATGTGCCAGCAAGCTGCCAGGGAAACCTGTACACCGAACCTGTAATAAAATTTGGCACAACGGGTGTGAGTTGCCAACTCGTGAGTAGAAGACATCTACGAAAAGAAATCGAATGCACAACGCTATCCTAGGTCATAATAATACACTATAATATCCTAATCATCTAGTAATAGCAGGGTATAACTACGTGTAAGTGCAGATACTCCGTGCTTGTGTCAGTGCCTCATATAATACTATGTCATATGAAATGAAATGCATGCACCATGAATGTAAAGTAACAAATCCTGAAATCCAGATATATATGTATAAGAAGTCTTTAGCTGTTATCATAGTAAAATGTGTATAAGAATCTGAAATCTCAACAATGAAATCCATGGAAATCCGTGTCAAGCGTCGACACAACACATGTAATCTCAAGTCTCAATATCTCGGGCTCCGTCAGTCCGGATCGGCCCATATCATCAAATCTCACGACAACGGTCGGTATCCTCCGGATATCCGCCGCGCCAGACATCACCGGTAGGTAGCCTTCCCCTGCCAGGCTCATCGTCTACAACTCGATCTTCTTGCCCCGGGATACCATACCGGGCCCACCATGTACCCGAGACGGTTCATCCACTCCTCAAATCGGGTCTCGAAATCCATCAGAAAACATGAAATCTCATGGTGGACGACACATACATCATGAGAAAACCGCATCTTATGTTTTTAAAAAGAGAGGAGGAGGAGAGAGAGAAGTTTTTACATATTCTTTCGGTTTTCCCCAAAATCCAGAAATCTCATAGAAATCCAAATCTCAAAATCATGAGTAACTATATGATAAGTGTCGGCATATGCCCATAATACTGCATGATAACATGAAAATATGAATGCATGAATGTCTAAGCAATAAATATCATGTCTGTACTAATGTCAGAGAATAATCACAATATTATAGCGGCCTAGTTGTTAACTGATTCTATCCATAAAAGACAATATGATCTAAAGTGTACGTGACATAGCAATTACCGATGATGATGTGTGTGAGCCGGCAAATAAGTGTGTGTGGAATATGCGCGTCATCAATGGTGCTAGTGTCCTAACAGGTAAGGTTTATACTGATTATAGCAACATATAAAAGAACATGCACCATGATGATTACAGTATGAATGCAAGACAGATGTGCATTATCCACCCCTCTGCGACATACGAGAACAACTATCACTATATGAATCGAACCTAACCTAGTGTCCATCTAACCTCCTAAGGAACTTAACCTAAGAAACTAGTCATTAAGAAACAAGAGTCTACCTAAGTCTGAATCAATATCTCTAATAGTCGGCGATCCAGCCTCAATAGCGTCACGTACGAAGTACGGCTTCCTCGAATCAAGAGTGTGGATCAATCATCATATCTATGCCTCGTACGGTAAAATCCATCGTACGGCATCCCAATATCGGGGTACGGGTCAAGTATCTCCTAGGTGTCTCATTATTCGTATAATGTCATCACCAACACATCTCATGATCAAGGTGCTAAACTGTAATCGCCTACATCAATCATATATCATTGCCATCATAATAAGCATTATTAGTTTATCCTCAGAAATATCATGTCATATGTATCATATTGTGATTAAGTTATACTGATATCATATCGTCCTCAAGTCACACCTCTATGATATCGACATCAGGTCACACCTATATGATGTCGTAATCAAGTCATACATATCCCATATCGTGATCAATCACAGGTTACAGTCCGGGTAATATTTTAGAGTCCTATGTACCTCAATATCATCACTACCCCTTATAATTTAAGTATACATGTTCATTATCTCATTTTCTAATGATCCGCTAACACTTAATACGACTGTATAGCCAAGAATCACGGCATCAAGCCCAGTTACACTGTTTCATCATATCTCGGATATCATATCACATCAATGTATCCCATATACGTGTTGTATATATATATATACCTATACCTAGTTCTGTATATATACACACATACACGTATACCCCATGTCAAGTTTCAGTGTGTGCGTGTGTATGTTTCTATCTGAAACCTACGAACCTCTTCCAAGGTACTCAACCTCAGATATGGTTTTCCTAAATCAGTCTAGTCCAGCCTAGGGTCATTACTAGGGTCCTACTCATTAAGAATCTAGGGTCACATCTGGTTTTCTAATGTCAATAAGTACTATTCCTATTCTACGTTGCGGGGGTGCTAAACGCCATCCACCCGACTTCCCCCCGTAGATATACATCTACTCACCTGGTCCATGTCTGCCGAAGACAGTGTCGCCATCCTCCTCTTCATCGCCCGCAGTCCATGTGAGGGGTACCTAAACGCAAACATATAAATAGTATCGTAAACTGAATCACATACGAAAGTCAAACGATACAAAGAACAAGCATAGGTTAAAACCTATGTCCCGTCCACGCAAAAGAACCAAATATCGCTCGATATCGGCGTACAAACTCCGATGGATCGAAATAAACATCAACAAATAACTCGTAGTTTTAAAACACCTTACTTATATTATAAAACATGATTAAATCCATCGAAACCCTAAAATCCATCAAACCGTCCAATTTCGTAAAACCCGAAAGTACCAATTTACCGTTTTTCATCAAAACTTGACATTTAAATGAAACCAATGGTCATAAAACTCATTAAATAGCATAACTAGACTATACAAACCATTACTATATTTTTATTACACAAATTTGTATAAATTTGAAATTTCTAGTTTGCAACCTTTAACAATTTTCAACATTTTTCAAGCAAAATACCACAATTCCACAACAAAACTTGATTTTACATGGATTAATGTTTTAAACTACAATTCATGATGATAATGATATAATGAAACCATAAATTATATTTTTAATCTCATTTATTTAGGAATTTCCAAAATCTAGTTTACAAAAATAGCATTTTATTAGTATTTTTCCAATCATCAAAAGAAACTAGTGATCAAACTAAGTTTTTCTTTCCATTAACATGATAATATTCTCACTAAAACTACAATCTAATGATAGCAATCTTAATTAGAATTTTATATTACCCACAAACACATTTTATAAAAACCTAGTTAGCTAAATAGCTTAATTAAATCAATTTTGGATAAAAAAGTTATTATACAACAACCATGCAAGATTTTTCCACTCTAAAAATGTTAAACTAGCTATTATAACCTTATTTAATTAATAAAAATCACAACTTGATTTTTCAAACCCTAACTTGAATTTTAAAAGTAGCAAATAGAATTAATATATTAAATCTAATTATGCTTAAATGAACATCTAATAACAATAAATCAAAAGAAGGAAATTTATACCTCCAAAATATGAAACCCAAACATGAAATAAGCCTCCAAAATGCATGCTTTCCATCTCCAAAATCCATGCTAAATAGGTCAAAGGAAAATGGTAGAGGTTGAATGTTGATTTTTGAGATTTATTTTTGGAATTTTTGATGAATTTTGATAATTTTTAATGCAAAAATGATGGGGAAAAAATTTTGGGGCTACCCATGGAGGGGAGGCCGGCCATGGAGAGGGAGGAGGGTGGAGAGAGAGAAAAAATGTGTGGTATTGTGTAGAAAGTTCATAAATAATGCATTTTTTTCACTTAAACCCTTTATTATCTAACTTTTTCAATCTAACCATTTTCCTAGAAATTTCTAGAACCATGGAGAGATTTTGGAAAAGATTTTGCATATTACACACTTGATTCTAATATACCATGGCTCATTTTTATAAATTAAAACCATTCAAATTTGTAATTTACACTAATTTAAATAAAAAATAAAGCTTATGTTAATATTTAAAATATTTAATTTAGGAAAAATATTTAATTGAACTAAAAATTTATAAGTGGCTAAATAAACACTATTTACTAGTAATTACATAATTAAAATAGGTATTTTTGAAATTATAATGAAAAACAATCACGGTTTAGTTTTTCGAAAAATAAATTTTACTTTACCGAAAATCATAAAATTCACTTAAACAATTTTATTCATTTAATTATTTATTTAATTATTTTTAAAACGTTACAGATTCACAGTAGTGTGAGCGGGCTTGCTCGTCGATCTTCTGATCGCTCAATACCCGGGTGGCCGTTACGTTTAGCAGACCGCTTGCGGCTTGTGGGTGTTTGATATGATCATCACCTGCTGCCGGCGTATTGACGAGTCTTTAGAGTCCTACACAGAGGTTTCCTGGCTCAAGCGAAACGAAATAGGAGCGCATATGAGATATGTGCGGGACCAAGAATAATGCGTGTATGTGATACCGTATTCCATTCTCGCGATGAATATATCGATTGGTTGTATGCGATATAACCTAGTTATCGAATCGAGGATTGATTCGATAAATCGATACATTGTATATTAGTCGGTTATATGCGATATGACCGGATCGTTAAATCAAGTGTTGATTTAATGATTTAATGCATAATTATATATTTGATATATTACTTTTCATTAACTAGTATTGGTTCACTTTAAATGGTTTTTCTCACTTGATTGTGCACATTGTATATGTGATATACTTTTGTACACAAGTTTGTATCATGTTTGATGATACATGCTCACTAGGGTTTGTGTAAAGATTAAACCATGGTTGTATATTGGTTAGGGTTTTCATTTTCTTATTCATTTATTTTATTTATTTTAATTTTGAAATGATAAAGAGAAAATGGTGGCTTTCTTTGTTCTTTGCTTGAAGCTTCTTGAAGCTTCAAAGCATCTTTGACTAAGCGACCATTTTGTCTCATGCTTAACCCTAACCACTCCATCTAACCTTAGTTAAATCTCTACACTAAACCATGGTTTGGATATGATAAGAATTGATTTTTCTTTTCTATTTTATTATTCTTATCATAACATTTTTGAGCTTCTTCTTCTTCTTCCTCAAGAAGAAAGCTTGCTTGATCAATGATGACTTGATGAAATGAGTGAGAAATCCAATTCTAAAGTGAACCCACCTCCTATTTCTTCATCCTCTACCTCTTGCCAAGTAGTATAGGGTGTTTTCTTCACAAGTTTCATGACTTGGTGAAGTGGGAGCTTGATCTTGTGATGCCTCGACGTAGATCATCTTCGGCACGAAGCCGACGACCTTGCCCGCCCATTTCTCCGATGAAGACGACGCTAGAGCCCGGGTTTCCATTTGGACAGCGAGGAGACTTCATTGCGGAGCTATGGAGGTGGAGGACCGGATCTACAAAGGTTGTATTTCCGTTCTTTTAGTTAAATTGTTAACTAGTTTCTTTTGTCGCCTATATATCTAGTTAACGATCCGTATTAGGGTTTCTCGGCACCCGTAAAATTGGAAATTGGCATGATTGATGCCTTGTAAGACCTCCTTAGTGTGCCTAGGAACCCTACAGTGGTATCAGAGCCTAGCTAGAGCCTTAGGCGAAGTCTAGACGACGTTTGAAACCCGATCGAACCGAAACCCTAATTCCCGATATGCTCTCTGGACTTTTTCTAAAATCTGGGATTTTTCCATATTAAAAATGCTTAAAAAATTCAGCAGGGAATTCTAAGAATTACGGTGCAAAATTTATCCCATGATCTGCTAAGGGCGCGGTGGAACCGCGGCAGAAGCCTTGCTTCTGCGGCGGTTCCGCGGCCATCTGATGACATCATCTGTCCTTTTTTGCACAGTAATTCCTATTTAATTATGCTGAATTTTCTGGGAATTTTTAATTTGACTCAAGAGTTGAGTGTTCTGGGGTTGTATTGGGAATCGACGATTCGATCGGATTATCAAACCTTGTCTATGTGGCTTTCCGGATATTTTAGAATATGTTAAAAAGGTTCGACCGGATAAAAATACCCAACTTTTCCCCTGTCGGGAAATTTCCAAGTGTTGGATCTTTCCATGGTTTAACGACGTTCTAAGCAGTGCAAGTAACGCGATGGTCCCTCTAGAAGACAACAAACCTTAACTCGATTATGTGACCGTCTTGAACTGCCCTTTGAACCCTAGGGTTTGGGGCAGTACGGCGTGCCACATGTGAGGCGTTGGCTTGACCCTTCTACGGCTGGACCGTTGGTACTGAGGCACGAACTGAATGTTTTTAGACTTGTTTCATGTGTTTAGCTGTATCGGGAAAACTTGGGTGTTTGGATGTTCGATCGGAAAGTTTAACATTTTTTATTTATCTGGAATGGGATACAATAATTGGAATTCACAAGCAGTTATGAGATAACTGAATGAATGTTATAAACATAGCACTTTAGTCTCACTTGATCGGTTGCCACGGAATTTTGATGTGATCAAAAGTCCGTCGCAATCACGTAGCGTACGTGGATACTCGCCGGGTAAACTTAATAGACAGCCTCGCTCCATAGCCCCGACCAAGTGACTGTAGGAGAACCCCATCGCCGAAAGCATCCGTACGGGTGCTCGCGGCAGCGGTGTTCCGCCTTGGTGCACTTTGTCGACGGCGTCGGGGGTGCGGCCTCCTACTGAAGTTTGCGACGAGCATTCGATCAGGATGTCGGGAATCTTGTTGAATTGCCCGACTTTATATTGAAAAGTGTTTTCGATTTTGAGACTAAAATGCGGGGTTTATAATTGTTAGGCTTGTGATGTCTAAGGAATTCATTTGGCTAGGCATGCGATGTCTAAAGAGGTTGCGGATTCCAACTGTTGTAGTTTTACACTTTCTTTTCTGTGACCGTAAGTGTAATATGTGATATCGCCGGTTTCGTTGCTATATGTCAACGACAATTGGGATGCGCATATTTACTTACGTTGATGACATGTGATGTTATGTGTTGCTGGATATGTTATATTGGATCGTCGTGTTTGAATAGCCGGGGTTTTTTATATGAGATGAGTGTTTTTCATTTTCATTCATGTAAAAACTTGTATGTAATATTCTTTTATTGGGGCACTTCCAGGTTGCGGAAGATGTCACCCTTTGTATATTATTTACTTTTCCGCACTAGGATAGACCCAAGGAGGAGAGCACAAGTAACCGGGTTCTAGGGTCCAGTGGGAGACCAACTCGAGGAGTCGAGTCTGGGTCTCCTAACTCTAGAATTGGTAGGGTTGCTTGCCGCTCTCGTAGGGGTCTAGGGGTGTGGGTTTGGCTATTCATCACGACCGTGGAATCCGTGTTTTGTACTGGCTCGTATTGAAAACACGGACATCCTAGTATATCCAATATTTCATATGTTTCTTCTGCTGCGATATCTGTGATGTGATCATGTGATATGTTCTGTGATAGATACTATATATAGTATATATGATATATTATATAGACGTTACTTATGTTTTACACCCGCGCTAGCCCTGTCCCGCTCTGCCGTTAGTTACCTAACCTAACGGTGCACGAGGGGACATCGAGGCGAATGCGGATGGCATAAGTGTACGTCGTATTTATCTGTGATGTTTAGGTAATTTAAATGATGGGACTTCATTAATGAGATTAATGAAATAAAAGAAACCTAAAGATGTTGTAGAATCGAATTTCAAAATAAAACAGGTAGCTACAGTTCTTGCTTTGCACAGCGGTGTATATGATATATCCTGCACTTTATTCGATAAGGAAAGGACCGAGATCCCTTCACCGGGAGTGACTCCTTTAGCAATAACTGGTTGATGCTACACACTCGGTTTGTCTTTTGATAGCTTCTATAGTTTCTGCTTTGCACAGTGATATATATGATATATCCCGCACCTCATTCGACGAGGAAAGGGCCGACGATCCCTTCACCGGGAGTGACCCCTTTAGCAAAACTAGAAAAGCCTCAAAAGCACTCCATTTTAAAATCATTTGATTCTACAACGATATCAAGTTCATTACGCAATAGGTTTTCAGAAAAACCTGTCGTAGCTCTCCGTCATTTCAGATAAGTACTAGTTAGTATTCGTGCTGCGGTAGTTTGGCCTCCGTCAAGGCGTAGTGTACGGTAGCTAACTAGTGCTTATCTGCTAGCATATGATGCGATTGGATTAGGGTATTCATACGGCGTTGTTTGGCCTCCGTCAAGGGTCGTGCGGGTGGGTTTAATTCAATCAGGAAATGACGGGTTGAACTTAACTAGCGGACTATGGGTAGTTTGGCCTCCGTCAAGGTCATAGGACGCTAGGGGCAAAATTATCGGGAATTTCTAGTGTTGAAATTTGCAATGAGATTGCATACCTTCTATGAGATAGTTGGATCCTGATACCCGCTGCGAGTAATTGTTACGCCTGGGAGAGTTTTACACATTACAATTAGCCGATCAAGTAGGTGTCTAGAAAGGTGTCAACGGGGTTACGCCTCTGGGAAAACGAGGTTTACATTAATTAGGTTCGTGCGAAAGCACGGGGACCTCCCTCAAAGTACCGACACTGGCCTGGCTGAAAGATTGGCGAACTTGTAGCGTGTAATTAATCCCGGCTAGTCTTTCCTTTTAGGGTTTGAAGGAAGATTTGATAAAAACAGTGGGAGCCATCCTGATTAGATAAAATAATAACCAATCTATTCTTGCAAGAGCGCACGCTGAGTGTTTTCTTCTCTCTCTCTCCAGGTAGCGACCATATCACGCCTTAATCAAGATAATAATATGGATGTATTGACCGAACCCGCTTGTTATGCTGAGCTGGGGAACGTTGGTCCCGCTCCAACTTATAATTGTTATAAGACAGAGCAGGAAATTGGGGAATGCCAGATTTCCCGTGCCGCCCAAACGAAGAGAGTGCATGCTGATGCATCATCTTCGGGTGTGTTCGTTACAAAGAACTGTTTCTCTGTATCCTCTACGTCCTGGGTATGTGATACCAGATCTGGATCCCTGATATGTAATCTGTTACATAGGGCTACAGAAAGGTAGAAAAACTGAGAACGGGTGATAAGTTTCATGAGGCAGAAAACGGGGCAAGTGTTGCAGCCAAGTCTGTTGGTCACTGTCACCCTGTATCCCAAATACATTGATTCTTAACGAATGTTATTAGATACCGAACCTGATATACAAAATCATATCTGTCTCTTTATTAGTAAAGAAACGATAAAATTTTGTATTGTTGGATAATGTTTTGAACATTTCCTATATCAAAAGTTGATCGGTTCAGGCACGTTATCTAAAAGCATTGATGTTCTAAATCAAACTACAGTTCTTTAGTATACGGAACACACTAAAGAGGAAGAGTTCAGAAATGAACGGATCCTTCTTAAGGTATTGTAGACTAGGTCATATCAATGCGACCCGACTAGCTGAAGTTACATTTAGATGCATATTTAAATCAGTTTGAATTTACATCTTGTGAAACTTGCCAGTCATGTCACAAAGATAAGATGACCATAGCTCTGTTTATTGGAAACAGAGAAAGAGTTAGTTTACTCTTGGGACTGATACATGATGATGTATGTAAGGTCTCCTGTCTACACATGCCACGACTGGTTCTTTATACTTCATTACATTCTCTAATAATCTCTTTTGATTCAGACATATGTTCCTGTTGAAACACAAGTCCGAACCTTTTGAGATATTCACAGAATATAAGTTAGAAGTAGAGAACCAAAACGGGTATAAGTATTATGTCCTTTGATGCGATCAGGGAGGAGAATACTTGAGCACGGAATTCCTGGACTATTCTAAAGGAGAATGAGATTCTCTCTCAGCATCACTCCTCCGTATACACCATGGTACGATGGTATATCGGGGCGGAGCAATTGCACCCTATTCGATATGATGCGCTCTATGATGAGTACTACTGAGTTTCCTATTTTCCTTTTGGGAGTTATGCACTTAAGAAGCTGCATACCTATTGAAAAGGGTTCGAATCAAATCAGTTGCCTACCACTCTATATGAGATATGGTATGGGAAGAGCCCATGTCTTAAGTTAGTTAAGATTTGGGGTTGTCCGGCCTATGTCTAAAAGCAAAATCCGGACAAGCTCGAAGCAAGGACTGTTATGTAGAACTGGAAATGTTCCAGCTATACAAACTGTAGCTGATGATTTGAGAGAACCAATGGATTCAATAGTTACCAACGAACCTCAGCCTCTTCGCCGATCTGGTAGGGTTCCTCACCCGCCTGAGAGATACTTCGGTTTCTCTATGACAGTGGGAGCAAGGATTGCATCATGAGATGATGACCCAACTAGTTTCGAGCTGGCCATCAGGAGTGGGACTCTGTAAGAATGGCTGGATGCTTAGTGATCTGAGATGGAATCCATGTACACCAACAAAGTATGGACTTTGGTTGCTATATCTGAAGGGTTAAATCCCCATCAGGAGCAAGTATATCTTGAGAAGATTACTTGGTGTAGATGGAAAAGTTGAGACTTTCAAAGCTAGACTTGTTAAAACTTTTCGTCATCGACCAAGCGTGGATAATGATGAAACCTTTTCAAGTGGCTATGCTTAAGTCCATCCAGATCCTACTTGCCACGGCTACATACCATGACTACGATATCTGGCGGTTGGGTGCCATGACTGCTTTTCTAAATGATGTTTTAGAAGAGAACGTCTATAAGTACACAGCCAGAGGGCTTCGTAGACAGTGGGAGCAGCGGAAACATGTACAAGATGCTTTATAGGATAAAGCAGGTATCGCGGAGTTGGAATATCTGTTTTGATGGATTAGTCAAAGAGTTTGACATCATCAAAATGGTAGATGAACCTTGTATAAACAAAAAGGTAGTAGGGAGTATGGTGACGATCCTCGTAGAGTACGTGGATGACATACTCTTGATAGGGAAGGAGTTTCCTATGCTACGCTCGATCAATCTCCGCTTATCACAATGATTCTCCACATAGGATCAAAATGATACCTTTTAAATCCTGGGTTTTGGATCTATGAGATAGATCTAAATGGATGTTAGGATACTCACTAGTTGTAGTGAGATAGTATCAATCGATCCTGGGGAGAATCACTGGAAGGGTTCCAGGGTGATAAGGACGACTGAAAGTCAGTCACAGGCATTGTCTTTACCCTCAGTAAAGGGGCGGTATGTTGGAAGAGTTCCAAGCTAGATACCGTGGCATACTAGACGATAAAGGCTGGATACATCGCTACTTAAGATGCTACCAAAGAGACAGTCTGGGTGTATATTAGTTCATGAGATGAACTTCGTTCCTCCCATTGTGTGACAATGGAGTTGTGGCTTATGCCAAGGAACACCGGTCCCATCAGTGATCAAGACATATTCTAAGGCAGTGTCACCTGATTATGGAGATGGTCGATCTCCAGGGTTATCGAGGTTAGGAGAGCAGACTCAGAGGATAACACGGCGGATCCACTCACGAAGGCCTATTTCCCAGAGAGAGACTTTTATGGGATGGTTGAGTATGAGATACTACAACCACTGCTATCAGATGGCCCTAGTGTAAGTGGGAGATTGTTAGTTATATGTATGCCCTAGAGGCCATTACTGTACATTGGATGTATATTGTAGTGGATGCTTGGACATATATAGGAAGGACTTTCTCGCTCGACATGATAGTATGCTATCTGGTTACTCTTTACCTTAACGTGTATACTGATTGTCTCTCTGATACATGTTGGTAAAGCCCTTAGGATGTGTACTTGACTACCTGGACTGTGATGCGGATCATACTAGTGGGGACATGGTAGTCCATAAGTACATCCTTCAAGGTCCCTAGTCGTGGGTGTATCGAGACGGGGCATCGATATACCAGAGTAGACTAGCGTATACCATCTCGACCCATACAGATGGGCGATGGATGATCCCATATCCATTGGTGTTTGACATCAGAGATGATATACGGGTGCTCAGTGAAGACTGGGTACACTGGACGGACTCGCCGAGAACTCCCAGATGGTATTATACCTTACGTCAGATGGCAGTTCTCTGGTGACACTGGTACAGAGTAGTCTGTTGACCCGAGATCGTCATAGAGTCTTGTGTGGTTCCCACTGTGCTTTGATTTCCACCTTACCACGTCCAAGAGGGCGTGCAAAACGGTGGTTTTTGGGTACAGTCCCGAGTCACATGGAGGCAATGAGCGATAGGAGGGGATTCGTCTCTCCCGGTATAGGGAGTTGATGTTGCGCTGTGTTCGATTGGCTATAACCGGAAATCCCTGGCCAGGGTTGCTGAGATTTACTGGTAAGTGTTACCAGTAGTTTCTCGAACTGTTATAGACCTCATATCGACACGACTTATCGAGCTATTGGGGTCTGACGTTTACCACCCCTAGGCGAGATATGCGACATATCAGACGAACAGACCGGACTGTACGGTAAGTGTTACTGGTTGGATTCACAGGAGTGTGAGCGGGCTTGCTCGTCGATCTTCTGATCGCTCAATACCCGGGTGGCCGTTACGTTTAGCAGACCGCTTGCGTCTTGTGGGTGTTTGATATGATCATCACCTGCTGCCGGCGTATTGACGAGTCTTTAGAGTCCTACACAGAGGTTTCCTGGCTCAAGCGAAACGAAATAGGAGCGCATATGAGATATGTGCGGGACCGAGAATAATGCGTGTATGTGATACCGTATTCCATTCTCGCGATGAATATATCGATTGGTTGTATGCGACATAACCTAGTTATCGAATCGAGGATTGATTCGATAAATCGATACATTGTATATTAGTCGGTTATATGCGATATGACCGGATCGTTAAATCAAGTGTTGATTTAATGATTTAATGCATAATTATATATTTGATATATTACTTTGCATTAACTAGTATTGGTTCACTTTAAATGGTTTTTCTCACTTGATTGTGCACATTGTATATGTGATATACTTTTGTACACAAGTTTGTATCATGTTTGATGATACATGCTCACTAGGGTTTGTGTAAAGATTAAACCATGGTTGTATATTGGTTAGGGTTTTCATTTTCTTATTCATTTATTTTATTTATTTTAATTTTGAAATGATAAAGAGAAAATGGTGGCTTTCTTTGTTCTTTGCTTGAAGCTTCTTGAAGCTTCAAAGCATCTTTGACTAAGTGACCATTTTGTCTCATGCTTAACCCTAACCATTCCATCTAACCTTAGTTAAATCTCTACACTAAACCATGGTTTGGATATGATAAGAATTGATTTTTCTTTTCTATTTTATTATTCTTATCATAACATTTTTGAGCTTCTTCTTCTTCTTCCTCAAGAAGAAAGCTTGCTTGATCAATGATGACTTGATGAAATGAGTGAGAAATCCAATTCTAAAGTGAACCCACCTCCTATTTCTTCATCTTCTATCTCTTGCCAAGTAGTATAGGGTGTTTTCTTCACAAGTTTCATGACTTGGTGAAGTGGGAGCTTGATCTTGTGATGCCTCGACGTAGATCATCTTCGGCACGAAGCCGACGACCTTGCCCGCCCATTTCTCCGATGAAGCCGACGCTAGAGCCCGGGTTTCCATTTAGACAGCGAGGAGACTTCATTGCGGAGCTATGGAGGTGGAAGACCGGATATACAAAGGTTGTATTTCCGTTCTTTTAGTTAAATTGTTAACTAGTTTCTTTTGTCGCCTATATATCTAGTTAACGATCCGTATTAGGGTTTCTCGGCACCCATAAAATTGGAAATTGGCATGATTGATGCCTTGTGAGACCTCCTTAGTGTGCCTAGGAACCCTACAGAAACAGCAGCAGGTTCGAAGAGGAACGCACTAGTGGCGTTAAGGTTATCGTGATCGAACAAAAACTCCTCGAATTCAGACTCTTCTGGGGTGATCTCCTGGATTGAGCAAACGTCGAGTATATTAGCATTAGGTTCGGAGGGCTGATTCCCCAACCTAAAAATGTTGAGTTCAATTGTCATATTTCCAAAAGTTAGGTTCATCGAACCATTTCGACAATTGATCACAGCATTTGAGGTTGCAAGGAATGGGCAACCGAGTATCACCGGAATTTGATTCCGGGAGTTAGCTACAGGTTGTGTGTCTAAAACAATGAAGTCAACGGGGAATATGAAGTCCCCAACCTTGATTAACACATCCTCTAGCTCGCCCCTAGGATGGGTGATCGATCGGTCGGCCATTTGGAGAGTACAGTGTGTGGGTTTCAGCTCTCTTACACCTAATTGCTCATATACTGAGTACGGAAGCAGGTTAACACTGGCACCAAGATCTAATAGTGCGCGGTTGATGTTCTTATCCCCAATGGTAATAGAAATCGTAAGACAGCCAGGGTCCTTCCATTTTTGCGGTAAAGATTGGGTAAGAGCATCACTCACAGCACTAGCCAAGAAAACTTTCTTGGGTACCTGAGATTTCCTCTTTTTCGTGCACAAGTCCTTTAAGATTTTCGCGCAGGACGGGACTTGTTGGACAATATCTAAAAGGGGAATGTTGATGTTAACCTGCTTAAACAACTCCAGAATCTTCTCCATTTGTGGATTTTGTTTATTGGACCTCAACCGGTTTGGAAATGGAACGTTTTTAAAATTGGTTGAGTCCAATGCTTGTGGAGTTGAAACGGATCCCAGAGCCGGTGTTTTCGTGGAGTGAGAAGTGGGTCCGTTCAGAGCAGAAGAAGAAGAAGAAGAGCCTTTTGAAGAATGAAGAATAAGCTCAGAAGATGAGGAAGGAGAAGAAGAAGAAGAAGAAGAAGAAGAAGCGGCGGCCGGGGTGTCATTATCCTCCATTGTTATGCCGATGTTGTTGTGCAGCATCCTTTCCGATCTCAATGTTGTCACGGCACTCACATTATGATTCTGTTGTTCAAGAGCAACATGTACATTATGTGGGTGACCGGGATTTGGGAGTGGTTGAGATGGAAGCTTCCCCTTCTCTCGTTCGCTTAACGCCGCATTCAGCTGTGCAATCTGGGCTTCGATGGTCTTGATGCTTTGCCCTTGTGCAGCAGTGTGTTGCACCAAAGACTGAATAGATGACTGGATGTTGGCGGTGGATTGTGTCGATTGTTTAACGAACGCCTCCAGACTTCGTTTTAGCGAGGAAACCTTATCGTTGTTTGACGGAACAAAGTTGTTTTGAGGAAAAGAATTGTTGGGTGCAAAGTTGTTCGTCTGATTTTGAAAAGGTTGGGGTTGGAAGGGCTGCTGAAACTGATGTTGAGTTTGTTGTTACGCTTGTTGTTGCGGCGGAGGGGGCTTTTGGAAACTGTTGCCTTGGAATTGATGCTGATTCTGATTCCAGGCGAAATTGGGGTGGTTCCTCTAACCGGGATTGTAGGTGGAAGAGTATGGATCATTTCTTGGTCTTTACTGAAATGCAGCATTAACCTGATCCTGTCATTGAGATGGTGGATTGTAAGGACACTCTTCGGTTAAGTGAGAAGGATCGGAACAACAAGCACAAATGGTACGAAGGGGAAGAACAGGGGCAGGAGCAGGAGATGAAAATTTGCTCTCTATCGCTTCAAGTTTTCTCGTTATTGCAGCCATTTCAGCTTTCATCGCAATAGAGACATCGAGTTGGTGAATTCCTACCCTAGACTGACCGGTAGAAGTGGAGGTAGAAGAAGAAGAAGTCGGTCTAGTGCTCTCCCATTGAAGCGTTTGTTCCGCAAGGTAGTCGAAGAATTGCCACGCTTCCTCGTCAGATTTCGATAGGAAGTGGCCCTGACAAATGGTTTCCAACAACTGCTTGGTTGCTGGGTTCAGGCCCTCGTATAAGGTTTGGCAAAGTTGCCATTTCTCGATACCATGGTGAGGACACTGAACAAGAAGGTCTTTATACCGGTCAAAGCACTTCCAGAAGGGTTCAGTAGGAAGCTGAGAGAATTGGTTGATTTCATTACGGATCCTCGCGGTTTTATGATTCGGATAGAATTTCTTGAGAAATGCTTTAACAAACTCATCCCAACTGGTTATGGAGTGGGAAGCGGTGCTATACAGCCATTTTTCAGCAAGATCGCACAAGGTGAACGGAATGACCCGTAGCCGTATAGCATCGTCCGACAGCTGGGTGGTTTTCATCATGGAACAAACGTTTTGAAATTTGTTGATGAAGATATAGGCATCTTCAGATTCAAGCCCATGAAATTTCGGGAGCATGTTAATGAAGTGGGGCTTAATTTCAAAATTATCCCCATTGGCCGGTGGAAGGGAAAGATAGGTAGGAAGTGCAGAACGGGTGGGATAGAAACGATCCTGGAGCGCGATTCGCTGTGGCGCTACAACAGGCGGTGGTGGTGGGTTATTCGCATCCATAGGAAGGTCGAATCAATCCCGGGGGAGTTGTAGGGATGTTTGGATTAAATCCTGACATCGCGGAAGAAGAGGTTGGTGATGATGTATGAACAGAGTTCCGGTCAACGTCGGACTTGGCCGGCAAAGGTAAGGATGAATGAGGCGTGGACGGAGTTTCGACGTCTGAGTCGATCGCGTAGTCGGTAGCGACTAACGTAACGCGGACTAAGCGGGCGCTAGTGTACCGAGTCTAAGCGGACATACACTAAACGAGTTTAGTATATAGTCAAAGCGGAGAAGGTGAGAGTAGGAAAACGTCAATGGAGAAATACGATGGGTGGAGGGTGAAAAATGGGATTTTGGCGACAAAGGGCAAGTTTTTATAAAAGATTTTGGTTTTTTTTTTGTGTGTTTTTTTTAGAAAGAGCTTTATAGAAATATGTACGGACTTACGGCTTTAAGCAATCACAAACAAGATATGCACAACCACACCTAGATCTAGGGTCAGCTAGACAGCTCCTAACTGTTCCAAAGGGCTAGAAATAGGACCTCAAACCGTCTCTTCTCCGCCAATTGCGGCCAGGTAAGTGCCAGGTAAGTGGGAGGCTCCCCACTACGTAAGTAGTGGTCCTAATTAAGTAACCACTTGCCTTGGACACACTTGCCTAGACACCGCAAAGTCAGGATAGGATAAACGGCCGATGCCTGTAACTAGTCCTCTGTCCTAATGAGCTCGAAGTCCTTAGGGCTGAGTCTACTATTTTCTAATTAACAATGGTCAATGCATATGCTTTTTGTGATTTCTGGGGTCCTGGGAAGGGTGATGAAATCCCCACCCAATCTGGGTTGGTTTCAAGCCCCTTAAAGTCCGTATTAATAAATGCAAAGCAGTAACAAATCAACTGCAATCAATTTTTATTTTTTTAGCGCGGCGCAAAGAATCCTGCACAAAAACAATTTATTGGAAGGGGGAAGAGAATTTGCGCAAAGAATGCTGCAGAAAACACAGTTCAGTGGAGTTCAGAGGACTGGGGAGAGAGGAATAAAGACTCACAGAAAATTTGAGACCCTGACGGCACCAAGTGGCCGCGGTTCCGCGGCCTAAGCCTGCTTATGCCGCGGTTCCGCGGCAGTAAGGTGGAGGTGGGTGATGAAATTTCTGTGGTATGCTAAGATGGGTGTTCTCTGCTTGTCTGGAGCTCCTGAATCTTGATTTGCTTACTGGATCTGCTCCAGAATCTTTCAATAGACCGTCTTTTCCGTCTTGTTCAACTGCGGTGTAGCCGCAAAGATATGGGTCTAACTTCTCACGTCTTTGGCACTGAACTCGAACTTCGTTTTATCCTGCACACTTGCACAAAAACTAATCAAAAATAACAAGATGATTTTTTTACAATGTATATTTTTTTTTGTTTTGTTTTTCGGTTATATTTATATTCACAAATTAACCCGAAATTACACAAAGAAATAAACTACCGTCTCCCCGGCAACGGCGCCATTTGATTGGTAGAGTTTTTGCGTGCTAAGTTTGTTACCACAATCAAGACGGTTTCGCTTGTGGCTAGCCGGTTGAGTACGGGTCGTCCGCAGGGAGATGGGAATTTTTTTCTATGTGCTTTAACGAGTTAAGTCCAAATGTCCAGATTTGTTTTGAGATTAACTATGTGCTAAAATGATATGTAAAGAGAGCTTGTTAAGGTTAGGATTAGGTTAGTTTGAGTTAGGAGTCGCTCACTTCTTTCGTTGCCACTCTTAATATCGGTGTTACGGTAATCGGCAACAACGGGGATTAGTACGACTAGGAAGGAACTTGCGAGTATAAGCTAGGCTTTCCAACGCATAAGTTCTTCCTTTTGGTGCTTGTCCGTCCGTTCTTGGCTCTTATCCTTAACCTCCGGTTAATTTAACCACAACCGGTCTCACTACGGAATCACCGCTATCATGTAGGATAGGGTGCCGTAGGGAGTGGATTGTGGTTCAATTAACGAGAGTCCGATTTATGATGTTGGGCAAAGAAAGAGTGAGAGAGATTTCCTTCTCTCAAACTTTCCTTATCCTACCCTAACAAGTATGAAAACTACTCACCCATTATAAGGAAAAGAAAATAAAACAAAGGAGGAAGATAGAAAGAAAGAGGTTAAAAAATTACAACTAGCTGTTTGCTACCTCACCTCGGCAAGGATCAAGCGTAAGCATCATGGTTGTTTAAGGATAAAGGAAAAGAGAACAAGAAAGAAACAAACAACAAATAACAACAACTAGATTAGCAAATGAAAATTACAAGCAATAATAGTTAACAAAATAAAAAGACAAGCATGGTAAGAACAAGAACTCTTTTATTCATTCTTCACTCACAAAAGCTCACTATAAGTTTTTAATGGAGAAGAGATGAGAGGAGGAAGAAGAAGAACAACATATAACCTAAATCTAAATACAAGAATAAGCAACCTTGGTTTTGGCAAGTTCTGGACTATTTATAGGCAGGGAGCTGGAAACCCAGGGCAACAATCTGCCATAAAATGAGATTACCAAAATACCCCCAAAAGTTGACTTCCTGACGAGACCATATGGCCGCGGATCCGTGGCTTAACCCCCATGTTGGCCGCGGATCCGCGGCCATCTTGATGAATTGGCTCAAAAGTTTTGGAGGGTTTCCCTGGTCTTCTGTGCCCTTTATTCTGGTATATGTTTTTTCTCAGAATTTCTTCACGATTTTTCCATAATTTCTGCTGATCAAAAGGTGATGTGATGTGGATCTTTTGCCATGATTTCCTCGAGCTCCGTGTAGATTTCTTGGACTTTGTGTTGCCATTGTGCTTTGTGCATGAAGATGACAATCGATTTGCCCTTTTGTCCCTTAAACTGGTGTGTGGCAACATACGGATAGAGAGCGGAACCCGTGTTTTATCTGTGGTTGGCAGTAATCCGAATTTTGTCGTGTTTTTCCATGAATTTCACCGTTTAGAGCCGAGAACCTGTATCCTGCAATTGACTAGTAAACACGGCTCAAGAGTACCTACCGATAAGCAATGTGATAAAAATCGGGCGGTATAAAAATGCAAAAATCTGATATGAACAATAGACGACGAAGATTTCGAACAATCTCGTTCCAACTTTCAAGTGGAGTCGTAGAAGAGCTCTAGGACTACTGCATGGAGCAATTGAAGTGAAGGACCGGCCAAGAAAGGTTGTATCTTCCATTCACTTAGAGTTAATCCCTATTTGTTTTAATTTAAAACCCTAATCTCTAGTTCGATTCATGTTTAGTAAACTTACCTCTCTAGAATTTTAAAATTGCTCACATACTTTTTTTAAAACCTTAATAGAGGTGCAAAGACACACTTGTAATAACCGTGACTAAAAAGTTAAAGAGTAATGTAGGATACCTGCTATAGCAGGTGACCGCGACTATATATTCCCTATGGTCACGGTTTAAACCGTGACCATAAAGGGCATAGTGAAGGTTACCTGCTACTAGCAGGTAACCGTTATTATATCTTATGGTCTCACTTACAACCGTGACCAAATACATTATAATTTTTTTTAAACTGAAATCTGCGCGTGCCTACGCGTGCTGCTTTTCAATTACAACCAGCAATTGATAATAATTATATGATCAAATCTCATGCAATTTTAACAATCAAGAAGTAATATGATTAGAATCAAATGCAATTATAAACAAAATATATACACCAAACGGTATAATCAATAAAGCAATAAAATAAATGTTTGTATAAAAAAATCAATAAAATATAGTCATTGGGACGATCCAGCTCTATCGTCCCGTGACCTGAACAAACTCCCAAACTCGTTCCGTATAGCCTGCCTGATGGCCTCCGCGTTCGACCGCCTCAGCTCCTCGATCTGCGCCTGAAGCGTATCCACCCGCACATTCTGCTGCTCCGCCCAATCTTGGAACTGACGAATCTCCTCCTGTGACACAGCGGCCACATCTGTCCGTGTCTGGACCACAACATAATCATGGACGGATGAACGCTTGACAAAGTTTCTGTAGGTCCCGGACTAACCCGGCGCTCATATCCACCGTGATGTCCATCGGATATCGAATCCAGAACAGGAAAATGGCGGTAATCAAGTTGTCGAGGCCAAATCCTAAGGCGTCTGTCCTCTCCTGGAACTGGGTCTTTGAAGAATATATATATATATATATATATATATTAACTTAAATACAGTATCGACTTGATTATATGAAACTTACCATGCACTTGTCCGTGTCCCTGTGTAACACGGACCATCCCCTGGCAGCAGTGTAGTTGGCAGGGTCTTTCTTTTTCTGTGATAAAATTATGATTTATTTCAATAATTAATTTTCGATAAAGAAAACATATATTCTTAAACGTCGAAATACTCAGGAGCTAGTGCTGAGCGCTAGCCTGCGACCCTTTCCCTTGTATCGGGATAACGCGTTCTCTGACATCATTGTTCCGGTTCTCCCTGTTGCGAATCGACGCTGTCTTGCAAATATAAAGAAGATAATATTATGTATCAAAAAATATGATTTCATGTTATATTATTATAATCTTAAAAATTAAATTTATACCTGAATATCATCGCTCTTGTAATACGTGACCAGCTGCGGCCAATCCTCTATCGGGATATCCCAAAAAATGGCCTCCGTCATCGCCTCCCGCTTCTCCTCAGTAGCCGTGGCCTTGGGAATGTAATGATCTTATTTACTTCATATCGATTTCTTCTCTTAATAGCCTGACACTCGGATATGACCCAGTCTATTGCCCGATGTATATCGAACGGCGTAAGAATGCCATCCTCGCCGATGATGCCAATGAATCTATAATGTCCTTGGGTCTGAAATTAATATATAAATATATATTATGACGATTAAATTTAAATGTATAAAATGTTATGTGATACTGTGGCCACTGCAAAAAACTGTGAATATAGTTGGTCTGATGTGGGCTCCATCTAATATGCAGTGGGTACCCATAGTAGGTATGGATCTCCGCTCCCATGTAATCTCCTCACTTGGTTGAGTAGTCACCAACAGGAACACCTAACGTGGTCCACTCCAGTGTCTATGGAGAAGTGCCTGGGGCTTGCATGGAAGAGGAGGGCCCAGCAGGGCCCTTCTTCCTAACACTGGTGGAGCCTGAAAAAAGATAGATATAAGGACACAATATTATAATATTCAGAGTATGTATATAGAATTTGATAAATTTAAATTACAATCCTTATTTAAAAGATTTAAGCAATAATTATTATACCTGACGTCCTTGGCGTGGCGCTAGAACCGACGCCAGATCCTGTCCCGTCAGTACCATGTATGACTGCAAACAATAAACCGTTAGATGATTCAATAGAATTATTTTAATAGAAAACTGAAATATGAATAGATAGTTATATACCTTGTGTAGGAGGAATGACTAGGGTAGGAGAATCTGCTACCACGCTAATAGGGGTAGGCAGCGGGTCCTATGGCACTGCGGCTGCTGAGGGTAGTGGGGGTCCTGTAGTAGGGGCGCCGGTAGAAAAAGCCATGGTAGGAGGGGTAGTAGGAAGGGCCATGGTAGGAGGGCCGTCGGTAAGAGGGCTGCTAGTATGTGGGGCGCGGGTAAGGATAGGCACCGCTGCTGCTGCAGCTGCTGACATCCTGCCAATCTCGTCTGTACGTTGTTTCCTATGACGTTTAGAGTAGGATCCACGGCCTCCCATCAGACCCTACATATTTATTTAAATATTAAAAATTTAGTTATAAACATGATATAATTTAAAAAATTTAGTTCAATTTCATTACTTAGCACGTTTGTTCAGTGCATTAGCTGAAAATTCATTGGGTGGATTATCAAAATCTTGATCTGTGACAATCACTTGGCCGATATCATGTCTTACTAATGTATTGATGAACGACGCAGAATAGTTTGGATTGTTGGTATGTTCAATAGACGGACTGGGACGTGTTATCGCCTCTTCCTCGTCACTCTCATCTTCAGAGTCGCTCAACGTCGGCACATTATAATAATCTCCTGGTTTCCAACGACAAACAACACTCCAGTCATCTTTCTTCAGGTCCCGAGAATAATATATTTGTGTTTCCATTGATGGAAAAATAAAGTTATCGTATTCATAAGATGTCCGTTTGGTGTTTACCAAAATGAGTTTGTATTCATCGATTTTCATACCCCGTTCAGACTTGGTATCATACCATCTCCATTAGAATATAAAAAATAGGGCAGCCTTATAAATGTATGAGACCGCTATAATCTGCTTAAGAACACCGTAATAGGGATTTCCTCTATCGTCGGATGTTGCGACGCCGCTATTTTGCGTAACTCTAATGCGTTCCGTCCTTTCGATTTCAAATTTAAACCCGGAAACCCCGTACCCGTTATAAAATGTAGCTGTAATCGACAGACCGATTAAAAGGTCTCAGACCTCTCTATCAATCTGCTCACCACGATTCATTTGTCCGTCAACTTCTTCTTTACACCAAGCGACGAAAGTGACTTTCTGTTCTTCTTCGATTCTTTCATCCGACCACGTTCTAGGATTCGATCTCTTGAGTATAGTTTTGTGCGTTCTGTTCGTTAATTTGCAGTTATATCAGTTAGATTATGCTCAATTTCAAACGGTTTAAATGGATAAAATTAGAAAAACTTACTCTTTATATTTAGGAAGACATTCTCTGTTTAGCAAGATGAACGCATGTAAACCGCCAATGAGATCGTAAGACATGTTTTTTAGCCTTCCTGTTTCAATTGAACCGTCAGGAACAAATGGCAGTTTGTTCAGCTTCGTCTTGACATCATCATTCAAGAAATGAGCACAGAAAGACGTCACTTCTTCCAAGAGATAACCTTCTGCAATCGTACCTTTAGGACGATGCTTGTTGCGGATATAGTTTTTTAAAGTTAATAGATATCTGTTGAAAATAATAGATATTAATAATCCAAGATAATGTTTTGCAATTTAAATGATTAATAATAAACATTTTCATACCTCTCGATGGGATACATCCAACGGTAATGCACCGGACCGCCAATCTTGACCTCGGTTGCTAAATGGACGGACAACTGAACAATAATGTCGAAAAATGAAGGTGGAAAAATAGTTTCAAGCTTGCAAAGGATCATGGGAATATCTTTTTCGAGCTCTGCTATCTCATTGACATCGACGTTTTTGGAACACAGTTGTCGAAAATACGTGCAGAAGTCGTTAAGAACGAGACCAACTTGGGATTTTACTAATACTCTCAAGCATAAAGGAAGAATATGTTACTTCAATATGTGGTAGTCGTGGCTCTTAAGTCCTACGATTTTTCCATTTTCTACTTGTACCTGTTTGGAAATGTTTGATTAGAAACCTTCAGGGACTTTCAATTCTTTCAACACCCGCAAGAATTGCCGCTTCTCCTCTTTGTCCAGGTTGTAGATTGCTGATGGGATCTCGTAATAACCTGGTTTACTAGGTAGAAGTCGAGAATGCAATTCTTCTTTAATAGACAAACCATTCAAATCCGTCAAATCACGGCGAGTGTTGAGATTGTCCTTCGTTTTTCCATCCTTACAAAGCAGAAGATTTATGATGTGTTCAGAGACGCCCTTCTCGATATGCATAACATCTAAATTGTGGCAGAGCGGTAGATCGGACCACTACGGAAGTTGAAATAAAACACTTAACTTCTTCCAACTGGTTGGGTATGGCATTGCATCTTTGTTTTATTTCTTTCTGAATGTGATATTCTGATAACCTCTCCATTATTGCAATATGACATTACTGGAAAATAGTTTAGGAGGCCTACCGGTCTCCGTCTTACCGTTGAATAGTTCTTTATTCTTTCTGAATCTGTGAATTATAGGCAAGAAATGTCAGTGGCCCATAAATGACTCTTTTCCGCTAAACTTCAAGCATACGGCGCTCATATGCGTATGACAACCGGGGCAATCAAGCTTACCTTGAGTTGTCCACCCCGATAGCATGCCGTAGGCTAGAAAATCACTAATAGTCCACAACAAAGCAGCCCACATATGAAAAAATTGTTTACCATATGCGTCATAGGTTCTCACGCCAGGTTCCCACAACAATTTTAACTCATCGATCAAGGGTTGAAGGTACACGTCGATGTTTTTCCAAGGAGACAATGGACTGTTGATTAAAAGCGCCAACGTAAAATAAGACTACATTATAGCCCTATATGGTGGCATGTTGTATATAGTCACCACAACAGGCCAAGTACTGTGAGTATGCCCGTAGCGAACCATCCCAAATGGACTGGAACAGTGGTTCGCAATTCACAGCCTTACGTTATGAGGGTCTGTGCTGAATGAAGGATGTTTTTCATCTAAAACTTTTCACGTCATCGAATCTTTGAGATGACTCATTTTTCCCTCTTCACGAGGCCCTTTATGGTGCCACTGCATTTCGGACGCTGTCTCCTCACACATAAATAACCGTTGTAGTCTCGGTATTAATGGAAAATGACAAAGAATCTTCATGGGCACATCACTCGACTGGGAGTGTTTCTTACGCTTGAATCGGCTGGTCTTGCACACGGGGCGGTTTCTGAGTGTTGTGTGTTCATTCTAGAACAAAACATAATTATTCTCACATGCATGTATCTTATGATACTTCAAGCCGATGTTTGTGATTATCTTTTGCGCCTTGTACCATCTCGGTAGCACTTCATTTCCGTCAGGAAAAGCTTCCTTCAGGAGTTCTTGAAGATCGGTGAAAGACTGGTCACTTCATCTATTCATGCACTTGATTTGAAAGAGACATATAAAAATGAAAATTTTGAAAACCTTTTGCAATTTGGATATAGCGGGATCCTAGAGTCAGCCTTGTACTTCTCCAATAACGAGGGTCCAGTGCTTTCCGTATCATAAGGAAATCCAGCGGCATTTATAAGGTCATCTATGTCATCGATCGGCGCGAATACAACCTTATCTTCTTCGACGACTTTGTCTTCTTTAAACTGCCATTCCTCTTCCTCCTCTTCTTCTACTATCCCTTACCACTCTGCGGTTTCCGTTTTGATGAATTCGTTTCTCGTCTCTTACACCCATGACTCGTCTCCCGTTACAATGACTTTTTCTCCATGAAGTTCTTACATAGTGTAATCTCTAACGAAACCATATCTCACGATGTGTAACTCAACTTTCGAATTCTTGAGCAATCGCTTATTCATACACTTAGAGTAAGAACAATAGATTTCGTGTTCTCTCGGTAACCCAAACATGAATAGGCAAAATCGGTGAAAAAGCTAACATCGTTAACGAAAAAGCGGTTGACTCTCGAGAGAACATCAACGTACATCCAACTCTTGTCGTGGAGGTACGGGAATGCCATATTGGAACAGCCCGGACGAAGCAAGGTTCCTATAGACAAGATGCATCGGATTAAGATTTCTTGACAGATATGCGATAGATAGGATACTAAGACGCGTTAGTGCTAGGTTTAGTTGACGACTTGATTAATTTAAGTTTCAATTGATGATTTAGCTATAAAGATTATCAAGGACCGAGAGCAAATGCTCATAGGTAGGGAGTTGGATTCTTCTTCCAAAAAAGATGATGATAATATTAAATGTTCTATATTGGATGTCAAGAGTAGCAACTGTCGGGGGTAAGGCACCTATCCCCTTAAGAATATATAAAGTATACACCTATTCACTTATGTTTTCATCCGTTTTGAGAAAATTTTGGCAACACTTCCCCGCTGTTCTCCGAGTATACTGTAATAGAACAGATAATCGTTTCAATGCTGTGAAACACCATTGAAACAAACATATAATTTATCATTGTACATGGAGAACCAGCGGAAAGATACCGACGAAATATCCCGAAACGAATGAAAAACAAAAGTGAATGCAGATGTCTACTTTATACATTCCTAACTTGTCTACACGGGACAAATTTATCAGTTATCATATGATCGAATATTAATTCTTGTCACATAAACTACGCGGCGGTTGTTAGGAACCGAACGATAACGTCTGGTGTTTAACAACTTTCGTGTAGTTTTATATCATGACGAACACCGAACGTATGTTAACCGATAGACGGGAACTAAGTCACGTTTTCATTTTTACATATGATTAATTATCGATGAGAATATGAAAATTTCATATTATCATCAAAAATCATACACTTATTTTAGGATTTGATTTCAATTAGTTTTATGTTTACATTTGAAATATAAGGTTTTGAAGTTCTAAGTTTAGGATAATTTTTTTTAAAGATGAGGGTTTTCTTAATCGAGTTTAACATTTTGGATTTAGGGTTGGTTTTAAGATGGGATTTGACATGAGTTTAATGTAAAGGAGAACAATGATGAATTAAGGTTCTACATTATTTGTATGTGTGTGTGTGTGTGCGTATGTGTATGCACACATACAAACGCGCAAACACACACACACACACCCTTAACTATTGTTGGTTTTTCACTAAACTATCTTAAATTAACTAAGTTACACTAAAACCCCTAATTTGCTCGATTTCGCTTAGTTACACTAAAATACCCTTAATTAGGGTTGGGTTTGGGGTTTGGGTTGGATGTTGGGCTTGGGCTTATTTAATATTTAGAGTTAGGTTAATTAGGGTTTAGTTTTAGAAAAATATAAAAGAAAGATTTAATTAGGATAATATTAGGAAAAGTGGGAAATATAATTAGGGAAAAATTTAGAAAACAAACTTGGGATTTAAATGGAAATTTATTGGGATAAAAATTTTAAATACAGGAAGTACAATGGAACTGGGGATTTACAAATATTATATCACATGCTATATTAATGATACATATCTCCGATCGGTTACAAAAAGTCTCGTTTCAAGATCTAGTAAACTTCAGACCTTGGGGAGTGACAATTGTGGTAACGGTGAAAAGCAACGCATTTGTTTCTCGAACTCCATACAAAAGTATCTAATAAAGATTAGCAATGATTTAACCCCTAACCCAAACACCTAACTCTAATTAACTGTAACCCCCTAACCCTAACTAAACCCCAATCGGCTCTAATTAGCCCCCAATCCAAACATCTAACCCTGAGCCCTAACTTTAAACATAACACTAACCCTATGCCTAACACCAACCCTAACCATAAACCCTAACCTATTCTTAACCCTAACCTTAACCGTAACCCTATGCCTACCACTAACCCAAACCTAAACCCAACCCTAACCCTAACCCAAACCCTACCCCTATCCACCCCTAACCCTAACCGGCCGGCAGCCCTAACCTAACCCTAACCATAACAAGAACAACAATAAGAACAAGAACAACAATAAATTAAATTAAGCCATCTATAAATTTTAACCATATTAATTCGAACAAATTTATAAAATTAAAATTAACCAAATTAATTCAACAATTAACACTAACCTTCTAACGATCCAACGAGCAGCGACGGACATAGAGATCGACCAAGACTGGCGAAGAGCTGCAAGGGCTTACACTGCCTACACTGAGAACAAAAAATCCGATATTAATTCAGTTAAACATTAGCCCAAAAAATACTGAAATTAGATGAATTAAGAAGAGATCATACCGGGAGAGACGGGTCTGAGCACTGCGCTGTCGACAAGGAAGGAGGAGCTGCCGGCTGGGAGAGAGAAGATGATCAAGGGGAAGAGGGGATCGGAGTAGGAGCGGTGGCGGTGGTGGCCACGAGGGAGCGAAGCAAGTCGGCGACGAAGACGAAAGACGAGGCGAGAGGAGGAAGCGGCGACAGCAGCGGCTGCGAGGGGGTGGGATGGAGCAAGCCTGCAATGAAGACGAAAGACAAGGTGAGTGGTGGAAGCGACATCGGCGGCTGCGGGGGGGGGGGGGGAGAGTGAGGAAGCGGAAGTGTAGGAAGGAAGCGACTGCAGCGATCATCAAATCAGGAAGCGCGGTTATAGGAGGCCGACGACGAAGACTAAAGGAGCTCGGCGACGAGAGAGAAGGTCGGCGTCGATGAAGAGGGGAAGGTTAAGGATTTAAAGGGAAATTAGTTTTGGCCGAAGGGATAATTAGGGGGAAATGAGGAGCTCGAGGAAAAGAAAGAGGGGATTTTGGGGTTTTATCTCCAGGGGGTCGTTTGGTCACGGTTTAAACTGTGACCAATTCTTCTACAACCGTGACGATACAATGGTCACGGTTTAAACCGTGATGAAATCCACGTTACCGTTGATCCCTTTTGTCGTAGTGAGTTTGAGGTTTTTCACATCACTGTTAATTTTCACGCCTTAACAATTCTCATCTATTCGAAGGTTTAAGATGTCAAGAACATGTGTTAACCCATATCTTATCTAAGTGGAAGTTTAGAAAACTGAATTTGAGGTTTTGTTTTCTTTTTTTAATTATTATTAATATAGAGTCTATAAATGGTGATCTGGCAAGTTGTGTTAGAAACAGTGGAACTTTCTTCAGGGCAAACGTCTGATTCAGAAAGGGTAGAAGATATCTGAAGGTGTCAGTATCTTCATTTCAGACATCTGGCAGACGTCTGGTATCTACACGAGAAACAACAGAGCAGAGGCAGACATCTGTAGTTCATCGGGATAGACATCTGCAGAGCCACGATGTTAGGTTACCTACAACGGCAGCAAGGTTTCGGGATGCATCAACCATGCCAAGTTAAAATATTGCCATTGAAGATAACCCTAAACCTAGGAAATTTAACTAAAGAATCAAACTAAACAAGCATGTTAACACTTTAACATCTAAGAGTTAGGGATTACAGCCTTTGTAGTCCGTTCCTTCGCTTCATAAGCTCTGTGTTGAGATCCCTTCGCTGCGATTATCAAGTACCCGGACTCTAGAGAGGCTCCATGAAGAGAAAGATGCAACCTTGCTTCCAATCTTCAAAAACAAAGATGATCTATCTTGAAGAAACACTAACACAAGCTCTTGCTTCACTAATCAAGTAATAGTAAAGAAAACACCCTAATCTAAGTGGCTAGAATAGATGAGGATGATGAAGTAGGAATTTAGCTCTCTTTTGTTTTCATATTCTCACTCATTATCATCACTTATCAAAAACCTAGTGAAAGTTTTTATCCAAGAAGAAAGAAGAAGAAGATGAAGCAAATCCTTTTATGATGAATAATGAATTATTGTTGTGGTTACAAATCAACCATGAGTTAAGCAGAAGGCTTAACCCTTGTAGAGAATAAACTAGGGTAAAGGGTTTGGGTTGGGTTAAGAAATATCTACACAAAAAATCAAAGCAAGTGACAAAAGTCAAAGCTTCATGGAAGCTTCAACCAAGCTTAACCCTAATCCAAACCCTAACCATGTTTAAACTCTACAAAGCATGTTGCATTTGTAACCCTAACATATTACAATATTATATATCATATATATAATATATTTTCTAACAAAAGAAAATAATACAATTAACATATATCGCATATATATCAATGTATTATCCAGTGAGAAAATAAATCAATAAAGCGAGCTTATATTGGTTAACATAATGTAATATATCTCATATATAATTATAAATTAAATTATCGAATCAACACTTGATCCGATAATCCGGCTATTTCATAAATAACCGACTAATATAACAAGTATCAGTTCATCGAATCAACACTTGATCCGATGACCCGGCTATATCACATATACCCGGCCGATATCACATATCGCGAGAATAGAATACAGTATCTCATATTGTATTATTCTCGGTCCCGTACATATCACATATGTGCTCCTACTCCGTTTTGCCTGAGCCAGGAAACCTCTGTGTAGGACTCTAAAGAATCGTCAATATGCCGGCAGTAGGTGATGATCATATCAAACACCCACAAGCTGCAAGCGGTCAGCTAAACGTAACAGCTACTCAGGTATTGAGCGATCAGAAGATCAACAAGCAAGCATGTACATTCTCCTGCGAATCCAATCAGTAACACTCCCGTACAATCCGGTCTCTTCGTCTGATATGTTGCATATCCAGTCTAGGGGTGGTAAACGTCAGACCCCAGTAACCGATAAGTCGTGTCGATATGAGGTCTTTAACAGTTCGGGAAACTACTGATAACACTTACCAATAAATCTCAGCAACCCTGGCCAGGGATTTCCAGTTATAGCCAATCGAACACAGCGCAACATCAACTCCCAATACCGGGAGAGACGAAACCCCTCCTATCGCTCATTGCCTCAATATGATTCGGGACTGTACCCAAAAGCCACCGTTTTGCATGCCCTCTTGGACGTGGTAAGGTGGAAATCAAAGTACAGTGGGAATCACACAAGACTCTATGAAGATCTCGGGTCTACAGACTAACCTGTACCAATGTCATCAGAGAACTGCCATCTGACGTGAGGTATAATACCATCTGGGAGTTCTCAGCGAGTCCGTCCAGTGTACCCAGTCTCCACTGAGCACTCGTATACTGTCTCTGATGTCAAACACCAATGGATATAGGATCATCCATCGCCTATCTACATGGGTCGAGAAGCATATGCTAGTCTACTCTGGTATATCGATGCTCTGTCTCGATACACCTGCGACTAGGAACATTTGAAGGATTTACTTAGTGACTACACTGTCCCCACTAGTATGATCTGCATCATAGTCCTGGTATTCAAGTACTTATCCTAAAGGCTTTATCAACATGTAACATAGAGACTATCAGAGTACATATTAAGATAAAGGGCAACCAGATAGCATACTATCATGTCGAGTAAGAAAGTCCTCCATATATATGTCCAAGCATCCACTACAATATACATCGTATGTACAGTAATGGACTCTAGGGCATACATATCACTAACAATCTCCCACTTGCACTAGGGCCATCTGTTGTGGTATTTCATACCCAACAATCAGCTGTGGTTGAAATATCTCATACTCAACCATCCCATAAAAGTCTCTACTGGGAAATAGGCCTTTGTGAGTGGATTCGCGCTGTTGTCCTCTGTATCTACTCTCCTATCCTCGATCTCCCTGGATATCAACCATCTCCATGATCAGGTGATACTGCCTAAGAATATGTCTGGATCACTGATAGGACGGGGGTTCCTAGGCATAAGCCACAACTCCATTGTCACACAATGGTAGGAACAAAGTTCATCTCATGAACTTATATATATCCAGACTACCTCTTTGGTAGCATCCTTGGTAACGATCTATCTTGCCTTTAATCATCTATTTTGTTACGGTATCTAGCTTGGAACTCTTCCAACATACCGTTTCTCCACTGAGGGTAAAGACAATGCCTGTGACTGACATTCAGTCGACCTTATCACCCTAGAACCATTCCAGTGATTCTCCCCAGGATCGATTGATACCATCTCACTACACTTAGTGAGAATCCTAACATCCAATTAGATCTATCTCATAGATCCAAAACCCAGGATGTAGGAGGTATCACATTGATCCTATATGGAGAATTCTTATGATAAGAGGAGATTAACCGAGCGTAGCATAGCAAACTCCTTCCCTATCAAGAGTATGGCATCCACGTACTATACGAGGATTACCACCATACTCCCTACTACCTTTTTGTATATACAAGGTTCATCTACTATTTTGATGAAGTCAAACTCTTTGACTACCACATCAAATAAACGTTCCAACTCCGCGATGCCTGATTTATCCCATAAAACAACTTGCACACGTTTCCGCTGCTCCCACTGTCTACAAAGCCCTCTGGATGTGTACTTATAGACGCTCTCTTCCAAATCACTATTTAGAAAAGCAGTCCTAACACCCAACCGCCAGATATCGTAGTCATGGTATGTAGCAGTGGCAAGTAGGATCTGGATGGACTTAAGCATTGCTTCGAAAGTCTCAACTTTTCCATGTACACCAAGTAATCTTCTCAAGATATACTTTCTCCCGATGGGGATTTAACCCTTCAGATAAAGCAACCAAAATCCATACTTTGTTGGTGTGTATGGATTCCATCTCAGATCGCTAAGCATCTATCCATTCTTATAGAGTCCCCACTCCTGATGGATAGCTCGAAAATAGTTGGGTCATCATCTCATGATGCAATCCTCGCTCCCACTGTCATAGAGAAAACCGAAGTACCTCTCAGGTGGGTGAGGAACCCTACTAGATCGGCGGAGAGGCTGAAATTCGTTGGAAACTATTGAATCCTCCGGTTCTACCAAATCATCAGCTGCAGTTTGTATAGCTGGAACTCCTTCCAGTTCTACCTCATGACCACTAATTCCTTCACAAGAAATTCCCTTTCCAAAAGGTGGCATGCTGAGAAAACAAAACACCGTTTGCTCCTCAGTTTGGTAGAAGATATTCCCTTACGAATGCTTGGGATATCCAACAAACTTCCACAGAACTGATCTTGCCTCGAGCTTGTCCGGATCGTGCTTATAGACATAGGTCGGACAACCCCAAATCTTAACATCGTTAAGAGATGGGCTCTTCACATTCCATATTACATATGGAGTGGTAGGCACCTGATTTGATTGGAACCCTATTCAATAGGTATGCATCTTCACAAGTGCATAACCCTCAAAAGGAAATAGGCAACTCAGTAGTACTCATCATAGAGCACACCATATCACATAGGGTGTGATTGCTCCGCCCCGATGCACCAACGTACTGTGGTGTATACGGAGGAGTAATGCTGAGAGAGAATCTCATTCTCCTTTAGAATAGTCCAGGATCTCCGTGCTCAAGTATTCTCCTCCCTGATCTCATCAAAAGACATAATACTTATACCTGTTTTGGTTCTCTACTTCTAACTTATATTCATTGAATTTCTCAAAAGGTTCAGACTTGTGTTTCAACAGGAACATATGTCCGAATCTCGAGAGATAATCAGTGAATGTAATGAAGTAGAAAGAACCAGTCCTGGCATGTGTAGACAGGGGACCTTACATACGTCATCATGTATCAATCCCAAGAGTTCAATAACTCTTTCTCTGTTTCCAATAAATGGAGCTGTGGTCATCTTTTTCTTTGTGACATGATCGGTAAGTTTCACAAGATGTAAATTCAAACAAATTTAAATATGGATCTCTATGTAACTTAGCTAGTCGGGTCGCATTGATATGACCTAGTCTATAATACCTCAAGAAGGATTCGTTCATTTCTGAACTCTTCCTCTTGTGTGTGTTCTGTATGTTTAAGAACTGTAGTTTGATTTAGAACGTATATGCTTTTAGATAATGTGCCTGAACCGATCAACTCTTGATATAGAAAATGTTCAAAACATTATCCAACAATACAAAATTATATCCTTCTTTACTAATAAAGAGACTGATATGATATTGTTTATCAGGTTCGGTATCTAATAACATTCGTTCAGAATCAATGTATTTGGTAATACAGGGTGATAACTGCTAACAGACTTGGCTGCAACACTTGCACCATTTTTAACTCTTAAAACTTATCACCCTTTCTCAGTTCTCTACCTATCTGTAGCCCATGTAACAGATTACATATATGGGATCCTGTTCCGGTATCTCATACCCAGGACGTAAAGGATACTGAGAAACGGTTCTTGGTAATGAACACACCTGAAGAACATGCATCAACATACACTTTCTTCGTTAGGGCGGCACGGAAATTCTATTAATCCCCTAATTCCTGCTCGGTCTTATAACAATTATAAGTTGGAGCGGGACCAACGTTCCCTAGCGCAGTATAACAAGCGGGTTCGGTCAATACATCCTTATTATTATCTTGATTAAGGCGTGACATGGTCGCTACCTGGAGAGAGAGAGAAGAAAACACCCAGCATATGCTCTTGCAAGATTAGATTGGTTATTAATATATCTAATCAGGATGGCTCCCACTGTTTTAGTCAAATCTTCCTTCAAACCCTAAAAGGAAAGACTAGCCAAGATTAATTACACCCTACAAGTTCGCCAATCTTTCGGCCAGGCCAGTGTCGGTACTTTAAGGGAGGTTCCCCGTGCTTTCGCACGGACCTAAATAAAATAAACCTCATTTTTCCAAGGGTATAACCCCGTTAATACCTTTCTAGACACCTACTTGATCGGCTAATTGTAATGTGTAAAACTCTCTCAGGAGTAACTCTTACTCACAGTGGGTATCGGGATCCAACTATCTCATAGGAGGTATGCAATCTCATTGCAAATTTCAACACTTGAAATTCCCAATAATATTTTGCCCCGAATGATCTATGACCTTGACAAGGTCAACAAACCATACACCGCAAGTCAAGTTCAACCCGTCATTTCCCGATTGAATTAAACCCACCCGCATGACCCTTGATAAGGTCAACAAAGTCACACGACTACCCTAACTCAATCGCATCATATGCTTTTACAGATAAGCATAAATAGCTACCGCACACTACGCCTTGACAAGGTCAACAAACGCAGCATGAATACTATGAGTACTTATCTGAAATGACGGAGGGTTACGACAGGTTTTTAAGAAAACCCTTTGCGTAATGAACTTGATATCGTTGTGGAATCAAATAATTTAAATGGAGTGTTTTTGTGGCTTTTACTAGTTTTGCTAAAGAGGTCACTCCCGGTGAAGGGATCTCGGCTCTTCCTCATCGAATGAGGTGCAGGATGTTTCACAAATACCACTATGCAAAGCAAGAACTAGAAAAACAATCAAAAGACAAAACCGAGGGTTGTAGCATCTGCTAGTTTCGCTAAAGAGGTCATTCCCGGTGAAGGGATCTCGGCTCTTTCCTTATCGAATAAGGTGCTGGATGTTCTACATGGAACACCGCTATGCAAAGCAAAAACTAGAGCTACCTGTTTTTGAAAATTCGATTCCACAACATCTTTAGGTTTCTTTTATTTCATTAATCTCATTAATGAAATCCCATTTTTATTATGCTTCACAAGCATCACGTTTGAAACGAAATCAACAATATACAATATATATCTCATATATATAATATAAACATTCGTCTCAGACAGTAATATGATCTCATCACAGAACATTGCAGCAGAAGAACATATTTGAAATATTGGATATACTAGGATTTCCGTGTTTTATTGCGAGCCTGTATAAAACACGGATTCCACGGTCGCGATGAATAGCCAAACCCACACCCCTAGACCCCTACGAGAGCGGCAACCAACCCTATCAGTTCTAGAGTTAGGAGACCCGGTCTCGACTCCTCGAGATGGTCTCCCACTGGACTCTAGAACCCGGTTACTTGTGCTCCCCGCCTTGGGTCTATCCTAATGCGGAAAAGTAAATAATATACAATGGTGACATCATCCTCAACCCAGAAGTGCCCCAATAAAAGAATATTATATACAATGAATTTTACATGAATGAAAATGAAAAACTCTCATCTCACATAAAACCCCTGGCTATTCAAAACACGACGATCCAATATAACATATCACAGCAACACATAACATCACATGTCATCAACGTAAGTAAATATGCGTATCCCAATTGTCGTTGACGTATAGCAACGAAACCGGCGATACACCACATATTACACTTACGGTCGCATAAAAGTAAGTATAAAACTACAACAGTTGGAATCCGTAACCACCTTAAACATCACATGCCTAACCAAATGAATTCCTTAGATATCGCATGCCTAACAATTATAAATCCCGCATTTTAGTCTCGATCTCGAAAACACTTTTCAATATCTAGTCGGGCAATTCAACAGGATTCCCGACATCCTGATCGAATGCTCGTCGAAAACTTTAGTAGACGGCCGCACCCCCGATGCCGTCGACGAAGTGCACTAAGGCGGAACACCGCTGCTGCGAGCACCCGAACGGATGCTTTTGGCGACGGGATTCTCCTACAGTCACTTGGTCGGGGCTATGGGACGTGGCTATCTATTAAGTTTACCCGGTGAGTATCCGCGTACGCTACGTGATTGCGACGGACTTTTAATCACATCAAAATCCCGTAGCAACCGATCAACTGAGACTAAACTGCTAGATTTATATAACATTCAAATTAGTTATCTCATAACTACTTGTGGATTTCAAATATTATATCACATTACAGAAAAAGTTAGACGATGTTAAACATTCCGATCGAATCAACAAACACCCAAAATTTCCCTATTTGCTCAACTCTTGAACTTAGTTTAAAAGCATCCATCACATGCCTCAGTACCAATGGTCCAGCCGTAGAAGGGTCAAACCAACGCCTCACATGTGGCAACGCCAAACTACCACAAACCTTAGGGTTCAAAAGTGGTTCAGACGGTCACATAATCGAGTTAAGGTTTTGTTCTTCTAGAGATTCCACCACGTTACTTGCACGCCTTTGAATGTTCTTTAACTAAGGAAAAATCCAACACTTGGAAATTTTCCGACAGGGGAAAAAGTGAGTTATTGATATGCATTCGAACTTTTTAACACTGTCTAAAGAATCATGAAACCAAGCTAGAATTGCGAATACAAAATACTCCGAATTGCCTTTATAGTAAATGAACATCTCATGCAAATTTAGTAAAAATAAACAATACCTGAAGCACCAAAACCCAAAGACCAAAATACCAAAAAAAATTCAACCCAGAACTCCCCTAGGGGGCCGGCCTGCTCGGAATTTAGGGGTTCGGGCTCGGCCAAAAACCGGCCACATGGGTTGAAACTTCTCCTGTGTTCTTTTATTGTCCCATACAACATTCTGTATATGTTTGCAAAATTTTTAGAACTCATTTAAAAAACGACAGAAACTTGGTTTTGGCGCGTCAAGTTTCGGAGTTGTTTCGGTTTCGTAATCCTACACTTATCCGTCTAATTCTCTAGCTAGGCTCTGATACCACTGTTGGGTAACCTACAACGGAAGCAACGTTTCGGGAGGTATCAACCATGCCAAGTTAAAATATTTCCATTGAAGATAACCCTAAACCTAGGAACTTTAACTAAAGAATCAAACCAAACAAGCATGTTAACACTTTAACATCTAAGAGTTAGGGATTACAACCTTTGTAGTCCGTTCCTTCGCTTCATAAGCTCCGTGTTGAGGTCCCTTCGCTGCGATCATCAAGTATCTAGACTCTAGAGAGGCTCCATGAAGAGAAAGATGCAACCTTGCTTCCAATCTTCAAAAATAAAGATGATCTACCTTGAAGAAACACTAACACAAGCTCTTGCTTCACTAATAAAGTATTAGTAAAGCAAACACCCTAATCTAAGTGGCTAGAATAGATGAGGATGATGAAGTAGGAATTTAGCTCTCTTTTGTTTTCATATTCTCACTCATTATCATCACTTATCAAAAACCTAGTGAAAGTTTTTATCCAAGAAGAAAGAAGAAGAAGATGAAGCAAATCCTTTTATGATAAATAATGAATTATTGTTGTGGTTACAAATCAACCATGAGTTAAGCAGAAGGCTTAACCCTTGTAGAGAATAAACTAGGGTAAAGGGTTTGGATTGGGTTAAGAAATATCTACACAAAAAATCAAAGCAAGTGACAACAGTCAAAGCTTCATGAAGCTTCATGGAAGCTTCAACCATGCTTAATCCTAATCCAAACCCTAACCATGTTTAAACTCTACAAAGCATGTTGCATTTGTAACCCTAACATGTTACAATATTATATATCATATATATAATATATTTTGTAACAAAAGAAAATAATAAAATTAACATATATCGCATATATATCAATGTATTATCCAGTGAGAAAATTAATCAATAAAGCGAGCTTATATTAGTTAACATAATGTAATATATCTCATATATAATTATACATTAAATTATCGAATCAACACTTGATCCGATAATCCGGTTATTTCATAAATAACCGACTAATATAACAAGTATCAGTTCATCGAATCAACACTTGATCCGATGACCCGGCTATATCACATATACCCGGCCGATATCACATAACGCGAGAATAGAATACGGTATCTCATATCGTATTATTCTCGGTCCCGCACATATCACATATATGCTCCTACTCCGTTTTGCCTGAGCTAGGAAACCTCTGTGTAGGATTCTAAAGAATCGTCAATACGCCGGCAGTAGGTGATGATCATATCAAACGCCCACAAGCTGCAAGCGGTTAGCTAAACGTAACAGCTACCCAGGTATTGAGCGATCAGAAGATCAACAAGCAAGCATGTACATTCTCCTGCGAATCCAATCAGTAACACTCCCGTACAGTCCGGTCTCTTCGTCTGATATGTCGCATATCCAGTCTAGGGGTGGTAAACGTCAGACCTCAGTAACCGATAAGTCGTGTCGATATGAGGTCCATAACAGTTTGAGAAAATACTGATAACACTTACCAGTAAATCTCAGCGACCCTGGCTAGAGATTTCCAGTTATAGCCAATTGAACACAGCACAACATCAACTCCCAATACCGGGAGAGACGAAACCCCTCCTATCGCTCATTGCCTCCATGTGATTCGGGACTGTACCCAAAAGCCACCGTTTTGCACGCCCTCTTGGACGTGGTAAGGTGGAAATCAAAGTACAGTGGGAATCACACAAAATTCTATGACGATCTCGGGTCTACAGACTAACCTGTACCAGTGTCACTAGAGAACTGCCATCTGACGTGAGGTATATACCATCTGGGAGTTCTCAGCGAGTCCGTCCAGTATACCCAGTCTCCACTTGGCACCCGTATACTGTCTCTGATGTCAAACACCAATGGATATGGGATCATCCATCGCCCATCTACATGGGTCGAGAAGCATACGCTAGTCTACTCTGGTATATCGATGCCCTGTCTCGATACACCTGCGACTAGGAACATTTGAAGGATGTACTTAGCGACTACACTGTCCTTACTAGTATGATCTGCATCATAGTCCTGGTAGTCTAGTACTCATCCTAAGGGCTTTATCAACATGTAACATAGAGACTATCAGAGTACATGTTAAGATAAAGGGCAACCAAATAGCATACTATCATTTCGAGCAAGAAAGTCCTCCATATATATGTCCAAGCATCCACTACAATATACATCGTATGTACAGTAATGGCCTCTAGGGCATACATATCACTAACACACGAAACCCAATCCAGGATGGAGGCAGACGTCTGCCAAAGTGAACCGCAGACGTCTGGCGGCGGCTAATTCTGATGATAACTAACTTTGGAAAGTTTGTTTATAATCCTAGTATAGTTAGGATTAAGGTTTGCCTATTTAAAGGAACCCCTCATATGTATTATTTATAGCCAATTTGTGAGAGATCATTGTAAGAGAGGGTGACAGCTAGGGATAGAGAATTTTGAGAGAAAATTCTTAGGGTTTGCTCATGTAATTGATTCGAAAATTATAGTGGAAACTTTACAGATTCCGCTTTGCCACGGACTAGCCATACGGTAGGTGAACCCCGTTAATAAATCTCGTGCCTCTCTGTGTTTGATTCCCTATTTTATTCTTGCATATTTATATTGTTATTTCGTTGTTTAATTGCGTAATTGTGTTTACGTGATTTGGGTGTTGTCGCGAGTATTGTTCCGCATTTTGATTTTTCCCCGTCGGTCCTAACAACCGGTATCAGAACAAAGGTTATGGAACCTAGGCTTCTTCAAATTTACGATCTAGATCAACGGTGGGTAACGACAACTACTTTCTCTTCCTCCTTTCTTAGATCGTCGTTTTGAAGGCGTTGGTTCAGTTTAAGGGAGATGTCAAGTTTGCTGTGGCAGAGACGAAAGATGGCGAAGGATAAAGTAATAATTGAAAAGTTCAATAGTCAGAATTTTGGTTGGTGGCGCATGCAGATGGAGGACTACTTATATCAAAAAGGACCTGTTTCTTCCGTTGCTTGGAGAATAGACCGAGAAGATGGTCGATATGTTGTGGAACCTTTGGGATAGGAAAACCATAGCGACAATTCGGTTGTTGTTGACTCTGTAAGTGGCCTTTAATATCTCGAAAGAGAAAACAACCAAAGCGCTAATAGCGATGTTAGCGAAGTTGTATGAGAAGTCTTCTATATCAAACAAATCTTCTTGATGAAGAATCTTTTCAACATGATGATTGTTTACCGCCGAAAACTGGACTGAAGCGCGGGGAGCGCGTCCAGCCTGAATATGGAGGTAAACAGATTCTGATACGCCCGGTGGGTCTTGAGAGAGATATGGATCGTTTATGCTCATGGATTGTCTACGGTGATCAATATGGAGGTCTGCCGTAGGGCATAACATCTTTTGGGGGACTATATCATTGGTGGAGTTTCATAGCCGGTGAGACTTCAGGTGCAGCCTCGCAGGTGAGACTTGAGTTGGAATCTTCACCAGTGGGACTTCAGGTGCAACGTGGATCTCAGAGAGTCTATAGGGTAACATATATTTGAAAGAACATAGTAGCAATACATATCGCTCATGCCCATGGATGTATACAGTGATCAATATAGAGATCCACCCCAGGGCAAGGTATATATAAGGGAAGGCTTCATCATCTGTGGAGCTTTATAGCCGATGGGACTTCAGGTGCAGCTGGATTGCGGATAGCCTGTAGGGCAGCGTATGCTTGTAGAATATAACCAGGGATCCATACCATTTATCCCTGTGGATTGTATATGGTGATTAATATGAAAATTAGCTATAAGGCATGATGTCAGTTTAGGGACGTAGCGGTCCATCATGTTTGTTTTGGTCAGTGGGTTACATAACTCGTCCATCCGCTTCTTGTTTGCTTAGTCATTGCTGCAAGACCTTTTCATAAATGGCCTCACCCTCTTGGACTGCTTCTTTCATCACCGCGTCAATCGGGTTGTCTTGGAGAAAATACATAGCACTTTGCACGGTACCTGCCTCCAACTCATCAGTGTCGCTTTCTGATGCCGACGGAGCATTTTTTCATATACGAAGTAACGAGATATCATGTCACTCCTTCTGCCAAGTCTTCTTCTTCCTCAGAATCCTTATTTTGAAGGGATGCTGAAGACATTGACGAACGCGCCTTCTGATTATATTCCTCTATCGTGTCGATGTATTTTTCATATTCATCCGGCTATCTACATATTCGGCAACCTGGACTTATTTCTTCATCTTCTTCTTCTTTTCATTAGAAGAGAAAAATGCCCCTGTGTATATTTCGAGGGAATAAACATCCGCGTCCCAATCATTTCAAGGATGGGACCCGCGCAGTCGTTATTTTGGAAACCAGGTACTTTAAGGTAGCTCGTTTATTGTGAGCGTTGGTGGCAGACACCATCTTTCCTTTGGCTTTGTTATTTCATAAATCTTCATCAGAAGAGGAAACTCCTTGACCCATCTGATCCAATTGAGCAAACTTATCCATAAGCTCTTAGAAGGTGGTAGGCTTGAAAATGGCTATGAACGGATACACCTGCGAATGTCGTTCTATAGCAGCCATGAACATTCTGACGGCTGGAGCTTCGTCGATTCGTTGCTCACATTTAGACCAAAGGTTTCACCATCAGGTAGCATATTGAACCCAAATTTCATTTGTTCTAACCATTTCATTGATTATCGCCGTCATGGTAGTACGTTTATTTCCACTGGTGAATCTTTGGCAGAAGAGTGGTTCCATTTCATTGAAGGTCTTCACGTAGTCATTTGGAAGGTTTGAATACCATTCGAAAGCAGTGCCTATTAGACCGTTGAAGAACTGTCGGAGAAGAAGCATATCGTCTCCTCCAGTGTTGTTACACATGGATTTAAACTGCGTGATATGCTGGCGAGGATTCCCGGTCCCTTTGTATATATGGAACATCGGAAATGTGTATCCCGGAGGGTACTGCCTTGATCGGTCTAGACAAGCTTATTTGCCGCTTCACTGGCATAATAAGATTTAATTCGCTGGGCGATATATTCGTCCATCTTTGCTTTGAAGATCATTTCCTCTTTAGCTGTTGATGGGGCTTGTGGAGGATTTGAAGAATCTCCCTTGTCGTCAATAACTACCAGCGGTTCATCTGCCGGGGGTTCTGATTGAGTCATCATTCCAGCCATATTCTGGATCAAAAGGGCCGTTTTGTTCATTTTAGCGGTCATTTCCGCTGCTTCTTCATCTTTCTTTTTGAGAATGCGCTTCAGGAAGTCAATATCTGACCCCTGCCCTGTCATTTCTTTGGGTGCGTCGCCTGGATTTGCTTTAGGTGGTGGACTAACGAGTTCTGCCGCCTAAGCAATAATCTCCTGCTGCTTTTCATGTTGTTGCTGAGGTTTTGTCAGAGATCGAGTATGCGACATGTGACTAACAGAATTTCGACTTTCATCTTTGGAGCTCACCATATGGACTGTGTGGACTACCATACCCCAAACTTGAGGTGTTTGGGATATCGACCCTTGGAGTTTGCCTCGGGCGCTTGAACTTTATCTGACCTCTCTTTTCTGTAGGGAGCCGTCTTGGGAAGAACCGTCATAGCAAAAACCTCTTTTGGATAAGTACTCTTATATTTGGAAGGGGAGTTGTCAGTGCTTGGCCGACGCTTCGTTTTCTTGAACTCGGGAGTGCAGACAACGACAGTGTTCTTCACCTCGTTTCACACCTTATATATAGATGAGGAAAGTATCTTTGGAGAGAGAACTGGCTTCTGCTCTCCTTGGATCTCCACGGGCTGCAGAGACTTCTTCAAAACCACGGTGGAGAAATTTTTTCTGACCTTTCGCAGCAGTTCGAAACTGTTCCCGGTTGCAAAATCAGCATTCACCATTGGAGTTGGAGCGGGTGGAGTCAACCCGGATGGAGAAATGCCCCCAGCTTGTCTTATCTGACGCCAATATTGATGTCGATCATGTCCTTCAACCGGAGCTTCTTCAGTCTCAGGAGCTCGTTGGGCTTGCCCCCTGTTTTCTTTCAGAGCATGACTATTATGCGCCCAGTGATAGTATACGATAGTCAGTATGGAGATAGGCCGCAGGGCAATATATCAGTTTAGGGACATTACGATCCATCTCTTACCTTGCGCGCACATGTATATATTACGTAGCGAAGTGAATTATGGGAAGATATAAATGGAATGTGCCCAATATTGGGATGCGATCCAATTTGAAGGCATTTATATTTCCTTCAAAGGTATGCATATACATATATGCATGCTCATTTTTTTGTTCTAATGGTGTGCACGTCTGTATGGGATTCGCATCAATATGGGGTGCACATCTGTATGAAGTTCGTATCTGTATAGGATGCACATATGCGGTTAAGACATTCCTTATCTTGATGAAATTTCATATCTTTTGTCAAATCAGGATGAGAAAGGAGTTATTAGTTATCGGGATCCGCCACCTTTTTGAAGACACTGAGGAATTGTAATGCCGTATATCAGAGGTATGGAAGGATATACCTTTGAAGCAAATCTCGTATATGAAGGATGAGAACATGTTGGAACTAAAGATTGTTAGTCTTATATGAGACTAAGATCAACTTAGGAAATATGGGCTGAGCATCTTTTGTCATATATGCGACTATTAATCTTATTTTTGATTAAAATCAACTTAAAATTGTCTGTTTGATCATAGGATCACATATGAGAAGCATAAGCTTCCATACTTAGTTTATTTTAACTAAGTGTTCAAGCAACAACTTGCTGATCTAAGTGCGCAAGTACATATGCATATACCGTACCAAGTGCGCATGTACATTTGAGGTGCGCATGTACATGTAATTTCTTTAAAAAGGATGCGCACATGCATATCACGTGGTTGCGCACTTGTTTGTCGTCGGGGGGCTGCGCACGTGCATATCATATGATGCGCACTTGTTATCAGTCATGAGGGTTGCACATGTGCATATCGTATGGTTGTGCACTTGTTATCAGTCATGAGGGTTGCACACGTGCATATCGCATGGTGTGCACCTATCTTCTGGTTCGAAAATTACAAATGCGTATATTTATTGAGCGCCTATGTGTGAAAGTCATATTTGATAAGTGCGCATACTTATATGCGCATGAGAAGGTCGTTTTTCTCAAGTGCGCATGTTTATACGCGCATCTATGAAAAATTCAATTTTGACATGTGCACATGTACATATGCGCATGTCTATTTTGACAATTTTATCATGTGCGCCTTATATTGGGTGCGTCCTTTTACAGAAAGAAAAGGCTTTTGTCAAGAAGCAGAAGCTTCTATTTTTATCTATTTCCAAGTCATATATATGCGTTTTATGGTGCGCATCTTGTTTTCTTAGATCTTAGGACCGATCTCTCGCAAAAGTATAAATTTAAGAACGAGAGAAGAACTCTAAGATTTTTTGATCTTTTTTAGCGAATCAATGGATTCGAAAAGAAGCAAAAGTTTCTGTCTAAGAGCAAAAGCTTTTTAATGGAGGAAAAGAGAAGTATTTCTCTTTGATTTCTATCTTGCGCACTTGTTTGCTAAGGGAGAAGATGATGAAGACTTGAGATTTATCTTTTTCTCAAGTTTATTAAGGGGGGGGGAAGTCGAGTATGAGATTTCTGTGAGTGCGGCTCCTATTTATAGGAAAGGGAAAATTAGGATTTGTTGGATTTTTTTTATTCTCAATATGATATCAGATTGATATAATTGATTCTTATCAATTAAAGATGATATACGCATCATTGGATTAAGATCCATACATCTATTTGTTAAGATATTTTAACCAACAGAAGATTTTTCTGCTAAATAAATATTTAAATCCTTATTAACAAAATTTATTTCTTATTTTTTAAAAGCGTCTGTTTCATGGGGTGCGCACGTGCACTATCGGTTTGATTTGTGATGCATGCGCACCATTGAATCTTTGATACCCAAATTTATTTGATTTGATTTATTATTATCATTATTATGGGATCGGCTGTGATCAGGATGCGCATGCACATGTGAGTTGCACGTGTCGCTTGTCTCGAAAATAGGAGTTTTCTACTTGCAAAGATACCACGTGCGCATCTTAAAGATATAGCTTATGCGCACGTGCTTTGCACATGCGCATAGTACTCAGTGATTTTGACCAAGTGCGCATCTGCATGGGTGCGCACCTTTTAGGCGGGAATAAATGTAAGTTTTGAGCCAAAATTTTTGGTGGGAAACGTCTTAGTGACGGAGCATCTGAATGTGTTCAACAGCGTGACGAGCCAACTCGAATCGCTGGAAATTGTCTTTGAAGACGAGATTCGAGTACTTCTATTCTTCTGTTAGTTACCGGAGAGTTGAGAGAACCTAGTGATGGCGGTTAGCAACTTGATCTCGGGGACTTTCACGTTTAATGGTGTAATGAGTTGCATATTAAACGATGAGATGCAGAGAAAGGCTGAGAGTGGGAGTTTAGGAACTTTCGCACTATCGGTGGAGAATCACTGTAGAACGATGGAAAGAGGAAAGGAAAGATGGGCAAGTCTAAAACCCGAGGAAAATCATAAGAAAAAATCTAAGGCGCGTGTGGAAATTGTGGGAAGAAGGGTCATAGGAAAAGTGACTGTAAAGCTCCAAAGAAAGACTCGAATGAGAAGGAGGATGGAAAGGAAGACAATATGGTATCTATACAAGAACATGGGGAATAAGGTCTTTATTTATCGACGAGCGAGAACACAAAGGCAGATATTTGGTTCCTTGATTCGGGGGAATCTTTCCATTGTACTTCGGGACAAAATCACTTCAGCGAGTATGTTCAGGGGGACCTTGGGCTGTGGAGGTAGGAAACAGTCAAACGTATATGATCGTTGGAAAGGGGGCGATCATCTTGCAACCGTCAGGAGATGATCATCTAAAATTGAAGAATGCTTATCATATTTCATATTTGAAGAAGAGACTGATTTCTACTAGTCAGCTTGACAACGAAGGTTTTATTACGACATTTGGGAATTTGCAGTGGAAGATTACCAAAGGGTCATTGGTGGTTGCTAGGGGCAAGTTGAGCTGTTCGTTGTATTCCTTTAGTGGGAGTAGCGGAGGTTCGGTTGCATTGGTAATGGGCTTGAAGTTAAATTCGAATACTTCGTTATGGCATAGGTGATTGGGGCACCTTAGCGAGCTGAACAAGAAAATTCTTCAAGGAAGGGACTTCTTTTGGGGCTGAAAAATATGGAGTTGGGGTTTGCGAGAGCTGTGTTTATGGAAAGCAAAACGTGCTCAAATTTCAGATTGGAGGCATAGCACAGAAGACCAAGAACTGGAGATGGTGCATATGGACATATGGGGCCAGGCATCGGTGGAGTCTTATGCAGGGAATCGTTACTTTATGACGTTCATCGATGATGCAAGCTGGAAGACATGGGTGTATGCGATGAAGAAGAAGTTCGATGTGTTTGATATCTTCAAACACCGGATTGCGCAGGTGAAGAACCAAACTGGGTTGAAGGTTAAATGCCTAAAGTCCAATAATGGTGGAGAATATTGCATACTGGAGTTCGAGGGGTTTTTCTCACAGAAAGGTATTCATTGGTTGAAGACGGTAATGGGGACACCACAGCAAAATGGCATCGCTGAAAGGATTAACAAGATGACCCTAGAGCGAGTGCGGAGCATGACCTTTGATGCGGATGTGCCTAAGTTAGCGGTTGATGCAGTTGTGTACTTAATCAATAGAAGCCCGACATGTGCGCTTGATGGAGGCATCCGGTAGAAAATTGGCCAGGTAAATAGGTTGATTTTTCGCACCTAAAAGTGTGTTGAATATAGATGCCCTCAAGGCAATTATTGTAATTGAAGGAAGACCTATACGAGAGAACAATCTTACTCGAGATGATAGTATGCTATCTAATTTGTCTTTATCTTTCATGCAATGCATTTTATTTACTATCACGTATCATTTAGACATGAGATAAAGCCCTAGGATTTTGCTTGACTATCAGGATGATGATGAAGATCATACTAGTGGGGCCTGGATAGTCGATAAGCACTTCCTTAAAAGTCTAGTCATAGGAGTATCGAAACTGGGCATTGGTACTCCAGTTTAGACTAGTGTGTATGTTTCCTAACCCGGTTGGAGGGCGATAACTGATCCTGCAGCTATTGGTGTTGACATCAAGGATTGTATACAGGTGCTCATTAGTTGAGTTACACTAGATGGACTCACCGAGAACTCCTACTTGGTAATATACCAATGTCAGCTAGCAGTTTTCTTATGACATGGGTACAGGATAGTCCCTAGGACCTGAGATTGCCATAGTGTCCCATGCGTGTTCCCACTATACTTAGACTTCTACCCTACCATGGCTCAAAGGAGTCGTGCAAACAAGTTTTTGTTGGGTATAGTCCCGAAGCACGTGGAGGCAGTGAGCGGTCGAGGGGATTCGTCTCTCCCGGTATAGGGAGTTGATGTCACGCTGTGCAGAACATGACTACAACCATAAGTCGATGGTCATCGCAGTGGAGATAAACTGATAAGTAGTATCAGTTGTATCTCCGATTGGTTATGAGTCCTCTGTCGCACGAATTATCGAGTTATTGGGGTTTGACAGATTCTAAAGCCTAGATCCCATATGCAATACTCTTAGACGAAGAGATCGGACTATACGGTAATGTGATTGATAGACTTTGCAGGGTTCAGATGAGTTTACTCGTTAACCTTCTTTCGATCAATACCTAGGCAGCCGTTACGTGCAGCTAGTACTGCTGATGTGCTTATGGGCTATGGATATGATCCTAACCTACTGCCAGCGTATTGTAGTCTTTAGAGTCCTACAGAAAGATTTCCACGCACATGCGAAACAATGTAGGGCATGTATACGGATACGTGCAGGAGTTCGATTAAACACGTGTATTTGATACAAGAATTTTAATCGGGTGTTTATTGATATTAGCCGGTATATATATATATATGATATAGCCGGATTATTAAATCAAAAATTGATTTAATAATTAAATGTATATTTATATATTGATATATTAACTAATATCATGCTCACTTAATTATTTTCTTCTCTTTGTTAATATATTTATATTTGATATAAATATTGTGTCATGTATGATGATACATTGGAAATGGGTGTATGAGAATTATATGGAAAATAGAACACTTTTAATAGAGAATGAGTCATGTTTAATGGATGGTTGTAGAATTCATGAGATGTTTTCTTTGGTGACTCAATTTTGTATTTGTTCTTTTTTTAACCTTATCTCTTTTCATACTAGCTCATCTCCTCCATTCTTCTTCTTCTTCCTCTTGATTTTTCTTCAAGTGAGGAAAGGAAAAGAAAAGAAAAAAAAATTAAGTGAGCTAATTATTCTACATCTCCTACTAATCATTCTTAACAAGTTTAATTAGTGGGTTGCTTCATTTTAATGAGATCAATTTAAAGCTAAAACTTATGTTGGAGTATTTCAAGGTGGATCATCTTCGGCGAGGAGATCTTCGATTAAGCTTGTTTCGAGCTTCGTGAAGACTAGCCGGAGTCCAAGGAGAGGTGGCTAACACGCTACAAAAGTTGTAGTCAGCCAACTCTTATTTTTAGCTTACTAGATTAGTGACAAGTTTAGTAGTTTGGTTTGATTCTTGGTTTGGGTTTGTTATAGCTCTTTAGATTTTTAAAATTACCGCTTCCGCTATGCTTTAAACCCTACTAGAGGTGCCTAACAATCTAACAAAGTGTTTGGCTGCGTTTCATATTCTTTGGTTGATAAGACGGAAATGAGTAAGCTTGACTCCAAGTCTAGGAAGTGCACTTTCAGCGGATATGGTGGAGATGAGTTCAGATATCGGTTATGAGATTACACAAGAAAGAAGGTAATAGGAAGCCGGAACGTCATCTTTGATGAGCAGCATTTGTACAAAGAAGAAAAGCAAGTCAAGAAAGGTGCAGTATGTGAGTTCGTCGAGCTAGATAGAACTCAAGAGAGCATTCAGATACCTACAAGTGGTGATCAGAACTTAAAGGAAGCCGCAGTGCATGATCAGGTTCAACAGCAGGATGGTGATCATATTCAGCAACAATATGTGCCAGTTCTGAGGAGATCTGCGAGAGAAAGGAGGATACCTGAAATACTTGTGACTGACTTCGTTTTGTATAAAGATACAGGAGAGCCTGAATTTCTTGAAGAAGCAACAAATGATGGTGCTAGCAAGCAGTGGGAGCATGTTATGGACGAGGAGATGGAATCTTTAAAGAAGAATCATATATGAGACCTAGTGAAGCTACCCAAGGATTGGAAAGTGTTGCTTAATAGGTGGGTGCATAAGATTAAAAATGAGGCCGACAGTGTGAAGTGGTACAAGGTTCGTTTTGTAGTCAAGGGATATGCAAAAAAACAAGGTATTGATTATTAAGAGATTTTTCCCCTGTGGTGAAGATGACATCCATTCGAGTAATACTTAGTATTATGGCGGTGGACGATTTGCACTTAGAGCAGCTTAATGTGAAGACTGCGTTCCTTCATGGTGATTTGGAGGAGAAGATTTATATGAAACAACAACCTAAATATGAGGTGAAGGGGAAAGAGAATATAGTGTGTAAGCTGTGAAAGAGCTTGTATGGCCTCAAACAAGTTCTTAGGCAGTGGTATCTCAAGTTCGATCGGTTTATGTTAGAGACAGGATTTGTATGAAGTGAATCAGATCACTGCGTCTACATTCAAACTTTCAAGGACGGTGACTACATTATTTTGTCATTGTATGTAGATAACATGTTTGTAGCGGGTCCGAGTTTCGAGAAGATTCAATATTTGAAGAAGATGACGGCCGAGAAATTCTTTATGAAGGATTTGGGATGTTGGGGTTTGGTGCCCGCGCCGCGGAAGCCGTGGCCGAGGAGGAAGCGGAAACGAAAACTTTTTGCAAGCACCAAATACCCGTAACCCAAGAAATCGATCCAAAATCATAAACCAGCAAACTAGAAATGCAAGGGTGCAGAAATTACAACTTTCGATGCGTGTCCACCCAATTGTGGAAGAACCCTCCAAGCTTGTAGCCACCGGGATCGCGCTTGAAAGTCGACCACCCTCGCCGAAGAAGATCCACCTGAGGGTAACCGGAAAAGGCTCCGACCGACGATCCAAACTTGCTAAGGATGGATGGTGGGTCATGTAGGAATTTTTCACTAAACCTTTCACTCATAACCATACTCGAGAAAGAGCAAGAAGAAGAAGGAGAAGAGGGGTGAGAAAAAATTGGCCAAGTCTTGAACTGTGAAGCATGAACTCAAGTGTGGAATGAATATCCAAAAGCATGTGTAGAAAAGATGGCTTCCATACTCAACCATGGTTCAATAAATGCACATCATTAAATGATCAACATTAAAACCATAGCCACACCCCTCTGCATGCTCACATAAGCTTCATTCCACCTCACCTCCACCTCATTTTCCATTTGATTTTCCTAAATAGAAAAACAAATATGAGGTGTCCATCTTCTATAAGCATTCCTATAAAAATACGGAATATTTCACCCGGTATATGTATCGCTACATATACGCGTATCCGTATAAAAATACGGATAGCACCAATGAGAGAAAATGAATAGTGAACAATAATACTAATATATATATATATATTAGTATATATCAAAATATATTTATAAATTATTAAATCACAACCTGATTTAATAATCCGGCTTAATTCTAAGCCAACTATTATTATTAACCGTCCGATTAAAATCCGTGTATCCCGTACACGTATTTAATCGGACCCCTGCTCGTACCAACGTACGGCTCCTACATATATCGCCTGAACCGGGAAATATCTTCTATGTGGGACTCTAAAAACTAGACAATACGATGGCAGTGGGTTTAACCATTAGCACGTCGGCGGCACTAGCTGTATGTAACGGCTATCCAGGTAATTGCCGAAAGGGGGTCGACAATCAAATACGTCCTTACCCTACTTAGCTTGAATGTGACAATCTCCATACAGTCCGGTCTCTTCGTCAAAGAGTATCGTATATTGGGTCTAGGGGGTGGATAACGTCAGACCCTTACTAACCCAATAAGTCGTGTCTGAGTCAAGCTCATCACCAACAGAGATATTACTGATCAACTATCAGTAAATCTCATCCACCGTGGCCATGAATTTCTGGTGAAAGCCAACTGAACACAACGCGACATCGACTCCTAATACCAGGAGAGACGAATCCTTAACAATCGAACACTGTCTTCATGTGGCTCGAGACTGTACCCAACTAAAACCTATTTGCACGGCTCCTTTGAGCCGTGGTAGGGTAGTAATCAAAGTACAGTAGAAATTGTAGGGTTCCTAGGCACACTAATGAGGTCTCACAAGGCATCAACCATGCCAATTTCAAATTTTACAAATGCCGAGAAACCCTAATACGGATCGTTAACTAGAATTTTAGGTGAAACATGCAACTAGTTAACAATTTAACTAAGTGAACGGAAATACAATCTTTGTAGATCCGGTCCTCCACCTCCATAGCTCCATGATGAAGTCTCCTTGCTGTCCAAATCGAATCCCGGGCTCTAGCGTCGGCTTCATCGGAGAAATGGGCGGGCTTGGTCATCGACGACGATGCCGAAGATGATCTACGTCGAGGCAATACAAGATCAAGCTCCCACTTCACCAAGTCATGAAACTTGTGAAGAAAAAACACCCTATACTACTTGGCAAGAGGTAGAGGATGAAGAAATAGGAGGTGGGTTCACTTTAGAATTGGATTTCTCACTCTTTTCATCAAATCACCATTGATGGAATCAAGCTTCTTCATCTTGAAGAAGAAGAAGAAGAAGAAGATGAATATTATGATAAGAATTATAAAATAGAAAAGAAAATGAATTCTTATCATATGCTAACCATGGTTAGGTGTAGAGAATTGACTAAGGTTAGATGAATGGTTAGGGTTAAGCATGAAGACAAAATGGTCACTTTGGTCAAAGCTTCATGAAGCTTCAACAAGCTTCAAGAATGAAAGCAACCATTTTCTTTTCTTTTGCTATTTCTTTTAATCCAAATTAAAAAGATAATAGAATGAATAAATAAAAACCCTAACCATTTACTTAACCAAGGTTTAATTCTTTACACAAACCCTAGCATTCATGTATCATCAAACATGATACAATCAAGTGCACAAAAGTATATCACATATACAACTTGTGTACATCTAGTGAGAAAATCCAATTTAAATGAACCAATACTAGTTAATGCAAAGTAATATATCAAATATATAATTATGCATTAAATCATTAAATCAACGCTTGATTTAACGATCCGGTCATATCGCATATAACCGACTAATATCCAATGTATCGGCTTATCGAATCAATCGTTGATTCGATAACTAGGTTATATCACATACAACCATTCGATACATTCATCGCGAGAATAGAATACGGTATCACATACACGCATTATTCTCGGTCCCGCACATATCTCATATGCGCTCCTATTTCGTTTCGCTTGAGCCAGGAAACCTCTGTGTAGGACTCTAAAGACTCGTCAATACGCCGGCAGCAGGTGATGATCATATCAAACACCCACAAGCCGCAAGCGGTCTGCTAAACGTAACGGCCACCCAGGTATTGAGCGATCAGAAGATCGACGAGCAAGCCCGCTCATACTCCGGTGAATCCAACCGGTAACACTTACCGTACAGTCCGGTCTCGTCGTCTGGTATGTCGCATATCTCGCCTAGGGGTGGTAAACGTCAGACCCCAACAGCTCGATAAGTCGTGTCGATATGAGGTCTATAACAGTTCGAGAAACTACTGGTAACACTTACCAGTAAATCTCAGCAACCCTGGCCAGGAATTTCCGGTTATAGCCAATCGAACACAGCGCAACATCAACTCCCTATACCGGGAGAGACGAATCCCCTCCTATCGCTCATTGCCTCCATGTGATTCGGGACTGTACCCAAAAACCACTGTTTTGCATGCCCTCTTGGACGTGGTAAGGTGGAAATCAAAGCACAGTGGGAACCACACAAGACTCTATGACGATCTCGGTCAACAGACTACTCTGTACCAGTGTCACCAGAGAACTGCCATCTGACGTAAGGTATAATACCATCTGGGAGTTCTCGGCGAGTCCGTCCAGTGTACCCAGTCTCCACTGAGCACCCGTATATCATCTCTGATGTCAAACATCAATGGATATGGGATCATCCATCGCCCATCTGTATGGGTCGAGAAGGTATACGCCAGTCTACTCTGGTATATCGATGCCCCGTCTCGATATACCCACGACTAGGGACTTTGAAGGATGTACTTATGGACTACCATGTCCCCACTAGTATGATCTGCATCACAGTCCAGGTAGTCAAGTACTCATCCTAATGGCTTTACCAACATGTAACAGAGAGACTATCAGTGTACACGTTAAGGTAAAGATCAACCAGATAGCATACTATCATGTCGAGCAAGAAAGTCCTCCCTATGTATGTCCCAGCATCCACTACAATATACATCCTATGTATAGTAATGGCCTCTAGGGCATACATATAACTAACAGAAACTCACACGAGACAAATGACGATCTAAGGTCAAAGGACTAACTTGTACTTATGCCACCTGAGAACTTCCATCTCACGATAGATATAATACCATCTAGAAGTTCTCGGTGAGTCCGTCCGGTGTACTCACCTCCAGTGAGCACCTGTATACTATCATAGGCGACACAACACCAATGGCTTGTGAGACCGGCCACCGCCCCTCATCGGAGTCTAGAAACATATACACTAGTCTACTCCAGAATATCGATGCCCAATCTCGATACTCCCACGACTAGAGACATTTAAAGATGTGCTTATGGACAACCCAGCTCCCACATATATGATCGCCATCATAATGCTGGTTGTCAAGCAACAATCCTATGGGCTAAATCAATGATGAAGACAAACCAGATAACATGCTATCATCTCGAGTAAGATTGATATATCTGTATAGGCCCTCCCTCAATTATCATAATCACCTACTTGCGATCACAATAATTGTCTTAAGGGCACTATATCCAACATGGGAGCGGTAAAGCAAATCTTGGGCATGAAGATCATTCTAGATAGGAAGCAGCGGAAGCTGTGGATATCACAAAGGGATTATATTGAGAAGGTTTTGAAGCGGTTCAACATGGACAAGTCAAAACCAGCGAGTACGCCCTTAGCGAAACATTTCAAACTTATGAACTAGTTGTGCCCGGTAACTCAAGAGCAGAAAGATGAGATGGTGAGAGTACCATATGCTTCTACGGTATGGAGTTTGATATACATGATGCTGAGTACGAGACCTGATATTGCACATGCAGTGGAAGTTGTTAGCCAGTATATGCAAAATCCGGGGAAGGAGTATTGGAATGCGGTGAAGTTGATTCTAAGATATCTTAGGGGTACATCTAGTCACTGTTTATGTTTTGGGAGTGACTTTCTAAAGGTGCAAGGGTACATTGATGCGGAGTATAAGGGTGATCGAGATAGTGAGAAGAACACAACAGGGTATGTATTCACGGTTGGGGGAACATCGGTGAATTGGGCCTCTCAATTAAAAAAGGTAGTGTCATTGTAAACTACGGAAGTGGAGTATGTGGCAATCACGAAAGCCAGTAAGGAGATGATACGGTTGTAAGGGTTGCTTGAAGCATTAGGCAAAAATAAAGACTTTAACACCTCTAGAGCGACAGCCAAAGTGCGATATATTTGGCGATGAATTCGGCATATCACTCTCGGACGAAGAACATCAAAGTGCAGTATCACTTCATTCGTATAGAGATTGAAGAGGAGGAGCTGACATTCTAGAAAATCGCTGGAGAGAAGAATTCAGCGGATATGTTCACCAAGGTCGTAGATAGAGATAAGCTAAATTTCTGTTGTGGGTTGGTGAAGCTCTCCATGAAAATATGACGAGGAGAGCGTAGAACGGAGTCGTGTGAAGTCCACTAATGTCAAGAATTAAGGCTAAAGAATTTTCGAGTGGGAGAATGTTAGAATCGATGGAACTTTCTTCAGGGCAGACGTCTGATTCAGAAAGGACGGCAAACGTCTGAAGGTGTCAGCATCTTCACTTTAGACCTCTGGCCAAATTAATTTCAGACGTCTGGTATCTACACGACAAACAACAGAGCAGAGGAAGACGTTTGGAGTTCAACGGGGTAGACGTATGCAGAGCTACGTAACCCAATCCAAGACGGAGGCAGACGTCTGCCAAAGTGAATTGCAGACGTCTGCCAGCGGCGAATTCTGGTGATAACTAACTTTGGAACGCTTGTTTATTTCCTAATATAGTTAGGATTAGTGTTTGCATATTTAAAGGAACCCCTCATATGTATTATTTACAGGCAATTTGTGAGAGTTCATGTCATGACCCGAGTGTGGAACGTGACTGGCAATTAAATCACGCAACGTCTAAAAACGTAATGTAATTCAAGTAAGCCAAAATCCCATAGATCTAAACCGTGAAATAAATTAGAGTGATAAATACTTGTTTAAAAAAATTTAATTCAAACATACAAGAGTTATATCAAAAATCTTTTGAAAACTCAAGTTATTATAAAAATTTCGGCAGCATCTCCTTTGTAAAAACCGATCCCAAATCCGATACATAAAAAGAATATACATAATCAATCATAAAGGCATCCCTAAGCGGGAGCTAGCTCTTCGTCGAATTAGCGAAACACAAACACAGGCAAGAATGTATCATAATAGTGCGAAAACAATAAAAGAACAAGAAATAGAAAATATCGCCCATAAGAAAACATAAAAGTCGGCTCACACGAGCTCGACACCAGATACCAAAATAATACATGTCTGACAGTCTCGTCTCTATATCAAATATACAAGTGGTAGATGGAGTATACTAGATACAAATGTAGATATACATAGTGGAAGACAAAAGAATATCCTCATAACCTACCTACTAGTATTGCACCGAAAAGTCGAAGCAAAGATAAAAGCAGAAGAGGTAGCAGTGCGCCCACCGCGACTAGGCTGACGGGTCGGTCCTATAAGACACTGTGGCACAACGGGGGTGAGTTGCCAACTTGTGAGTAGTAGATAATATCATATGAGACAATCGCAAGTATACACGTAAATGCGTCATATCCTATGTATAAACTATGATGCGATGTACTAGTATGAATGCGACATGAATAAATGATCAAGCATGAAATCTGGATATATCTACTGTGAGAAAACCGAGTTTTATCTTAAATAGACTTTGGGTATAGTAAAACCAAAATATCATCAATAGAAACAATAAAATCCCGTGTCAAGTATCGACACTCAATATCTCAATATCTCGGGTGCCGTTTCTCATATCGGCCCTCAATCCATCTGAATCATACGACTCCGGTCGGTATCCTCCGGATCTCCGCCGTGCCAATAATCACCGGTAGGTAATACTCCCATGTTAGGCTCAACGTCTCTCTATACGATCTTCTTGTGCCGGGGTAATTCACCGGGTCCACCATGTACCAGCAGACGGTGCCTCCTCTCTCCTCGAATTGGGTATATGCATAAATCCAGAATCGAGAAAACTCATGGTGGACACCACACATCATATCACGAGAAACCACATTTTTTCTTTTTAAAATGATCTTAAGTTTATAAAATCCACTTGCGGTTTTCCAAATCTAGAAATCTCATGAAAAACGGAAATCTCCAAGAAAATCATAATACATGAATATATCGATGATGGCGAATGTCCATGATATCAATATGATGCAACTAGATGAATGACTTGAAGATTTATATATCATAATGATGCACATGCAAACATGCAAGTTATCAAGTAATTCTAAAGTATACGTGACATAGCAATTACCAATGGAGTGTGTGTACATACAGAATAGTGCACGTGTGGCATGAACTATTGGTAATGGTGCAAGTGTCCTAGGGTGATAATGTTGTTCACACCAGAATATTGTATTTAATACCACCCATTCTTCTGCTCGTTTGTTTATAGGCAGGTGCTTTTGATCCGTATTTGCTACATATTTACAAGTTACAGGTTCCTAGTCTAAAATAACGCAAATCATACAAAATCTCCATAGTTATGCCAAAATCCAGAACATCTGTTGCCAACAGATAAAAGTCGGTCCCGGTCATCCATATCCTTCCAGTGCCGCTTACCAGTTCAAATGACAAGACAAAGAACAATGGTCATTCATGTCTCGGATAAGCACAGAGCACGAGAGGGGCAGCTCAAGATTCAATGGGTGCGCGGAGCTCGAGGGAGATAAGGTCAAATGAATTAAAAGTGAAGCCATTTTGGATTATTGAAAATCTGAAGAAACTTTAGAAGAATTTTGCAATTTGGAACATGTAGAACAACATAAGATAGCAACATAAGGAAACCCAGAAAATATGAGACCTCAATTCGACAAAACCGTGGCGGAACCGCTGCCAAATGTTGGGTTTTGCGGCGGATCCGCCGCTGTTTCGTATTATCATCTGACCAAACTTTGGGGTTATTTTGGTCATTGTATTTGGGCTCAGAATTTAGCCATAGGGTTTCAGCTCTCTGCCTATAAATACCCCAGTTTTGTGCCAAGTAATGGATACTTCTTTTTAGTTAGATTTTAGTGTAGGTTAGTTTGTATCTTCTTCTTCTTCTTCATCTATTCTCCATTAAAGTGTAGTGAGAGCTCTTGAGTGGAAAATCAATGAAGATGAGCATTTTTATTTAACTTGTGTCTTTTAATTCTTGTATTGTAATTTTAATTCCTAAGTGTAATTTGCTTCTTGTTGTTAAGTAGTTGTTGATATTTCTTTACTTGTTTTATTTTCCTTCTCTTCTTATCTGCATTATTTTCAAGCCATGATACTCGACGGAGTTCCTTGATTAGGTAAGGACCCAAGTAGTTAGCTTGTAAAACCGTATTTTTCCTTTCTTTCTTTGCTTCTTTCTTGCTTTGTTTTCTTTTCATTTTCATGTGTGAATAATTTCCATACTTGTTAGAGGCTAAGAAAGGTTAGTATGAGGGACGAAAAAATCCCTTGTGCTTCTCTTCCTAAAACATCCTAAAACGAACCTAGACCAAACAAACGCAACCCTCTCCCTTAGGCGCGCTATACGTGACATATAGCTGTGACCTAAGTCGAAAAGTCCTTTAAGCGCACTACAACGTGACATGTAGTTGTAACTTAATTGGATACATGGTTGCGGGTGTTTGGTCTAGGGTTGGAAATAAGCGCATTTAGCGAACCGACAAGGGGCACTAGGAATGGATTTAGTGTTGGAAAGCTTGCTTAAACTCGCAAATCCCATTCCTATGTCCTCCCAATTCCCGCTACTTTCGATTATCCCAACATCGTTTTAAGAATGGTAAAAGACAAGTACAAGACTAATCCTAACTCTATTAACCAACCTTAACCTTAACAAGCTTACTTGAATATACATACAAACACTTAGGATAGTTTTGAACATACACGTATGCATTCTTTATTGACTCGTCTAAAACACGAACGGACATACTATCATCTCCCTATGGATCGACCCATGTTCAACCGGCTAGCTGCAAAGTGACACCGTCTTGATTGCGGTAACTAAAATTCTTTCAATCAAATGACGTCGTTGCCGGGGAGACGGTAACGTATTTTCTTTCTTTTCATTGGGGTTAATATTTTTTTTGTATATATATATATAAATAATAAATATAATAAAACCATTTTTTTATTTTTGATATTTTTTGTGTGCAAGTGTGCATGGTATCTGGAGCAAGTACAGTAATCTAACCGAGAAAAGAAGATTTTTATTCTAGTGTACTGAACATGGGGAGTGCAGGACCAAAAGATCAAGCCCCAAATCAACAATTTGACCGTGGAACCGCGGTCAAAGGGTGGAATTCGCGGCGGTTCCGCGGTCCTATTGTGGCTTCAGAGCCCAATTTTTTTTACCCCCTTCTCTTTACTCTAATCCTCTCTATGAACTCCACTGAACTGTATTTCATGCAGGTTTCTTTGCATAGATTGCGCCGCCGCCAAATAAAATTTGTGTTGTTTTAGATTTTGTTTGTTTACCATTTTGCATATAATAATAGGGACATTGAGGGGCTATAACACCAATTAAGATTGGGTGGGGATTTCATCACCCTTCCTAAGATCCCACAAATCATAAAAAGCATACACATCATCTTGAATTAATAAAAAATATCTAGACCAAACTTATAAGGACTTGTCGCGCTCATTTAGGACAAGTGAGGGTTGCGACAAATCGGTCGTTTATCTAAACTTGATTTTGTTGTGCCTGGGCTAGACAAGTGAGGAGGTAATTTTAAAAGGTCCGTCTCACGGTGATTCTTGAGCGGAACCCTCCTTACCTCACTTGTGCTTACCTGGCCACAATTGGTAGTGAAGAGGCGATTCGAGAGTTATCCCGGAACTTGTCGCTTGGATGTTTATGAGCGGTCTAATTGGACATTGAAGACCCTAGCTCTAGGTGATTGTTTGTGCATATTGTGATTGCGATTGTGCTTATGTAAAGTTTAGTCCCATAATTCCGTATTCTTTCAAAACAAACAATTTCGAAAACTGCTAAATAAAAAAATAAAAAATAAAAAAAATAAAAAAATTTATAAAAATTTTCCACTTCCACCCTCCCCACTTTTCATAACATAGGTACCCCAAAACGACCAACTCTTGTCGAACTTTGGTACTCAGAACCAGACATTTCTTCTTACGGTTCTTGTTTTGGCCGAACTTCGAACGATCTATCCATGCCCAAAATTTCATTAAAATATCGAATAGACGCGTTTAGGACAAACAATTGGACTTCGCAATCCACTTCGTATCAACCGTTTCAACCTACCCCACCTTCTTACGTTAATACCCCTTTTGCGAGTCATGTCGCGACTCCGAAACCCATATCCATAGCTGACCGAATTGAACAATCTCGTAGCCAATCTTTCACCCCTTTCACCACTTCCAATTGTTTTGATCAACAATTCCAACCGATTTCTTATCATAACGTTGATCCTAATCCTGTCCAACCATTCGATTCCTATCACTCCTACCCGACTTTTACACCTTCCCTAGACATTGCTTCGGAACAGCCATTTGGGAGTTTCACGTATCCACACGAATTTGAATCTTTTACTAAAACCCCCTCACAACCCATGTCTAGTCTTGAACAGTCATTGGAAGAATTTCGGGTGGCGTTGTGACAACAGATGATGGATTTGAATGCGTCCATGGCCGCCCTCATACGACCTAACGAACCGGCAGCTAGTTTCCTACTAGGTCTACATTTTCCAATGTATGATGAGGCAATAGGACAGGTTGAGAATTTGAGTGGTGAGAGTGAGCAGTACACCCTTTCAAATTAAAGCTATCCGTTGCAAATTGAATTCCACAACTCCGGTTTTGAAAGTTTATCGAGTGTCCCATATGAATCACCAATTGAAGATAGAATGTTTGATGAGTTGTGCGACTTTGTAGTGTTTGATTTACCGGATTGTGAAGGGAGCTTGTTAAGTGAAACCACACCCAATCCTTTTGATCTCTACACCTCCACTCTAGAACCTGAATTGATTGAAATCCATGCTGTTGATGAGTTGTCTGAGAAATTTGATTTTCACTTGATTAAGGATATCGACGCTGGGAATATTTTGGATGATGAACCCGCGGTTTTGGATGAGTTTTTCTCACCAATTCATCATGTCCTTTCACTTCCGTATGGACATCATCCCGAACCATTAACTGTTTTTCCCGAACCCCATATGCGTCTGGATTTTGAGGATAAATGTATGGATGAGCTGAATTTTGAGGAGAATTTTGAGGATGGTATTGAGGATGAAACAGTTTTATTAGATGAGTCGGATTTTCCAATTCATCATGTCCCTTTTATTGACTGTGTACACCCTCCTGAACCTTTAACCAATACTAGTCCTCAATCACTTCCCTCCATCATTTCCATCGTTCCCATTGCGCAAGCCACCGTATCACCTTCTTTTCTTAAGTCTGGTTCACCAAGTTCGCTCTACACATGTTTTCTCACGAATCTTGAGAGGTTTGACCTCATTTCTCGACGGGTTGATAGATTAGTACAATCGCTTTTTACACATCGGTCATTACATATTGTACTAATTTATTCACTCTATTTTCATTCTCAAGTTCGTATTTCATTTCTTTCTCCCCTCCGCCATTATTCTCCTCATATACCGGGACCGTATACCACTTTATCCCCATACGGTCTCACGTATTCTCCATTTCTTTCCTCACCGTATTCTTTCACCAACTTGCACATTATAACGATAAATTTTTGAATGGTTGGTGCTAGCTTTTGGCCTGTGTAAGGCTTTGTATAGATTCATACTGTTCTCCCCCCTAATCCTGAATTTTAACGCTTAAACAGTGGAAATACTGTTTCACTTAAGTTTTGGGAGGACCTTTTTGTATATATATATTTTTGGTTTGCTTTTTGTTTTGTATAAAAAAACATGGGAGCTCGACAATTTTGACCCTCTTGATATAGCCTGACAGTGAGGGCACTGTCAAGTTTAAGTTTGGGGGTGTGCTCGGTAAGCTTTCTACCTTCGCATTCATGTGTATATTTTATATTTACATACTTATTTAAAAACACATATAAATCGAAAATTTTTATAAAAATATAAAAACTCTGTCGTCAAGTTAGCTAATAGGGTAACCTAGATTTTGATTCCGAAAGTTTAGTTGACACGTTAGAAATAACTAAATCCTAAGTTTAGGAATTGAAAACCCTAAAAATAACCCTCATTCTGTTTAACCTTGGTAATTATACGTCCATACAGTTTTTTTTTATATAAGTTGGTAATTTTGAGTTCAGTTCTTGAGTTAAGTCGAGATGAAGGGAAAGTATTGAAAGCTTTATTGAAGGATAAATCTGAAAAATAGTTTCTATTTTAAGGTCCAAATTTAGAAAGTATATACCCTACAAACTGCACATACACGCACCTTGAAACTTGGGATAGTAGAGAATACCTAGAAATATTCTTGCCTGAAAACCTAGTATGAAAGAAAAAACGGTATTTAAAGCTAACCACCAAAAGAGTATCATTGAAAAATATATCCGGTCTTGAAAAAGAAAAAAAAAAACAAAACAAAAATAAAATTAAAGTCAAGACCTGGAAACTGCTATTTACACTTTAAGCTCACACATTCAGTAATCGGATGTAATCGGATGTTAGTGCCTCAAAAAGCATTAATAGTCGCATGAGAGGTGTGTGAGTAAATCCGTCCATCATTAATGAAAAGAAGTAGTATTAGGTATTAAGGTAAGGGTACTATAGCTTGAACTGAATTCTTAAGTGTAGGGATGAAAAATTTACACATACGTAAGGGTATACGATCGGTGTTTGGAGGAAAAATAGGAATAAGACTTATGTTTTTCGTAAAGATGATAAAAATTCTGGATTGGATACTGCGCTTTAGAAAGAAAACTCAGGAGAAATCGAGATCTTTCTAAACTTTAAAACGTATAGGATCTGGGGTTGAATAAATAGGAGGTGTGAAAAATAATGGTTGGATATTTCTAATTTAGGATGATAGAATTTCTAACTTAGATACTAAACTATAGGAGTAGAATCGACATTAACTTATGAAACTAGCTTGACGGGATTTTGTGGGTAGTATCCGCTGAAAACCTTCAGGAGACAACACTCCTCCTACTATGGACACCTAGAGGTTTAACGACTTGTTGCACGAGCTCAGTGCAATCGTGTTTCCTGCGAAAGGGAGGTTATGACTTTTTGTGAATAATTGGTTTTGCTCGGGACGAGCAAAAGTTAAGTTTGGGGGTATTTGTTCACACCAGAATATTGTATTTAATACCACCTATTCTTCTGCTCGTTTGTTTATAGGCAGGTGCTTTTGATCCGTGTTTGCTATATATTTACAGGTTACAGGTTCCTAGTCCAAAATAACGCAAATCATATAAAATCTCCACAGTTACGCCAAAATCCAGAACATCTGTTGCCGACAGATAAAAGCCGGGTTTCAGTCATCCATATCCGTCCAGTGCCGCTTACCAGTTCAAGAGACAAGACAAAGAACAGTATTCATTCGTGTCTCGGATAAGCACAGAGTACGAGAGGGGCAGTACAAAATTCAATGGGTGCGCGGAGCTCGAGGGAGATAAGGTCAAATGAATTAAAAGTGAAGCCATTTTGGACTGTTGCAAATCTGAAGAAACTTTGGAAGCATTTGGCAATTTGGGACATGTAGAACAACGTAAGATAGCAATACAAGGAAACCCAAAAAATGCGAGACCCCAATTCGACAAAACCGCGGTAGAACCGCCGCCAAATGTGGGTTTTTACGGCGGATCCGCCACGGTTTCGTGTCATTATCTGACCAAACTTTGGGGTTATTTTCGTCATTGTATTTGGGCTCAGAATTTAACCCTAGGGTTTCAGCTCTCTGCCTATAAATTGTTAGTTGTATGTATGCCCTAGAGGCCAGTATTGTACAGATGATGTATCTTATATTGGATGCTTAGATAGAGATGACTTTCTTGCTCGATATGATAGTATGCTATCTGGTTGCTCTTTATCTTAACATGTACACTTGTCTCTTTATACTGTCTTATAGTTACATGTTGATAAAGCCCTTAGGATGTGTACTTGACTACCTGGACTATGATGCAGATCATACTAGTGGGAACATGGTAGTCCATAAGTACATCCTTCAAGGTCCCTAGTCGTGGGTGTATCGAGACGGGGCATCGATATACCAGTCTAGACTAGCGTATATGCTTCTCGACCCATGAGATGGGCGATGGATGATCCCATATCCATTGGTGTTTGACATCAGAGATGGTATACGGGTGCTCAGTGGAGACTGGGTACACTGGACGGACTCGCCGAGAAGTCCCAGATGGTATTATACCTCACGTCAGATGGCAGTTCTCAGGTGACACTTGTACAGGTTAGTCTGTAGACCCGAGATCGTCATAGAGTCTTGTGTGATTCCCACTGTGCTTTGATCTCCACCTTACCACGTCCATGATGGCGTGCAAAAAGGTGGTCTTTGGGTACAGTCCCGAGTCACATGGAGGCAATGAGCGATAGGAGGGGTTTCGTCTCTCCCGGTATTGGGGGTTGATGTTGCGCTGTGCTCGATTGGCCGTAACAGGGAAGTCCCTGGCCAGGGCTGATCAGAGATTTGCTGGTAAGTGTTACCAGTAGTTTCTTGACCCGTTATGAGCCTCACATCGGCACGACTTATCGGTTACTGGAGTCTGACGTTTACCACCCCTAGACTTGATATGCGACATATCAGACGAACAGACCGGACTGTACGGTAAGTGTTACTGGATGGATTCACAGGAGTGTGAGCGGGCTAGCTCGTCGATCTTCTGATCGCTCAATACCCGGATGGCCGTTACGTTTAGCAGACCGCTTGCGGCTTGTGGGTGCTTGATATGATCATTATCTGCTACCGGCGTATTGACGAGTCTTTAGAGTCCTACACAGAGGTTCCTGGCTCAAGCGAAATGAAATAGGAGCGCATATGAGATATGTGCAGGACCGAGAATAATACGTGTATGTGATACCGTATTCCATTCTCACGATGAATGTATCGATTGGTTATATTCGATATAACCTAGATATCGAATCGTTGATTCGATAAATCGATACATTGTATACTAGTCGGTTATGTGCGACATGACCGGATCGTTAAATCAAGTGTTGATTTAATGATTTAATGTATAATTATATATTTGATATATTACTTTGCATTAACTAGTATTGGTTCACTTTAAATGGTTTTTCTTACTTGATGTGCAAGTTGTATATGTGATATACTTTTATGCACATGTTTGTATCATGTTTGATGATACTTGCTCATTTGGTTAAGTGTATAGAATTAAACCATGGTTAAGTTGATGATTAGGGTTTTGCTTATTCATTTATTTATTTATTTGTTTATTTATTTATTTGGAAAAGATTTTGATGAGAATGGTGGCTTTCTTTGTTTCTAGTTGAAGCTTCATGAAGCTTTGACTTTGTAACCATTCTTGTCTTCATGCTTAACCCTAACCCTTCCAAGTAACCATGGTCAATTCTCTACACTCTACCTTAGTTAGTATATGATAAGTATTCATTTTACTTTTCATTTTTAATTAAGACTTATCATATTCTAGCTTCATCTTCTTCTTCATCTTCAAAGAAAAATCTTAAGTCCATTAATGGCAACTTGAGCTAAAGTGTGAGAAATCCAATTCTAAAGTGAACCCACCTCCTATTTCTTCACCCTCTACCTCTTGCCAATTAGTATAGGGTGTTTTCTTCACAAGTTTCACAACTTGATGGAGTTGGAGCTTAAACTTGTGATGTCTCGACGTAGATCATCTTCGGCACGAAGCCGACGACCTAGCCCGCCCATTTCTCCGATCAAGCCGACGATTGAGTCCGGGATTCGAGATGAACAGCGAGAGGATGCCTACGTGGAGCTAAGGAAGTGGAGAACCGGATCTACAAAAGTTGTAGCATCTTTCTTTTAGTTAAGTAGTTAACTAGTTTCACTTTGTCGCCTAAAATTCTAGTTAACGATCTAGTCTAGGGTTTCTCGGCACCGGAAAATTCGAAATTGGCATGGTTGATGCCTTGTGAGATCTCATGAGAGTGCCTAGGAACTCTACAGTGGTATCAGAGCCTAGCTAGAGCCTTAGGCGAAGAGTAGACGACGTTTGAAACCCGATCGAACCGAAACCCTAACTACCAATGTGCTCTCTGGACATTTTCTAAAAACTGGGTTTTTTCCATATTAAAAATGCTTAAAAAATTCAGCAGGGAATTCTAAGAATTACGATGCAAAATTTATACCATGATCTGCTAAGGGCGCGGCGGAACCGCGGCAGAAGCCTGGCTTCTGCGGCGGTTCCGCGGCCATCTGATGACATCATCAGTCCATTTTTGCACAGTAATTCCTATTTTATTATGCTGAATTTTATAGTAATTTTTAATTTTACTCAAGAGTTGAGTGTTCTGGGGTTGTATTGGGAATCGACGATTCGATCGGATTATCAAATTTTGTCTATGAGGCTTTCCGGATAATTTAAGAATATGTTAAAAGGTTCGACCGGATATAAATATCCAACTTTTCCCCTGCCGGAAAATTTCCAAGTGTTGGATTTTTCTGTGGTTTAAAGACGTTCTGAGTAGTGCAAGTAACGCGATGGTCCCTCTAGAAGACAACAAACCTTAACTCGATTATGTGACCGTCTTGAACTGCCCTTTGAACCTTCGGGTTTGGGGCAGTACGGCGTGCCACATGTGAGGCGTTGGCTTGACACTTCTACGGCTGGACCGTTGGTACTGAGGCATGAAGTGAATGTATTTGAACTTATTTCATGTGTTGAACGGTTTCGGGAAAACTTGGGTGTTCGAATGTTCGATCGGAAAGTTTAATATTTTCTATTTGTCCGGAATGAGATACAATAATTGGAATTCACAAACAGTTATGAGATAACTGGATGAATATTGTAAATCTAGCGGTTTAGTTTCACTTGATATTGAAAAGAGTTTTCGATAATGGGACTAAAATGCGGGGTTTATAATTGTTAGGCATGTGATGTCTAAGTATTTCATTTGATTAGGCATGCGATGTCTAAGGAGGTTGCGGATTCCAACTGTTGTAGTTTTACACTTTCTTTTCTGTGACCGTAAGTGTAATATGTGATATCGCCGGTTTCGTTGCTATATGTCAACGACAATTGGGATGCGCATATTTACTTACGTTGATGACATGTGATGTTATGTGTTGCTGGATATGTTATATTGGATTGTCGTGTTTGAATAGCCGGGGTTTTTTATGTGAGATGGGTGTTTTTTATTTTCATTCATGTAAAAACTTGTATGTAATATTCTTTTATTGGGGCACTTCCAGGTTGCGGAAGTTGTCACCTTTTGTATATTATTTACTTTTCCGCATTAGGATAGACCCAAGGAGGGGAGCACAAGTAACCGGGTTCTAGGGTCCAGTGGGAGACCATCTCGAGGAGTCGAGTCCGGGTCTCCTAACCCTAGAATTGGTAGGGTTGCTTGCCGCTCTCGTAGGGGTCTGGGGATGTGGGATTGGCTATTCATCACGACCGTGGAATCCGTGATTTATACTGGCTCGTATTGAAAACACGGACGTCCTAGTATATCCAATGTTTCATATGTTTCTTCTGCTGCGATATCTGTGATCTGATCATATGATGTTCTGTGATAGATACAGTATATAGTATATATGATATATTATATAGACGTTACTTATGTTTTGCACCCGTACTAGCCCTGCCCTGCTCTGTCGTTAGTTACCTAACCTAACGGTGCACGAGGGGACATCGAGGCGAATGCGGATGGTATAAGTGTACGTCGTATTTATCTGTGATGTTTAAGTATTTAAATGATGGGACTTCATTAATGTGATTAATGAAAGAAAAGAAACCTAAGATGTTGTAGAATCAAATTTTAAACAAAACAGGTAGCTACAGTTCTTGCTTTGCATAGCGGTATATATGATATACCCTGCACCTTATTGATGAGGAAAGGACCGAGATCCCTTCACCGGGACTGACTCCTTTAGCAATAACTGGCAGATGCTACACACTCGGTTTGTTTTTGATTGCTTCTATAGTTTCTGCTTTGTACAGTGATATATATGATATATCCCGCACCTCATTCGACGAGGAAAGGGCCGACGATCCCTTCACCGGGAGTGACCCCTTTAGCAAAACTAGAAAAGCCTCAAAATCACTCCATTTCAAAACTTCATTTTGATTCTACAACGATATCAAGTTCATTACGCAATAGGTTTCAGAAAAACCTATCGTAGCCCTCCGTCATTTCAGATAAGAACTGTTTAGTATTCGTGCTGCGTTTGTTGGCCTTTGTCAAGGCGTAGTGTGCGGTAGCTGAATAGTGCTTATCTGCTTGTGCATGTGATGCAGATTGTTTCAGGGTAGTCGTACGACCTTGTTGGCCTTTGTCAAGGGCCGTGCGGGTGGGTTTGATTCAATCAAGAAATGACGGGTAGAACTTGACTAGCAGCCTATGATTTGTTGGCCTTTGTCAAGGTCATAGGACGCTAGGGGCAAAAGCATTATCGGGAATTTCAAGTGTTGAAATTTGCAATGAGATTGCATACCTTCTATGAGATAGTTGGATCCCGATACCCACTGCGAGTAAGAGTTACTCCTGGGAGAATTTTACACATTGCAATTAGCTGATCGAGTAGGTGTCTAGAAAGGTGTCAACGGGGTTACGCCTCTGGGAAAACGAGGTTTACATTAATTAGGTTCGTGCGAAAGCACGGGGGACCTCCCTCAAAGTACCGACACTGGCCTGGCTGAAAGATTGGCGAACTTGTAGTGTGTAATTAATCCCGGCTAGTCTTTCCTTTTAGGGTTTGAAGGAAGATTTGATAAAAACCAGTGGGAGCCATCCTGATTAGATAAGATAATAACCAATCTGATCTTGCACGAGCATACGCTAAAGTGTTTTCTTCTCTCTCTCTCCAGGTAGCGACCATTTCATGCCCTAATAAAGATAATAATATGGATGTATTGACCGAACCCGCATGTTATACTGTGCTGGGAAACGTTGGTTCCGTTCTTTCCTATAAGAGTTATAGGACTGAGCAGGATATAGGGGAATACCAGGATTCCCATGCCACCCGAATGAAGAAAGTACATGATGATGCATTTTCTTCGGGTGTGTTCGTTACAGAGAACTGTTTCTCCATTTTCTCTACGTCCTGGGTATTAGATACCGGGTCAGGATCCCATATATGTAATCAGTTACATGGGCTTAGGAAAGGTAGAGAACTTGGAGAAGGTGATAAAGACATTAGAGTTGGAAATGGTGCAATTGTTGCAGCTAAGACTGTCGGGAAATATCACCTTGTATTACCAACTGGTAATACATTGGTTCTGAACGAATGCTATTACATGCCGAACCTGATATGCAACATTATATCGGTTTCTTTGTTGAGTAAAGAGGGATATAATTTTGTATTACAGGACAATGTTATGAACATTTTCCGTAACCAAAAGTTGGTTGGATCAGGCACGTTGTGCAATGGCATTTATGTTCTAAATCAATCAACAGTTCTGAGCATAACAAACACACATAAGAGGAAGAGTTCTGAACTGAACGAATCCTTCTTGTGGCATTGTAGACTGGGTCATATCAATGCGACACGACTGGCTAAGTTGCATAAGAATGGATATTTGAATTCGTTTGAATTTTCATCTTATGACACTTGCCAGTCATGTCTCAAAGGCAAGATGACCAAAACTCCATTTACGGGACACGGAGAAAGGGTTACCGAACTCTTGGGACTGATACATAGTGATGTATGCGGTCCTATGTCTACACATGCCAGGGATGGTTCTTCGTACTTCATTACATTCACTGACGATCTCTCTAGATTCGGATATGTGTTCCTGATGAAACACAAATCAGAAGCTTTTGAGAAATTTAGAGAATATAAACAAGAAGTCGAGAACCAAACCGGAAAAAGTATTAAAATCCTTCGATCTGATCGAGGAGGTGAATACTTGAGCAATGAATTCCTGGACTTCCTATAAGAGAATGGGATTCTCTCTCAGCTGACTCCTCCATATACACCACAGCACAATGGTGTATCAGAACGGAGGAACCGCACCCTATTAGATATGGTGCGCTCTATGATGAGCACAGCTGAGTTACCTATTTTCTTCTGGGGATATGCGCTGGAAACAGCAGCATACCTATTAAATCAAGTTCCATCTAAATCTGTACCTACCACACCATATGAGATATGGAGTGGGAAGAGACCATGTCTTAAACGAGTTAAGATATGTGGTTGCCCGGCCTATGTCAAAAAGCAAAATCCGGACAAACTCGAGGCACGGTCAGTTCTATGCAAGTTTGTGGGATATCCCAAACATTCACATGGATATCTTTTCTACCATACAGAGGAACAAAAAGTGTTTGTTTCTCGACATGCCACCTTTTTGGAAAAGGAATTTCTTGCAAAAGAAATTAGTGGTGATAAGGTAGAACTGGAAGAAATTCCGGCTACACAAACTCAAACTGAAGATTTAGTGGAACCAGAGGATTCAGTAACTCCTGACGAACCTCAGCCTCTCCGCCGATCTAGTAGGGTTCCTCGCCCACCTGAGAGATACTACGGTTTTCTCATGGATGGTGGGAGCGAGGATTGCATCATGGAGGATGATGACCCAACTAGCTTCGAGCAGGCCATCACGAGTAGGGACTCAGTGAAATGGCTAGATGCTATGCGGTCCGAGATGGAATCCATGTACACCAATAAAGTATGGACTTTGGACGTTGCTCCTGAAGGGGTAAAACCCATTGGGAGCAAGTGGATCTTCAAGAAGAAACTTGGTGTAGATGGGAAAGTGGAGACTTTCAAAGCTAGACTTGTAGCAAAGGGTTTTCGTCAAAGACCAGGTGTGGACTATGACGAAACCTTTTCTCCAGTGGCTATGCTTAAATCCATCCGGATCATGCTTGCCATCGCTGCATATCATGATTACGAAATCTGGCAAATGGATGTTAAGACCGCCTTTCTAAATGGTGATTTAGAAGAGTGCGTGTACATGACTCAGCTAGAGGGCTTCGTAGACAGTGGGAGCAGCGGGAAGGTGTGCAAGCTGCTTAAATCCATTTATGGATTAAAGCAAGCATCGCGGAGTTGGAACATCTGCTTTGACGTCGTTATCAAAGAGTTTGATTTCGTCAAAAACCCAGATGAACCTTGTATCTACAAGAAGGTAGCAGAGAGTAAGGTTGTCTTCCTCGTATTGTACGTGGACGACATACTCTTGATAGAAAATGATATTCCTATGCTGCAATCGGTCAAGCTCTTCTTATCACAAAGATTCTCAATGAAAGATCTTGGTGATGCCTCCTGCATATTGGGAATTAGGATCTATAGAGATAGATCCAAACGGATTTTGGGATTGTCCCAATCCAGGTACATTGACACCATACTAAAGAGGTTTAGTATGGAAGAATCCAAGCGTGGGAACTTGCCCACGATCTCTGGAGTCACTCTCTCCAAAGAGATGTCTCCCAAGACTGATTTGGAGAGAGCTCGCATGCAAGGGATACCCTATGCTTCGGCTGTAGGCTCTATCATGTACGCGATGCTATGTACCAGACCCGATGTTGCATACTCACTAAGTGTAGTGAGCAGGTATCAAGCTGATCCTGGAGAGAGTCACTGGACAGCTGTGAAGAGCATTCTCAAGTACTTGCGAAGGACTAAAGAGATGCTCTTGGTGTATGGTAACGGAGAACTCCAAGTGGAGTCCTTTACCGATTCGAGCTTCCAGAGTGATAAGGACGACTCTAAGTCGCAGTTGGGATTTGTCTTTACCCTTTACGAAGGGGCGGTTAGCTGGAAGAGTTCCAAGCAGGAAACCGTGGCAGACTCGACGATGGAGGCTGAATACATCGCTGCCAACGATGCTGCTAAAGAAGCTGTCTGGATCAAGAAGTTCATTGCTGAACTTGGTGTGGTTCCATCCATTGAGCATCCAATACCTTTGTATTGCGATAACAATGGAGCGGTGGCTTTGGCCAAGGAACCCAGGTCCCATCAGCGATCCAGGCATATTCTGAGGCGGTATCACCTGATCCGGGAGATAGTTGATCGCCGGGAGATCGAGGTCAGGAGGGTTGACACGAAGAACAACACAGCGGATCCACTCACGAAGGCCATTCCCCAGATACAGTTTGAGAGACTCTTCGGGATGCTCGGTATGCGATACTACAGCAGCTGGCCCTAGTGCAAGTGGGAGATTGTTAGTTGTATGTATGCCCTAGAGGCCAGTATTGTACAGATGATGTATGTTATATTGGATGCTTGGACATATATAGAGATGACTTTCTTGCTCGATATGATAGTATGCTATCTGGTTGCTCTTTATCTTAACATGTACACTTGTCTCTTTATACCGTCTTATAGTTACATGTTGATAAAGCCCTTAGGATGTGTACTTGACTACCTGGACTATGATGCAGATCATACTAGTGGGAACATGGTAGTCCATAAGTACATCCTTCAAGGTCCCTAGTCGTGGGTGTATCGAGACGGGGCATCGATATACCAGTCTAGACTAGCGTATATGCTTCTCGACCCTTGAGATGGGCGATGGATGATCCCATATCCATTGGTGTTTGACATCAGAGATGGTATACGGGTGCTCAGTGGAGACTGGGTACACTGGACGGACTCGCCGAGAACTCCCAGATGGTATTATACCTCACGTCAGATGGCAGTTCTCAGGTGACACTTGTACAGGTTAGTCGGTAGACCCGAGATCGTCATAGAGTCTTGTGTGATTCCCACTATGCTTTGAACTCCACCTTACCACGTCCATGAGGGCGTGCAAAACGGTGGTCTTTGGGTACAGTCCCGATTCACATGGAGGCAATGAGCGATAGGAGGGGTTTCGTCTCTCCCGGTATTGGGGGTTGATGTTGCGCTGTGCTCGATTGGCCGTAACAGGGAAGTCCCTGGCCAGGGCTGATCAGAGATTTGCTGGTAAGTGTTACCAGTAGTTTCTCGACCCGTTATGAGCCTCACATCGGCACGACTTATCGGTTACTGGGGTCTGACGTTTACCACCCCTAGACTTGATATGCGACATATCAGACGAACAGACCGGACTGTACGGTAAGTGTTACTGGATGGATTCACAGGAGTGTCAGCGGGCTAGCTCGTCGATCTTCTGATCGCTCAATACCCGGATGGCCGTTACGTTTAGCAGACCGCTTGCGGCTTGTGGGTGCTTGATATGATCATCATCTGCTACCGGCGTATTGACGAGTCTTTAGAGTCCTACACAGAGGTTTCCTGGCTCAAGCGAAACGAAATAGGAGCGCATATGAGATATGTGCAGGACCGAGAATAATGCGTGTATGTGATACCGTATTCCATTCTCACGATGAATGTATCGATTGGTTATATTCGATATAACCTAGATATCGAATCGTTGATTCGATAAATCGATACATTGTATACTAGTCGGTTATGTGCGACATGACCGGATCGTTAAATCAAGTGTTGATTTAATGATTTAATGTATAATTATATATTTGATATATTACTTTGCATTAACTAGTATTGGTTCATTTTAAATGGTTTTTCTCACTTGATGTGCAAGTTGTATATGTGATATACTTTTATGCACATGTTTGTATCATGTTTGATGATACTTGCTCATTTGGTTAAGTGTATAGAATTAAACCATGGTTAAGTTGATGATTAGGGTTTTGCTTATTCATTTATTTATTTATTTATTTGTTTATTTATTTATTTGGTAAAGATTTTGATGAGAATGGTGGCTTTCTTTGTTTCTAGTTGAAGCTTCATGAAGCTTTGACTTTGTAACCATTCTTGTCTTCATGCTTAACCCTAACCCTTCCAAGTAACCATAGTCAATTCTCTACACTCTACCTTAGTTAGTATATGATAAGTATTCATTTTACTTTTCATTTTTAATTAAGACTTATCATATTCTAGCTTCATCTTCTTCTTCATCTTCAAAGAAAAAGCTTAAGTCCATTAATGGCAACTTGAGCTAAAGTGTGAGAAATCCAATTCTAAAGTGAACCCACCTCCTATTTCTTCACCCTCTACCTCTTGCCAAGTAGTATAGGGTGTTTTCTTCACAAGTTTCACAACTTGATGGAGTTGGAGCTTGAACTTGTGATGCCTCGACGTAGATCATCTTCGGCACGAAGCCGACGACCTAGCCCGTCCATTTCTCCGATCAAGCCGACGATTGAGTCCGGGATTCGAGATGGACAGCGAGAGGATGCCTACGTGGAGCTAAGGAAGTGGAGAACCGGATCTACAAAGGTTGTAGCATCTTTCTTTTAGTTAAGTAGTTAACTAGTTTCACTTTGTCGCCTAAAATTCTAGTTAACGATCTAGTTTAGGGTTTCTCGGCACCGTAAAATTCGAAATTGGCATGGTTGATGCCTTGTGAGACCTCATGAGAGTGCCTAGGAACCCTACATAAATAGCCTAGTTTTGTGCCAAGTAATGGATGCTTCTTTTTAGTTAGATTTTAGTGTAGGTTAGTTTGTAACTTCTTCTTCCTCTTCATCTATTCTCCATTAAAGTGTGGTGAGAGCTCTTGGATGGAAAATCAATGATGATGAGGAATTTTATTTAACTTGTGTCTTTTAATTCTTGTATTGTAATTTTAATTGCTAAGTGTAATTGGTTTCTTGTTGTTAAGTAGTTGTTGATATTTCTTTGCTTGTTTTATTTTCCTTCCCTTCTTATCCGTATTATTTTCAAGCCATGATATTCGACGGAGTTCCTTGATTAGGTGAGGACCCAAGTAGTTAGCTTGTAAAACCGTATTTTTCCGTTCTTTCTTTGCTTCTTTCTTGCTTTGTTGTTTTTTTTCATTTTCATGTGTGAATAATTTCCATACTTGTTAGGGGCAAAGGAAGGTTAGTATGAGGGACGGAAAAATTCCTTATGCTTCTCTTCCCCAAACATCCTAAAACGAACCTAGATCAAACAAACGCAACTCCCTCACTTAGGCGCGCTATACGTAACTTATAGTCGCGCCTTAAATCGAGAAGTTCTTTAAGCGCACTATAACGTGACATGTAGTTGTGATTTAATTGGATACATGGTTGCGGGTGTTTGGCCTAGGCTTGGAAATAAGCGTATTTAGCGGACGGACAAGGGGCACTAGGAATGGATTTAGCGTTGGAAAGCTTGCTTAAACTCGCAAATCCCATTCTTATGTCCTCCTAATCTCTTCTACTTTCGATTATCCCAATATCGTTTCAAGAATGGCAAAAGACAAGTACAAGACTAATCCCAACTCTACTAACCAAGCTTAACCCTAACAAGTTTGCTTGAATATACATACAAACACTTAGGATAGTTTTGAACATACACATATATATTCTTTATTGACTCGTCTAAAACACGAACGAACATACTACCATCTCCCTGTGGATCGACCCGTGCTCAACCGACTAGCTGCAAAGTGGCACCGTCTTGATTGCGGTAACTAAAATTCTTTCAATCAAATGTCGATGCACAGGATGATGCGTATGTGATATGGATATTGGTATAAACATATGAATACAAGAATTATAACTAGATTCTAACTATCGGGCGGTTTACGTCATCCAGACGATTCCCCCATAGATGTTTAAATCTACTCACCGGAACGTCTCGGCTAATCGAATCCGACCACCGCCTTTTCTTTCCTAACCGCGTCCGACGTCTCCGCAAACGATCCTAGAATCGCACAAACTTAGCACGTGAGGCTAGAAATCCGATATAACGTGAAATCAAAACAATACGAAAAAACTAACCCCTACAAGTTAGACACGTGTAAACTAGGTACGCTAAAGGTGTGCAGCAATGTCTAAGACCACCCCTAGGGGCTGTTTTCCACAGAAAACGCCAAAAATAGAATCGAAACGTCCGTATCGTACATTAACAAATCTCTTAACTTTAGGTAAAACTGTTCCAGATTTTGATAGGGCTGTAACTAGAGAAAATTGCTCAGACCAGAGACCCAAATTATATAGCAAAGAACTTCCTACAAAACCCCATGAGCCAACTCCCTAATCTGGCCGCAAATTGCGGCCAGAACCTATAAATCTGCGGCCTCAGTTTAGGGTTAGGGGCTCGTATTTCGATGGTGAATTTTTAGTCTTATAACTATCTTACAATAATTGCAATTTTTCTTTGCAAGCACTGATTTAATTGCAGATCACGTTTGAACACTAATCTCAACTAAAAACGGTATTTAAACACTAATTGAAACATTAAACTATTTTAATACAAGCTTGGGAGTTTAGCAAGGCTATTAGACTCTACACTACTTATAACTACCCTAATATGAGTTATGATTATCTTAGAAGTCACTAAAACCTTAAAGTTTACCCAACCCTCTTTTTAAAACTCTAAACTTGCATTACATACTATTCTAACACCTAATTAAGAGTAATTAAGGCAAGGATTAGCAAGACATGTTAAGGCTTGGTTTCATACCTCAAAAGATTAGAAAGAGACCCTGACTTGAGGAGCTATACAAGGTGAAGACTTGCTTGAAGAAACTCTTAAAAAGATTAGAAAATAGGATTTTTGAAGTGATTAATGGTGGATTTTTGTTGTGATTTGTGGTGGTTTCCTACGATTAAAGTGAGGTTTTAGTTAAGAAGAAGAATAAGAGAAGAAGAAGAGAGTGAGAGATAATTCAACCATGGCACCCTCTCACCTCATTAAATGCACCATGCCATGTTTTCATTTGTTTTTCTTTTCTCAATAATTCTCGTACCATCTTTCCTTTAAAAATGTGTTAACCATTATTATTTGTGTCATGGTTGCAATATATTGTTTAACCTATTGTTAATACTAAATTAGTGTGTATGTGCATATTAAAATAATTTTTAATAATTAATACATAAAGAAATAATTAATTAAAAAAGTAATTAAATAAATAACTAATTAAATACATAATTAATAAGTAATTACATAAGTGAACTAGTACATTTATACTTATGTGGAAAATAATTATTAACTAGGTTTTATGGAAAAACAAATGTTATACCACTAATTAATATATAATTATCCTAAACGATTTTTGAAACGTTACAGATCATTGTATGAGAGGGTGACGGTTAGGGCGAGAGAATTTTGAGAGAAAATTTCTAGGCTTTGCTCATGTAATTAATTCGAAAATTATAACGGAGATTTTGAAGATTCCGCTCTGCCGGTGGCTAACCATATGGTAGGTGAATGCCGTTAACAAATCTCATGCCTCTGTATTTGATTTTCTATTTTATTGTCGTATATTTATATTGTTCTTTCACCGTTTAATTTCATAATTTTGTTTGCGTGATTTGGAAGTTGTCGCAAGTATTGTTCCCCGTTTTGATCTCTTCCCGCCGATCCCCAACAAGTTGGACGAATGCACGGGAACTAGTCAATCTCTCATCGAGTGATGGATGATTATATTACTTTTAAAGTAAGCATCAATTAAAAAAGATAAAAAGGTAAACATCATTTTTTAAAAATCATCAGCTGACAGTTTCGGCGGAAAAAAAAACCATGCACACAGAGTGCGATAATTCGAGGTGAAAAAAAGAATTGATGTTTATAAGTACATTTAGGTAGCCGAAGAATGGAAAAATAGGTTACTTGAATTCATAATGCTCAACTAATTTATTTATCTACAAAAAAGTCAATGAAGTAAGTCGGGAATGTCATGTTTTTCTTCAAAGTCATATCAAAATCAATATCATTTGTCAACCTACTTCGAAATACATATGTGTTAATATGGATAACTTTTCACCTCCAAGTCCTTGAGACCAACTATAAAGGTGCTATATTCTAATATAAATTTTGAGAAATGACGGAAAAAGGTGTTATTCTTTATTTAATATTAGTTTTGAGAAATGACTAAAAAGTTCAATTTTGCATTTAACCTTCATAGTCTATAGCCTGAGGTATAAGAAAAATATTGTGATTTCAGTTACATTTGCTCATATATCTAACTGCTTAAAACGATTCTATTCTAAAAACCGTAAATTTTATAACCATTCAATAAAAGGTTCATCGTGAGTCATGATATTTTCAACGTATTTTGACCATGTAGATAAGCCATACTGAAGGAGGGGCCTTTCCGGTCTCCTTTAGATGTTGTCTTCCGTTGATCTGCCGATAGCTTCGATTGACGGCTGGGATTTGATCTGGAGCTTGATCTCCTGCGATGTGTGGATCTCAATGGATTTGAGGAGATTTGCGCCGAGTACCTGCAAGAAAGTCCTGGGGTGGTTTGGTACCACCGAGGACCTGATTGATCTAGATTTATGTGTTTGTAGTGTAACCGCAATTAATAACGGTGTCGCGTGTAGCTAGACCGAGATGGGTACGGGTCGTCCTCTGGGAAACGTTGAACCTTTTATTCTTACTTTAGGCGTGTTGATTAGGAAGGGAGAATAAAGAATGGTGAAGAATGGTTGTAGCTTCTAGATCTATGTTAATACGGATACAAAATATAGATCTAGATTAAATACGGATATAAATTTAATATTAAAAGAAGGGGGCTTGTACGGTCCGTTAAGATTTAGTAGTCATGGATGATTAATTAAAGATGACTCTTTTTATCCTTTAATAGATTTAAAACTAGATCGACGGTGATGTACGTAGATTAGGCTTTCTGGAGGGAAAAGGGTTCCCACTCTTAACCCCTATCTCGACATGGAACTCCATTCATATCTAGCTTTTACCAAAACAATTGTTAATCTAATCTCTAATCGTGGTCGCGATTATCAATGAGTTGATAGCGCGCCCAATTAGGATGTTAACTATTCTTTTGATAGAGTTTATAAAATTTATAGGACATAAAAAGTGTTTTAAGTATCTTTATCATCCATTAACCTACCTAAATCCCATGAACCCTAACAAGCGAAGAATTACTCGCGCATGTTGGGAGAAGAAGAGATGGAGAGGGAAATCATGTTAAAACTACAAAGAGATAGAATAAGAAAACAACTACCTTTATTAATCAACAAAATTCATTTACACTTCGTTACCTTAGAAAATGATTATACAAATGCTAGTTTGCTTCTCGATCTCTTCTAAGGAGGTAGATGAACCATTGATGATCAGCCTGGATGCGTGAGCCTGTCGTGGACTTCGTGATCTCTTCAGCTTGATGATTTTTCCAAGAGGCTCTCAGTTCTTATTTATAATCCCAGAGCCAGAACCCTAGCTGCCTAATTTGGAAGCCAGAGGTTAAGATCCTAACAGCGAAATCTCATCTTCCCAATCTTCTGAACCGCGGCCAATAGGTAGGTTTGGCCGCGGATCCGTGGTGGAATGGTGAGATCTTGGACTCATTCTTCTTGTGGCTTCTTTTGGTGACACGTGGTGATCTTTTGAATTTCTGAAAACTGAAAATCTTTTCTACGTCACTGCCAGAATTGATTTCTTTAGTTTATTTTCTTAATTAGGCAGGTTTGTTTTAACAACTTTGATTTCCTTGATTTCAGCCCTGCAAATTCTGCATAATAACTCAACAAATAATATTAGTTTGTTTTATGGAGATATTAACTTAACCATTAAGAATTGGTCAAAGGTATTTAATAAGGTAAGCATATTTTAAATGGGCCAAATGTTACATGGATATTATATGCTTACTTTTTCCTACCAAATGTTAATTATAATATATAAACACATGAAAATAGTATTTTTGCAGATAAACCCTTATATGTATCATATATTATAATAAACACCTTTCTTTATATAGAAATAGTAGGAAAAATGTCATATTAAATGTGCAGTTTTATCAACTGAACAAATACCCCCAAACTTATCTTTGATCGTCCCGAGCAAACTAGTTTATTCAAGAGAAGGAGAAAAAGAAAGGAGAAAACTAAGCACACTTTCGTAGGCAACACGATTGCACTAAGCAGGTGCAACAAGCCGTTAAATTTCTAGGTGTCCCTAATAGGAGGAGTGTTGTCTCCTGAGGGTTTTCAGCGGATTACACCCACAAAATTCTATAATAAAAGAGATGGAGAAAGTTACATATAAAAATAAGAAGTATAAAAGAAAGACTTTGAAAATTTAGAGTTTCTAAATACACTAGCTTTTCAGTTGCTATGTGCCCTATCTTAATAGTCATGAAAAGATGTTAGAAATCACATCATCCCTCAATAAAATATCGTCTTTATTCTTCATTCCAACCTTTCATCCAAATATCGATCATATACCCCTACGTGTGTGTATAGAACATCCCTACACTCATAGAATTCAATTCAAGCTATCATACTCTTGTCCATCTACCTCAGTACTTTTTAATTTGATGAATATTTGGATGGATTTGCTCGCACATTTTTCATGCGACCGTTAATATTTCTTGAGATACTAACCGACCGATTACTCATGTGCTTGCTTATCAGGCGTATTAGTATTTTCTTCGTCTTGCAACACCTAAGGTTTAGCAGTGACCCCCAAACCAGTTGGTCTAAGGCACTAGGTGATGAAGCACCATCGCTATATTTTTTTATTGCTGCCTTGGTGATAACAAAACCAGTGTTCATTTTTCTTCACAATTTTATATTTTATTTATAATTTCCTTCATACTTTGGATTTTAGACAAGAGTATTATCCTCTACTATCCCGAGTTTCAAGACGTGTGTAAATGCGTATAGTAGGGTATCAACGTTCAAATATTTGGTTTCCAGAATAGAAACTATTTTTCAGACTTACTTTTATCCTCAGATTAATGACTTCTTTCATCTTACTAACCCTTGAGACAACGGCTCATAACTACTTATTACTAGTTCGTTTAAGAAAACTTCTAATTTTCTTGTTTTTCTTAAACTATTCCTATCTTTTAAATATAATTTTTCACTTTCTACTCTTTTGTTATCAAATTTTTTTGTGTGCTTATATATAGTATAATGCAAAGTATCGCGTAAATAAGCACAAACCTCCCCCAAATCTGTTTACAGCAGTGTCCTCACTGATATCATCCGTTAAGCTCAAAAACCTGTAGACTTAGGAGGAAAAAGGGGACAAGAAATAATGAAAGTGAAATCCTCCCCCAAACCTATTTTTGGCTCACAATCTTATAAAAAATTTCTCTCAAGAGCCAAAATACCCCCCCTCCCCCCACAAACTTAAGTAAAATCGTATTAAGCATTTAAAATTATTTGGGGGGGTTAAAATTATTGGTCAAAGTAAAGCCTTGCAAAGACCAAAAGTCAACACCAACCATTCAAAAAATTTATCGATGAAGCACCAAGGTTGGTGGAAGAACATGTCGCCTATTGATGTGAAGAAGTGGGGAGGAGATAAGAGGTGTAATGGAAAAGGTTTACGTCTCGGTTTGTAGAGACGAAACAATGATGATGGATTACTAGCATTCTTGTTATCGATAAGAAGAAGAGGTGATGGTTCAATTTCTTTGTGTTGAGGTTGATTCATCACACCACCCGTATTTTCTAAGAATGCGAGTTCTTCGGCAAAAATTTCTTCAAAACTTTCATCGATATCACGAATAATAATCTCATCGGAAAGAACAGGATGATACTCGGACTCCATAAAAGGTTCATATTCCGCGTTAGATGTTGACCCGGACAACAATGTAATAGCGGAGCCGAGATCAGTATCGTGAAGCTCTTCAATTTCATTGCTGTCGGAATCTATTATTTCGACAGAACACATATGAGCATAGGGTTCGGAGGGTTCACTTCCCAACTTGTAAATATTAAGCTCAATTGACATCTTTCCGAAGGACAGGTTCATAGAGCCGTTTCGGCAATTGATTACAGCATTGGAAGTCGCAAGAAAAGTTCAACCTAAAATCATCGGAATTTGGTTTCGTGGGTTCGCTACAGGTTGTGTATCTATAACGATAAAGTCCACAGGAAATATAAATTCCCGGACTTTGATTAACACATCCTATAGCTCACCCCTAGGTTGGGTGATAGATCGATCGGCCATCTGAAGAGTGTAATGCGCCGGTTTTAATTCTCCGATCCCTAATTGCTCATAAACAGGATACAGAAGCAAGTTAACACTAGCACCTAAATCGAGTAGAGCACGATTGATATTTTTACCCCCAATAGAAATAGAAATTGTAGGACTTCTGGGGTCCTTTCGTTTCTTGGGTAGTTGTTGTGTAAAAGCAGTGCTCACATTACTCGCAAGGAAAACTTTTTTAGGTACTTAAACTTTTCTCTTCCTAGTGCACAAGTCCTTTAGGATTTTCGCATAAGACGGAACTTATTGAATAATAGCATGTAGGAGAGGAATGTTTATGTTAACTTGCTTAAAAATTTCCATAATCTTCTCTATTTGTGGACTTGGTCTGTTGCCCCTTAACCTGTTTGGATAAGGTGCTTTATCAATAAGGTTTAGGTCCAAAATTGGAGAGGATTGTGGGGATGGAATGGATCCCAGAATTGGAGTGGGGATCGTTTTAGATAGATTTGTGGAAGTGGGCTGAGGGTTCGAGCCTTGGGGAAAACGGAGAATAGGCTCGGAAGAAGGTGGGAGATTAGACGGATTAGGGGAAGAAGTAGAAGCTGGGGTTTCATTGGTATCACTAACATCATCAAATTGCTCACCCACTCGGTTATTCAACACTTTTCCCGATCTCAACGTAGTAACGGCACTCACGTTATGATTTTGTGAGTGGCCAGGATTTGGTAGGGGTTGAGATGGGAGTTTCCCTTTCTCTCTCGCACTCATTGCGGCGTTCAATTGTGCAATTTGGTTTTCTATTGATTTAATACTCTCACCGTGGAAGGCGGAGTCTTTCTTTATGGTATCAATAGAAGACTTCATATCAGCCGACATTTGAATGGAATGTTTCATAAACAAATCCAAAGTTTATGCGAGTGAAGAGTTATCAATACCGGCCAATTGCGGTACAGAAGTGTTTGCCGGATTTTGAAAATTTTGTGACTGAAAGGGGTGCTGACTTTGTGGTTGTGGTTGCTGTAGAGGAGGTCTTTGATAATTGCTTTGGAACTGGTTTTGATTTTGGGGTTCGTTTTGGTTCCAAGCAAAGTTAGGATAATTCCTCCATCCTTGATTATACGTGGAAGAATAAGGATCGTTTCTAGGTCGCTGCTGAAAAGCAGCATTAGTTTGCTCGTGATCTTGAAACGATGCATTCATAGGGCATTGTTCCGTCAAGTGTGAAGGATCTGAACAGCAACCATATACGGTCTTGGGAAGCGTTACCTAATTTAGGGAGACTGATGAGAATTTGTTCTCAATAGCGTCGAGTTTCTTCTGCATCGCTGCCATTTCGGATTTTACTGCGATGGAAACATCGAGCTGATGAATACCTCCCCTAGATGAAGGTGGTCTTACGCTTTCCCACTGCAAAGTGTTTTCAGCGAGGTCTTCCAGATATTTCCAAACTTCACCATCATCTTTAGACATGAAATTGCATTGACACATTGTTTCAAGCATCTGTTTTGTCGCTGGATTAACACCCTCATATATAATTCGGCACAAATCCCATCTTTGTATTCCATGATGAGGACATTGGACAAGCAGATCCTTGAAACGTTCAAAGCACTTCCAAAATGGTTCATTGGGAAGCTGGGTGAACTGGTTGATTTCGCTCCTAATATGGGCGGTCTTATGGTTTGGGTAAAACTTCTTAAGAAATGCAATAACGAATTCATCCCAGTTAGTGATAGAGTGTGTGGCAGTATTATAAAATCATTTTTCTGCCAAGTCGCATAGAGTGAGTGGGAGAAGACGCAAGCGCATAGCATCCACAGTCAGTTGTGAAGTACCCATCATTGCGCATACATTTTCGAATTTAGTGATGAAAACGTACGCGTCTTCAGACTCAAGCCCGTGAAATTTGGGCAACAAATTGATGTAGTGGGGTTTAATTTCAAAATTATCCCCGTTGGCTGGTGGAATAGATAGACAAGTGGGAAGTGGACCACGGATAGGATAGCATCTCTCTTGGAGAGAGATGTGCGGTGGATTCTGCGCACCTACGGGCGGTGGCAGCGTGGTGTTATAATCTGATGGAGTACCGTCCATCTCGGTTGATGTGGTGTGTGGTGGGGGAAAAGAAGATGAAGAAGCACCGACTTCGGAGTTGATAGCAGGAACGCGGACAAGATGGGCACTAGAATCCCGTGTCCAGCCAAGCATGCACTAAGCGGGTTTAGCGCAAGTGGCAGCGTGTATACTTTTAAAAATGGTTTTTTTTGAAAAGTGTGTCGGACTTAGACAAATCACAAAAAAATGCACAAACAACCATAGAACTAAGGTTACCTAGGTCAAGTCTCTAGACCGCTCCTAGACTTCCAAAGGACAAGCCGTAGGATCAATCTTCTACCACCTCTTTACTACTCTTGTGGCCAGGTAAGTGCCAGGTAAGTGGGAGGTATCCACTACGTAAGTAGTGGGCCTAATTAAGTAACCACTTGCCTTAGACACACTTGCCTAGACACCACAAAAGTAATGCGGATAAGGGATAGATTACCCATGACCTTCCTCTGTCCTTATTGAGCGCTGCAGTCCTTAAAGTCTTGTCTAGATATTTTTTAAATTAATGTAGGGTTGATGCAGATGCTCGGTTTGTGATTTGTGGGGCTTAGGAAGGGTGATAAAATCCCCACCTAATCTGGATTTGGTCTTTGCCCCTTAAAGTCCGTATTAAAATATGCAAAACAAGCCAATCACAAAACTTTGCAAAAAGATTTTTGAGCGGCGATATTTTGCAAAGAATCCTGCAGAAAAGATATTTTATTGGATTTCAGAGGAGAGAGAAAGAGTTGAGAATCTTACCAGAGAAGTTTGGAACCCTAGATCCTCAATCTCGCCGCGCTTCCGCCGCGAATGTGGCTTATTTACCGCGGTTCCGCCGCAAGGAAGAGAGATCAGTTTATGAAATTTTTCTCTGTGGCCTTCTGTAGTCCTCTGGATCTCGATGAATGTCTCTGTCTTTCTGTTTCCTCAAGTCTGTGACTCCAGATCTCGTTGCAAAATTCACACACAAATCGTTAAATATACAATTGGCAGTTTTGTTTTAATTATGATATAGATCGAATAAGAATTCAACACAAATAGTAAGAATAAAAAAATTACGCACGTATCCCTGGCAACGACGCTATTTGATTGATCTAGATTTATGTGTTTGTAGTGTAACCGCAATCAATAACGGTGTCGCGTGTAGCTAGACCGAGATGAGTACGGGTCATCCTCTGGGAAACGTTGAACCTTTTATTCTTACTTTAGGCGTGTTGATTAGGAAGGGAGAATAAAGAATGGTGAAGAATGGTTGTAGGTTCTAGATCTACGTTAAACACGGATGCAAAATATAGATCTAGATTAAATACGGATGTAAGTTTAATATTAAAAGAAGGGGGCTTGTACAGTTCGTTAAGATTTAGTAGTCATTGATGATTAATTAAAGATTACTCTTTTTATCCTTTAATAGATTTAAAACTAGATCGACGGTGATGCATGTAGATTAGGGTTTCTGGAGGGAAAAGGGTTCCCACTCTTAACCCTTATCGCTCCCAATTAGGATGTTTAACTATTCTTTTGATAGAGTTTATAAACTTTATAGGACTTAAAAAGAGTTTAAGGATCTTCATCATCCATTAACCTACCCTAAGCCCATGAACCCTAACAAGTGAAGAATTACTCACGCATGTTGGGAGAAGAAGAGATGGAGAGGAAAATCATGTTAAAACTACAAAGAGATAGAATAAGAAAACAACTACCTTTATTAATCAACAAAATTCATTTACACTTTGTTCCCTTAGAAAATGATTACACAAATGCAAGTTTGCTTCTCGATCTCTTCTAAGGAGGTAGATAAACCATTGATGATCAGCCTGGATGCGTGAGCCTGTCGTGGACTTCGTGATCTCTTCAGCTTGATGATTTTTCTAAGAGGCTCTCGGTCCTTATTTATAGTCTCAGAGCTAGAACCCTAGCTGCCTAATTTGGAAGCCAGAGATTAAGATCCTAACAGCGAAATCTCAACTTCCCAATGTTCTTAACCGCGGCGGAACCGCGGCCAATAGGTAGGTTTGGCCGCGGATCCGCGGTGGAATGGTTAGATCTTGGGCTCATTCTTCTTGTGGCTTCTTCTGGTGAAACGTGGTGATCTTTTGAATCTCTAGAAACTGAAAATCTTTTCTACGTCACTGCCAGAATTGATTTCTTTAGTTTATTTTCTTAATTAGGCAGGTTTGTTTTAACAACTTTGATTTCCTTGATTTCAGCCCTGCAAATTCTGCACAATAACCCAACAAATATTATTAGTTTGTTTTATAGAGATATTAACTTAACCATTAAGATTTGGTCAAAGGTATTTAATAAGGTAAGCATATTTTAAATGGGCCAAATGTTACATGGATATTATATGCTTACTTTTTCCTACCAAATGTTAATTATAATATATAAACACATGAAAATAGTATTTTTACAGATAAACCCTCATATGTATCAAATATAATAATAAACACCTTTCTTTATATAGAAATAGTAGGAAAAATGTCATATTAAATGTGTAGTTTTATCAACTGAACAGGATTCTCCGGCGATCAAGTCAGTAACAAGATCCGAGCAGAGTAACGGCTTAAGTGGAGCAGAAATGCTTACTTAATCCCTCTGGGAGAGGGGTTTCTATTGCGGCGGCAGCACGCAGGGGCAGGCGCAAGAATCACGCCGGCCGTTACGCCCCCGACGTCACGCCCGCGTGATAAGCGAATCTTCTCATTAATTGCGAGACAGGCTCGTTACTGGGGATCGTATTGGCATGGAACGTGGGATGTGGCCGGCGGAGATCTTGCGCATGGCGAGATTCGCGGAGCAGCGGTTACGCCTGCGAGTGGTGCCGTTAGTCGGTCGATGAGACCGAGGAAAATGGCCTCGGCGGGAGAGCTCGGGAACGAGCGGGAGAGCCGAGGCATCTTGGTCCTGTGGTAGCTCGGAGGCAAGCTGGGAGGCCAAGGAAGCCAATTTGCGCATGGGGGCTCTGAGGAGAGCCAGCTTGTTCTTGAGGGTCGGGCACATGGGAGGTCTAGTTGGCCCCTGTAGGCCCTTTCTTCTGAGCTCTGGGATACGTCATCTACTACGTGTCACGATCTGGAAGATCGCCGATATTGTGCATCATCATTAGCCCCCCACTCTTGTCCCGACCAGCTGACGGGTCGGGTCGAGAGTGGACTGCCGGGCCACCCGGGGTGAGCTCCTGATTGGTCATTTTCGTGTGTGTTTGGAAATATTTCACAACCAAAGAAATTTATACCGCGATCAATTGACGGTGTATATTGTAGTTTCGTCAATGAGAACGGATCGTCCACTGAGAAAGTGTGAATTTGTTTGAATTTGTTTTAGTTGAGTTGAAAAGAAAAGATAAAAGATAATGATTTAAGATTTGTGAAATTTAGTTTCAAGAAACATAAAGAAATAGATCTAGGATCAAGAATTGATAAAGATCAAGGAAATGTCCAAACCAATTGAATTATCAAGATTTGTAAAGTTGCTTATAGGAATCGATCAAATTGATAATGATGATGAATACTAATGATTACGAATTCTTATCTATTGAGAATTTGTTGCTAGATCGATGACGATCAACGAGATTTAGGGATCTATTGAAGAAACTAGGGTTTCTCCTTCATCATCTCTTGTCCTTTCATTGATTATCATTCAAATTCTAGCCTCTAGCAAATTGAATCACCAATCGTTGATCTCTAATTTGGAGCGAAAATATTCAAGAAAGCGATCTCGCTCAAATTAGGTCTTCGATGATTCAATTTCCTAAAGTTTACAAAACTCATAAGACTTAAGAACCGTTCAAGAATTTAATCATCATCATCTACCTACTCTCTCGATTCCGCTATAAGCTGAGATTTCACTCACACGTCATGAAAAAGGATAGATTCAAGAATCGATAACTTTTCATAATGCAAGAATGTAAAGAAAAGCAAGATTTAAATTTTCACCTTTATTAATCAACAATTAGGTACAATTCACTCAACTCGAGATTACAAGATTTGAGGAGGTAACTAGATCCGCTGAAATTAGCTTCGCATCGATCTTCTTGAGTCACAGATCTTCATGGATCTCTTGCTCGGATGAAATCGGCGTTGCTTCAAAGGCTCGTTGAAGGCTTGCTTGAGACGCTTCTCGATGGATCTTGATTTGGATTTGAAATTGGATATGGGTTAGGGTTTTGGATCACAAGTTGTGTCACTCAACTTGTGCAAATTTGGTGTATAATGATCAACTACCGAACAACAACTCAACCACTAATCAAAAACCTCTTCAATGAAGCCCTAGGTCCTTTTTTATAGTTTCTCCTTTATCTTCTCCTAGAAGCTTGGTTTATCTTCTACTAGAAGCTAGGTTGTTATGAAGCTTGCATGAGAAGCTTGGTAGGTATCAAACTTGCACAAGAAGCTTGGCTGTTAGAAAGGAGGCTTTTGGAGAAATCTACACAATTCGAAGCGTCTTGGAGAAGTTTGGTCGTTAAAAGAAGAGCCCTGCAAAATGTTTCCACCGCCAACGAGTTGAATCGGCCGCGGATCCGCGGCGGATCGGCCTGACTCGGCCGTGGATCCACGACCATTTTAGGAGCTTTCTGCATTATTTTTCCAGGGTAATTGTGATGTTGTCTTTAGGGTTTTCTTTTGATTCCTGGAATCTTATAATTCTTACTTGGTTACTGCCAGATTTCAAGTCTCTGACTTGATGCGTTTTATCAGTATTTTTGTGATTCTGGCCCTTTAACCTGGAGAATTTCCTGCACACAATCTTGAGACAAATGTTTAAATATACAAAAGATTATGCGTGTAGTAATAAACACACAGTTTTCCTCATAATGCCGGTTATAATGTATAACACATGTTATTTGGTATTTTGCAGACGAATTGTTAATATGTGCTATATTTATACCAAACACCTTTAGATGATTACAAAGAGTAAGGAAATTGATGTGTTAAAAATGTAATATTTTCGACTGATCAAATTCCCCCAAACTTAATTTTGGTCGTCTCGAGCAAACATCTTTTATTCAGGAGAAGGAGAAAATATAAGAAAAACATACTTTTGTAGGCAACACGATTGCACTGAGCACGTGCAACAAGCCTTTAAACCTCTAGGTGTCCCTAGTAGGAGGAGTGTTGTCTCCTGAGGGTTTTCAGCGGATTGCACTCACAAAATCCAATAATAAAAGGAAGACCGTGAAAGTTACATGTAAAGATAAGAATTGTAAAAGAAAAACTTTAAAAGTTAGAGTCTCCAAGTACACTAGTTTTTCGGTTGTCATGAGCCCTATCTTAATAGTCATGAAGAGATATTAGAAATCACATCATCCCTCAATAAAACATCGTCTTTATTCTTCATTCCTACCTTTCTTCCAAACATCGATCATATATCCTTACGTGTGTGTAAAGAACATCACTACACTCGGAGAATTCAATTCAAGCTATCATACTCTTGTCCATTAACCTCGGTACTTTTTAATTGATGAATATTTAGATGAGATTGCTCACACATTTATCACGCGACCGTTAATACTTCTTGAGGTACTAACCGACCGATTACTTATGTGCTCGCTGATTAGGCGTAAGTAGTATTTTCCTCGTCTTGCAACACCTAAGGCTTAGCAGTGACTCCCAAACCAGTTGGTCTAAGGCATTAGGTGATGAAGCACCCTTGCTATATATTTTTTATATGCTGCCTTGGTGATAACAAAACCAGTGTTCATTTTTCTACACCATTTTTTTATTTTTTATTCTCCATTTATTATTTCCTTCATATTTTGGCTTTTAGACAAGAACATTTCAAGGTATCCTCTACTATCCCGAGTTTCAAGACGTGTGTAAGTGCGTATAGTAGAGTATCAACATTCAAATGTTTGGCTTCCAGAATAGGAACTATTCTTTAGACTTATTCTTATCCTCAGATTAGTGACTTTTTTCATCTTACAAACCCTTGGGAAAACGGCTCATAACTACTTATTACTAGTTCGTTTAAGAAAACTTCTAATTTTCTTGGTTTTCTTCAATTTTTCTAATCTTTTGGATGTATTTTTTCACTGTCTAATCTTTTATTATAAAATTAAATATTAAATATATATATTTTTTATATGTTTTGTGCTTATGCAAAGTATGATGCAAAGTGATGCATAAATAAGCACAAACCTCCCCCAAACTTATTCTTTTCACTCACCTCCATTCTAAAGATGATACAGTATTTTTTTAAGACATGGAGGTGAGACGGAGGAATTTTAGTCAAGATAAAGTGGCTCCTGTAAAAACAGGAGCTCCTCCGTGGGGTCAGTGAAAAAATACGGTTTTAATCTATGTCCATTTACTTTGAAAATTGTACCGTTTTCAACATTTTCAAGCTCAACTGCCCCGTGCGGGTATACATACCGCACAACAAAAGGTCCTTTCCACCGAGATCGTAACTTACCCGCATGAAGATGGAGATGTGAATCATAAAGAAGGTGTCACGACCCGAAAGTACGGAACATGACCGGCACTTAAACTACGAACGTCTCGAGGCGTACGTAATCTAAGTAAACCGAAAACCCAGAAATCCAAACCATGAAAAGATGTAGAGTGCAGGAAAAACCAACTTAAAGCATGTAGTTTCAATAGCATAAGCCGAATTATGCGGTTTTTAAAAACATCAAAAATTTCCTGAAAATTTCGGCAGAGTCTCCTTTGTAAATACTGGCCCCCAAATGGGATACAACATGAATAGTATACGAAATCAATAAAAATGCATCCCCAAGCGGGAGCTAGCTCTTCGTCAATCGACGGCCACAACCACACAAGCAATATAATATACAACGCCAACGGTGAGGATCAAAACTCAAAAGGAAACTCAAAGGCACAAGAAATCTACAGAAATATAACGCACGACTCTAAGGTCGAAAGAATAACATCACTGGTCTCTATCTCAAAATAAATACATGTTTAGTTGATGGAACTTCTAGATACAACAGAATAATGATATACAAGATATATAATGAAGGTATGATTCAAGTAAACCCAACTACTAGCAAGTCACCCGGAAAATGGGAAGCGGTGCCAGCAAAGCCGTAATGAAACCTGTACGGCAAAACCTACAAGAAACTGGGGCACAACGGGGGTGAGTTGCCAACTCGTGAATAGAAAAACATCTACGGAAAGAAATCGCATAAATAACGCAACCTAGGTCAATGATCATAATATATCCTAAAATATATATATAACATGCAGCCTATAACAAAGGCTAGGGTAAATATCTAACCCGAGTGTAATCTCATGTGCCCGTGTCAGTGCCTCAGGTAGCAATATATCATATGAATGAGGTATGAATGCATGAAAACATAATACATGTAAATGAAGAAACTGTTTTCATAATTTAGTGAGATTTCCTTTGTATTTTTAAAATGAGGTATCATAATGAAATCAGCATAAAACAGTGCCTAGCATCGGTGCAAAACGTAATCCCAACATCTTGATATCTCTGTATCACAGTCTCTGTACCTCAATATCTCGAAATCTCAATGTTTCAATCACAATATCTAGGGCGCCGACAGTCCAGACCGGCCCCTACCATCCATCTCAAGACCACGACGGTATCCTCCGGATATCCGATGCGTCGGGTAATATCACCGGTCGGTAGTGCTCCCCTGCCAGGCTCAACGTCAACAACACGATCCTCTTGCCCCGGGGTACCGCACCGGGCCCACCATGTACCCGAAACGGTTCCTCCACTCCTCGAATCGGGTCTCGAAATCCATCAGCAAACTCATGGTGGACGACTCATACATCATGAGAAAACCGTACTTTTTATTTAAAAGAGAGGGAAGAAGCTTATACAAGTTTTGCGGTTTTCCCCCAAATCCAGAAAATCTCATAGAAATCCGAATCCAAATCATCAATAGCATATAAACCCATGAATATAGGCATAAGAATCCATGAATACGGCATAACAATGAATAACAGTATGCATGAAGTGACAAGTAATAACTACAATATCTAAGCTGGCATATAAGGTAAGTACACTAATATTATGTCAAACTACTAGCTATCAAGCTAAGTTAAGCAATAATATTTTCTAAGGTGTACGTGACATGTCAATTACCAATGAAGATGTGTGTGAGCCGGCAAGTAAGTGTACGTGGTACATACGCATCATCGGTAATGGTGCTGGTGTCCTAACAGCATAATGTTAACATGCAATATGAAATAACAATGTAAGTATGCGATGCGGAGCGAGCAACCAAAATGAGCGGGAGCTAAATATTAAACAATGGTGCCATTTGAAATAACACGAATCATGGGGTTTTTAAAATAGGGCTACGGTAGTTTTAAGAAAGGATACGTCTTTTGAAATATCCATAGATCCCTTGACCTGTCTTTTAAAATACCCATGATCCGCTAGTTTTGAAATAGGTAGGAGTCTAATCTAATCTAATAACTACACTAAACTATACGGTGAACTAACAAGCTGAACTACAGGTAAGGAAACCGCCTATCATCTGAGTCGATACATATACATACCTGTATATGTATAGTCGGTGATCCCGCCTCAATAATATCATATCCGATACCATATCTATAATCAGACATCCCAAGTCAAGAGTGCGGATCAATCATCAATATATAGCTCGTACGTAAATCCGTCGTACGGCATCCCAAATCGGGGTACGGTTCAATATCACATTCATCATACTATTCACCTAGTATCCTCTTTATCAAATAACATGATCGGGGTACTGATCTACGTCTAGTACAATACTGATACCGCCTAAGTATGCATGCACGTGTGTGAAACACTACGTCAAGGACCCGCTACAACGTCATGTCGTATCTCAAATACGAACCCTGCTATATCACCGATCTCACTGCCTCAAATCAAATCTCATCGACTCATCATAAATCCCAAGTACTATACTCATTATCCATGCATGCGTATATGAATGTACATATGCAGAGTCCCATACCCACGCATATATACATATATACACATCCCAATCTACGCACAAGAAAGTAAAGTATGCAAGTCTGTGTGTGCGTATGTGGGTATAACAACTACTCTAGGGTTTCGCAACTAACCCAAAGGTAAACCATGAACACATAAACATAACATGAATAAACATTCTCGTATCATAAAACACCTATATAAACATATATATACGAGCTACACTACGGACTGCGGGGGTGCTATACGCCATCCACCCGACTTCTCCCCGTAGATATAAATCTACTCACGTGGTCCTTGCTTGCCGGTGCCGACGTCGTCACGCGCTTGCTTGTCGTCTCGAATTCCACATGGGGTACCTACATATCATAACGCACCGTATCGCATTAAAATCCGACTCATGACCAAAATGACACACGAATCCCACATAGGTCAAAACCTTTGGTTGCTTTCATAAATCAACCCAAAAAACCCTCGACTTCGGCGTACAAACGCCAAACCATCGAGAAAAACCCAAACACACTCATTTACATAATCACAAGCACTAATTAAAATATAAAATAGCTTAAAATTCACAAAAACCTCAAACTCACTTTAAAAGCTATTTTTCCGAAAATCGAGCAAGTAAAATTACCCGTTTTAGTACAAAACTCGACGTTTAAACAAATCTAGCGGCCGCAATATCCACTCAAAACTATAAATAAGTCATACAAACCCTAATTAGATTTTTAATCTCACTAACTTTCATTAACCCGAAATTCTAGTTTACAATTTTACCCAATTTTAACACTTTTAAAGCAACAATACATAATTCAACAACTAGACTAGGTTTCGCACAACCTAAGGTGTTAAAATACTCATTAACATGCCAAAGACGTGATGAAAGCCTTACCATATTTTAATTCTCAATTTAACATAATATTTACAAAAACTAGTTTGCAATATATATAATTATCATAAATTTAAATTAACAAAAATGCAACTAGCAACTAGATTTGATTTAGCATAACATTTATATGTCAAATACATCCCACATAACCCTAATCTCACAACACAAAACCCCAATTTAAATTCAAACCCCTCTCTTGAATTTTAAATCATGCACTTAAACCCAATTGAAAACCTATTTAAACATTTAATTAAGCTAACCTAAAGCAATTAACACAATTTAAGAAAAAGGTTAGAATTATACCTCATGATCAAGAGATCAAATATGAAAATCAAAGCCTCTAAAATGCCAACTTGCTCCCTAGATCCATGCAATTTTGGATAATGAGAAATGGGTAAGAGTTGGATTTGGATTTTGGGATTTATTTGATGGATTTTGAGGCAATTTTTGTTAATTTTTTTCCAAGAGAATGAGAAGAGAATTGGGAGGGGTTGCTGCTGAAGGAGGATGGGAGGCTCGGCCAGCAGGTGTGGGGGAGGGTGTGGAGTGTGTGGGGTGTGGAAAAGAAAGTCCAAGTCAAGATAAAATACCCCCAAGTCAACACACCAACTTCTTCTCTCATTATTCTTTTCTTTTCCTTTCTTTTCTTTTGCTTTTCTCTTCAAATCTTTAAGCGGGGAAGAGTTGAAGTGGGGGCTGCTGATTTGGAAAGGGGAGAGAGGGTGTGGGTGAGGGAAAAATGATAAATGTTATACCCCAATTCCATTAACACTAATTTCACTAATTAAGCCCTTTTTCTTCGATATTTTCTAAACCGTTTTGGCAAACCATTTCATTTCAAAAACTACATGATAAAATTTTGTTTAATGTATTATGATGCACAAAATTTGTTTCAACTCATTCCAATTTATAATTTTCCCTAATTAAATGTATTAGCGACGGCTTAAAATAATATTAAAATAATTAATTTCGGAAAATTTTTCAGAAAATTTAAAATTTCACCAGTGGCTCAATAAACACCAATTAATAGCAATTACATAGATAGAATATGTATATTTAATTTTATAATAAAGATATTTGTATTTTGACTTTTTACCGAAAACCCCCTTATTTTACCGATTTTTTCGAAATTTCACCGAAACGATTTTCAAAACGTTACAATCTTCCCCCCTTAAAGAAATTCGGTCCCCGAATTTAAATTAAAACTCCCCCTAAATACTAAATTATTTCAGCCAAAACCATCAAATCGCCGGGACTCCGAAATCATAAATAGATAAACGCATCATAGCGCAATGCATGCGCATGAGTAATGAGTAGATAACTCGAAATCAAAACTCCATCAAGCATCCCGCAATCATCGGAGTCAAGGTGAAGACATGAATGCCAAATCTCAAGCAAGACCGATATGCTGTAAATCGGAACTATACATGTAAATATCAGGAGGAAATGCATGCCAAATCCTTTAAGTTGTTGTGCAATGCACATAACACTGCACAGTGGCGGACGTCTATCATAAGAAAATAACTATATACATATATACCTTTGTTTGAAATGTACGTTCCGCCGTTTTGGGAAACAATTTAGAAGGGTTTTCCTTGTTTTAAACGTTTCGCGTCATATCAGACACGTAGGTAAATACTGAGACTATAGCTCGCTTTTTGGAATTCCCTTCAATAGCTATCAATGCATGCAAAATACATTCAGGCACTGTCCTCTGACTAGTCCTGCTTAGTACGAAAACACATCGCAATTATCATAAAAAAAACGTACTGCTCTATAAGAAATCAATCCCAAAATACGCGTATGAATACTACGTGCGTCTAGTGCGCACGACAATCAAAATCCATATACGTGCCATACAAGTGCACAGAAACAAGATCTAAGTGCATCGGGTGTGCAAAAAGCATCTGTCGTAGGCAACGTGTGTGCCTGACAGCAAAACCAGGTGCATCTGACATGCACGAAAAAATCTCGATTTAGTGCATCTGGTGTGCACCAAAATCGCATCTCAAGACATGCGCTCAACATGCGCGAAAACCCAAAACCAGGGGCATCCATCATGCACGAAATCATGAAATCCAATATCAAGTGCCGAACATGCGCAAAATCAAATCAGGTGCACAAGGTGCACAAAACAAATATCGAGTAACACAATCGAAATCGAAGTCCAGTGCATCTAAGTGCACAAAAGGCGTATCACTGCACTGCAAGCATATATAAACTATACAGAGTGCAGGAACCAAATCGTGTGCGTGCATACGCACAAAATCAACTTAAATGTCTAAAACCGTAAAATCAAAAACATGTGAAACCAAAGCACGAAAACGATATCAAGTGCAACACTGTGCAAAGATCGTAAATCCTCAATCATCAAAATCAAATCATGCGAATAAATCACCCAAAACATCGAAATCAATAATGGCGGAATAGTACCGTTCAAGTGCATCCTCTAAGAATCTCGGGCCAACTGTCGCGGTCACTAGTGGGACGTCTCGTCGATGATCATGAACTCTGGCCTGCTGGTGTGCGTAACAATGACCACTCCTGCGTCAAGGTCTTCACTGTGGATTACCAATCTCTCGGTCCATCGGCCCTGTCAGGTGTGCTAACGGGGATGATCCCGTTCTGGCACGTCTCTTGTCATCTCCCGGTCAATCATCGCGACCACTCGTAAGACAGCATATCACTGGCGTCGGCCTCTGGCTCTCTGAATGTACGTGACACATCTGATCCTGGGTGCAAGTATCATTGCAGCAGTGTCCCTGAAGGAATCCTGCTCACGGTCTCTTCCATGTCTCGTCTCTGCCAACTGTCCGGAACTCATCGTCCTTTCCTATATCTGCATCTTGCTCTGGAACGGCTGCATACCCATCGCGACTCCTTCTGGAAGGTATATCCAGTACTCTGCCTCGGCATGCGCATCGCATCTCTGATGTCGGCGGAGGGGAACGTCATCATATCCAGATCTTGTATGAACCTCTTACTCCATTTTTCTCTAATGTCGACCGCTTCGGACTCGTCTCGTCGTGGCTGCATGGACTGAGCTCCAACGGCTATCCTCGTATCGGAAGTCTCCCAAGAAATGCATCTCACCACCTAGCATCCGAATTAAGTCGAGCCATCCGATCGAGTCTTCAAAACCTCATAATCCCCCAAGAGCTCAACATCTTGGGCACAGTTTAATAGTATCGAGTACATACCACAGCATCGGTGGTCCAGCCGTAGAAGGGCAAACCCAAGTCTCACTAATGGCGCCGTGGAACTGCCGCAAACCCGAAGGTTCAAAGGCTTTCACACGGTCATTAAGTCGAGTTAGGGCTTCATTCTTCTAGAGGGCCCATAGAATTGCCTGCATGCCCTTCCGAATACTTTAAACTTGGAATAATAGGTTTCTGACATTTGATCGTCTCTGTCGACTCCCAACGTCTCCGCGTGAAGTCGTATCTAGCTGGAATCAAGCTATCTGATGACCTCTCATCGGGTAGGCGAACGAACCACATGTCCTAGTCATTCATCCTCGGGTGACTAGCGACCTTCTATCATCTCTTAGTACAACCTGTACTGCAATAGCTCCAACATATGGGGCGATATCTCGTCGCTCGCAGCAACAACTGGCTCACTCGTCTGCACGCTGAACAGTGCCTCAATCATCATGAGTAAGCAATACACCAACGGTCATCAAAATCTGGCTGGCCTCTATCATTGGCTCAATCCTCTAGTGTCGATCAGCACATCCGAGTAACCTTATAAAGGCAATCCGCCAAACGCTCGTGGCGCGGAAACACAGTAAAAAGACACATCTCCGCAATCGTGTGTCGCCGGAATTTCACCCTGGTCAGTCCTCGTTCGTGATGAGCTCGTGCTGACCGCAACTCTAGCCGTAGCTCTCCCTGCCCGTAATCGTGGCAGCAAAACCATAACTGGTACTGATGAGGCTAGATCGGAATGAATATAATACTGAGCAAATAAATGTACATCCTAAGGCTTCTTAAGTGGAGTAGCGTATCGTAAGTATGCCGCGGAACATACCCACGGTACGTCACTCTACTTTAGTCACATATTCCATCAACCAAGGGTCATCCTACGCTCCGAAGGTAAAACCTAACGCTCTGATACCAACTTTGTCACGACCCGAAAGTACGGAACATGACCGGCACTTAAACTACGAACGTCTCGAGGCATACGTAATCTAAGTAAACCGAAAACCCAGAAATCCAAACCATGAAAAGATGTAGAGTGCAGGAAAAACCAACTTAAAGCATGTAGTTTCAATAGCATAAGCCGAATTATGCGGTTTTTAAAAACATCAAAAAATTCCTGAAAATTTCGGCAGAGTCTCCTTTGTAAATACTGGCCCCCAAATAGGATACAACATGAATAGTATACGAAATCAATAAAAAGGCATCCCCAAACGGGAGCTAGCTCTTCGTCAATCGACGGCCACAACCACACAAGCAATATAATATACAACGCCAACGGCGAGGATCAAAACTCAAAAGGAAACTCAAAAGCACAAGAAATCTACAGAAATATAACGCGCGACTCTAAGGTCGAAAGAATAACATCACTGGTCTCTATCTCAAAATAAATACATGTTTGGTTGATGGAACTTCTAGATACAACAGAATAATGATATACAAGATATATAATGGGGGTACGATACAAGTAAACCCACCTACTAGCAAGTCACCCGGAAAATGGGAAGCGGTGCCAGCAAAGCCTTAATGAAACCTGTACGGCAAAACCTGCAAGAAACCGGGGCACAACGGGGGTGAGTTGCCAACTCGTGAATAGAAAAACATCTAAGGAAAGAAATCACATAAATAACGCAACCTAGGTCAATGATCATAATATATCCTAAAATATATATATAACATGCAGCCTATAACAAAGGCTAGGGTAAATATCTAACCTGAGTGTAATCTCATGTGCCCGTGTCAGTGCCTCAGGTAGCAATATATCATATGAATGAGGTATGAATACATGAAAACAGAATACATGTAAATGAAGAAACTGTTTTCATAATTTAGTGAGATTTCCTTTGTATTTTTAAAATGAGGTATCATAATGAAATCAGCATAAAACAGTGCCTAGCATCGGCACAAAACGTAATCCCAATATCTCGATATCTCTGTATCACAGTCTCTGTACCTCAATATCTCGAAATCTCAATGTCTCAATCACAATATCTAGGGCGCTGTCAGTCCAGACCGGCCCCTACCATCCATCTCAAGACCACGACGGTATCCTCCGGATATCCGACGCGTCGGGTAATATCACCGGTCGGTAGTGCTCCCCTGCCAGGCTCAACGTCAACAACACGATCCTCTTGCCCCGGGATACTGCACCGGGCCCACCATATACCCGAAACGGTTCCTCCACTCCTCGAATTGGGTCTCGAAATCCTTCAGCAAACTCATGGTGGACGACTCATACATCATGGGAAAACCGCACTTTTTATTTAAAAGAGAGGGAAGAAGCTTATACAAGTTTTGCGGTTTTCCCCCAAATCCAGAAAATCTCATAGAAATCCGAATCCAAATCATCAATAGCATATAAACCCATGAATATAGGTATAAGAATCCATGAATACGGCATAACAATGAATAACAGTATGCATGAAGTGACAAGTAATAACTACAATATCTAAGCTGGCATATAAGGTAAGTACACTAATATTATGTCAAACTACTAGCTATCAAGCTAAGTTAAGCAATAATATTTTCTAAGGTGTACGTGACATGGCAATTACCGATGAAGATGTGTGTGAGCCGGCAAGTAAGTGTACGTGGTACATACGCATCATCGGTAATGGTGCCGGTGTCCTAACAGCATAATGTCAACAATGCAATATGAAATAACAATGTAAGTATGCGATGCGGAGCGAGCAACCAAAATGAGCGGGAGCTAAATATTAAACAATGGTGCCATTTGAAATAACACGAATCGTGGGGTTTTTAAAATATATGAGCTACACTACGGACTGCGGGGGACCTATACGCCATCCACCCGACTTCTCCCCGTAGATATAAATCTACTCACCTGGTCCTCGCTTGCCGGTGCCGACGTCGCCACGCGCTTACTTGTCGTCTCGAAGTCCACATGGGGTACCTACATATCATAACGCACCGTATCGCATTAAAATCCGACTCATGACCAAAACGACACACGAATCCCACATAGGTCAAAACCTTTGGTTGCTTTCATAAATCAACCCAAAAAACCCTCGACTTCGGCGTACAAACGCCAAACCATCGAGAAAAACCCAAACACACTCATTTACACAATCACAAGCACTGATTATAATATAAAATAACTTAAAATTCACAAAAACCTCAAACTCACTTTAAAAGCTATTTTTCCGAAAATCCAGCAAGCAAAATTACCCGTTTTAGTACAAAACTCGACGTTTAAACAAATCTAGCGGCTGTAATATCCACTCAAAACTATAAATAAGTCATACAAACCCTAATTAGATTTTTAATCTCACTAACTTTCATTAACCCGAAATTCTAGTTTACAATTTTACCCAATTTTAACACTTTTAAAGCAACAATACATAATTCAACAACTAGACTAGGTTTCGCACAACCTAAGGTGTTAAAATACTCATTAACATGCCAAAGACGTGATGAAAGCCTTACCATATTTTAATTCTCAATTTAACATAATATTTACAAAAACTAGTTTGCAATATATATAATTATCACAAATTTAAATTAACAAAAATGCAACTAGCAACTAGATTTGATTTAGCATAACATTTATATGTCAAATACATCCCACATAACCCTAATCTCACAACACAAAACCCCAATTTAAATTCAAACCCCTCTCTTGAATTTTAAATCATGCACTTAAACCCAATTGAAAACCTATTTAAACATTTAATTAAGCTAACCTAAAGCAATTAACACAATTTAAGAAAAAGGTTAGAATTATACCTCATGATCAAGAGATCAAATATGAAAATCAAAGCCTCTAAAATGCCAACTTGCTCCCTAGATCTATGTAAGTTTGGCTAATGAGAAATGGGTAGAAGTTGGATTTGGATTTTGGGATTTATTTGATGGATTTTTAGGCAATTTTTGTTAATTTTTTTCCAAGAGAATGAGAAGGGAATTGGGAGGGGTTGCTGCTGAAGGAGGATGGGGGGCTTGGCCAGCAGGTGTGGGGGAGGGTGTGGAGTGTGTGGGGTGTGGAAAAGAAAGTCCAAGTCAAGATAAAATACCCCCAAGTCAACACACCAACTTCTTCTCTCATTATTCTTTTCTTTTCCTTTCTTTTCTTTTGCTTTTCTCTTCAAATCTTTAAGTGGGGAAGAGTGGAAGTGGGGGCTGCTGATTTGGAAAGGGGAGAGAGGGTGTGGGTGAGTGTGGGTGAGGGAAAAATAATAAATGTTATACCCCAATTCCATTAACACTAATTTCACTAATTAAGCCCTTTTCCTTCGATATTTTCTAAACCGTTTTGGCAAACCATTTCATTTCAAAAACTACATGATAAAATTTTGTTTAATGTATTATGATGCACAAAATTTGTTTCAACTCATTCCAATTTGTAATTTTCCCTAATTAAATATATTAGTGACGGCTTAAAATAATATTAAAATAATTAATTTCGGAAAATTTTTCAGAAAATTTGAAATTTCACCAGTGGCTCAATAAACACCAATTAATAGCAATTACATAGATAGAATATGTATATTTAATTTTATAATAAAGATATTTGTATTTTGACTTTTTACTAAAACCCCTTATTTTACCGATTTTTTCGAAATTTCACCGAAACGATTTTCAAAACGTTACAGAAGGACTTGTTGACCAGGTGTAAAAGTTTTTCTCAAAATGTTTTTATCGTGAAATATCTTATTCCGACTCTTTACAATCACAGCATTATCGTAAGCTTCATAGCGGAGTTCGCTTAGCTCGTTTAATTGCTGCTTCCGAAATTTGCAGGCTTGATTTAATTCAAAATTAAATTCTCCAATGGCTCACATTGCTTTGTGCTCAATCTCGACCGGAAGGTGACAAGCCTTTCCAAACACTTGTCTATAAGGAGAAATACCTAGATCGGTTTTATATGCAGTTCGGAACACCCAAAGAGCATCCGTCAATTTGGTTGACCAATCTTTTCGATTTTTAGAAACTGTTTTCTCCAAAATTTGTTTGATTTGTCTGTTTGAAATCTCAGATTGCCCGCTCGTTTGGGGATGATAGGGTGCAGAAATTTTGTGGTTGATTGCATATTTCCGCATCAAAGTCTCGAAAGACCGATTACATAAATGTGTCCCGTTATCGCTAATGATAGCACGTGGGTGTCCAAATTGCGAAAAGATATTCTCTTTAAGGAACCTAATGACAACCTTTTTGTCAAGTGCGACAAGGAATAGCTTCCACCCATTTCGAGACGTAATCAACCGCAAGCAATATGTAAAAATCCTAAAGGAGTTAGGAAAAGGACCTATAAAGTCAATACCCCAAACGTCAAAAATATCAACCACTAAGATGGGTTGAAGTGGCATCTCATTTTTTCGGGAAATCCTACCCATATGTTGACACTGTGCACAGGTTTTGCAATGATCAAATGCATCTTTGAATAAAGTCGGCCAATAAAAACCGCATTGCAAAACCTTTTCCGCCGTCTTTCGAGGACCGAAATGACCCCCACATGCCTGATCATGACAAAAAGATAGAACACTCTTGAATTCATTATTAGGGACACATCTACGAATGATCTGGTCAGGACAATACTTAAACAGATAGGGTTCATCCCAGTAAAAGTGTTTTACTTGGGATAGAAATCGATGTTTGTCCTGTTTTGACCATTCACGGGGAATAAGTCCCATAGCAAGATAATTCACAATATCCCTGTACCAAGGTTCGTCAGATACATTCAAGAGTTGTTCATCTGGAAAAGAATCATTGATCGGCAGGGTCACAGGTGAAGAAGAGATGTGCGAAAGATGGTCGGCTACTATGTTTTCACATCCTTTTTTTTATCTTTAATAATAAGATCAAATTCTTATAATAGAAGGATCCAACGTATTAGCCTACCTTTAACATCCTTCTTCGCGAAAAGATATTTCAAGGCGGAGTGGTCAGTATACACAACAATTGGTGAGCCAATCAAGTAAGGCCTGAATTTTTCTAATGCAAATACAACTGCCAAAAGTTCCTTTTCGGTAGTTTTTTAATTAATTTGAGCATCATTCAGGGTCTTGCTTGCATAATAGATCACGTGTGGCATCTTTTCAATGTGCTGTCCTAAGACTGCACCAACTGCAAAATCTGATGCATCACACATAAGCTCAAACGGGTGGTTCCAATCTGGAGAAGATGGAACGGGGGCTGTAATGAGAGAGTGTTTAAGTGAGTCAAATGCAGCCTCACAATCTAAATCAAAGTGAAAGGTTGTGTTCTTGGCCAAGAGAAGAGTTAAAGGTCTAGCAATTTTACAAAAATCCTTAATGAATCTCCTGTAAAAGCCTGCTTGGACAAGAAAAGATCGTATATCCTTGACGCATTTAGGATGAGAAAGATTTTGAATGACATCTATTTTGGCTCTATCAACCTCAATGCCTTTCCGTGAAATAACATGTCCAAGCACAATTCCCTCTTGGACCATGAAATGACATTTTTCCCAATTCAAGATTAAGTTCTTCTCCTTGCAACGAGTAAGAACTGCGTCAAGATGAGATAGGCAGTCATCAAAAGAATCTCCGAATATCGAGAAATCGTCCATGAAAATCTCCAGAAAATTCTCGACCATGTCTGAGAATATCCCCATCATACACCGCTGAAATGTAGCGGGAGCATTGCATAACCCAAAGGGCATTCATCTATAAGAAAAAGTACCAAAAGGAGAAGTAAATGTGGTTTTGTCTTGATCCTTTTTGGCAATAGGGACCTGGTTATAGCCGGAGTATCCGTCCATGAAGTAATAGTATTCACGTCCAGCTAAGCGTTCTAGCATCTAGTCAATAAAAGATAGAGGAAAGTGGTCTTTCCTCATTGCGGCACATTGAGTTTTCTATAATCAATACATACACGCCACCCAGTTTGAGCGCGTGTCTAGATTAACTCATTTACCTCATTTGTTATGACCGTGATGCCAGATTTCTTAGGGACTACATGAATTGGACTTACCCATTGGCTATCAGAGATTGGATAAATGATACCATTGTCAAGGCATTTGACGATTTCTTTTTTCACCGCATCCTTCATGACGGGGTTTAACCGTCTCTGTGGTTCTCGGGTTAGCTTGGCTTCATCCATCAGATGTATATGATGTTTAACTATTAAGGGACTAATCCCTTTGATGTCAGCCATAGTCCAACCAAAAGCCTGCCTATTAGATCTCAATACCGTTAAAAGCGCATTCTCTTGCTCTGAGGCTAGAGAAGCTGATATGATAACATGTAAAGACTCATTCTCACCTAAATATGCATATTAAGATAAGAAGGTAAAAGTTTGAGATCTAATGCTGGTGTAGAAACTATAGAAGGTGAGGTAAAAGAATGACATTCAGAGTCACGAAGAAGCGCGTAGTCTTCAAAAGATACAGACTCGGAAGGTGAAGAGTCACAAAGTTCAGACTCAAGAGTGGAAAGAGTGTCCTCACTAAGATGTGCAAGATCAAACATTGATGTGCTAGTGTCGTCGAGATTTTCAAAACAAAGTTCATCAACTTCGCAGCTTTCGGGAGCAATCTCGTAGACAGAACATACATCAAGTATGTGAGCAGAGGGTTCAGACGGCTGACTTCCAATTTTGTAAATGTTCAGTTCAATTTTCATTTTTCCAAAAGATAGGTTCATAGACCGTTTCGACAATTAATGACAGCATTGGAAGTGGCAAGAAAGGGTCGACCCAAAATCACCGGAATTTGGTTCTGTGGGTTTGCTAGAGGTTGTGTATCGAGAACAATAAAGTCCACAGGGAATATAAATTCCCCGAGTTTTATCAACACATCCTCCAGTTCACCCCTAGGTTTGGTGATTGAACGGTCTGCCATTTGGAGAGTGCAATGAGCTGGTTTCAACTCTTCAATACCTAACTGCTCGTAAACAGAATATGGAAGCGGGTTAACACTTGCGCCAAGGTCAAGTAAAGCACGGTTAATGTTTTTACCGCTAATAGAAATCGAGATTGTAGGACATCCAGGGTCCTTACGTTTTTTGGTAACTGTGGGGTAAAAGCAGTACTAACATTATTGGTCATGAGTACCTTTTTGGGCACTTGAGTCTTCCTCTTCCTAGTGCACAAGTCTTTAAGAATTTTCGCATAAGCGGGAAATTGTCGAATAACATCTAGGAGAGGGATGTTGATGTTAACCTGTTTGAATATTTCTATAATCTTCTCCATATGTGGACTAGATTTGTTTCCCTTTAACCGATTCAGATAAGGAGTTTTAGCAATAAGAGCTGGGTCCAACATTGGAGAAGGTGGTGTGTGTGGAACTGATCCCAGAATAGAACTGGGGATCGTCATTGGTGGACTAGAAGAGATATGCTGAGGGTTCGAGCCTTAAGGAAAATGAAGAATAGGCTCTCAAGAAGGTGGTGGGGTAGACGAACAAGGGTTAGAAGTAGAAGTGGATGTGGAAGTGGAAGGAAATGTGGTAGTGAAAGCCGAGGTGTTATTGATTAATTCATCAGGATTATCAATCTCTTCACCGACTTGATTATTCAGCACTCTTCCGGATCTCAACGTTGTAATGGCATTCACATTGTAGTGTTGTGAATGTCCAGGATTCGGTAGGGGTTGAGACGAAAGTTTCCTTTTCTCTCTAGCACTCATCTCGGCATTTAATCGAGCAATTTGTGCTTCCATCGATTTGATACTCTCACTTTGGGAGTCAGAGTTTTTCTGGATTTTATTGAGGGAAGTCTTAAATTCAGCCGACATTTGAATGGACTGTTTCATAAACATTTCAAAAGTCCGTTCAAGTGAAGAGGAATTACCAGTACCGGTCAACTGCAAAAGATTATACGTTGTAGGTGTGTTGACTGGATTTTGAAAGTTTTGTGATTGGAAGGGGTGTTGACTTATTTGAAGTGGTTGCTGTTGTGGTGGAGAACCCCTTAGAAATTGTTTTGATTTGGAACCGTGTTTTGAGTTTGTTGTTGGTTCCAAGAAAAGTTAGGGTGATTCCCCCAACCCTGATTATAAATGGAAGAATACGGATCGTTTCTAGATTTCTGTTGGAAAGCAGCATTGGTATGCTCTTGACCTTGAAATGGAGAATTTAAATGACATTCTTCCGTAAGATGAGATGGATCAGAACAGCATCTACAGACAATTTTGGGGAGTGACATCTGATTTAGGGAGGCTGCTAAAAATTTATGTTCCATAGTTTCGAGTTTCTTTTGCATTGCTGCCATTTCAGCTCTAACTCCTATGGAAACATCAAGTTGATGAATGCCACCCCTAGACGATGGCTGGTTTACACTCTCCCACTGTAAAGTTCATTCAGCGAAATCTTCTAAAAATCTACAGGCTCCACCATCATCTTTATTCATGAATGTGCCTTGACACATGGATTCAAGGGTCTGTTTTGTTGTATGATTAATGCCCTCATTTATGATTCTGCACAGATCCCATCTAGAAATTCCGTGATGAGGACATTGAACTAACAGATCCTTGAAGCATTCAAAACACTTCGAGAATGGTTCATTTGAAAGCTGGGTAAATTGATTTATTTCGCTACGGACTCGAGCTGTTTTATGATTAGGGTAGAATTTCTTTAGGAAAACTATTACGAATTCTCCCCAGTTAGAAATAGAATGTGCGGCTGTGCTATAAAGCCACTTCTCGGCTATATCGCACAAAGTGAATGGGAGAAGGCGTAATCTCACAGCATCCACAGAAATCTGTGAAGTACCCATCAGAGCGCATACATTTTCAAATTTGGTAATAAAGACGTATGCGTCTTCAGACTCGAGACCGTGATATTTGGGTAAAAGATTGATGTATTGTAGTTTGATTTCAAAGTTTTCCCTATTGGCTGGTGGAATGGTAAGACAGATCGAAAGAGGACCTCGCATAGGGTAACATCTCTGTTGGAGAGAGATGCGGGGCGGATTCTGCGCACCTGCGGGCGGTGGCAGAGTAGTGTTAAAGAAGTTCGATGGAGAACCGTCCATCGAAATGGGTGTGGTAGTGGGTGAAGAAAAAGTAGATGTAGAATTACCGATTTCGGAGTCGAAACGAGGAACGCGAACAAGACGGCACTAGAATCCCATGTCCAGCCGAGCATGCACTAAAGGGTTTAGCACAAGTGGCAGCGTTGGTGATAATTAAGGAAAAGTTGAGTTTGGTGTTTATTTTGAAAAAGAGATGGATTTTTGAAAAAATCACACAAACAATGCACAAGCAACCCTAAATCTAGTGGTCACCTAGGTCTAGGCTCTAGACCGCTCCTAGACTTCCAAAAGACAAGTCGCAAGATAGATCTTCTACTGCCTTTTTACCCTTTCTGTGGCTAGGTAAGTGCCAGGTAAGTGGGAGGTTCTCCACTACATAAGTAGTGGGTCTAATTAAGTAACCACTTGCCTTAGACACACTTTCCTTAGACACCACAAAAGAAACGCGGATAAGTAATAGATTACCCACGACCTCCATCTGTCCTAAGTAAGCGTGACGGTCCTTAGAGTCATGTCTAGATATTTTTTAGTTAATGAGGGTGATGCGAATGCAAGTTTGTGATTTTGGGGCTTAGGAAGGGTATTGAAATCCTCACTTAATCTGAATTTGGTCTTTTACCCCTTAATTTCCGTATTAAAAATGCAAACAACTAAGATCAAACACGCAACAATTTCCTTTTTAGCGGCGCTGCGAATTTTTTCAAAGAATCCTGCAGAAATTGATTAATGGACAAGAGCAGGGAGGAGATAAGAAAGATAGAGATTCACCTAGAAAATTTGGTGCGCTAAATCCCTCAATTCACCGCGGATCCGCCGCAAGATGCTTATAAATGCCGCGGTTCCGCCGTAAGATGGTGAGATCCCTGCACAAAAATTTTAGCAACTGCTCCAATTGCCTCTCTAGACTTTTTGAAATGTCCTGAAATTTTTTCCTCTCGCTCCAGAGATTCCAGATCTCCTTGCAACAAATCACAACAAATCGTTAAGCGCTTGTTGCGAATTTTGATCTAAAAATTCTGATGAAATAATAAAATTTTTCAACTCAAATTACAAAACGAACAAATTAGCACACGATCCCCGGCAACGCACCATTTGATTGGTCATTTTCGTGTGTGGTTGGAAATGTTTCATAACCAAAGAAATTTATAACGCAATCAATTGACGGTGTCTATTGTAGTTTCGTCAATGAGAATGGATCGTCCACTGAGAAAGTGGGAATTTGTTTGAATTTGTTTTAGTTGAGTAGAAAAGAAAAGATAAAAGATAATGATCTAAGATTTGTGAAATTTAGTTTCAAGAAACATAAAGAAATAGATATAGGATCAAGAATTTATAAAGATCAAGGAAATGTCCAAACCAATTTAATTATCAAGATTTGTAAAGTAGCTTGTAGGAATCGATCAAATTGATAGTGATCATGAATACTAATGATTACGAATTCTTATCTATTGAAGATCTGTTGCTAGATCGATGACGATCAACGAGCTTTAGGGATCTATTGAAGAAACTGGGGTTTCTCCTTCATCATCCCTTGTCCTTTCATTGATTATCATTAAAATTCTAGTATCTAGCAAATTGAATCACCGATCGTTGATCCCTAATTTGAAGCGAAAATATTCAAGAAAGCGATCTCGCTCAAATTATGTCTTCGATGATTCAATTACCTGAAGTTTACAAAACTCATAAGACTTAAGAACCGTTCAAGAATTTAATCATCATCATCTACCTATTCTCTCGATTCCGCTACAAGCTGAGATTTCACTCACACATCATGAAAAATGAAAGAATCAAGAATCAATAACTTTTCATAATGCAAGAATGTAAAGAAAAGCAAGATTTATAATTTTCATCTTTATTAATCGACGATTAGGTACAATTCACTCAACTCGAGATTACAAGATTTGAGGAGGTAACTAGATCCGCCGAAATTAGTTTCGCATCGATCTTCTTGAGTCGCGGATCTTCATGGATCTCTTGCTCGGATGAAGATCGGCGTTGCTTCAAAGGCTCGTTGAAGGCTTGCTTGAGACGCTTCTCGATGGATCTTGATTTGGCTTTGGAATTGGATTTGGGTTAGGGTTTTGGATCACAAGTTGTGTCACTCAACTTGTGGAAATTTGGTGTATAATGATCAACTACCGAACAACAACTTAACCACTAATCAACAACCTCTTCAATGAAGCCCTAGGTCCCTTTTTATAGTTTCTCCTTTATCTTCTCTTAGAAGCTTGGTTTATCTTCTACTAGAAGCTAGGTTGTTAGGAAGCTTGCATGAGAAGCTTGGTAGGTATCAAACTTGCACAAGAAGCTTGGCTGTTAGAAGGGAAGCTTCTGGAGAAATCTACACAATTCGAAGCGTCTTGGAGAAGTTTGGCCGTTAAAAGAAGAGCCCTGCAAAAAGTTTCCACCGCTAACGAGTTGAATCGACCGTGGATCCGCGGCGGATCGGCCTGACTCGGCTGCAGATCCGCGGCCATTTTAGGAGCTTTCTGCATTATTTTTCCAGGGTAATTGTGATGTTGTCTTTAGGGTTTTCTTTTGATGCCTGGAATCTTATAATTCTTACTTAGTTACTGCCAGATTTCAAGTCTCTGACTTGATGCGTTTTATCAGTACTTTTGTGATTCTGGCCCTTTAACCTGGAGAATTTTCTGCACACAATCTTGAGACAAATGTTTAAATATACAAAAGATCATGCGTGTAGTAATAAACACACAATTTCCCTCATAATGCCGGTTATAATGTATAACACATGTTATTTGGTATTTTGCAGACGAATTTCTAATATGTGCTATATTTATACCAAACACCTTAGATGATTACAAAGAGTAGGGAAATTGATGTGTTAAAAATACAATATTTTCGACTGATCAGCTCCCTTCGAAGATATCGTCGGGACGTGTCCCCGGGCAATCTGTTGTCTTTTCTGCCAGCGAATCAAGGGCGAGATCTCTGCATTTAAGGAAGGTGCGCCGGTTCGTGCATTCTGTCACTGAAGGGACGGTCCACGTGTTGAGCGTCGGTTGGGCGACGCGACGTGTTGCAGACCTGCGGCGTCTGATGGGATGCGACCCAATGCTGGAGCGACAGGTGGAGCAATCGGGGTCGTCGGACGCGAGGAGTCGTATTGGCGGGAGATGGAGGGTGCCATTGGATGAGGGCGGTGGCAGCAATAAATAAGGATGGGTCCACTCCAGGGCCCCTATCTCTTTATATTTTCCCCGCTTTAAGTCCTGATAGCTCGGCGCTCTTCTTCTTTCCTCTGCTTTTGCATCCCGAGGATCCCTCTTCTCCAGGTTAGATGTCTTCCTTTGTAGAGTCTGTAGATGTGGTGGGAGTAGGCTCTATGGACCCTCCAGTTGAGCCTGAGTCTTCCCGGGAAGCAGGGGTCAAATCCTTTTCCCTGGATCGTGCGACTGGGGTAGTCCCCAGGGAGGAGGAGGCGAACGCCGCTCCTGGCGTGCCGTCTTTGATAGACACGAGGATGAGCTCGCCAACGCTCGGGCTCGCTTCCATATCCCTTCGGGCTATACGCTTTGCTTGGCCAAGGAAGGAGAGAGGGCAGACCAAGTACGGGGTAGGGAGATCGCTCTATACCTGGAAGCCTTTTGGTGCGGAATGCACCTGCCCTTCCCTCCGGAGGTCGTCGAAGCGCTGAACTTCTTCAGGTTAGCTCCGGGCTAGTTAGTGCCGAACTCATGGAGGATCCTCCTCGGGTTCCTGGTCCGCCTGAAGCTACAGGCGGCCCCCTTCAGTCTCTCCATCCTTGATTCCTCTCTCCTCTTCAAAAATCATCCTGGGGGTCGAGCGGGCGACCCGAGGTGGGTCTACCTCTCCTTTAGGAAGTGACAGGAGGGTGCCGCCAGGTCAGGAGTTGTAGTCCTTCCTTTTTCTATCCATGACTGGAAGAAGAAGTTCTTCTCTGTTGCGCCGCCCGAGGGTGGGGACTGGCCCGCGCCGACCTAATGGTCAAGGGATAAGTGCTTCCCGGGAAATCGGTCCAATGACCCCGCCGCGGTGAGAGTGGCGTCGTGGGAGCCCATTCCCCGACCTGACGTGCTGCTATCTGAGCGGGCCTTGAGTTGGGCCGGGCTCAGCCCCGTCGAGTTCGTCGGTGAGTTAGGCTTGCGTTTTGCTTTATTTTTGTATGCGGCGCTGACTCCGCTGCATCTTGTTTTGTGCAGAACCCATGGATATGAATGAACTCCGAGCCTCCATGCGGCAGCCGAAAAAGGGCCCGAAGGCTGGAGGCGCCAGCTCTTCCCGCTCGAAGCCTGTCCCAGTTCCTTCAGCCGTCGTCCCGGTGCCTCCGGTGGCCGTACTTCCTCAGCGTTCGAGGGCGGGTCCCGCTCCGGAGTCCAGCAAAGCGCAGAGCCGAAAGCGGGTGTGTGAATAGGAGGACCCAACCTCGGAGGAGGAGATCGGGTCTCCATCAACCCCCCTCAAGAGCGTCCCCCAAAGGGTTCCTCGGACCCCGGCCTCCCCGATCATGGTGGAGGAGGAGGGCTTCCGCTTTGTGGTGCCCTCGGGGCTCGCCATTGCCGACAGCCTGCTATTCAACATCGAGAAGTCGGTAGAGGGTAGGGTCCCCAGGGGGACCCTCAGAGGCCAGATGGCGTCCATCGCCCAGGAGGCCGTGCAGGTAAGCGCTCGGCTATTCGTGAGATTTGGTGCCTCCTTTGTCTTTCTGACCTCTCTTTGATTATCTCAGATCCTCCAACATGTTGCCCTCGCCATCCGCATGGAGGAAGAGGTGATAACACCGGCGATGAAGGCCGCGGGCCAGCTTACCTCGCTGGAGGAGAGCTCCAAGCTGGAGCTGGAGGCGGCGATGGCGAGGGTCGCCACCCTGGCGGGCGAGGTGGCGGCTAGGAAGCAGGAGGTGGCCGCTGCGATGCGGGCGGCGGTGGCCTTGAAGCAGGACGCTGCCCGGCACCCCGAGGCCACCCTGGCCGCCAAGGCCAAGCTCCAGGACGCCAGGGTGCTCTCGGCACCATGAAGAAGACGGTGGAAACCCTCTTGAAGGAGTTGGGGGTGGCGGCCGAGGAGGTGAAGCGGGCCAATCTCGGGGCGGCTAAGGCGGTGGAGGACTTTAAGAAGTCGAAGGACTACTACTCCGACCTAGCCGTGGCCACTACCAATATCTGGCACGAGGCCCTCGACGCCGTCAAGGCCCGGATGCCGGAGTTCACTGATGAAGAGCTCCGGGCCGAATACCCCCTCGCGGGTGCCGACGAGCTGGGGGACGACCTCGGAGAAGGAGAGGTCCCCGACGAGGAAGTGGCCAAGGGCCCTGCCCGAGCCGTGGTAGATATTGAGGCTCCCGGGATCGCTCCTGGCCCCGAGGCCTGAAGCCCCTCGTCTTCCTGCTTCTTTTATTTTCCCTCATCGGGAATTCTGTAAGGCTGGGGAGCCCCCAATACCCTTGTAAAGAATTTTGATTGTGCGAATAAAACTTTTGCTGTTTCATTGCTTGCATATTATCCTTTGTTTGTGAAGAATACTCGTAGAATATTCGGACTTCCAAAATGCACAAACAACCCTAGAACTAAGGTTACCTAGGTCAAGTCTCTAGACCGCTCCTAGACTTCCAAAGAACAAGCCGTAGGATCAATCCTCTACCACCTCTTTACTACTCTTGTGGCCAGGTAAGTGCCAGGTAAATGGGAGGTATCCACTACGTAAGTAGTGGGCCTAATTAAGTAACCACTTGCCTTAGACACACTTGCCTAGACACCACAAAAGTAATGCGGATAAGCGATAAATTACCCACGACCTTCCTCTGTCCTTATTGAGCGTGACAGTCCATAAAGTCTTGTCTAGATATTTTTTAAATTAATATAGGGTTGATGCAGATGCTCGGTTTGTGATTTGTGGGGCTTAGGAACGGTGATAAAATCCCCACCTAATCTGGATTTGGTCTTTGTCCCTTAAAGTCCGTATTAAAATATGCAAAACAAACCAATCGCAAAACAAACCAATCACAAAACTTTGCAAAAAGATTTTTGAGCGGCGATATTTTGCAAAGAATCCTGCAGAAAAGATATTTTATTGGATTTCAAAGGAGAGAGAAAGAGTTGAGAATCTTACCAGAGAAGTTTGGAACCCTAAATCCTCAATCTCGCCGCGCTTCCGCCGCGAATGTGGCTTATTTACCGCGGTTCCGCCGCAAGGAAGAGAGATCAGTTTATGAAATTTTTCTCTGTGGCCTTCTATACTTCTCTGGATCTCGATGAATGTCTCTGTCTTTCTGTTTCCTCAAGTCTGTGACTCCAGATCTCCTTACAAAATTCACACACAAATCGTTAAATATACAATTGGCAGTTTTGTTTTAATTATGATATAGATCGAATAAGAATTCAACACAAATAGTAAGAATAAAAAAATTACGCACGTATCCCCGGAAACGACGCCATTTGATTGATCTAGATTTATGCGTTTGTAGTGTAACCGCAATCAATAACGGTGTCGCGTGTAGCTAGACCGAGATGAGTACGGGTCGTCCTTTGGGAAACGTTGAACCTTTTATTCTTACTTTAGGCGTGTTGATTAGGAAGGGAGGATAAAGAATGGTGAAGAATGGTTGTAGGTTCTAGATCTACGTTAAACATGGATGCAAAATATAGATCTAGATTAAATACGGATGTAAGTTTAATATTAAAAGAAGGGGGCTTGTACGGTTCGTTAAGATTTAGTAGTCATGGATGATTAATTAAAGATTACTCTTTTTATTCTTTAATAGATTTAAAACTAGATCGACGGTGATGCATGTAGATTAGGGTTTCTGGAGGGAAAAGGGTTCCCACTCTTAACCCAATCTCGACATGGAACTCCGTTCATATCTAGCTTTTACCAAAACAATTGTTAATCCAATCTCTAATCGTGGTCGCGATTATCAATGAATTGATAGCGCTCCTAATTAGGATGTTAACTATTCTTTTGATAGAGTTTATAAACTTTATAGGACTTAAAAAGAGTTTAAGGATCTTCATCATCCATTAACCTACCCTAATCCTATGAACCCTAACAAGTGAAGAATTACTCACGCATGTTGGGAGGAGAAGAGATGGAGAGGGAAATCATGTTAAAACTACAAAGAGATAGAATAAGAAAACAACTACCTTTATTAATCAACAAAATTCATTTACACTTTGTTCCCTTAGAAAATGATTACACAAATGCTAGTATGCTTCTCGATCTCTTCTAAGGATGTAGATGAACCATTGATGATCAGCCTGGATGCGTGAGCCTGTCGTGGACTTCGTGATCTCTTCAGCTTGATGATTTTTCCAAGTGGCTTTCGGTCCTTATTTATAGTCTCAGAGCCAGAACCCTGGCTGCCTAATTTGGAAGCCAGAGATTAAGATCCTAACAGCGAAATCTCAACTTCCCAATCTTCTTAACCGCGGCGGAACCGCGGCCAATAGGTAGGTTTGGCCGCGGATCCGCGGTGGAATGGTGAGATCTTGGGCTCATTCTTCTTGTGGCTTCCTCTGGTGAAACGTGGTGATCTTTTGAATCTCTGGAAACTGAAAATCTTTTCTACGTCACTGCCAGAATTGATTTCTTTAGTTTATTTTCTTAATTAGGCAGGTTTGTTTTAACAACTTTGATTTCCTTGATTTCAGCCCTGCAAATTCTGCACAATAACTCAACAAATAATATTAGTTTGTTTTATGGAGATATTAACTTAACCATTATGAATTGGTCAAAGGTATTTAATAAGGTAAGCATATTTTAAATGGGCCAAATGTTACATGGATATTATATGCTTACTTTTTCCTACCAAATGTTAATTATAATATATAAACACATGAAAATAGTATTTTTGCAGATAAACCCTCATATGTATCATATATAATAATAAACACCTTTCTTTATATAGAAATAGTAGGAAAAATGTCATATTAAATGTGCAGTTTTATCAACTGAACAGGATTCTCCGGCGATCAAGTCAGTAACAAGATCTGAGCAGAGTAACGGCTTAAGTGGAGCAGAAATGCTTACTTGATCCCTCTGGGAGAGGGGTTTATATAGCGGCGGCAGCACGCAGGGGCAGGCGCGAGAATCACGCCGGCCGTTACGCCCCCGATGTCACGCCCGCGTGATAAGCGAATCTTCCCATTAATGGCGAGACAGGCTCGTTATTGGGGATCGTAATTTCGTGGAACGTGGGATGTGGCCGGCGGAGATCTTGCGCATGGCGAGATTCGCGGATCGGCGGTTATGCCCGCGAGTGGTGCCGTGGGTCAGTCGATGAGACCAAGAAAAATGGCCTCGGCGGGAGAGCTCGGGGACGAGCGGGAGAGCTGAGGCATCTTGGTCCTGTGGTAGCTCAGAGGCGAGCTGGGAGGCCGAGGAAGCCAATTTGCGCATGGGGGCTCTGAGGAAAGCCAGCTTGTGCTTGAGGGTCGGGCACAGGGGAGGTCTGGTCGGCCCCTGTAGGCCCTTTCTGGTGAGCTCTGGGATACGTCATCTACCACGTGTCACGATCTGGAAGATCGCCGATATTGAGCATCATCATTAGCCCCCACTCTTGTCCCGACCAGCTGACGGGTCGGGTCGAGAGTGGACTGCCGGGCCACCCGGGATGAGCTCCTAATTGGTCATCTTCGTGTGTGTTTGGAAATATTTCACAACCAAAGAAATTTATACCGCGATTAATTGACGGTGTATATTGTAGTTTCGTCAATGAGAATGGATCGTCCACTGAGAAAGTGTGAATTTGTTTGAATTTGTTTTAACTGAGATGAAAAGAAAAGATAAAAGATAATGATTTAAGATTTGTGAAATTTAGTTTCAAGAAACATAAAGAAATAGATCTAGGATCAAGAATTGATAAAGATCAAGGAAATGTCCAAACCAATTGAATTATCAAGATTTGTAAAGTAGCTTGTAGGAATCGATCAAATTGATAGTGATGATGAATACTAATGATTACGAATTCTTATCTATTGAGAATTTGTTGCTAGATCGATGACGATCAACGAGATTTAGGGATCTATTGAAGAAACTAGGGTTTCTCCTTCATCATCTCTTGTCCTTTCATTGATTATCATTCAAATTCTAGCCTCTAGCAAATTGAATCACCGATCGTTGATCTCTAATTTGGAGCAAAAATATTCAAGAAAGCAATCTCGCTCAAATTAGGTCTTTGATGATCCTAAAGTTTACAAAACTCATAAGACTTAAGAACCATTCAAGAATTTAATCATCATCATCTACCTATTCTCTCGACTCCGCTACAAGCTGAGATTTCACTCACACATCATGAAAAAGGATAGAATCAAGAATCGGTAACTTTTCATAATGCAAGAATGTAAAGAAAAGAAAGATTTAAATTTTCACCTTTATTAATCGACGATTAGGTACAATTCACTCAACTCGAGATTACAAGATTTGAGGAGGTAACTAGATCCGCTGAAATTAGCTTCGCATCGATCTTCTTGAGTCACAGATCTTCATGGATCTCTTGCTCGGATGAAAATCGGCGTTGCTTCAAAGGCTCGTTGAAGGCTTGCTTGAGACGCTTCTCGATGGATCTTGATTTGGATTTGAAATTGGATTTGGGTTAGGGTTTTGGATCACAAGTTGTGTCACTCAACTTATGGAAATTTGGTGTATAATGATCAACTACCGAACAACAACTCAACCACTAATCAACAACCTCTTCAATGAAGCCCTAGGTCCTTTTTTGTAGTTTCTCCTTTATCTTCTCCTAGAAGCTTGGTTTATCTTCTACTAGAAGCTAGGTTGTTATGAAGCTTACATGAGAAGCTTGGTAGGTATCAAACTTGCACAAGAAGCTTGGCTGTTAGAAGGGAGGCTTTTGGAGAAATCTACACAATTTGAAACGTCTTGGAGAAGTTTGGTCGTTAAAAGAAGAGCCCTGCAAAAAGTTTCCACCGCCAACGAGTTGAATCGGCCGCGGATCCGCGGCGGATCGGCCTGACTCGGCCGCGGATCCACGACCATTTTAGAAGCTTTCTGCATTATTTTTCCAGGGTAATTGTGATGTTGTCTTTAGGGTTTTCTTTTGATTCCTGGAATCTTATAGTTCTTACTTAGTTACCGCCAGATTTCAAGTCTCTGACTTGATGCGTTTTATCAGTACTTTTGTGATTCCGGCCCTTTAACCTCGAGAATTTCCTGCACACAATCTTGAGACAAATGTTTAAATATACAAAAGATCATGCGTGTTGTAATAAACACACAATTTTCCTCATAATGCCGGTTATAATGTATAGCACATGTTATTTGGTATTTTGCAGACGAATTGCTAATATGTGCTATATTTATACCAAACACCTTTAGATGATTACAAAGAGTAAGGAAATTGATGTGTTAAAAATGCAATATTTTCGACTGATCAAATTCCCCCAAACTTAATTTTGGTCGTCTCGAGCAAATATCTTTTATTCAGGAGAAGGAGAAAATATAAGAAAAACACACTTTCGTAGGCAATACGATTGCACCGAGCACGTGCAACAAGCCTTTAAACCTCTAGGTGTCCCTAGTAGGAGGAGTGTTGTCTCATGAGGGTTTTCAGCGGATTGCACTAACAAAATCCAATAATAAAAGGAAGACCGTGAAAGTTACATGTAAAGATAAGAATTGTAAAAGAAAAACTTTGAAAGTTAGAGTCTCCAACTATACTAGTTTTTCGGTTGTCATGAGCCCTATCTTAATAGTCATGAAAAGATATTAGAAATCACATCATCCCTCAATAAAACATCGTCTTTATTCTTCATTCCTACCTTTCTTCCAAACACCGATCATATATCCCTACGTGTGTGTAAAGAACATCTCTACACTCGGAGAATTCAATTCAAGCTATCATACTCTTGTCCATCAACCTCGGTACTTTTTAATTGATGAATATTTAGATGAGATTGCTCACACATTTATCACGCGACCGTTAATACTTCTTGAGATACTAACCGACCGATTACTTATGTGCTCGCTGATTAGGCGTAAGTAGTATTTTCCTCGTCTTGCAACACCTAAGGCTTAGCAGTGACTCCCAAACCAGTTGGTCTAAGGCATTAGGTGATGAAGCACCCTTTCTATATTTTTTTTATATGCTGCCTTGGTGATAACAAAACCAGTGTTCATTTTTCTACACCATTTTTTTATTTTTTATTCTCCATTTATTATTTCCTTCATATTTTGGATATTAGACAAGAGTATTTCAAGGTATCCTCTACTATCTCGAGTTTCAAGACGTGTGTAAGTGCGTATAGTAGAGTATCAACATTCAAATGTTTGGCTTCCAGAATAGGAACTATTTTTCAGACTTATTTTTACCCTCAGATTAGTGACATTTTTCATCTTACAAACCCTTGGGAAAACGGCTCATAACTACTTATTACTAGTTCGTTTAAGAAAACTTCTAATTTTCTTGGTTTTCTTCAATTTTTCTAATCTTTTGGTTGTAATTTTTCACTGTCTAATCTTTTATTATAAAATTAAATATTAAATATATATATATTTTATATGTTTTGTGCTTATGCAAAGTATGATGCAAAGTGATGCATATATAAGCACAAACCTCCCCCAAACCTGTTTACAACAGTGTCCTCACTGTTCCCATATGTTAAATCTCAGAGACCTGTAGACTTGGGAGGAAATTTATTAACGTGGGCAAAAATATATGAACATGAAAATCTCCCCCAAACTTATTCTTTTCACTCACCTCCATTCTAAAGATGATACAGTATTTTTTTAAGACATGGAGGTGAGGCGGAGGAATTTTAGTCAAGATAAAGTGGCTCCTGTAAAAACAGGAGCTCCTCCGTGGGGTCAGTGGAAAAATACGGTTTTAATCTATGTCCATTTACTTTGAAAATTATACCGTTTTCAACATTTTCAACCTCAACTGCCCCGTGCGGGTATACATACTGCACAACAAAAGGTCATTTCCACCGAGATCGTAGCTTACCCGCATGAAGATGGAGACGTGAATTATAAAGAAGGACTTGTTGACCAGGTGTAAAAGTTTTTCTCAAAATGTTTTTATCGTGAAATATCTTATTCCGACTCTTTACAATCATAGCAATATCGTAAACTTCATCGCGGAGTTCGCTTAGCTCGTTTAATTGCAGCTTCCGAAATTTGCAGGCTTGATTTAAGTCAAAATTAAATTCTCTAATGGCTCACATTTCTTTGTGCTCAATCTCGACCGGAAGGTGACAAGCCTTTCCAAACACTTGTCTATAAGGAGACATACCTAGATCGGTTTTATATGCAGTTCGGAACAACCAAAGAGCATCCGTCAATTTGGTTGACCAATCTTTTCGATTTTTAGAAACTGTTTTCTCCAAAATTTGTTTGATTTGTCTGTTTGAAATCTCAGATTGCCCGCTCGTTTGGGGATGATAGGGTGCAGAAAGTTTGTGGTTGATTGCATATTTCCGCATCAAAGTCTCGAAAGACCGATTACAGAAATGTGTCTCGTTATCGCTAATGGTAGCACGTGGGTGTCCAAATTGCGAAAAGATATTCTCTTTAAGGAACCTAATGACAACCTTTTTGTCAAGTGCGACAAGGAATAGCTTCCACCCATTTCGAGACGTAATCAACCGCAAGCAATATGTACAAATCCTAAAGAAGTTGGGAAAAGGACCTATAAAGTTAATACCCCAAACGTCAAAAATTTCAACCACTAAGATGGGTTGAAGTGGCATCTCATTTTTTCGGGAAATCCTACCCATATGTTGACACTGTGCACAGGTTTTGCAATGATCAAATGCATCTTTGAATAAAGTCGGCCAATAAAAACCGCATTGCAAAACCTTTTCCGCCGTCTTTCGAGGACCGAAATGACCCCCACATGCCTGATCATGACAAAAAGATAGAACACTCTTGAATTCATCATTAGGGACACATCTACGAATGATCTGGTCAGGACAATACTTAAACAGATAGGGTTCATCACAGTAAAAGTGTTTTACTTGGGATAGAAATCGATGTTTGTCCTGTTTTGACCATTCACGGGGAATAAGTCCCATAGCAAGATAATTCACAATATCCCTGTACCAAGGTTCATCAGATACATTCAAGAGTTGTTCATCTGGAAAAGAATCATTGATCGGCAGGGTCACAGGTGAAGAAGAGATGTGCGAAAGATGGTCGGCTACTACGTTTTCACATCCTTTTTTATCTTTAATAATAAGATCAAATTCTTATAATAGAAGGATCCAACGTATTAGCCTACCTTTAACATCCTTCTTCGCGAAAAGATGTTTCAAGGCGGAGTGGTCAGTATACACAACAATTGGTGAGCCAATCAAGTAATGCCTGAATTTTTCTAATGCAAATACAACTGCCAAAAGTTCCTTTTCGGTAGCTGTTTAATTAATTTGAGCATCATTCAGGGTCTTGCTTGCATAATAGATCACGCGTGGCATCTTTTCAATGTGTTGTCCTAAGACTGCACCAACTGCAAAATCTGATGCATTACACATAAGCTCAAACGGGTGGTTCCAATCTGGAGAAGATAGAACGGGGGCTGTAGTGAGAGAGTGTTTAAGTGAGTCAAATGCAGCCTCACAATCTGAATCAAAGTGAAAGGTTGTGTTCTTGGCTAAGAGAAGAGTTAAAGGTCTAGCAATTTTACTAAAATTCTTAATGAATCTCCTGTAAAATCCTGCATGGACAAGAAAAGATCGTATATCCTTGACGCATTTAGGATGAGAAATATTTTGAATGACATCTATTTTGGCTCTATCAACCTCAATGCCTTTCCGTGAAATAACATGTCCAAGAACAATTCCCTCTTGTACCATGAAATGGCATTTTTCCCAATTCAAGATTAAGTTCTTCTCCTTGCAACGAGTAAGAACTGCGTCAAGATGAGATAGGAAGTCATCAAAAGAATCTCCGAATATCGAGAAATCTTCCATGAAAATCTCCAGAAAATTCTCGACCATGTTTGAGAATATCCCCATCATACACCGCTGAAATGTAGCGGGAGCATTGCATAACCCAAAGGTCATGAGTCTATAAGAAAAAGTACCAAAAGGAGAAGTAAATATGGTTTTGTCTTGATCCTTTTTGGCAATAGGGACCTGGTTATGCCCGGAGTATCCGTCCATGAAGCAATAGTATTCACGTCCAGCTAAGCATTCCAGCATCTGGTCAATAAAAGGTAGAGGAAAGTGGTCTTTCCTCATTGCGGCACATTGAGTTTTCTATAATCAATACATACACGCCACCTAGTTTGAGCGCGTGTCTGGATTAACTCATTTACCTCATTTGTTATGACCGTGATGCCAGATTTCTTAGGGACTACATGAATTGGACTTACCCATTGGCTATCAGAGATTGGGTAAATGATACCATTGTCAAGGCATTTGACGATTTCTTTTTTCACCGCATCCTTCATGACGGGGTATAACCGTCTATGTGGTTCTCGGGTTGGCTTGGCTTCATCCATCAGATGTATATGATGTTCAACTATTAAGGGACTAATCCCTTTGATGTCAGCCATAGTCCAACCAAAAGCCTGCCTATTAGATCTCAATACCGTTAAGAGCGCATTCTCTTACTCTGAGGCTAGAGAAGCTGATATGATAACATGTAAAGACTCATTCTCACCTAAATATGCATATTTAAGATAAGAAGGTAAAAGTTTGAGATCTAATGCTGGTGTAGAAACTATAGAAGGTGGGGTAAAAGAATGACATTCAGAGTCACGAAGAAGCGCGTAGTCTGCAAAAGATACAGACTCGGAAGGTGAAGAGTCACAAAGTTCAGACTCAAGAGTGGAAAGAGTGTCCTCACTAAGATGTGCAAGATCAAACATTGATGTGCTAGTGTCGTCGAGATTTTCAAAACAAAGTTCATCAACTTCGCAGCTTTCGGAAGCAATCTCGTGGACAGAACATATGTTAAGTATGTGAGCAGAGGGTTCAGACGGCTAACTTCCAATTTTGTAAATGTTCAGTTCAATTGTCATTTGTCCAAAAGATAGGTTCATAGACCGTTTCGACAATTAATGACAGCATTGGAAGTGGCAAGAAAGGGTCGACCCAAAATCACCGGAATTTTGTTCTGTGGGTTTTCTACAGGTTGTGTATCGAGAACAATAAAGTCCACAGGGAATATAAATTTCCCGAGTTTTATCAACACATCCTCTAGTTCACCCCTAGGTTTGGTGATTGAACGGTCTGCTATTTGGAGAGTGTAATGAGCTGATTTCAACTCTCCAATCCCTAACTGCTCGTAAACAGAATATGGAAGCGGGTTAACACTTGCGCCAAGGTCAAGTAAAGCACGGTTAATGTTTTTACCCCCAATAGAAATCGAGATTGTAGGACATCCAGGGTACTTACGTTTTTTGGTAACTGTGGGGTAAAAGCAGTACTAACATTATTGGTCATGAGTACCTTTTTGGGCACTTGAGTCTTCCTCTTCCTAGTGCACAAGTCTTTAAGAATTTTCGCATAAGCGGGGAATTGTTGAATAACATTTAGGAGAGGGATGTTGATGTTAACCTGTTTGAATATTTCCATAATCTTCTCCATATGTGGACTAGATTTGTTTCCCTTTAACCGATTTGGATAAGGAGTTTTAGCAATAAGAGCTGGGTCCAACATTGGAGAAGGTGGTGTGTGTGGAACTGATCCCAGAATAGAAGTGGGGATCGTCATTGGTGGACTAGAAGAGATATGTTGAAGGTTCGAGCCTTAAGGAAAATGAAGAATAGGCTCTCAAGAAGGTGGTGGGGTAGACGAACAAAGGTCAGAAGTAGAAGTGGATGTGGAAGTGGAAGGAAATGTGGTAGTGAAAGCCATGGTGTTATTGATTAATTCATCAGGATTATCAATCTCTTCACCGACTTGATTATTCAGCACTCTTCCGGATCTCAACGTTGTAATGGCATTCACATTGTAGTGTTGTGAATGTCCAGGATTCGGTAGGGGTTGAGACGAAAGTTTCCCTTTCTCTCTAGCACTCATCTCGGCATTTAATCGAGCAATTTGTGCTTCCATCGATTTGATACTCTCATTTTGGGAGTCAGAGTTTTTCTGGATCTTATCGAGGGAAGACTTAAATTCAGCCGACATTTGAATGGACTGTTTCATAAACATTTCAAAAGTCCGTTCAAGTGAAGAGGAATTACCAGTACCGGTCAACTGCAAAAGATTATACGTTGTAGGTGTGTTGACTGGATTTTGAAAGTTTTGTGATTGGTATGGGTGTTGGCTTATTTGAAGTGGTTGCTGTTGTGGTGGAGAACCCCTTAGAAATTGTTTTGATTTGGAACCGTGTTTTGAGTTTGTTGTTGGTTCCAAGAAAAGTTAGGGTGATTCCCCCAACCTTTATTATAAGTGGAAGAATACGGATCGTTTCTAGGTTTCTGTTGGAAAGCAGCATTGGTATGCACTTGACCTTGAAATGGAGAATTTAAAGGACATTCTTCCGTAAGATGAGATGGATCAGAACAGCATCCACAGACAATTTTGGGGAGTGACATCTGATTTAGGGAGGCTGCTAAAAGTTTATGTTCCATAGCTTCGAGTTTCTTTTGCATTGCTGCCATTTCAGCTCTAACTCCTATGGAAACATCAAGTTGATGAATGCCACCCCTAGACGATGGCTGGTTTACACCCTCCCACTGTAAAGTTCTTTCAGCGAAATCTTCTAAAAATCTCCAGGCTTCACCATCATCATTATTCATGAAGGTGCCTTGACACATGGATTCAAGGGTCTGTTTTGTTGTAGGATTAATGCTCTCATATATGATTCTGCACAGATCCCATCTAGAAATTCCGTGATGAGGACATTGAACTAACAGATCCTTGAAGCGTTCAAAACACTTCGAGAATGGTTCATTTGGAAGCTGGGTAAATTGATTTATTTCGCTACGGATTGGAGCTGTTTTATGATTAGGGTAGAATTTCTTTAGGAAAACTGTTTCGAATTCTCTCCAGTTTGAAATAGAATGTGCGGCTGTGCTATAAAGCCACTTCTCGGCTATATCGTACAAAGTGAATGGGAGAAGGCGTAATTTCATAGCATCCACAGAAAACTGTGAAGTACCCATCAGAGCGCATACATTTTCAAATTTGGTAATAAAGACGTATGCGTCTTCAGACTCGAGACCGTGATATTTGGGTAAAAGATTGATGTATTGTGGTTTTATTTCAAAGTTTTCCCCATTGGCTGGTGGAATGGTAAGACAGATCGAAAGAGGACCTCGCATAGGGTAACATCTCTCTTGGAAAGAGATGCGGGGCGGATTCTGCGCACTTGCGGGCGGTGGCAGAGTAGTGTTAAAGAAGTTCGATGGAGAACCGTCCATCGAAATGGGTGTGGTAGTGGGTGAAGAAAAAGTAGATGTAGAATTACCGACTTCGGAGTCTCAAGGAGGAACGCGAACAAGACGGGCACTAGAATCCCATGTCCAGCCGAGCATGCACTAAAGGGTTTAGCACAAGTGGCAGCGTTGGTGATAATTAAGGAAAAGATGAGTTTGGTGTTTGTTTTGAAAAAGAGATGGATTTTTGAAAAAATCACACAAACAATGCACAAGCAACCCTAAATCTAGTGGTCACCTAGGTCAAGGCTCTAGACCGCTCCTAGACTTCCAAAAGACAAGTCGCAAGATAGATCCTCTACTGCCTCTTTACCCTTTCTGTGGCTAGGTAAGTGCCAGGTAAGTGGGAGGTTCTCCACTACATAAGTAGTGGGTCTAATTAAGTAACCACTTGCCTTAGACACACTTTCCTTAGACACCACAAAAGAAACGCGGATAAGCAATAGATTACCCACGACCTCTTTCTGTCCTAAGTGAGCGCGACGGTCCTTAGAGTCATGTCTAGATATTTTTTAGTTAATGAGGGTGATGCGAATGCAAGTTTGTGATTTTGGGGCTTAGGAAGGGTAATGAAATCCTCACTTAATCTGAATTTGGTCTTTTACCCCTTAATTTCGGTATTAAAAATGCAAACAACCAAGATCAAACTGTAAGTCCACGTTACCCGTCCCCGGTTCTTTGGGGTTGCGGAAATGGTGAAAAACGATTTTTCTTTAGGGGGTAACATGGACTTAAAATACGGATCTTTGTTAAACAACTATCTAACAACCTAACTAGGAGTTTTACCTACTCGGTTAGGGGGTAATACCTTAACTTGAACTCCTTCGTCTTCAACTCCTTGCGGTGGTCGGATCGGCCTCACCTCGTCGTCTCCTCACGCCGAAGGTGGATCCACCCGAAAGCTTCTACCTTTTGGCTTCTACTTCAAACTAGAAGAAACTAGAACACTTGGCTTGCTAGACCTTGTGTACTAGGATGAGTAGAGAAGTGTAATGGGTTTTGATCTCTATGGTTCTTGCTTCTCAACACATGAGACAATAGAACCATGAACTAGAGAGAGAGAGCAAGAGGAAGAGGGAGAACTTGAGCAAGAGAGAGAAAGGAAAATGAAAGAATGAGCAAGACTTTTGCACCCTTGCTCTCATAATCAAAAATAATCATAACACATAATAATAATTGAGTATTATGTGATGGTTGTTATCATATCAAATGGCAATATCATTTCTTGCATTAAATGCAATTTGTGAACAAAACAAGCAAGCTAAAGTCAATGCCAAGAAATGAAAGCCATTGTCATGATGGTGGTCAACAATTCCAACCTAGTCAACCGGTCAACAAAGTCAACAAGTCAACAAGGTTAACCCTTCAACCCAACCATGTCACCATAATACTTAATTAATATTATTGTTAATCATATTTCTAATTCTCATTAGGGTTTAGTAAAAGTCAACAGTCAACAACCCTAATGAGAATCCTCTGCCTCTGTCTCTGTCAACCGTGCATACACACCCGCATCCGCGTTCCGGGGAACACGAATGCAAACGATATAAAATCAATCCTAAAACGTATACTAGGATCTGGCTTAAACCAAAGCTCGCTAGTAATAACTGCCCGGACACCAAACGTGCACAAGTGCGCGGATGTGACCAAACCCTGTTGCAAAAACCATGCGACCTCTACTCTTTTGCCTAAAGGCGAATAGCTCTCTGTGTGGGACTATAAAGACTCGACACTACGCTGGCAGTGGATTTAACCACATACCGCAAGCGGCACTAGCTGTGCGTAACGGCCCCCAGGTAGATGCCGATAAGAAGACTGACGAGGTGAAACCCATCTGAACTCCTACTGAGCCTGAATGTGACAATCTCCGTACAGTCCGGTCTGTTCGTCTGAGAATATCGTATGGCGGGCCTAGGGGCGGTAAACGTCAGTCCCCTAATAGCGGTACAAGTCGTGTCGGAGTGTAGCCCAGAACACCCTGAGATAACACTGGAAACCTACCAGTATATCTCGCTTGCCCTGGCCAGGGACGACTGTGTGTAATGGCTCTCCTTGACACAGCGCGATATCAACTCCCAATACCGGGAGAGACGAATCCTGTCTACCGTCACTGCCTCCAAGTGCTTCGGGACTGCACCCAACTACTACCTATTTGCACGACTCCATTGAGCCGTGGTAGGATAGTAATCAAAGTACAGTGGGAACTCACTCGAGGCGAAGTGACAGTGTCAAGTCAGCGGACTAAGCTGTACTCATGTCACCTGGGAACTGATAACTGACGATAGGTATAGTACCAACCAATCAGTTCCCGACGAGTCCTGTCCAGTGTACTCGTAACCTAACGAGCACCCGCATACTATCTCAAGTACGACGTACTGACGGCTGTGGGACAGACCGTCTCCCCTGCTGGGATGAGAACCGCATACGCTAGTCTACTCCGGAGTATCGATGCCCTGTCTCGATAGTCCTACGACTAGGGACCTGTATAAGGATGTGCTTGTGGATTACCCAGCCCCCACGAGTGTGACTGCCATCACAACGCTGGTAATCAAGCAAAGATCCTAAGGGCTCCACTAATGTGTATAAGTGATATACTAAAATAAACACATGTACACATTAAAGTAGAAACAAACCAAGTAGCATACTAACATTTTGAGCAAGATTGTCTATACAACTGTGAATATCCCAAGCTTCCATTAAGTAATAAACAAACTAGTATGATACAGTAATGACCTCTAGGGCATATACACTAACAATCTCCCACTTGCACTAAGGCCATGTACTGGCGTATCGAAGACCTATCATCTCGATCAGCCGCTCGAACTGAGTCTGGGGTAAGGCCTTCGTGAGTGGATCAGCAGTGTTATCTTTCGTAGCAACTCTCCGAACCTCGATCTCCTGGCGATCCACGATCTCCCTGATCAGGTGATACCACCTCAAGATGTTTCTGGACTTCTGATGGGACCTGGGTTCCTTCGCTAAAGCTATAGCCCCGTTGTTGTCGCAATACAGAGGTATTGGATCAACAATGGACGGAACCACCTGAAGTTCTGTCAAGAACTTTCTCATCCAGACAGCTTCTTTTGCAGCATCAGCAGCAGCGATGTATTCCGCTTCCATCGTCGAGTCAGCAACGATTTCTTGTTTGGAACTCTTCCAACACACCGCCCCTCCATTGAGGGTAAAGACAAAACCCGACTTGGACTTTGAATCATCTTTGTCACTCTGGAAGCTTGAGTCAGCAAAGGCCTCGATCTGGAGGTCTTTTCCGCCATACACCAAGAATATCTCCTTAGTCCTTCTCAGGTACTTGAGAATGTTCTTTACCGCTATCCAGTGCTTCTCCCCAGGGTTTGATTGATACCGTCTTACCACACTCAGTGCATAAGCTACATCTGGTCTGGTACATAACATCGCATATATTATAGAGCCTACTGCAGAAGCGTAGGGTATAATAGACATTCGATCCCTTTCCAAATCAGTCTTGGGAGACATCTCTTTGGAGAGGGTGATCCCGTGATAAGCCGGTAGGTTACGCGCTTGGAATCTTCCATACTGAATCTTTTCAGTATGGTGTCGATGTACTTGGACTGCGAGAGTCCTAACATCCTCTTGGATCTATCACGATGGATCCGGATCCCCAGAATGTAAGTGGCATCACCCAGGTCTTTCATGGAGAACCTGTGTGACAAGAACCCTTTGACAGATTGTAGCATAGGAATGTCATTTCCTATCAAGAGAATGTCATCCACGTATAATACGAGGAATACGACAGTTCTTGCTACAAATCTACTATAGATGCATGGTTCATCTGGATTTTTGATAAAGCCAAATTCTTTGACCGTCTCATCAAAACAGATGTTCCAACTCCGTGATGCCTGCTTTAGTCCATAGATGGACTTAAGCAACTTGCACACCTTTCCGCTGCTCCTACTCTGAATGAAACCCTCTGGCTGGTCCATATAGACACACTCCTCTAAATTTCCATTTAGAAAAGCGGTCTTTACGTCCATCTGCCAAATCTCATAATCGTGGAAGGCAGCAATGGCAAGAAGGATCCGAAATGGATTTCAGCATAGCCACTGGAGAAAAGGTTTTGTCATAGTCCAAACCAGGTCTTTGACGAAAACCCTTTGCAACAAGTCTAGCCTTATAGGTCTCAACCTGTCCATCTACACCAATTTTCCTTTTGAAGATCCACTTGCATCCTACGGGTTTTACCCCATCTGGAGCAACGTCTAACGTCCATACATTGTTGGTGTACATGGACTCCATTTTGGTCCGCATTGCATCCAGCCATTTTACCGAGTCAACGCTCTGAATAGCCTGCTGGAAGCTAGTCGGCTCATCATAATCAATGATGCAATCTTCTCTATCCCCGTCTATGAGAAAACCATAGTATCTCTCGGGCGGATGAGACTGCCTACTACTCCTGCAGAGCGGCGTAGGAATGTCCTGTTCTTTTGAACCCTCTGGTTCTACTAAGCTTTCAGTAATAGCCTGTGGTTCTGGAATTTCTTCCAGTTCTATTGCGCTCCCACTTATTTCTTTTTCCAAAAACTCAGTTTCTAAGAAGTGGGCATGACGAGAAACAAAAACCTTTTGTTCCTCTTCACAATAGAAGAAATATCCCTTGGAGTTCTTTGGATATCCCACAAACTTGCACTGTACTGAGCGTGCCTCGAGTTTGTCCGCATGCTGCTTTTTGACAAAAGCTGGACATCCCCATATCTTTTTGACAAAAGCTGGACATCCCCATATCTTAATGTGCTTAAGATAGGGTTTCTTCCCACACCACATCTGATATAGTGTGGTAGGCACAGTCTTAGTTGGAACTCGGTTCAAAAGGTATGCAGCTGATTCTAGTGCATATCCCCAGAATGATCGCGGTAACTCAGCGTTACTCATCATGGAACGTACCATATCCAATAGGGTCCAGTTCCGTCTCTCCGATACACCGTTATGTTGCGGAGTGTATGGAGGAGTAAGCTGAGAGAGAATTCCATTCTCTTTTAGGTAATCCAGGAACTCGGCACTCAAGTATTCACCACCTCGATCAGATCTCAGTGTCTTGATACTTTTGCCGGTTTGTTTTTCTACTTCATTCTTATATTCCTGGAATTTTCTAAAAGCTTCGGATTTATGTTTCATTAAGAAGGCATATCCGTACCTTGAAAAGTCATCCGTAAAAGTAATGAAGTAAGAATAACTGCTTCGCACATGTATAGACATAGGACCGCACACGTCGCTGTGTACGAGTCCCAAGAGCTCGCTCGCTCTTACTCCGTGTCCAGTGAACGCAGTATTTGTCATCTTTCCTTTGAGACAGGATTGAAAAGTTGCATATGATTGATATTCGAACGGATTCAAATATCCTTCTATATGTAACTTCGTCAACCTTCTCTCATTGATGTGACCCAGTCTACAATGCCATAAGAAAGCCTGATTTGTTTCCGGAGACTTTCTTTTATGTGTATTCTGGACATTGAAAATCTGTGGTTGGTTTAATACGTATATACCATTGTTTAATGTACCTGACCCAATCAAAACTTGATTAAGGTGAATGTTCACAACATTACTTACAAATGCAAATTCATAACCTTCTTTAGATAATAAAGATACAGATATGATATTACAGGTTGCATTGGGTACAAAATAACAATTACGTAAAACCAAAACATGTCCATCTGACATTCCCAGGTGATAGTACCCCACGGACTCAGCATCTATGCCAGCTCCGTTTGCAACTCTGAGGGTCATATCACCTGCCTTCAAAACCCTACGATTTCTCAGTGCCTGCAACGAATTACAGATATGAGATCCTGATCCGGTGTCCAATACCCAGAAAGTAGAGTTTATTGATAGACAGTTTTCAATAACATACACACCTGAAGCCGAAGCCGCAACTTGCTTCGGATCCTGGTTTCTGGCCTTCCAAGCCCTGCAATCTTTCTTCCAGTGTCCACTCTTATGACAGTAAAAGCACTCTTCCTTCCCCACAAGCTTTCCCGCTACCTTTGTTGCCTTTGCCTTTCCCTTCGTATCCACTTTACTAACACCGCCCCTTGGTTTGGCGGGGGCTTTCTTCTTCTTTCCCTTGGCTTTCGTCTTGGACTTAGAAGAGGAAGATCCTCCTACAAACAAAGTGGATGTTTCCCTAGTTTTCTGTAGGGTGCCCTCTGCACTCCTCAGCATGTTGAGGAGCTATGAAAGTTCAACTTCTTTTCCTTGCAAGTTGAAGTTCAGGATAAACTGGGCGTAAGTGGAAGGAAGGGACTGGAGAATCAAGTCCGTATAGAGCTCGTTCTCCAACGTGGTCCCAAGGTCCGTGAGCTCTTCAATGAAGCCAATCATCTTAAGCACGTATTCCGCTATTGATGATTCGATGGCCAATCTTGCCGAAAATAGCTTTTTCGACACTTCGTATCTGGCGATACGAGATTGCTCTCCATACAGTTCTTTTGTATGGAGAAATATAGATTCGAGGTCCATATTCTCGTGCCTCCTCTGATGTTCATTGTCCATAGAGGCAAGCACGAGGCACCTGGCCTTCGCGCAATCGATCTCCCAAGTCTTACGGATTTCCTTATCCGCGACGCTGGAGGTGGGACCTGGGACAGGGGGATCTTTGGTGGTAAGAAGATACCCCGGCTTGTCATAAGTGATTGCCATTTTGACATTCCTGAGCCAATCTTTGTAGTTTGGCCCAGTCAGTATGTTTTTATCTAGTAGTAACATAAGTCCAATCATGACGATTAGTCGCTGCAATTAGGAGAGAGAGAAGAAACACTCAACATGATGCTCTTGCAAGTTTAGAGTGGTTTTTAGTTTGTCTAAACAGGATGGCTCCCACTGTATCTCGAATTCCTCCTCAAACCAAAAAGGAAGAATTAGTTGGGATCAATCTCACCGTACAATACTTGCTTAACCGTTCAGCCATGCCAGTGTTGGTACTTCAAGGGAGGTTTTCCAACGCTTTTGCGAAGTTCCTTAATTAAATAACCTCTTTTCCCTGGGGGCGTAGCCCCGCTAACACCTTTCTAGACACCTACTTGGTTTATAGTATTGATCGTTAAGTGAGAAATTTCCCGAGGAGTAGCATATACTCACAGTAGGATCGGGATCCAAATATCATCGCGTGACAAAACTGAAGGAATCCTACCAGAATCATCACACTCCAAATGGTATGCAGCGCTAGCAAGTTTCTGGTTCTTTAGAAACTCCCGATGTGGATTTTTGCCCCATGCTCTTATGACTTTGACTTTGGCCAACAAATCATAAGTCACATGTCAAGTTCTACCCGTCATTCTCCAGGTTAATTTGAACCCATCCGTACCTACTCTTGACTTTGGCCAACAAGGCCGTACGACTGTCCCAAACCAACGCATCTATCTATGCTGCACATGAATACCCAATAGCTACCAATCACTATGCCTTGACTTTGGCCAACAAACATAGCTTGAATACTATTGACTATCCATGTAAAACGACGGAGGGCTACAAATGGTTTTGGCAAAACCGTGAACGTAGTGAACTTGATATAATCGATGGAACGAGATAGCTTTTAAAAGGAGTGGCTTAAGCTCCGCGTTTAAAAGTTGTTTTTTGAAAAGAAACCGAGTGGTTTTTGAAATTGTTCCAACGACTTTACTTTGGTTTATTTTCTTGCATTAATTTTTAATGCGTCATATCATTTAATCCTACCATTGCAGAAAACAACCAAAATATGACGTACGCTTATGCCATCCGCATTCGCCACGGGGCCCCGTCATTACCCGTTAGGTTACTTAACTAACAACAGAGCGGGGGCTGGACTAGCGCGGATGCAAAACATAAGAAACGCCTAAATAGATATCATATATAGATATATAGCAATGATAGCCATTCCAGATCACAGATGAACACATTGGATATACTAGGAATCCGCATTCCGCACGAGCCTGTAACGGAAAGCGGATTAGACGGTCGCGGTGAATAGCCAATACCCCACCCTAGACCCCTACGGGTGCGGCAAACTACCCGCCAAATACCCGAAGCGAAGCAACCTCCTTCAACGACATGAGTAGGCCACTCAGCACTTCGAGGTACCCGGTAGTTTGTGCACCCCCTCCATGGGTCTATCCTAGGAGTAAAAACAGTAAAAGAAATTATACAATGACGGCTACAACCTCACCCCGGTTGTACGGCCAAATAAATAATATTACATCAATTACAAATTTACATGAATTGAAAGATAAAGAAAACTCTCATCTCATAACCTCCCGGCTATTCATCCGCGACAATCCAATGAATTCATATACACATACCATCAACATTACAGATCACAGATATGTATAACCCACACTAATCGACGTATAGCGATTAGCAGACGTTCAATACATATATCACATCACAGATATATACCCGTCAGCTTAAGTCTTTAGAAGTTCGATCAAAATACGGATTTTTAAGCCCCAAAAACAAATTTTGCTTTCTGGAAAATCTGGGCAGAAAAATCATATTCCAAAAATCCCAAAATACCCCCAGAAAAACACTGCAGGAAAATTGTACCACGACCGAGTCAACTTGGCCGCGGATCCGCGGCGGGAGCATGCTCCTGCCGCGGTTCCGCGGCGCTTTGACCGAGTCGGTGGACCAATTTTCTTATGTGGGTTTTAAAAAGCCTGAGCCGATTTTTAGTGTAAGATTAATTAATTTTTGAATAGGAAAAAAAATCGGCAGAAACTATACATTTCAGGCGTGTTTCGTGACTTTTTCTCCGATCGAACTTCTAGTTACTTTGCTAACATGTTAGATAGTTGTTTAACTAGGCTCTGATACCACTGTAAGTCCACGTTACCCGTCCCCGGTTTTTTGGGGTTGCGGAAATGGTGAAAAACGATTTTTCTTTAGGGGGTAACATGGACTTAAAATACGGATCTTTGTTAAACAACTATCTAACAACCTAACTAGGAGTTTTACCTACTCGGTTAGGGGGTTATACCTTAACTTGAACTCCTTCGTCTTCAACTCCTTGCGGTGGTCGGATCGGGCTCACCTCGTCGTCTCCTCGCGCCAAAGGTGGATCCACCCGAAAGCTTCTACCTTTTGGCTTCTACTTCAAACTAGAAGAAACTAGAACACTTGGCTTGCTAGATCTTATGTACTAGGATGAGTAGAGAAGTGTAATGGGTTTTGATCTCTATGGTTCTTGCTTCTCAACACATGAGACAATAGAACCATGAACTAGAGAGAGAGAGCAAGAGGAAGAGGGAGAGCTTGAGCAAGAGAGAGAAAGGAAAATGAAAGAATGAGCAAGACTTTTGCACCCTTGCTCTCATAATCAAAAATAATCATAACACATAATAATAATTGAGTATTATGTGATGGTTGTTATCATATCAAATGGCAATATCATTTCTTGCATTAAATGCAATTTGTGAACAAAATAAGCAAGTTAAAGTCAATGCCAAGAAAAGATAGCCATTGTCATGATGGTGGTCAACAAGTCCAACCTAGTCAACCGGTCAACAAAGTCAACAAGTCAACAAGGTCAACCCTTCAACCCAACGATGTCACCATAATACTTAATTAATATTATTGTTAATCATATTTCTAATTCTCATTAGGGTTTAGCAAAAGTCAACGGTCAACAACCCTAATGAGAATCCTCTGCCTCTGTCTCTGTCAACCGTGCATACACACCCGTATCCGCGTTCCGGGGAACACGAATGCAAACGAGATAAAATCAATCCTAAAACGCATACTAGGATCTGGCTTAAACCAAAGCTTGCTAGTAATAACTGCCCGGAAACCAAACGTGCATAAGTGAGCGGATGTGACCGAACCCTGTCGCAAAACCATGCGACCTTTACTCTTTTGCCTGAAGGCGAATAGCTCTCTATGTGGGACTATAAAGACTCGACACTACGCTGGCAGTGGGTTTAACCACAGACCGCAAGCGGCACTAGCTGTGCGTAACGGACCCCAGGTAGATGCCGATAAGAAGACTGACGAGGTGAAACCCATCTGAACTCCTACTGAGCCTGAATGTGACAATCTCCGTACAGTTCGGTCTGTTCGTCTGAGAATATCGCATGGCGGACCTAGGGGGCGGTAAACGTCAGTCCCCTAATAGCGGTACAAGTCGTGTCGGAGTGTAGCCCAGAACACACTGAGATAACACTGGAAACCTACTAGTATATCTCGCTTGCCCTGGCCAGGGACGACTGTGTGTAATGGCTCTCCTTGACACAGCGCGATATCAACTCCCAATACCGGGAGAGACGAATCCTGTCTACCGTCACTGCCTCCAAGTGCTTCGGGACTGCACCCAACTACTACCTGTTTGCACGAATCCTTTGAGCCGTGGTAGGGTAGTAATCAAAGTACAGTGGGAACACACTCGAGGCGAAGTGACAGTGTCAAATAAGCGGACTAAGATGTACTCATGTCACCTGGGAAATGATAACTGACGATAGGTATAGTACCAACCAATCAGTTCCCGACGAGTCCTGTCCAGTGTACTCGTAACCTAACGAGCACCCGCATACTATCTCAAGTACGACGTACTGACGGCTGTGGGACAGACCGTCTCCCCTGCTGGGATGAGAACCGCATACGCTAGTCTACTCCGGAGTATCGATGCCCTGTCTCGATAGTCCTACGACTAGGGACCTGTATAAGGATGTGCTTATGGATTACCCAGCCCCCACGAGTGTGACTGCCATCACAACGCTGGTAATCAAGCAAAGATCCTAAGGGCTCCATTAATGTGTATAGGTGATATACTAAAATAAACACATGTACACATTAAAGTAGAAACAAACCAAGTAGCATACTAACATTTTGAGCAAGATTGTCTATACAACTGTGAATATCCCAAGCTTCCATTAAGTAATATACAAACTAGTATGATACAGTAATGGCCTCTAGGGCATATACACTGACAATCTCCCACTTGCACTAAGGCCATGTACTGGCGTATCGAAGACCTATCATCTCGATCAGCCGCTCGAACTGAGTCTGGGGTAAGGCCTTCATGAGTGGATCAGCAGTGTTATCTTCCGTAGCAACCCTCCGAACCTCGATCTCCTGGCGATCCACGATCTCCCTGATCAGGTGATACCGCCTCAAGATGTGTCTGGACTTCTGATGGGACCTGGGTTCCTTCGCTAAAGCTATAGCCCTGTTGTTGTCGCAATACAGAGGTATTGGATCAACAATGGACGGAACCACCTGAAGTTCTGTCCTAAGTGAGCGCGACGGTCCTTAGAGTCATGTCTGGAAATTTTTTAGTTAATGAGGGTGATGCGAATGCAAGTTTGTGATTTTGGGGCTTAGGAAGGGTAATGAAATCCTCACTTAATCTGAATTTGGTCTTTTGCCCCTTAATTTCCGTATTAAAAATGCAAAAAACCAAGATCAAACACGCAACAATTTCCTTTTTAGCGGCGCTGCGAATTTTTGCAAAGAATCCTGCAGAAATTGGTTAATGGACAAGAGCAGGGAGGAGATAAGAAAGACAGAGATTCACCTAGAAAATTTGGTGCGCTAAATCCCTTAATTCACCGCGGATCCGCCGCAAGATGCTTATAAATGCCGCGGTTCCGCCGTAAGATGGTGAGATCCCTGCATAAAAATTTCAGCAACTGCTCAAATTGCCTCTCTAGACTTTTTGAAATGTCCTGAAAATTTTTCCTCTCGCTCCAGAGATTCCAGATCTCCTTACAACAAATCACAACAAATCGTTAAGCGCTTGTTGCGAATTTTGATCTAAAAATTCTGATGAAATAATAAAATTTTTCAACTCAAATTACAAAAACGAACAAATTAGTACACGATCCCCAGCAACGGCGCCATTTGATTGGTCATCTTCGTGTGTGGTTGGAAATGTTTCATAACCAAAGAAATTTATACCGTAATCAATTGATGGTGTCTATTGTAGTTTCGTCAATGAGAATGGATCTTCCACTGAGAAAGTGGGAATTTGTTTGAATTTGTTTTAGTTGAGTTGAAAAGAAAAGATAAAAGATAATGATTTAAGATTTGTGAAATTTAGTTTCAAGAAACATAAAGAAATAGATATAGGATCAAGAATTTATAAAGATCAAGGAAATTTCCAAACCAATTGAATTATCAAGATTTGTAAAGTAGCTTGTAGGAATCGATCAAATTGATAGTGATGATGAATACTAATGATTATGAATTCTTATCTATTGAGGATCTGTTGCTAGATCGATGACGATCAACGAGCTTTAGGGATCTATTGAAGAAACTAGGGTTTCTCCTTCATCATCCCTTATCCTTTTATTGATTATCATTCAAATTCTAGTATCTAGCAAATTGAATCACCGATCGTTGATCCCTAATTTGGAGCGAAAATATTCAAGAAAGCGATCTCGCTCAAATTATGTATTCGATGATTCAATTTCCTAAAGTTTACAAAACTCATAAGACTTAAGAACCGTTCAAGAATTTAATCATCATCATCTACCTATTCTCTCGATTCCGCTACAAGCTGAGATTTCACTCACACATCATAAAAAATGAAAGAATCAAGAATCAATAACTTTTCATAATGCAAGAATGTAAAGAAAAGCAAGATTTATAATTTTCATCTTTATTAATCGACGATTAGGTACAATTCACTCAACTCGAGATTACAAGATTTGAGGAGGTAACTAGATCCGCCGAAATTAGCTTCGCATCGATCTTCTTGAGTCGCGGATCTTTATGGATCTCTTGCTCGAATGAAGATCGGCGTTGCTTCAAAGGCTCGTTGAAGGCTTGCTTGAGACGCTTCTCGATGGATCTTGATTTGGCTTTGGAATTGGATTTGGGTTAGGGTTTTAGATCACAAGTTGTGTCACTCAACTTGTGGAAATTTGGTGTATAATGATCAACTACCGAACAACAACTTAACCACTAATCAACAACCTCTTCAATGAAGCCCTAGGTCCCTTTTTATAGTTTCTCCTTTATCTTCTCCTAGAAGCTTGGTTTATCTTCTACTAGAAGCTAGGTTGTTATGAAGCTTGTATGAGAAACTTGGTAGGTATCAAACTTGCACAAGAAGCTTGGCTGTTAGAAGGGAAGCTTCTGGAGAAATCTACACAATTCGAAGCGTCTTGGAGAAGTTTGGCCGTTAAAAGAAGAGCCCTACAAAAAGTTTCCACCGCCAACGAGTTGAATCGGCCGCGGATCCGCGGCGGATCGGCCTGACTCGGTCGCGGATCCGCGGCCATTTTAGGAGCTTTCTGCATTATTTTTTCAGGGTAATTCTGATGTTGTCTTTAGGGTTTTCTTTTGATGCCTGGAATCTTATAATTCTTACTTAGTTACTGCCAGATTTCAAGTCTCTGACTTGATGCGTTTTATCAGTACTTTTGTGATTCTGGCACTTTAACCTGGAGAATTTTCTGCACACAATCTTGAGACAAATGTTTAAATATACAAAAGATCATGCGTATAGTAATAAACACACAATTTCCCTCATAATGCCGGTTATAATGTATAACACATGTTATTTGGTATTTTGCAGACGAATTTCTAATATGTGCTATATTGGTACCAAATACCTTAGATGATTACAAAGAGTAGGGAAATTGATGTGTTAAAAATACAATATTTTCGACTGATCAGCTCCCTTCGAAGATATCGTCGGGACGTGTCCCCGGGCAATCTGTTGTCTTTTCTGCCAGCGAATCAAGGGTGAGATCTCTGCATTTAAGGAAGGTGCGCCGGTTCGTGCGTTATGTCACTGAAGCGACGGTCCACGTGTTGAGCGTCGGTTGGGCGACGCGACGTGTTGCAGACCTGCGGCGTCTGATGGGATGTGACCCAATGCTGGAGCGACAGGTGGAGCAAACGGGGTCGTCGGACGCGAAGAGTCATTTTGGCGGGAGATGGAGGGTGCCGTTGGATGAGGGCGGTGGAAGCAATAAATAAGGATGGTCCACTCCAGGGCCCCTATCTCTTCATATTTTCCCCGCTTTAAGTCCTGATAGCTCGGCGCTCTTCTTCTTTCCTCTGCTTTTGCATCCCGAGGATCCCTCTTCTCCAGGTTAGATGCCTTCCTTTGTAGAGTCTATAGATGTGGTGGGAGTAGGCTCTAGGGACCCTCCAGTCGAGCCTGAGTCTTCCCGGGAAGCAGGGGTCAAATCCTTTTCCCGGGATCGTGCGACTGGGGCAGTCCCCAGGGAGGAGGAGGCGAACGCCGCTCCTGGCGTGCCGTCTTTGATGAGACACGAGGATGAGCGCGCCAATGCTCGGGCTCGCTTCTATATCCCTTCTGGCTATACGCTTTGCTTGGCCAAGGAAGGAGAGAGGGCAGACCAAGTACGGGGTAGGGAGATCGCCCTATACCTGGAAGCCTTTTGGGGCGGAATGCGCCTGCCTTTCCCTCCGGAGGTCGTCGAAGCGCTGAACTTCTTCAGGTTAGCTCCGGGCTAGTTAGTGCCGAACTCATGGAGGATCCTCCTCGGGTTCCTGGTCCGCCTGAAGCTACAGGCGGTCCCCTTCAGTCTCTCCATCCTTGATTCCTCTCTCCTCTTCAAAAATCATCCTGGGGGTCGAGCGGGCGACCCGAGGTGGGTCTACCTCTCCTTTAGGAAGTGACAGGGGGGTGCCGCCAGGTCAGGAGTTGTAGTCCTTCCTTTTTCTATCCATGACTCGAAGAAGAAGTTCTTCTCTGTTGCACTGCCCTAGGGTGGGGACTGGCCCGCGCCGACCTAATGGTCAAGGGATAAGTGCTTCTCGGGAAATCAGTCCAATGACCCCACCGCGGTGAGAGTGGCGTCTTGGGAGCCCATTCCCCGACCTGACGTGCTGCTATCTGAGCGGGCCTTGAGTTGGGCCGGGCTCAGCCCCGTCGAGTTCGTCGGTGAGTTAGGCTTGCGTTTTGCTTTATTTTTGTATGCGGCGCTGACTCCGCTGCATCTTGTTTTATGCAGAACCCATGGATATGAACGAACTCCGAGCCTCCATGCGGCAGCCGAAGAAGGGCCCGAAGGCTGGAGGCGCCAGCTCTTCCCGCTCGAAGCCTGTCCCAGTTCCTTCGGCCATCGTCCCGGTGCCTCTGGTGGCCGTACCTCCTCAGCGTTCGGGGGCGGGTCCCGCCCCGGAGTCCAGCAAAGCGCAGAGCCGAAAGAGGGTGTGTGAACAGGAGGACCCAACCTCAGAGGAGGAGATCGGGTCTCCATCAACCCCCCTCAAGAGCGTCCCCCAAAGGGTTCCTCGGACCCCGGCCTCCCCGATCATGGTGGAGGAGGAGGGCTTCCGCTTTGTGGTGCCCTTGGGGCTCGCCATTGCCGATAGCCTGCTATTCAACATCGAGAAGTCGGCAGAGGGTAGGGTCCCCAGGGGGACCCTCAGAGGCCAGATGGCGTCCATCGCCCAGGAGGCCGTGCAGGTAAGCGCTCGGCTATTCGTGAGATTTGGTGCCTCCTTTGTCTTTCTGACCTCTCTTTGATTATCTCAGATCCTCCAACATGTCGCCCTCGCCATCCGCATGGAGGAAGAGGTGATAACACCGGCGATGAAGGCCGCGGGCCAGCTTACCTCGCTGGAGGAGAGCTCCAAGCTGGAGCTGGAGGCGGCGATGGCGAGGGTCGCCGCCCTGGCGGGCGAGGTGGCGGCCAGGAAGTAGGAGGTGGCCGCTGCGACGCGGGCGGCGGTGGCCTTGAAGCAGGACGCTGCCCGGTACCCCGAGGCCACCCTGGCCGCCAAGGCCAAGCTCCAGGACGCCAGGGTGCTCGTCGGCACCATGAAGAAGACGGTGGAAACCCTCTGGAAGGAGTTGGGGGTGGCGGCCGAGGAGGTGAAGCGGGCCAATCTCGGGGCGGCTAAGGCGGTGGAGGACTATAAGAAGTCGAAGGACTACTACTCCGACCTAGCCATGGCCACTACCAATATCTGGCACGTGGCCCTCGACGCCGTCAAGGCCCGGATGCCGGAGTTCACTGATGAAGAGCTCCGGGCCGAATACCCCTTCGCGGGTGCCGACGAGCAGGGGGACGACCTCGGAGAAGGAGAGGTCCCCGACGAGGAAGTGGCCAAGGGCCCTGCCCGAGCCGTGGTAGTTATTGAGGCTCCTGGGATCGCTCCTGGCCCCGAGGCCTGAAGCCCCTCGTCTTCCTGCTTCTTTTATTTTCCCTCATCGGGAATTCTGTAAGGCTGGGGAGCCCCCAATACCCTTGTAAAGAATTTTGATTGTGCGAATAAAACTTTTGCTGTTTCATCGCTTGCATATTATCCTTTGTTTGTGAAGAATGCTCGTGGAATATTCGGACTTGGACTGTTTAGCTTCCATGCCAGGTCAGTTCTTCGTCTGGAGATTGTGCGTCAAGTTGATTTCGATCATTTACCATGCATGCAAAAGGATGTTGGGAAGAAGGTATCTCTATGGCCCCGAAGTCGAGGGGGGATCGCTCAGACTTATATAGACCCGGTGTCTCTTGGAGAGTGCTTCAGATCCGCGTCATTTGATGGGCAGTAGGCTGCCTGCTGCAGATGCGCCGAGCCGAAGAGAGCTTGGTGGCCTCACTCTGAGGGCTTCAAATGCCCCTTGGTGAGGGCTTTGATTCCTGGCGTCATGGGTAGGGAGCTACCAGCCAGGGATGACCGAGCAGGGTAGCCGCTCGGTGCCTCTTGGCGATGGCTTGGATCCCTGGCGTCGTGGGTAGGGAGCTACCAGCCGGGGATTACCGAGTAGGGTAGCCGCTCGGTGCCTCTTGGCGAGGGCTTGGATCCCTGGCGTTGTGGGTAGGGATCTACCAGCCGGGGATGACCGAGTAGGGTAGTCGTTCTGTGCCTCTTGGCGAGGGCTTGGATCCCTGGCGTCGTGGGTAGGGAGCTACCAGCCGGAGATGACCGAGCAGGGTAGCTGCTCGGTGCCTCTTGGCGAGGGCTTTGATCCCTAGTGTCGAAGGTAGAGAGTTACCAGCCGGGGATGACCGAACAAGGACGGTTCCGGTTGTCTCTTGCGAGGGCTTTGATCCTTCAGGACGGGGGCCGAGTAGGGTTACTGCCCGGTGCTTCTTGGCGAGGGCTTTGATCCATATCGGTTGTGGTAGGAAGCTACCAGCTGGGGATAGCCGAGCAAGGGTTGGGCTCGGCCGCCTCTAGGGAGGACTTTGATCCTTAGCACGGGAGGGGCTGTAAGAAGCCTACTAAGGATGGGGGCCGGGCAGGGTTATTGCCCGATGCCTCTTGGCGAGGGCGGATGGGGCCGAGCAGGGTTACTGCCCGGTGCCTCTTAGCGAGGGCTTTGATCCCTGGCGTCATGGGTAGGGAGCTACGAGCCGGGGATAGCCGAGCAGGGTAGCCGCTCGGCTGCCTCTAGGCGAGGGCTTTGATCCTTAGCATTGAAGGGGCCGTAGGACGTCTACTAAGGATAACTGAGCAGTGAAACTGCTCAGCTTCCTCTTGGCGAGGGCTTTGATCCCTGGCGTTGTGTGTAGTGAAGATACCGGCCAGGGATAGCTGAGCAGGGTAGCCGCTCGGCTGCCTCTAGGCGATGGCTTTGATCCTTAGCGCTGGAGGGGCCGTAGGAGGCCTGCTAAGGATAACCGGGCAGTGGAGCTGCGTGGTTGCCTCTTGGCAAGGGTTTTGATCCCTGGCGTTGTGTGTAGGGAAGCTGCCGGCCAGGGATAGCCGGGCAGGGTAGCTGCACGGCTGCCTTTAGACGAGGCCTTTGATCCTTAGCGCTTGAGGGGCCGTAGGAGGCCTGCTAAGGATAACCGAGCAGTGAAGCTGCGCGGTTGCCTCCTGGAGAGGGCTTTGATCCCTAGTGTTGTGTGTAGGGAAGCTACCGGCCAGGGATAGCCGGGCAGGGTAGCTGCTCAGCTGCCTCTAGACGAGGGCTTTGATCCTTAGCGCTTAAGGAGCCGTAGGAGGCCTGCTAAGGATAACCGAGCAGTGAAGCTGCGCGGTTGCTTCTTCATGATGTTCTGTCCGACCTTCCCGGTGTTGGTATGGGGAATAGGAACAGTCACAAAGAATACACGTAATATGCGCATTGAATGCGTGGGGGAGGTGAAGCGCCAGAGCCGCGTCGTTTCGATTTCTCCAGAAAAGGCTCAATGTTTGCCGTGTGGTGGCACCTTTGTGGGCGAAAACGGGCGGCTGTTGGGTCTTTTGGGAGCACAGCGGGCTATAAAGCGGAGGGAGTGTTGGTCCTTCCTCTCTTCAAAAGCAAATCATAAAGATGGAAGACTTACCCTTCACCATCCCCGACATCATTCACTTCGAAGACATGTACCTCTACGACCAGAGCTGCACCGAGGACACGGTGCAGTTGGTTTTTGGCAGCATCGAGGATCACTTCGGCCGGCTTCTCCCCCGGCACTCGTCCCTGCTGCAGCTGCTGATGTACTCCATTTGGAGGGCGTCGTTGGGGCTCTACAACCCCCTGTCCGAGCAGCTCTAAGACGAGGCCCTGGGGAAGCTACGGTCTCTGAGGCATTTCGGCCTGATCGCTGCGGGTCGGCTGAATCGCTCGGTGGTGCTCCTCCGTGAGTGCTACCAATTGAGGCTCGATGCCAACGCGCGCGGGGGGAATCAAGGGTAGAGGCTGGATTACACGAGGCCTCGGCTGGCGGAAATCTTCTCGGAGTACCACGAGCAGTGCTCTCTGCACCCCTTTCCCCCGCCGTTGTAATTTTTTTTTCGAGATCTCTCGATGTATGGCTGAGGAGCCCATAATACCCTTTTTTCTGAATAATTAAGACTTTTTCCTTTTTTCGCAATGTTCCATTGATCTTTTTATTACATAAGCAGCAGATTCTAGGAAGAGCTTACATTGCTTTTGAAAAAGAAATACATGCTAGTAGATGACCTTATCTGCTCAGTCCGAGCCCCTCAGATGTTTGTTGGTCTCCGTGCTCGGTAGAGGGTACTGGGCTCCGCGGGCGCCGGACGTATCATCTGTTGATACGAGCATGATTTGGCCGATGGTCAGCTCGGCGGGAGGGGGACGCTGCTCCTGCTGGCGGTCGGCTTGCCGCTTATCCCTAAGGTAGGCGGTGAGGTGCCCTGATCGGATGAGCTCCTCGATATAGTTCCGGAGCTGCTTGCAACTCTCCGTGGAGTGGCCGAGCGACATATGGAAACCGCAGTAGGGGCCCCGGGTTCACTTCGAGGCCTGACGCGGGATCTGAGGGAACTTGAAGAACCCCTCGCCCTTAGCCTCCTCTAGTAGCACTGCTTGGGAGACGTTGAGCAGGGTGTACTCCTGGAACTTCGGATGATAGGGCTGCTGACGCTCTGGACTCTCTTCCCTTGCCCTCTTCTTCTGGTCGGGTCGGTCTGCCCGGTGAAGGTTTGCATTCACCTCGGACTCGAGCTGGACTTCGTGCTCGGTCTATGCCTTCACTTCGGCCATGGTCTTAGGTTGCGCCAGTGCAAAGGAGCGTAGCCACTCCTTATGCCTAAGACCCGACCTGAGTGCCGTGATGACCGTTTCGTCCCGGTGCTCAGGGACCTCAAGAAGGGCGTTGTAGAAGCGGGCGACGTAAGCTTTGAACGTCTCCTTGTCTCCGCTTTTGATTGTGAAGAGGTAGTCGACCATGCGCTTTTGCCGACGGTTCCCGACGAAGTGGCCGAGGAACTGAGTAGCAAGCTCGTCGAAGGTTGAGATCGAGCGAGGCTCGAGTCCCCGGAACCAGTCCTGCCCGGAGCGGATGAGGGTGGCCGGGAAAGCTCGGCACTGGGCGGCGTCGGAGTGGTCTTGGAAGCTCATCCCCACGGTGAAAGCATCCAAATGGTCCTTCGGGTCGGTTTTCCCGTAAAAGAGAGAGACCTTTGGGGGCTTGTTGCTCGAGGAGACATGGACGACAAGCATCTCCTCGGTGAATGGCTCGGTGAGCGAGTCGGCGGCGTACTTAGCCCCGTCTCCCGAGAGGTAACCTTCCCGACGTATGCCCTCGATCTTCTTCTCGAGGGCGGCGAGTCGGCCGTGGTACCCAAAGGATTCGGCACCCCCCGATCCCTGGCCTCTGTTGTGGGAGACCTGCGTCTGGGCGCAGCCCCGGTTCCTCTTGATGAAGTTCCTCAGATCCCCGGGCGAGGTAGCCCTCGAGCCGCTGTAGCGAGCCCCGTCCTCGCGACCCCGTCGAGGGAGGGGGTGTTGGTCATGCCTGGGAACATGCGAGCTGATCGACATCTCTTCGGGAGGGTAAGGGTTGCGAGGAGGCTCGAGACGAGGCGCTCTGGTGGCGGATCTTGGTGTGGAGTTATGGGGCGCCCAGCGGGCCGCAGAGAGTACCGGCCCAGGAGATCTGTGGCCATGGGAGGTATCTTGTCGGTGGTTGGCCGTGCCGACGCGGGCGGAGTCTTTTCGAGGCAGAGGAGCGACGATCTGGGGTTCAGGCCCTGCCGTTTGGACGCGGACGAGCGCCTCCACGATGGACGCTGGTCGGTCTATTCGGCCGGTAAGGGCATTGATGACAATCGCCGTGGAGGTTCATCCGCGCCTCCGTTGAGGGGGAGGCGGCGGCTGGTGCTTGGATCTTCAGGGTGATCACTCGCCATGTGGTTGGAGATCGAAGGACGAACTTTTGTTTTTGTGGAGTTAGTTTCCTACAGACGGCGCTAGCTGATGGCGGGGCCTTTCCGGTCTCCTTCAGATGTTGTCTTCCGTTGATCTGCCGATGGCTGCGATTGACGGCTGGGATTTGATCTGGAGCGTGATCTCCTGCGATGTGTGGATCTCAATGGGTTTGAGGAGATTTGCGCCGAGTACCTGCAAGAAAGTCCCATGGTGGTTTGGTACCGCCGAGGACCCTCCGACGATCAAGTCAGTAACAAGATCCGAGCAGAGTAACGGCTTAAGTGGAGAAGAAATGCTTACTTGATCCCTCTGGGAGAGGGGTTTATATAGAGGCGGAAGCATGCAGGGGCAGGCACGAGAATCACGCCGGCCGTTACCCCTCCCTCCCCCCCCCGACATCACGCCTGTGTGATAAGCGGATCTTCCAATTAATGGCGAGACATGCTCGTTAATGGGGATCGTAATGGCGTGGAACGTGGGATGTGGCCAGCATAGATCTCGCGCATGGCGAGATTCACGGAGCGGCGGTTACGCCTGCGAGTGGTGCCGTTGGTCGGTCGATGAGACCGAGGAAAATGACTTCGGCAGGAGAGCTCGGGGACGAGCGGGAGAGCCGAGACATCTTGGTCCTATGGTAGTTCGGAGGCGAGCTGGGAGACCGAGGAAGCCAATTTGTGCATGGGGGCTCTGAGGAGAGCCAGCTTGTGCTTGCGGGTCGGGCACAGGGGTGGCCTGGTCGGTTCCTGTTGGCCCTTTCTTCTGAGCTCTGAGACACGTCATCTACCACGTGTCACAATTTGGGAGATCGCCGATATCGAGCATCATCACATACAGACTTTTTTGGCACCGAGAAAATATTTAGCGTGACGGATATAATAAAACGGCAAGAAAGTGAAAGAGTTTTGGATAACATCCGACTAGTTTTGTGAGGACTCGTGGTTCTATTTCTCCCCTGTTATGATCGGAAAATTATAACCGACGCACAGAAGAATTTTTATTGGAGGGCGGCCGTAGAAATCAATGTTTGGCAGTGGCCGACTTGCACATATCAGATTCTCATTTCTAAGTTTCTAAGGGCCTATTTGGTTGCAGGATTATGGATTTGGATTTGGATTTGGATTTGGATTTTGGATCGTGGAATCCTGGAATTCCATAATTTTGTGTTTAGTTGATGGATTTGAATTTCTAGGATTTCTTTGTTTTTTATGGGGGAGCCACCACAAAACAAGGATTCTTGAATTCTAAAAAATTTCAAGGATTTTACACTATTCATTGTACTTTTAGATGGAACTCGTGTACTTTATTTATTTAATAACCCTCTCTCTATTTATCTCTCTCTAAAAATCCTCAAATTCAAATCCCACTTTTTTTTGATTAAAACGATCTACAAATCCAATAGTAGTAATCCAAAACCAACCAAACAACAAATTACCAAATCCAAATTCCAAAATCATGCAACCAAACAGTCCCTAAAGGACAGCTGTGGTAGATATGGACCGTTATTGCAAGATGTGGGTCTCACCTTTATGTTATCAGAGATCTGTCATGTCACGTCATCAGCCATCACGTTGTTGTTCGCTATGGGCCTGTTTGGTTGCAGGTTATGAGTTTGGATTTGGATTTTGGATTGTAGAATCCTAGGATTCCATAATTTTGTATTTGGTTGCAGGATTAGGATTTCAAGGATTCCTTTGTTTTTTATGGGGGGCCCACCACAAAACAAGGATTTTTGAATCCTAAAAATTTTCAAGGATTTTCAAGGATTTGACTCTATTCATTGTACTTTTAGATGGGGCCTATGTAATTTATTTATTTAACAATCCACTCTCTATCTATCTCTCTCTAAAATCCTCAAATCCAAATCCTACTTTTTTTCATCAATCAAACAAAGATTACAAGGATCTACAAATCCAATGTTAGGAATCCAAAACCAACCAAACAATAAATTACCAAATCCAGAAATTTCAACCGTACTATTTTGGAATCCAAATTCCATAATCCTGCAACCAAACAGGCTCTATGGGATTGGCTGTCAGCTTTTTTCGTTTGGCGCCAACACTTGCGACGAAGATGTCGCTATCAATTTGTAGCCCACCAGTTTTAAGCTCTTTGTGAGATATTAGAAATTTTCCCCCTAAAATAAATTTTAAAAATACTTCATTTATGTCTTCTGGCCAATATGATATGGTTCCTTCCAATCATCATATTCTAGGAATCTAAGAGATGAGGACAACATGTTATTTCATGCCAAGCAATCTGGAGATCAAAAGTCACCAATGTTTAGAAAATCAACAACCTACAGATATTTTTAATAATCGGCTTGCTTCGTTTTCATCAACATATTATGAGAAGTGCATATGAAATATACTATAATAAATAACCCGTGGATAATAAAAATCGCTTCTAATCGGTCAAAAAATCAAATACATATCGATATGCTTTATGATCTGACCCTTCAACTTGATCAACATATTCTAAGATTTGAACATAAAAAAGTTATGTAATTCAAAATTTCTTGTACCGCAAATATAACGGTTTATAGATAATAATAGAACATTCCCCACAAATTAAATCAACTATCAAAAAATGTGAATCATATAAAAATTGGTGTACATAATTTTTGGACCATGAAGATCAAGATAGCAGACGTCAAATCTAAGAAAAAAGTTTGGAAAGTCTCTGCTTTGAAGTGAATATAAAAGGTCTCTCTTATGTTCTATATACCCACATTTCTCTTAAAGATTATTTTTGTTGTTAATAACTTTTTTGGACTTTTCCCTCATAGATTCAAGAAAATAGCTTTAAGGATCCAAAAAGGAAAGTTAAAAAAATGAAGAATACAAAAAGCTCTTGATCCTCGTGCCTGTCCGGCGGCAATTTTTTTTTTATGATATCAAAACAATTCAGATTTTTAATCATGCACATGCGTATTAAAGAAACAGATTAAATAAATATCCGTGTATATATAAAAGCTCGGTTTGACTTACAAAAAATGAGGTTTACTACAGAATACCTTTTAGGCAACTTCGAACCACAAGAAATTGAAGATCGGCTTTAAGTAAGACGAACTTAAAAGGGGTGATAATTAATCAGTTTGCCTTTCAATCATAAATAACATTATTAGATTACCTTTTTACTAGTTCTTACTAGTTGGGAAGACCAAACCGGTAATCTGTCAAAAAGAAAAAAGTGATCGTAAAAGAAAATTATTAGCAGGATCGTAAATGATACCAATATTTTTTTTTGTTTCCCATGAACACGTTATTCATGGTTTCGTTATATATATGAAGGATTACACACTTTGAAAATGATATGTTGTATATGATGTAGAGTGTTTTTCGCCACCGTATGAGTAAGAAATGCGTTCGCTTGTCAGGCATTCACTACAATAAAAGTGCTCAAAGGTAACGGAGAGTTCTTCACAGTTCAAATAGTGACCATTTTATCGTAACGGTCATAAAAAAATTGGTCATGGTTCGAACCGTGACCAAATGCATAATGTGGCGGGCCCCACAACCCACCAGTGATAAAACCCCAAATTTCCCCTTTCTTTCCCCGAGCCTTCATTTCCCTCCAACAAAAAAAATTCGTCCCAAATTCTCCCCATCCCGCCTCCCCATCTCCGGCCGCCTCATCGCTACCGCATCTCGTTCCTCGCTGCCGTGGCCGTCCCTTTCGAAGCTCTCGCCGCCTCTGAATCGAAGCCAAGCCACGATCAAATCCCTAGCCGTGATCAAAGCTCTAGCTGTCGCCGGAGCAAGATCGTCGTCGTCGCTTAAGTCATAATCACCACATCTCGCTCCTCGCCGCCGTGGCCGTCCCCTTCGAAGCCCTCGCCTCTTCTATATCGAAGCTAAGCCGCGATCGAAGCCCTAACCGTCGGTGGAGCTCGTCGGAGCGAGGTCGTCGTCGTCGTCGAAGTCGTAGACCCCGTCGTCGGAGCGAGGTCGTTGTTGAAGTCATAGCCTCCGTCGTCGCCCCCGATCGTGAAGAGGTAAGTTTTAATTTTTTTTGGTTTAATTATTTTTCCCCTAAACTAAATTAAAGTTTATGTTGTTGAATTGTTGTTGCTGCTGTTTTTAATGTTGTTTTCGGTGTTGTTAGTGTTGGTGTTGATTTTGGTGGTATTGTTGTAGTTGTTGATGTTGGTGGTGGTGTTGTAGCTAAAGGAGAGTTAGGGGTTGGGTTGAGATCTAAGGGGTTAGGGTTAGACAGGATTTGGGTTGGGGGTTAGGGTTAAGATTAAGGATATGACTAAATGTTAGGGTATTTTAGTGTAAAATTGCAACAATAGCAGTTAAGGGTATTTTAGTGAAATTGCAACAATAGTTAAAGGTATTTTAGTGTAGAAAATGCCAAATTGTGCAAAAGAGGATTTTAGTAAAATTTTAATGTAGTTTAAACTAACAACAAATAAAGGTATTATAGTAAAATTTATAGCAATTTAGATAATTTAAGAAGATGAATTGTTTACTTAAATTTGTTCACATAGTTTAGTGAAAAACAAACAATAGTTAAGGATATTTTAGTGAAAACACATCTAAGGGTATTTTAGTGAAAAGCGCACATGCACACACATAGACACACACACACACATATACGCACATTCACATACACATACACACAAACACACACGCACTCTCTCTCTCTCTCTCTCTCTCACACACACACACACACACACACAAACAACGGCAAACTTTAATTCATTATCATTTTCCTCTATATTGAACTTTTGTCAAATCCCACCATAAAACTAACCCTAAATCCAAAACATCAAACTTCATCAAGAAAACACTAAATCCAAAATCTTAAACTTGGTTAAGATAACCCTTAACAACTTAACCCTAAACTAAAAACTTCGGAACCTTTAATTTAAATTGAAACGTAAATATAAAACTAATTCAAATTAAATTTTAAACTAAGTGTATGATACTCGATGATAAAATGAAATTTTTATATTCTCATCGATAATCCTATGTGAAAATCAAAACATGACTTAGTCCCTGTCTATCGGTTAACATACGTTCGATGTTCGTCGTAACATAAAACTACATGAATGTTGTTAAATATTGGACAGTATCGTTTGGTTCTAACAACCGTCATGTAGTTTATGTGACAAGAATATTCAATCGTATAATAACCGATAGATTTGTCCAGTGTGGACAAGTTAGGAATGTATAAAGTAAACACCTGCATTCACTTATGTTTTTCATTTGTTTTGAGATATTTCGTCGTTACCTTTCTGCTAGTTCTCCGTGTACAACGACAGATAAGATGCCCGATTCAATACTTTTTGATAATATTGAAACAATCGTCTTTTCTATTACAGTGTACTCGGAGAACAACGGAGAGATGCTGCCGAAATTTTCTCGAAATGGATGAAAGCACACGTGAATGAGTGTATGCTTTATACATTCTTAATGGGATAAGCGCATTACTCCCGACAGCTATTATCCTCAACATTCAATATAGAACATTTAATATCATCATCATCTTTCTTGGAAGAATAATCCAAATCCTGAACTTTGCGATTAGAAGGAGAAAGTTCTCAATAAGAGTTGGAGGAGAATAGAAAGAGAAAGTTCTCAATAGGAGTTGGAGGAGAATCCACTCCATTAACAATTGAAACTTAAATTAATCAAGTCGTCAATTAAACCTAGCACTAACGCTTCTTAGTATCCCGTCTATCGCGTATTTATTAAGAAATCTTAATTGCATAAATCTTATCTATAGGAATCTTGCTTTGTCAAGATTGTTCCAATATGGAATTCCCATACTTCCACGACAAGAGTTGGATGTACGTCAATGATCCATCAAGAGTCGACTGTTTTTTCGTTGACGGTGTTAGCTTTTTCACCGATTTTGCTTATACATGTGTGACATTTCAAGAAAATAAAATATTATTTTCGGAATTTAAATAATTAAAATAATAAGTTTCATGAATATTTTTAAATATGAGAATTAGTTTTAGTAAAAGGTTATAATTATATATCGATAATTTGGAAAATTTTTGGAAATTTATATCAGATATTGATTTTGAAAGAATTTATGTGATTTAGACATTTTATAAATGTTTATACAATTAATTATATACAAGTTTATTGCTAAACTTGATTAATATTTACTAATTATGCATTAAGCTTGGTTATGCATATGGCATGCACCATGTCATATTTTAAAACACTTGCTACATTTTTATTTAACCATGCCTTCATCTTGTTTTTTTTAAATGTATTTTCTTTTTTAAAAGTGAAAAGAGAAAAGATAAAAGAAAAAGAATAAAAGAATTGTAGTATGGCATGGGGACATGGAGTTATGGCAAGAGAGAGAAAGGGAGAGAGAGGGAGGGTTATCCTTCTACCATGCCTCACACCTTTCATCATTTTCTTCACCTTCATCTCATCTTCTTCACCTCCCCATTCTCCACTTCCTCCATCTCACTGCCACCACCACTACATCCCCAAAATCACATCAAAAATCACCCAAGCCTTCACAAAAAATGTGCACAATCACATCCTATAGACCATGGGTGAATCAAGTTGAGGTTTTGGAGCACTTTAGGCAAATCAAGAAAATTCTTGAGTTGCTAAATGAGGTATATGTCTACACTTTTAGTTAAGTTAGTAGTGTGTAGTATATTCTAGTATCGTTTAGAGTTAAGATATTGTGGTTTAGTGGTGTTTGAAGATTCCTTGATGAGGGTTAGGGCTTATCTTGAGTTGTGATGGTGTATTTGAGATGTATTGGTGACCATAATCCCTCTAGTGTCAAAACCTGGACAAAACCAAGTATAGAAACCCCAAGACTTGAACTAAAAATTTGGCCGATATCGTATTTTGTGGTTTTGAGGACTGCAGAGAATCTGGAGTAAACTAAGTTGTTTGTAAGAAAATCAAACAAGTGCATTGACCATGTTAAACCCTTAAGAGACCACCATAAGAAAACGAACCCAAATTTCCTCCTTTAGACCGGCGGCGTCGGCCATTTTGAGCATCTCGCCGGGCCATGTTTAGGGGTTTTGTCTGTAGCTCCCAATCCTTATAACCTAGCCTTAGTATTGTTAGATTTGTCCCAAATTACCTGAGGCAAAATCTGGAGCTGTTTTCCTAAGTTGCTGTTTTGGTTTTGTGGTTTTTAGTAACTTGAGTTTTGATATTTGTGTTTTGTCTCGGTCGATTGAAGTTTGTACATCAACATCGAGAGTTGTATGGCTATTCTTGCACGCGTAGGCCATAGGTTCTAACATATGTGTGTTTCGTATGCCGTTTTGGTTTTCGTATTCGATTCATGTTTATGATATAACACATTGAAAACTGTATGTACCCCGCGTGGACATCGTACAACAAGAAAGAGCGTAGCGTCATCGACTTCGGCAAGCGAAGATCAAGATGAGTAGATGTATATCTATAGGGGAAGTCGGGTGGATGGCGTATAGCACCCCTGGAACCGTAGGATAGGTTATATTATATATATATATATATATATATCTGTTGGTACAAATTTGGATACTTAGCAAATAAAGTTTTAGGAAACCGTAGGATTAGAATAAGCGTGTTCGTAGAAGGGTTTTAGCTTAGTCTTGAACTTTAGGATATGTGTAGTCACACACGCACGCGCACACACACTTGGTTTTGTGTGTATATATGTATATATGTGTGTGTGCGCACGCGCGCGCATGTATGTTTACACACACACACACACACGTGAGATGATGATAGTTTATGTTATATGGATATGAGTCGATATGATCGGGCATGATGCCGTGAGGTTATGATATATGATTGAGTCGAGACACCGTTTAAGTTATGATATAATAAAGGATCGTTGGGCGATATATATGCAAACATGCGACAACATGTGACTCGGTGAAATAATAGATTGTACGAGACCTTAGATTTGTACCCCTGATTATGATTTTGTACGACGATTGATACCATACGAACTATATAATAGTTTGACCTTTACCCTCGATTTTGAGGATGTCGTACGATAGATTTTACCTTACGAGATGTATATGATGATTGATCCGCACTCTTGACTCGAGAATGCCGTACGATGGATATTACCGTACGTGATGATATGAGGCTGGATCGCCGACTATTGGATTTATCGACTCGGAATATTATAGATTTCTTATCACCTCCGACTAGGTTCTTAGTTTAGTCTTTAGTTGCTTAGATATATGTTAGCTTAGGCAATCATACCTATTTTCAAACTGACGAATCGTAGGCATTTCCAAAAGATAAACCGAGGGAAGCTACGGATTTTCAAAAGACATCTCTTTTCTCAAAACACCGTAATCCCTACTTTTCTAAAAACAACGATTCGTGCTATTTAAACACGATAAATGGTATGGCTCGTATATAGGTTTATATACTTTATTGTTGCTTTCTAGTTTACTTTCTACTATTCTCATTGCATTGTAGATATATACATGTGCCTTCACCAGCTGTTACGATCTCATCTGCTAGGACACATGCACCATTACCGATGATGCGTATGTTGCACGTACACTTATTGGCCGACTCACACACACCATCATCGGTAATTGCCATGTCACGTATACATTAGAAGACGTTACTTCACTTGTATAACCTGATAGCATGTAGCTAATTACATTGTTGGTATACATGATTTCACATGCTAGTTTAAGATATTGCATTTCTTACTTAGATGCCGCTTTGCATTCATATATTCGTACTGTTATGCACTGTTGAGGGGCTTTATGCTGTTATTCATTGTTTTCTCATTAGCTCATGATTATGAGTTTTAGTTATTATGAGATTTCTGGATTTGGGGAAAACCACAAAGGAATTTATAAACTTATTATCATTTTAAAAATGTAAAGTGCGGTTTTCTCGTGATATGATGTGTGTGGCTTTCACTATGAGATTTCTCGGTTCTTAAGCCACGTATATACATATGCCCGATTCGAGGAGAGAGACGCCGTCTGCGGGTACATGGTGGACCCGGTGAGGTACCCCGGGACAAGAAGGACGTATATAGAGACGTTGAGCCCGGCAGGGGAGCACTACCTACCGGTTATTATTGACCCGACAGTCATCCGGAAGATACCGACTGGAGTTGTGTGATTTGACAGATTTGAGGGCTGATCTGAGAATGAGGCGCCCGAGATATATGACGATATTGTATCACAGATGAACATGATTTTCATGATATTTTCGAGTGTTGATGCTGGGCACTCAGGTTTTATCTTAATTTAGTGTGCCGTTGCTGGGCACACATTCATTGATGCATTTACATTCATGCATATAATTACATAATGTCTGTTATCACTTATGAATTTGACGCGAGTACTTTAGTTTACACTTATGCTTATGTCATTATCCTTGTTATTACTCGACGTCATTATATTACTATTGTATTGTACTGTATGACCCAAGATATAGTCATACATTCGGTTTCTGGTGATGTCTTCTACTCACTTGTTGGCAACTTAGACCCGTTGTGCCACAGTTTCTTGCAGGTTTGGCCGTACAGGTTCCATAGCGGCTTTACTGGCACATCACTTCTTCCAGGTGATTGCATCGATAGGTGAGATACATTGTATCGTGACCATCATTATATACTTATATATTTTATTTTTGTTGTATCTAGATAAAACTCTATCAACTAGACTTGTATATTTAGTAGACTTAGAATCCACCGTTTGTATATTCTTTTGGACCTTGGGTCATGATTATGTATTTACTATTATTCCTATTATCTTGAGGATTCTTGTTGTTCTTATTTTCTTCTGTGTTTCGATCCTCGGCTTTAGGCGTTGTATATTTATATCTTGCGTGGTTGTTTTCGCCAATTGGCGAAGAGCTAGCTCCCGCTTGGGGATGTCTTTATTGCTATTACTTGTATTTGTTTTCGGGTTAAAATATACAAAGGAAGTGCTGTCGAAATTTCAAATGACAAAAAGGTTTTCAAGTTAGTTACAAATGTAGTGTTTTCATATATTACTTCTTATGTATATATAAGAACAAAATTTGATTTTAGTAAACCTTATTCCAAAACATCACATCCACTATTTTCCCTAAAAGGTTTAGATTTTTGGACTTTTGGCTTACTTGGATTAGGTGGAGTCTTATAGACTTCACATGATTCAAGTGCCAGTCACGTGCCTTTTCCGGGTCATGATTGCACGTCTTGGATTACCAAAAGAGCACGAATTATATTGTCCTTACTCTAAGTGTATGAACAAGCGATTGCTTAAGAAGTCGGAAATTGTGTTACACATCATAAGATACGGTTTCGTTAGAGATTACACTATGTGGGAACATCACGGAGAAAATGTCGTTATAACGGGAGACGAAGCATGGGTGCAAGGAACGGAAAACGAATTTATTGAAATGGAAACCGCAGAGTCGTAAGGGAAGTAGAAGAAGAGGCGGAAGAGAAATGGCAGTTTGAAGAAGACGAAGCCGTCGAAGAAGTTGGTACTGTATTCGCGCTGATCGATAATATGGATGAGCTTATAAATGCCACTGGACTTTCTTATGATACGGAAAGCACTGGACCCTTGTTATTGGAGAAGTACAAGGCTGACTCTAGGTTCCGCTATATCCAAATTGCAAAAGGTTTTCAAAAATGTCCTTTTTCGTACGTCTTTTCCAGATCAAGTGCAAGAATAGATGGAGTGACCAGTCTTTCACCGATTTTTTAAAACTGCTAAAGGAAGATTTTCCCGACGGAAATGAAGTGCTACCGAGTTGGTACGAGATGCAAAAGATAATCACAAATATTGGCCTGAAGTATTATAAGATACATGCATATGAGAATGATTGCGTTTTGTTCCGGAATGAACACGCCACACTCAGAAACTGCCCCGTTTATGGGACAAGCCGATTCAAGTCTAAGAAAGACCCTCAGTCGAGTGATGTGCCCATGAAAATTCTCTATCATTTTCCATTAATACCGAGACTGCAACGGTTATTTATGTGTGAGGAGAAGGCGTTCAAAATGCAGTAGCATCATAAAGCGCCTCGTGAAGAAGGAAAAATGAGTGATCCCAGAGAGTCGATATCGTAGGAAGTTTTAGATGAAAAATATCTTTCATTCAGCGCAAACCCTCATAACGTGAGGCTGAGAATTGCAAGTGACGGTTTCAGTCCATTTGGGATGGTTCACGATGAGCGTACTCAGAGTATTTGGCTCGTTATGGTGGCTTATATACAACCTGCTGCCATGGAGGGATATGACGGGGTCTTAATTTAATCGATGTCTTTCATCTCCTTGGAAAAATATCGACGTGTACTTTCAACCCTTGATCGATGAGTTAAAGTTGCTGTGGGAACCTAGCGTGAGAACCTATGATGCAGACGGTAAACAATTTTTTTTAGATGCGGGTTGTTTTGTTGTCGACTATTAATGATTTTCCTGCCTGCAACATGCTGTCGGGGTGGACAAATCAAGGTAATCTTGCGTGCCCCAGTTGTCATATTCATATGAGTGCCGTACGCTTGAAATTTAGCGGGAATGAGTCGTTTATGTTAGATATAATACTCTCAAGGCAATTATTGTAATCGCAGGCAAGTGATTATGATGATTGAGAAATGACCTATTGTTCAGTCGAAAATATTGTGCATTTGATATGATATTTTCCTTACTATTTTTATATAATAAAAGGGGTTTATTATAAATATGACACATATGAGGGTTTATCTGTAAAAATACTATTTTCATATGTTTATATATTATAATTAACATTATGAAGGAAAATGTAAGCATATAATATCTATATAATATTTAGTCTATTTAAATATGCTTACCTTATCAAATATCTTTGACCAATTCTTTTAAAACTATAATATCATGTCAAATGGTTAAGATAATATCTCAATAAAATCAAAATTCTACTAACATTATTTATTGAGTTATTGTGCAGAAATTATATCAGGACTGAAATCAAGGGAATCCGAGTTGGTGAGATCAAATCTGCCAAAATCTTAAAGTAAGTCGAAGAAATCAATTCTGGCAGAGACTTAGAGAAGATTTTCAGATTCCAGATATCAAAATAATCTACATATATCACCAGAAGAGGCCACAAGATTTTTGAAGTGAAGACTTCTCCAACCCATCGCGGATCCGCGGCCAAATCCACCTAATGGCCGCGGTTCCGCCGCAATATTGAGAAGTTAGAGCTCTGGATTTTCTGGTTGGGATACTAACAACGAGTTACCATATTAGGAAACTAAGGTTCTGGCTCTGTGACTATAAATAAGGACCGAGAGCCTCTTGGAAAAATCATCAAATCGACGCGATAATGAAGTCCACGACGGCTCAAGAATCCTGATTGATCATCGACAGTTCATCTACCTTCTTAGAAGAGATCGAGAAGCAAACTAGGGGTTTGTAATAATTTTCTAAAGGAACAAAGTGTACTTGATCTTGTTGATTAATAAAAGTAGTTGTTTTCTTATATCATTTTATTTTCTGCAGTTTTCAATATGATTTCCTTTTCTATCTTTTCTTTTTCCAACATGCGCGAGTAATTCTCCGCTTGTTAGGGTTCATAGGATTAGGGTAGATTAATGGATAATGAAGATCCTTAAACTCTTTTTACGTCCTATAAATTTTATAAACTTCATCAAAAGAATAGTTAACATTCTAATCGGGCGCGCTATCAATTCATTGATAGTCACGAACATGATTAGAGATTAGATTAACAATTGTTTTGGTAAAGGCTAGACATGAACGGAGATCCATGTTAAGATAGGGGTTAAGAGTGGGAACCCTATTCTTTCCAGAAACCCTAATCTATATGCATCACTGTCGATCTAGTTTTAAATCTATTAAAGGATAAAAGGAGTAATTTTTAATTAATCATCCATGACTATTAAATCTTAACGAACCCTACAAGCCCCTTTCTAATACAAAACCTACATCCGTAATTAATCTAGATCTATATTCTGCATCCGTGTTTGACGTGGATCTAGAACCTACAACCATTCTTCACTATTCTTTATTCTTCCTCCTTTCCTAATCAACACGCCTAAAGTAAGATTAAAAGATTCAACATTTCCCTGATGACGACCCGTACTCATCTCGGTCTAGCTACACGCGACACCGTTATTGATTGCGGTTATTCTACAGACACAAACTCTTCAAATATTCAATCAATCAAATGGCGCCGTTGCCGGGGATACGTGTGTAATTTATTTTTCTTACTATTCGTGTTGAATTATTATTCGATTCATATCATAAATAAACAAAACTGCAAATTGTATATTTAACAATTATTGTGTGAATTTTGCAAGGGGATCTGGAGTCACAGACTTGAGAAAACAAAGAGCCAGAGATATTCATCAAGATCCAGAAGAGCAAAGGAGGCCACGCAGCAAAAATCTCCACCACATCTCCCATGTCGGCGGCGGAACCGCGGTGCAATTAGGGATTTAGGGTTGAAAACTTCTCTGGTATCTTTTCTATATCTTTCTCTCTCCTCTGAAATCCAATAAAACATCTTTTTCTGCAGAATTCTTTGCAAAATATCGCCGCTCAAAAATATTTTTGCAAAGTTTTGTAATTGGTTTTTTTATTCATATTTTAATACGGACTTTAAGGGGCAAGACCAAAATTCAGATTAGGTGGGGATTTTATCACCCTTCCTTGGCCCCGCAAATCACAAAACAAGCATCCGCATCAACTCTAAATTAATTAAAAAATATCCAGACAAGACTCTAAGGACTGTCGCGGTAAAATAGGACAGAGGAAGGTCATGGGTAATTTATCGCTTATCCGCATTACTTTTGTGGTGTTTAGAAAAGTGTGTCTAAGGCAAGTGGTTACTTAATTAGGCCCGCTATTTTCTGTGATTCGTATAGCGGATACCTCCCACTTACCTGGCACTTACCTGGACGCAAGAGTAGTAAAGAGGTGGTAGAGGATTGATCCTGCGGCTTGTCCTTTGGAAGTCTAGGAGCGGTCTAAAGACTTGACCTAGGTAACCTTAGTTCTAGGGTTGATTGTGCATTTTTGTGTGATTTGTCTCACGTCCGACACTTTTTAAAACAAACCAATTTTAAATCACGCACACGCTGCCACTTGCGCTAAACCCGCTTAGTGGATGCTTGGCTGGACACGGGATTCTAGTGCCCGTCTTGTCCACGTTCCTGCTATCGACTCCAAAGTCAGTGCTTCTTCATCTTCTTTCCCCCCCACCCACCGCATTGACCGAGATGGACGGTACTCCATCAAATTATAATACCACCCTGCCACCGCCCGTAGGTGCGCAGAATCCACCGCGCATTTCTCTCCAAGAGAGATGCTATCCTATAGCGGTCCACTTCCTACCTGTCTATCCATTCCACCAGCTAACGGGGATAATTTTGAAATTAAACCCCACTACAGCAACTTGTTGCCCAAATTTCATGGGCTCGAGTCTGAAGACGCATACGTTTTTATCACCAAATTCGAAAACGTATGCGCAATGATGGGTACTTCACAACTGTCCGTGGATGCTATGCACTTGCGTTTTCTCCCGTTCACTTTGTGCGACTTGGCAGAAAAATGGCTTTATAATATTGTCGCACACTCTATTACCAATTGGGATGAATTCGTGATAGCATTCCTTAAGAAATTTTACCCAAATCATAAGACAGCCCGTGTTCGAAGCGAAATCAACCAGTTTACCCAGCTTCCCAATGAACCATTTTGGAAGTTCTTTGAATGTTTCAAGGATCTGCTTGTCCAATGTCTTCATCATGGAATACATAGATGGGATCTGTGCCGAATTATATATGAAGGCATTAATCCAGCGACAAAGCAGATGCTTGAAACCATGTGTCAATGCAATTTCATGTCCAAAGACGATGGTAAAGCCTGAAAATATCTGGAAGATCTCGCTGAAAACACTTTGCAGTGGGAAAGCGTTAGACCACCTTCATCTATGGAAGGTATTCATCAGCTCGATATTTCTATCGCAGTAAAAGCCGAAATGACAGCGATGCAAAAGAAAATCGACGCTATTGAGAACAAATTCTCATCAGTCTCCCTAAACCAGGTAACGCTCCCCAAGACTGTGTGTGGTTGCTATTCCAATCCATCACACTTGATGGAAGAATGTCCTATGAATGCACCGTTTCAAGATCACGAGCAAACTATTGCTACTTTTCAGCAGCGACCTAGAAACGATCTTTATTCTTCCACGTACAATCAGGGATAGAGGAATCATTTTAACTTTGCTTGGAACCAAAACCAAAACCAAAATCAAAACCAGTTCCAAAGCAATTTCCAAAGACCTCCTCCACAGCAACAACAACCACCACAACAGACTTCGCACCCCTTTCAGTCACAAAATTTTCAAAATCCGGTCAACAATTCTATACCTTCTAATAATTCTTTCCAAACGACTAGTACCGATAACTCGTTCTCACTCGCACAAACTTTAGATTTGTTTATGAAACATTCCATCCAAATGTTGGCTGATATGAGATCTTCTATTGATACCATAAAGAAAGACTCCGCCTCCCACGGTGAGAGTATTAAATCAATAGAAGCCCAAATTGCACAGTTGAATGCCGCGATGAGTGCAAGAGAAAAATGGAAACTTCCGTCTCAACCCCTACCGAATCCTGGCCACTCACAAAGTCATAATTGTAGTGCCGTTACCACGTTGAGATCAGAATGTGTGTTGAACAATCAAATGGGTGAACAGATTGATGATGAGGTATCAATTGATACCCCGGCTTCTACTTCTTGCCCTATTTCATCTAGTCTCCCACCTTCTTCCGAGCCTATTCTCCGTTTTCCCCAAGGCTCGAACCCTCAGCCTCGAATCTATCTAAAATGATCCCTACTCCAATTCTGGGATTCATTCCATCCCCAAAATCCTCTCCAATGTTGGATCCAACCCTTATTGATAAAGCATCTTATCCAAACAGGTTAAGGGGCAACAGACCAAGCCCATAAATAGAGAAGATTGTGGAAATTTTTAAGCAAGTTAACATAAACATTCCTCTCCTAGATACTATTCAACAAGTTCCGTCTTATGCGAAAATCCTAAAGGACTTGCGCACTAGGAAGAGAAAAATTCAAGTACCTAAAAAAGTTTTCCTTGTGAGTAATATGAGCACTGCTTTTACACAACAACTACCCAAGAAACGAAAGGACCCCGGAAGTCCTACAATTTCTATTTCTATTGGGGATAAAAATATCAATCGTACTCTACTCGATTTAGGTGCTAGTGTTAACTTACTTCCGTATTCTGTTTATGAGCAATTAGGGATCGGAGAGTTAAAACCGGCGTATTGCACTCTTCAGATGGCCGATCGATCTATCACCCAACCTAGGGGTGAGCTAGAGGATGTGTTAATCAAAGTTAGGAAATTTATATTCCCTGTGGACTTTATCGTTATAGATACACAACCTGTAGCGAACCCACGAAACCAAATTTCGGTGATTTTAGGTCGAGCTTTTCTTGCGACTTCCAACGCAATAATCAATTGTCGAAACGGATCTATGACCCTATCTTTCGGGAAGATGTCAATTGAGCTTAATATTTACAAGTTGGGAAGTGAACCCTCTGAACCCTATGCTCATGTGTGTTCTGTCGAAACAATAGATTCCGACAGCAGCGAAATTGAAGAGCTTCACGATACTGATCTCGACTCCGCTATTACGTTGTTGTCCGGGTCAACATCTAATGCTAAATGTGAACCTTTTATAGAGTCCGAGTATCATCCCATTCTTTCCGATGAGATTATTATTCGGGATATCGATGAAAGCTTTGAAGAAATCTTCGCTGAAGAACTCGCATTCTTAGAAGACATGGGCGTTGTGATGAATCAACCCCAACCTAAAGAAATTGAACCGCCACATCTTCTTCTTATCAAGAATGAGAATGCGAGTAATCCATCATCATTGTTTCGTCTCTACAAACCAAGACGTAAACCTTTTCCATTACACCTCTTATCTCCTCCCCACTTCTTCACGTCAATAGGTGACATGTTCTTTCACCAACCTTGGTGCTTCATCGATAAAATTTTTGAATGGTTGGTGTTGACTTTTGGTCTTTGTAAGGCTTTAGTTTGACCAATAACTTTAACCCCCCAATAATTTTAAATGCTTAATACTATTTTACTCAAGTTTGGGGGGGGGGGGATATTTTGGTTCTTAAAAGAAAATTTTTACAAAATTACAAGCCAAAAATTGGTTTGGGGGAGAATTTCACTTTCATTATTTCTTATCCCCTTTGATAACTTTTCCTCCCAAGTCTACAGATTTTGAGATTTAAAAGATGACAACAGTGAGGACACTGTTGCAAACAGGTTTGTGCTTATTTACGCGTTACTTTGCATTAAACTATATATAAGCACAAATTTTTTTGATAATGAAAGTTTGAAAGTGAAAATTTACATACGAAAAATATGAATAGTTTGAGAAAAACAAGAAAATTAGATATTTTCTTAAGCGAAACTAGTAATAAGTAGTTATGAGCCATTGTCCCAAGAGTTAGTAAGATGAAGGAAATTACTAATCTGAGGATAAAATTAAGTCTGAAAAATAGTCCTTATTCTTGACGCCAAACATTTGAACATTGATACCCTACTATACACACTTACACACATCTTGAAACTTGGGATAGTAGAGAATACCTTGAAATGCTCTTGTCTAAAAGACTTAGAATGAAGATATATATATATATAAATATAAATATATATATATATATATATATATAAGTGGTGAAAAAAAATGAACACTGGTTTTGTAATTGCTTAAGGCAGCATAAAAAAAATATAGCGAGGGTGCTTTATCACCTAGTGCCTTAGACCAACTGGTTTGGGAGCCACTGCTAAACCTTAGGTGTTGCGAAACGAGGAATTACGCCTAAATGCACGAGCACATTTTGTAATCGGTCGGTTAGTACCTCAAGAAGTGTTAACGGTCGCATGAAGAATGTGTAAGCAATTTCATCTAAAATATTCAAAGACTAAAAAGTACTAAGGCAGATGGACAAGAGTATGATAGCTTGAATTGAATTCTCCGAGTGTAGGGATATATTTTACACACACGTAGGGGTATATGATCAGTGTTTGGATGAAAGATAGGGAGGAAGAATAAAGGCGATGTCTTATTGAGGGATGCTGTGATTTCTAACATCTTTTCACGACCATTAAGATAGGGTTCATGGCAACCGAAAAGCTAGTGTAGTTGGAAACTCTTATTTTCAAGTTCTTTCTTTTATAGTTCCTATATTTATATGTAAATTTCACCATCTTTCTTTTATTATGGGATTTTGTGGGTGTAATCCACTGAAAACCCTCAGGAGACAACCATCCTCCTACTAGGGACACCTAGAGGTTTAACGGCTTGTTGCACATGCTCAGTGCAATCGTGTTGCCTACGAAAGTGTGCTACTTAGTTTTTTTTTTCTTTTTCTCCTTCTCTTGAATAACTAGTTTGCTCGGGACGATCAAAGTTAAGTTTGGGGGTATTTGTTCAGTCGAAAATAATGTGCATTTGATATGCCATTTTCCTTACTATTTTTATATAATAAAAGGGGTTTATTATAAATAGGACACATATGAGGGTTTATCAGTAAAAATATTATTTTCATATGTTTATATATTATAATTAACATTATGAAGGAAATCTCGGAATGCGGGTGGCGCTGGTGGACGGTTCGCATCCGGTCCTTCTTTTCTTCCTAGTCAGAAATTCGTTAGGTTCGATGACCGCCCCCGTGAAGACGTCGAATTTGACTTTGAAAATGAACAAAAAGGAAATAACGACTTTTGCCCGGGTGGGACCGAGAGAAAGAAAGGACGGGGGGCGACCACGCATATACTTTAAATAATGAATTTCATAATTAATGATTGAATAATTCAAGTAAAAAAACATATAAGCATATAATATCTAAATAATATTTAGACCATTTAAATATGCTTACCTTATCAAATATCTTTGACCAATTCTTCTAAAACTATAATATCATGTCAAATGGTTAAGATAATATCTCAATAAAACAAAATTCTACCAATATTATTTATTGAGTTACTGTGCAGAAATTATATCAGGACTGAAATCAAGGAATGGCGAGATCAAATCTGCCAAAATCTTAAAGTAAATCGAAGAAATCAATTCTGGAAGAGACTTAGAGAAAATTTTCAGATTCCAGATATCAAAATAGTCTACATATGTCACCAGAAGATACCACAAGATTTTTGAAGCGAAGAATTCTCCAACCCACCGCGAATCCGCGGCCAAATCCACCCAATGGCCGCGGTTCCGCCGCAATATTGAGAAGTTAGGGCTCTGGATTTTCTGGTTGGGATCCTAAAAACTAGTTACCATATTAGGAAATTAGGGTTCTGGCTCTGTGACTATAAATAAGGACCGAGAGCCTCTTGGAAAAATCATCAAACCGACGCGATCATGAAGTCCACAACGGCTCAAGAATCCTGATTGATCATCGACAGTTCATCTACCTCCTTAGAAGAGATCGAGAAGCAAACTAGGGTTTTGTAATCATTTTCTAAAGGAACAAAGTGTACTTAATCTTGTTGATTAATAAATGTAGTTGTTTTCTTATATCATTTTATTTTCTGTACTTTTCAATATGATTTCCCTTTCTATCTTTTTTTTCTCAACATGTGCGAGTAATTCTCCGCTTGTTAGGGTTCGTAGGATTAGGGTAGATTAATGGATGATAAAAATCCTTAAACTCTTTTTACTTCCTATAAAGTTTATAAACTTTATCAAAAGAATAGTTAACATCCTAATTGGGCGCGCTATCAATTCATTGATAGTTACGACCACGATTAGATATTAGATTAACGATTGTTTTGGTAAAGGCTAGACATGAACGAAGATCCATGTCAAGATAGGGGTTAAGAGTGGGAACCCTATTCCCTTCAGAAACCCTAATCTACATGCATTACTGTCGATCTAGTTTTAAATCTATTAAAGGATAAAAGGAATAATTTTAATTAATCATCCATGACTACTAAATCTTAACGAACCCTACAAGCCCCCTTCTAATACAAAACCTACATCCGTAGTTAATCTAGATCTATATCTTGCATCCGTGCTTGACGTAGATTTAGAACCTACAACCATTCTTCACCATTCTTTATTCTTCCTCCTTTCCTAATTAACACGCTTAATGTAAGATTAAAAGATTCAATGTTTCTCTAAGGACGACCCGTACTCATCTCGGTCTAGCTACACGCGACACTGTTATTGATTGCGGTTATTCTACAAACACAAACTCTTCAAATACTCAACCAATCACTTATACAGGTAGAATAGTCTTACTCGGGATGATAGTATACTATCTGGTTTGTCTCTATCATCATGTACATGCATTATGTGGTATTATATATCACTATTATATGTTGATAGAGCCCATAGGATTCTTGCTTGACTACCAGCATTATGATGGCGATCATATATATGGGAGCTGGATGGTCCATAAGCACATCCTTAAATGTCCCTAGTCGAGAGAGTATCGAGACTGGGCATCGATACTCCAGAATAGATTAGTGTATACTTTTCGAGAGCCTGACGAGAGGCGGTGGCCTGTCTCATATGCCATTAGTGTCAGTTAGTCACTTAAGATAGTATACAAATGCTCATTGGGTTATAAGTTACACTGGACGGACTCGTCGGGAACATGCTAGGTGGTATTATACTTATTGTCAGATAGCAGTTCTAAGGTGACATGAGTACAGGTTAGTCTGTCGACCTGAGATCGTCATTTTTCTCGTGTGAGTTCTCATTGTGCTTTGATTACTACCCTACCATGGCTAAAAGGAGTCGTGCAAACAGGTTTTAGTTGGGTACAGTACCGAGCCACATGGAGACAGTGAGTGGATCGTCGGGGATTCATCTCTCCCGGTATTGGGGGTTGATATCGCGCTGTGCACGGGTGGCCATCACCAAAAATCCTTGGCCAAGATGGACGAGAATTACTCATTTGGATCAGAAGTTTCTCAGTGGGTGATGGGCTTCATACCTACATGAAATATCGCGTTATTAGGGGTCTGACTTTATCCACCCTTAGACCCGATATACGATACTCTTAGACGAACAGACCGGACTGTACGGAGATTGTCACAGACAGGCTCAGTAGGGGTACAAATGAGTTTGCTCGTCGTCCTTCCTTTCGCACAATACCTGGGAAGCCGTTACGTACAGTTAGTACCGTTGACGTGCTTGTGGTTAAACCCATTGCCAGCATATTGACGAGTCTTTAGAGTCCCACACAGAGCGTTTTCACGGTTTATGTGATATGATGTAGATGACGTATGTTAGTACATACAGGTGTCTGATTAAATATGTGTACAGGCTACACAGACTTTAATCAGACAGTTGATAATACTACCGGCTTAGGATTAAGCCGGATTATTAAATAAAGTTTTGATTTAATAATTTATATATATATATATATATATATTTAATATATGTATTCTAGTATTATTGTTCACTATTCATTTTCTCTCTTGGCTATTCGTATTTTTAAACGAATACGCGTATATGTATTTCGATACGTATACCGGGTTATATTCCGTATTTATACGGAATATTTTCTAGAAGATGGACATCTCGTTTCTTTTTAGAAAATCATTTGCAAATGAGGTGGAGGGTGATATGGCATGAGCATGGTTGGAGGTATGTAGAGAGGTATGGCCTTTATTAGTTTATTGAAAATGTTGTGAGATATTTTTGTATGGTTGCAAAATGATTTACGATCCATTCTTTCTACATGCCATTCCTGCTCTTCTTCATTATTTTTGACTTAGCTCACTCTTTCTTGAGTTGCTCATGCCTTTGTTTCTTCACCTTGTAGGGTATTTTTCGTCACCCCATTGAGATAGGAATACACACGCGCTTGTCAGGCACATTACAGATTCCCCCTGCCTAGGGTAGGCTAGGGTTTAGTGATTGTGGGGATCCGAATCTCCGGCAGCCGCGAACTAAGCTGCCGTTAATTACCTCTCGCCTTTGGAGTGAGAGAACCTCCGATTGACGGGTCAAACAGGTCATGCGAACTCAATGTACAGTGTTGTGTTTTGAAGGGGTATATATCGGGGACCCCGCAGAGTTTTTATGGGGGTCCCGCTACCCAGATAGCGGGCTGGATAAAGTCAGACTCGAGTATTGGGGGTATATGGGAGCTGGGTGGTCCTTAAATGTCCCTAGTCGAGAGAGTATCGGGACTGAGCATCGATACTTTGGAATAGATTAGTGTATACTTTTCGAGACCCTGACGAGGGGCGGTGGCCGGTCTCATAAGTCATTAGTGTCAGTTAGTCACTTAAGATAGTATACAAATGCTCATTGGGTTATAAGTTACACTGGACGGACTCACCGGGAACATGCTAGGTGGTATTGTACTTATTGTCAGATAGCAGTTCTCAGGTAATATGAGTACAGATTAGTCCGTCGACCTGAGATCGTCATTCGTCTCGTGTGAGTTCCCATTGTGCTTTGATTACTACCCTACCACGGCTAAAAAGAGTCGTGCAAATAGGTTTTATTTGGGTACAGTCCTGAGCCACATGGAGACAGTGAGTGGATTGTCGGGGATTCGTCTCTCCCGGTATTGGGGGTTGATGTCGCGCTGTGCACGGGTGGACATCATCAGAAATCCTTGGCCAAGATGGATGAGAATTACTAATTTGGATCAGTAGTTTCTTAGTGGGTGATGGGCTTCACACCGACATGAAATATTGTGTTATTAGGGGGTCTGACTTTATCCACCCTTAGACCCGATATGCGACCGCTGGGAACACCGGCGGAAAAGGGGCTTAGCCCGTGGGTTAGGAGTTAAACTCCCAAGGGATTTTGAGTGGAATTAAACTCCAAAAGATTTAGATTTGAAGTTAAATTCATAAATGATCAGGAATAGGAGTTAAACTCCTTTGAGAATTTGGGTCTTGGAGTTGAACTCCCTAAAGATCTTCAAAGGTGATCAAAGGGGACCCTCTCTTCTCTCTTTAGCCCTGGAGTTTCTTTTGAGCCTTGGATTTGTCCAAAGTTGGATTTTTGGAGATGGGTCTCCTTATTCCTCTTCTTGATCGGATGGATCTTGGAGAAAAGGGGATGAGACTTAAAAGTCTCCCCTTTTCGAGATCTGATTGAAGATCCGAGCTCCCCTTCAAGGGGTTTGTGGTGAAAAACTATTTATTTTTAGAAAAAGGAAGAGTTAAACTCTTGATTTAATTTAAAAAGGAGGAAGGTTTTAAAAGCATGAGAAAGGAGAAGGAGGCACAAACCCTAGAATTTTAGAGAATAGAAAAGTCTCCCTTTATTTCATCATCATGTTGCCTCTTATAGGCTTACAAATTTACATATAGTCCCTTGGGATTTACAAAATGGTATTTTTCCCATCCCATGCCTCATGTGCTCATTTCTTTTGCACATGGGCCATGGGTTTTACAAAAATTTGGCTTTATGCCCATTTTTCTCACATTTATGCATAAAAAATTACATCAAAATTATTTATTACAAAATTTTTATTTTGGCATGGGGGAGGTCGGCTGCTTCATGTTCGGGCTCGACTCGGGCATGAGCCCACTTGACCTGGGCTTGGGCCCACTTAGCTTGGGGTTGACTTTGAGTTTGACTTGGTCAACCGGCGTATAATTTTTGACCCCAACAAAGTGCACCCCATCAATAAATGCACACCACAAATGTGGGTCGTGTGCATGAAATTGATGGATCTTCTTTCACGTGGAGGCAACTTGATTTGGTTCCCGCTTTTGGGAAGCTGGCACTGCCCTTTTTATGACATGGACGGTCGATGCTTGACGTGTCCCCGAGATGGAGTGTCGGTGTATGACGTATCCCCGGCACAGAGTGTCGCTGGTCGACGTTTCCCTGGCACAGAGTGGCACTGGTCGACTTGTCCCCAGCACAGAGTGTCACTGGTCGACTTATCCCCGGCACGGAGTGTCGCTGGTTGACCTGATTCCGAGGCGGAGCATGATTCCGACGGGAAAGTCGCCAGTCGACTTATCCCCGGCGCGGAATGTCGCTGGTCGACTTGTCCTCGGCATGGAGTGTCGCTGGCTGTTCAACTTGTCCCCGGCATGGAGTGTCGCTGGTCGACTTGTCCCCGGTACGGAGTGTCGCTGGTTGACCTGATTCCGAGGCGGAGCATGATTCCGACAGGGAGGTCGCTGGTCGACTTGTCCCCAGCACGGAGTGTCGCTGGCTGTTCGACTTGTCCCCGGCACAGAGTGTCGCTGGCTGTTCGACTTGTCCCCGGCACGGAGTGTCGCTGTTTGACTTGTCCCCGGTATGGAGTGTCGCTGGCTGTTCGACTTGTCCCCGGCACGGAGTGTCGCCGGTCGACTTATCCTCGGCATGGAGCATAATTCCGGCAGGGAAGGTAGATATCCCGAGGCAAAGCATGATTTCAACACGGGGTACATTCTGGGATGAAGCATGATTCCGCCGCAGAGGTTGTTGGTTTGACATTAGCATCATTACACTGGAATATGGTATAAGAAGCGAATCATCATTTTCCATGAGAGGATTTGGGGATTTTGGTTTTGGTTTGGGATCAGCACTGCTTACACTGGAATATGGTACCGAGAGCGAATCATCATTTTCCATGAGGGGATCTCCCTCGTTTCCAGTTTAACGACTTAGGGGTCATCTGTTCCCAGTTTAACGACTTAGAGGTCATCTGTTCCCAGTTTAAAGACTTAAGGGTCTTTTGGATCAGAAGTTTGGAATTTTGGGGCTAGGGTCAGCATCAACGTTGTTAACACTGAAGCACAGGTGCCAGGAGCAATTCATCATTTGCCTTTCCCTGTTGGGGAGCAATGGCTTAGGAGACAGGTTTAGGTCTCTATCAACTAAGACTTTTCAATTTTATGAGTCGTGAGGGTCCCATAAAAGCCTTTTCTCCCTACGAGTCGAAAGGATCTCATAGGTGTACTTTTTCCTTAGGAGTCATGGGGACTCCCAAGTGTGTTTTTCCTTCGTGAGTCGTAAGGATCCTACGAAGGTGTTTTCTTACGAGTCGAGAGGATCTCGTAAGTTTGTTCCCCTCGTATATCGTGAGGACCAATGAGTGGGTCTTCCCAAATGGAGTATAATTCCAAGGGCAGAGACCAGCCACTGGACTGGTGATTGCGGTGGGGTATGGGTATGGGTATGATGAGAATTATTTGAGCCCGTGGATTGTATACGGTAGTCAGTTCGGGGACTAACCGTAGGGTTGGGAGAATTTTGGGAATTTGTTGACGTCTATATCGCTGCACTGAAATTTGGTACCAGGAGCGACTCATCATTCGCCGTTGGGACATTCAGAGATTTGAAATTTTGGTTTGCGTCTGCATCGCTGCACTGGAGTATGGTACCAGGAGCGACTCATCATTCGCCATTTAGAATTTAGGGATTTGGATTTTGGTTGGCGTCTGTATTGCTGCACTGGAATATGATACCAAGAGTGACTCATCATTCGCCATTTGGAGTTTTTTTTACCGCGATTGCTCTATCATTTTATCTTTTCTTATCGTGAAGGTCGCGATTGCCCTATCATTTCGGCTTTTTATTCACGGTTGCCCCATCATTTTGGCTGTTTATTTTTAGTTTTATTTTACTCGCTGACTTTTATTGCGAGTTGCCCCATCATTTCGGCTATTTATTTTCATTTTTATTTTACTCACTGATTTTTATTGCGAGTTGCCCCATCATTTCAGTTTTTTTTATTTTCATTTTTTTTATTTACACATTTTTACATCCCCAGTTTAACGACTTAGAGAACGACTGTTCCTAGTTTAACGACATGGTGGTCAATCGTTTCCAGTTTAACGACATGGTGGTCAGCTGTTTTCAGAGAAAGGCAGATGTCTGAGAGAATCAGTTTCACGAAGGACTTCGGCCTCCGTTTGTATGAAATTGGCGGTCGCAGCTTGACTGTTTGTTAACACGCATTTAGACAGTTCTATCTCTCCTGCTTTGTATTGCTTTTCGACCCAATCTTTGAAGACGAAGCAGTCCTCAATGCCATGACTTATCACTCTATGATAGGGTCAATATTTGGGGTCGTCGGTCATATTCGCTTCTTGCGGTCTTTTTGATTCTGGCAATTGTAGACCGTTTCTTAGGGCATCCTTGAATATTGTACGGACTTTGTCCCTTCTGAAGGAATAGACCTTATCCAGCTTTTCTTTCAGTGCTTCTCCCTCTCCGAACATTGGCTTCCGAGGCTGGTTGGAATTAGGCCCGCTCATCCCTTGCTTATTTCGGTTAGCCGAAGTGTTGAAAGATTCTGTATCGTCGGAATCCGCCTTTACGATTATCGTCCTTTCGATTTCTCCAAGACCTATTGTTATTTTGGGAATCAGAGGAGGACTCCTGCTTTGAGCGCTCCAACATCCGGACTTTCCTGGTCAGCTCTTAGAATGTTTTGAGACCCGCGGTGTATAGAAACGAGGCCATCCAATTGTTGAGATTTCCGATGAGGAGGCTGATAGATTTATCCTGCTCTATCGGCAGCTCACACTTGACAGAGAGATTGCGCCATCGGGTTATAAAATCCGTGCTTCTTTCGTTGTTCTTTGGTTTGGTCCTTACGAGGTCGGCAATGGTGATCTTATCGCTGTCACTCATGAACCTTTGTCGGAACAGAGATTCCATTTGGATGAAAGTAGTAACGGAGCCATCCGGTATGCTTGCATACCAGTCGAAAGTGACATCGGTTAAGCTATTAACGAACTGGCGGAGGAGAAGCGCATCATTTCCCCCAGTATTCCCGCATGGGGCTTTAAAATGGGCGATGTGATGATTCGCATTTCCCGTCCCATCAAATCTTCCGAATTTGGGGATGAAATAGCCGCTAGGAAATTCTACCAGATCATACTGAGCAGGATATGGTCTCCCACTGCTGCTGATATCTTTTTGCGCTTCGGCTACCAATGTTTTGACTTTTTTGGCAACCAAATCCATGATTTGATTTTGAGTTAGCGGGTTACTGTCATTGGTAGCCAAGACATTTCCCGAGATAGGATGCGACTGACTTTCATGCGGTCCGCCCACCTTTGGATTTGAGGGAATAGGCGTCAGCTGCCTCAGGACTCTGTTTCCCGGTTCATGAGCAGAGCCTTGCGCTTGATTGGGCGGCTGAGAGGCAAGTCGGGCCGTGAGCTGCATCACGACATTCGTCAAGTTGTCAATTTGGGAGTAAAGTTTGGCCATCTCCTTGTCTTTACTTCTGAGCTGTTTTCGGAGCTCTTGGAGAAGTTGTTGCTCGGCGTTCTTGGGATGGATGATTGGATCCTCTTCGCTTTCTGAGCCCGACTCCTCATGAACCGAGGGATCTCTCTGCTTATCAGACTCACTGGAAGGGTTTTGATTATCTCCCAGAGGATATTGGTCTTGGGAAGTGGCAGCCACATTCACACCAGATTGGATTTGAGTTGTCGTGGCCCCATCCTTGCTCTTGCTACGCGTGCCCACCATATAGACAGTGTGGACCACACATCCAGCCATCTCTTTGTCTTTGGAGGGGTAACCCTGTTCTTGGAACCTCATGAAGTTCAGCCTAGCATGAGCCCTAGCCCTTTTGTTGCTCTGTATCTGAGCTTTTTCTTTCTTAGCTTCTCAATTTTGAGGGCTTGGCAGGCATCCATTTTCTGGGAAGCCACCGTGAGTCGATTGATATGGAGCTTAGAGAAGATACCCGATCGAGAAGTTGTCAGGGGCACCACTGGAGCTTGCCCGAGATGCTTTGTTGCTTTATTAGTGTTGATGGCCTTGCCCCTATCTGGGGCCAAGGAAAATTGTTCAAACACCGACTTGCGTTTGGGTTGGAGCGCCTTCGAGACCACCACATTTGGCCACTTTCCTTTTGAGGCCGGTTTGTCTGTTACCGGAGCTTGAGAAGCTGGCATGGTGCTAGCTGGCATGAATAGAATAGAGCCAAATGGTAGCAGTGGCACCTCCCACTGGCGCCCTAGACTGACCGGGAGGGCCGTCCTGGCGTCCATCTTCATCGTGTAGGAGATGGAAGTTGTGCTGAGAGCTGAGATTGTCCTTGGAGACATTTTGTTACGTCCGAAGATTGCAGTCGAAAGTCGTTAACCTGCAAATAGAAGCATGATTTCAGTACAGGCAATCGATATATATATTGATTGAGTTCGCATGAACGATTAACCCGAAATATGGGAGGAGAGATAAAGTCCCACCGGGCGTGCCAAAATCTGTAGGGTGTTTTTCGTCACCCCATTGAGATGGGAATACGCGCGCGCTTGTCAGGCGCATTACGGATTCTCCCTGCCTAGGGTAGGCTGGGGTTTATTGATTTTGGGGATCCGAATCTCCAGCAGCAACGAACTAAGCTGCCGTTAATTACCCTTCGCCTTTGGAGCGAGAGAACCTCCGATTGACGGATCAAACGGGTCATGCGAACTCAATGTGCAGTGTTGTGTTTTGAAGGGGTTTTGGATATATCGGGGGCCTCGCAGAGTTTTTACGGGGGTTCCGCTACCCGGATAGCGGGCTGGGGGTCAAGGGGGCTAGCAGGCTGGGGGTCAAGCCCCCCGTTAGAAAATTTTTCCTAACGGGGGACGTATATTTATTATGGAATGCATATAAAATGGGGGGAGGAGGAGCGTCTTAAATACACGTGCATGGCACATGGGCGCTGGGCACCCATGGGTCACATGCCTGGCGCGTGGGCGCTGGTGCCCGCGTGTCACGTGCCTGGTGCGTGGGCGCTTGGCGCCCACGGGTCACGTGCCGAGCACGTGGGTGCTAGGCACCAGCGGGTCACGTGCGCTGCACGCGACCACTGGGCGTTGAGCGTCCGGGGGTTACGTGAGGCGCACGTGGGCTGTTAGCGCCCGTGAGTTACATGCCTTGCATGCGACCGTGGGATGCCCGTAGGTCACGTGCGCTGCATGCGACCGCTGGGCACTGAGCGCCCAAGGGTCGCATGAAGCGCAAATGGGTGCTTTAGCGCCCGCGGGTCACGTGCCATGTGCACGACCTTTAGGCGCCCGCGGGTCACGTGCATGGCACGCGACCGCTGGGAACACTGGCGGAAAAGGGGCTTAGCCCTTGGGTTAGGAGTTAAACTCCCAAAGGATTTTGAGTGGAGTTAAACTCCAAAAGATTTAGATTTGGAGTTATACTCCTAAATGATCTGGAATAGGAGTTAAACTCTTTTGAGGATTTGGGTCTTAGAGTTGAACTCCCCAAAGATCTTCCAAGGTGATCAAAGGGGACCCCTCTCTTCTCTCTTTAGCCCCAGAGTTTCTTTTGAGCCTTGGATTTGTCCAAAGTTGGATTTTTGGAGACGGGTCTCCTTATTCCTTTTCTTTATCGGCTGGATCTTAGAGAAAAGGGGGGTGAGACTTAAAAGTCTCCCCTTTTCGAGATCTGATTGAAGATCCGAGCTCCCTTTCAAGGGTTTTGTGGTGAAAAACTATTTATTTTTGGAAAAGGGAAGAGTTAAACTCTTGATTTAATTTAAAAAGGGGGAAGGTTTTAGAAGCCTGAAAAGGGAAAAGGAGGCACAGACCCTAGAATTTTAGAGAATGGAAAAGTCTATCTTTATTTCATCATCATGTTGCCTCTTATAGGCTTACAAATTTACATATAGCCCCTTGGGCTTTACAAAATGGCATTTTGCCCATCCCATGCCTCATGTGCTCATTTCTATCATACAAGAGCCATGCGTTTTACAAAAAATTGTCTTTATGCCCATTTTTCTCATATTTATGCATAAATAATTAGATCAAAATTATTTATTACAAAATTTTTATTTTGGCATGCGGGAGGCCGGCCGCTTCATGTTCGGGCTCGACTCGGGCATGAGCCCACTTGACCTGGGCTTGGACCCACTTGGCTTAGGGTTGGCTTTGACTTTGACTTGGTCAACCGGGGTGTAATTTTTGACCCCAACACACCTCCTACCCCTTCTTCTTTATTTGCTCACTTGAGATTTGGAAATTAGAGAAAAAGATAGTGGAAAATTCCTACATCATCACTCTCCATTGCTAGCGACCTTGGAGCGTCGGTTTCTTCGCTAGGCGATGCTGGAGTTTGGATCGTTTTCCTTAGGTGGATCATTTTTGGTAAAAGAGGACCGTCTTGCAAGCGCGATCCAGAGCACTTGATGAAAACTTGAGAAAGTGAGTATTCTACATTGTCACGACCCGAAAGTGACACGTGACCAGCACTTACATCGCGTGACATCTAACGACGTTGACGCGATCTAAGTCAGCCAAAAACCCCGATCTAAACCTTTTTTAAGAAATTATTTGAGGTGAAGTTTAAAATAGTCATTAGATGGAATCAGTTTAAAATGAACGTTTAAGTCTAAACAAGTATGTTTGAAAAGCGTCTATGACGTTTTAAAATTCGGCAGCACCTCTTTAGTAAATTTTGAATAAAACCAGACACAAGCATAATAATATAAAAAGCATCCCAACGGGAGCTAGCTTCCACGCCCAAACGGCGGAGCAACCGCAAAGATAATATACAGTGCCCAATGGCGAAGAAAAAAAAAGCGAAACAAAATCAACAAGTATAAAAAGATCGACTCTAATGAGTGTGACACCCACAAACACATAAACTCTAAGTCTTCTAAGTCCACAATATAATAGTTATAAATCGATGGAGTTGTAACTAGATACACAAGAATATATACATGCACGTGTGGGTACGATATAACAGTTGCCCACCTACCAAAGCAATCACCGAAAAGAAGTGTATGCCGCAATCCGCTGATGATCTGAGCGGTAACTCCTGCAAGAAACTGGGGCACAACGGGGGTGAATTGCCAACTCAGTGAATAAAAGTATATCACAAGGTAGAAATCGAAATGCACAACGATATCCTAGGTCATAAGTATAGTACTATCATATCCCGTACTAATATATATAAAATGCATAGGTACTAAAATGCAATACTGTCCATCACGTAAATCCAAAATATATCATCTCATATGTATATGACCTGTATCCATGTATAAGCCCATAAGGTAGCCGAAAATATGTATGTAAAATCTCTTCTTAAAATAGCCTCAGAATACGTATATCACGACATAAAAGCAGACATAATAGTATGAAGTATAATAGGTATCTTATTTATGATATGCGTCTTGCTGTTTAGTAAAGTGTTTTAAGAGGTTTACAGTTTTAAAGATCCCTGTGTCATTCTAGACATGTCAAAATAATGAGACTATAACTCTTTTTAGAAACCCTTTTTATATGCATCAACCGGTAAAAAGGTATTCAAGTACTGTCCCCCGGATCAGTCCTGGTCGGCTACTGTAACGCATAAACTATAACAATATATCTCGAATGATCGCAACATATCAATATATGGGTGTCCAACATCGACACCCAAAATTATCAAATCTCTCATATCCATCACCGACACGCAAATCCAGATGTCATCGACACCGTATCAACAGATCGGTCACCCCTCGATATCCTTAGCCTCGGTCAGTATCCCCTGATTATCCGTCGTGCTCATCTCTATCTCCGGTATCGAGTGTCCTTGCTAGGCTCCCCGTCTCTATCGCGGCTTTCCTGCCCCTCAGTCTTGAACCGGGTCCACTATATATCCTACTGTATATCCCCCCACTCAGTCAGGATATGTAACACGTCCGTAACCGTATAGCCTCCCCACTCGGTTCGGAATAAACTCCAATCAGAAAACATAAAACTCATGGTGGACGTCAACTCATCGTATCCAGAAATATCAAGTAAGGAAGAAGAATAATTGCATATATCACTCTGATGATTATATATATATATATATATATATATATATATATATATATATATAGCAACGTCCCATACCATTGATATATATCATCGAAAGTAAAACGTCATAAAACTCATAAGAATCGAATGCGAATACCCAGGTTACTGCTATTCACAATAACTCAACAAGTAATAAATGCACAATACGTAAATATAGTCAGGCATGCCAACAAATGTAACAGTTCTACTGTGTCATGACCATACTAATGATTTGTAGTGTAGCATACACGTCTGTGCTCGTGCAGCATGGCAATCATTAATATTTGTGCAAGAGTTCTATAAGTGTTTAAAGCAGAAAGTAATCCTACCCATATCCGTAGCATATAATTACAACCAAAATTCCGGATACAGGGAATTCATAATGCCTCGTATCGGCATTTACATACACATCGCGTGGTATTGCGGTCCTACAGTGTCATGGCAGTACCAACGAGGTGTAGTGTAACATATGTGTCTGTGCTCGTGCAACATTGTACTCATTGGTAATTGTGCAGTGTTCTGTCAGTGTGTTCGTATAACAGATAACGTATACAATCGGTAAGCGTATCGCGTAATTATTAACGTTACTAATTACTATAAGCTATACCGTTATCTTTGAAAATGGAACGAAACGTTATTTTGAAATAAGGAAGCTGTATTAAGTTAAAATAGATATTCCTTTTAGAAAATAGCATCGCATCCTTATCATTTATCATTTAAAATGGAAAACGAATGATTGGTTTTTGAAAGAGTATAGCTCACTCAAACATAACATCCTAAGTCGGGATAACTCATGACTCCATGAGTCCAAATGATACTTGGCCGTAATCGGCACACTCTCTATATCATTACCAGTATGGTATGATCCCTCGTACCATACCCATCCAATACCATATCCATATCGTACGTGTCATGCCCCATTTCCCGGTGTACGGCAAGGGGACATGACTGGGTCCGCTATGTATTTACTCAGAAGTAAACACGCTAAGCGTATCAAAGCAATATAAAGTAAAATGTACACAAGAAGAGGTATAAAAGAACAACTTTTATTTATTCAACAATTCTTTATAAGTACAACTGGAAAGTAAATACAAGTCTGAAATGCAATGCCTAAATAATGGAATAGCTGAAATGAAAAGTATGTACAAGTAAAGTCTAATGCTCAGGGTCTTCTGTGAATTGCTCCAAGTGCTCCTGGCTGGTCTCGAACTCCTCAGAGTTGGGTCCTCCTGACAACATTCCAAAGAAGAAGAAAAATAGGAATGTCGTTAGCGAACAATCGCTCGGTAAGTCCCAAAGAAAGAAGGAGAAGAAGGTGAAGTAGATAATGTTATATTTGTTATACTAACGTAGTTGTTATAGCTTGGTACAGAATATGCCAGTGTATATGAGAGGAGTCCAACTTACACCGTAGACTTTGGTAACCCGTAGTACAAGGCTCCGTCGATAATACCACGGAACAACGGTATGGATGTAATTACATCATTTAGTGACCACCTCGTGCCACCTTTAACATGTTCCGTACCAGTCTACCCCTTTATAAACCCCGTAATAATCATTGTATTGATTGTATTGATTGTACTGATTGTATTATATTGTCTTGTAGTAAAAGGAAGTCTTGCCGAAACCATGATATCATGTAAACAGAATGGATATAAATGGATAGTCATGTAATCAGAGTATATCCATGGTTCGGTTCAGTCATGTTCATGTTGATATAGATTGTATTCGGGTATTCATGGATTTATGTTGTATTGCAGTTATACTTGAATTGAATTCAAGTCAGATTATAATCAGATTTGACCATGCCTCGAACTGAGGCAGACTTTTAAACAGAATTGAAGTACTAATTGTTTTGGAGTTATCGGTAATTATTGTACATGGATGGGAGGATTTGTGTCTTTTTCCAAAAAAATTACCGTGTTGATAACACCGTTGTTAGATTGTCTACCTTAGATAGACAAGCACCCACTTTCTCCGGCTCCCCGAGGCCCAAGAGAACTGGTCCCGCTTAAACCTATATTTACTAGGGTCCTTATTGTAATTTAATATAACTTGAGGGGGTTTTATGTAAAAATAGTTTTGATATAATTTCAAAATACATCTCAAGTACTTAATTATCGTCTTTAGGGTTTTCATATATGTATATTTTATAAAAATGAAATTTTCTACCGAGTAGAACCTAGATTTTATTGTATGTGGTATTTTAATGTAAACTTAGAATGATATTGAATTGTAAAGGTAGTTTCATGAACTTGTGATTCCTTTGATTTAGAAAACATGGGATATTTATATAATATACTTAAAATAGATATTTTGATAATGGTTATATATATATATAATAAAATAAAGTTTATTTATTTTGCAGAAATCTCATTTTCTTAAAAATTGCATCAAAATTCCATCGAGATCGAATGCTCCTTACGGAGATCTGCATCTCGCTCTACTAGGCCCGAGGATGTGCGATAAGCCGCACCATCCCGATCGAGATTCCCCAAAATGGGTTGTAGAGGCACAATTGCAAGGAATTAATTAACACACTTTTTAAAGAAAACGGTTTTGAATGTTCAAGGTATTTATTCGTAAAATCGTATTTTCCCATAAACTAGAGTTCTAAAATTTATCGTGCTATGTCAAAAATGTGTGTTGTGATGAGGTAGGTCATTACCTCGTGAGTTATCTAAAGGTAATACGGTTAAATTAAACAATTATAAATTGTATGTAACATGATGGTATTTACTATAAAAGTGAAATAGAAATTGCAATATGAATTATTTTGAGGTGAAACTTGTTCTAATGTGTTTATTTATATTTGTTAAAAATTATGAGAGAATATGGTATTTTATTATTTAAGAGAAATTTTGTTTTGAAAGAAAAGAGAGTCGGAAGTCGGAATAACCCCGCTTCCGACGAGCTTTGAAAAGGAGAAGTTTTAGAATAGAGATGGAGGAGGGGAGTGGGGACTTACAGGTTATAAAGAAAGAGGGGAGATGGAAGAAGCTTTTGGAATTGTCGTGGTATCGTTTCGTCGCCGGATTCTTCCCGTAACGTCGTCAGAACTTCGCCTCTTGCTAACTCCACATGTACAACTTGGGACTTGAAAATTTTAGAGAGTTTATGTGATGAAATTCTGAGTGAGGAGGGGTGAAATGTAGTGTGGTATTTATATAGAAAATTAGGGTTTAAGGTAATGAAGAATGGAATTAAAATTTACATTAAAAATGAATTAAAGAGAGGAATTATCACTCTTTGGATGTTTTAGAGTAAACAAACAATATAGGGGTAGTGGGGTAGGCGAAGGGGTGCCAGGGAAAAAATTGGGGAGCATCCCCTAGGGGGGGCCCGTCGGTGCCGGTTCAAATAAGGATCTCGCCGGTCGAGATCCGGTGGTGGGTGTGTAGGATTTGGCCATGTGTCCCCGTCGCTTTGTATACCTCAGTGCACATGTTTATTTTCTGTGTAAAATTTCATTTTATGTGCAGTGCACGTGTAAACTTTTGAGCTTCTAAAAGTTTAAAAGAAAATACAATAAAAATAATATGTAGCTGATGGGATTCGAATACAGGGGCTACGTTACAGCGGTGCAAGGCTTTACCAATGAGCTACATGTGCTTTTTTGCTGTTCAAAAGCAAATCAAATTTATAATTTGTGCTCAGGCTCAGGTACCGCTTTCTGTAATTTTGAAAAAAAATTGTACAGAAAGTTTAGGGTTATTACAGTACGGATCTATCGTCACGTACGTATGTCGCCATAACCATTTATTAAAATATATGCACATGAATAATCTACTAGATGTGAATTTACATCAATAACATTAGCTATGTTATCTAAAATCAACTAACTAGATAACATAACTATCCTAGTTAACTGGTTGCGGGTGTTATACGCCATCCACCCGACTTCCCCCGTAGATATAAATCTACTTACCAACTTGTCGAGCTCGTCGAAATCTATGCTTGCTTTGTCCGTTCTTGCCTTCTCGGAACCCTCCGCGATCGTACCTACAATCATATTTGTAATATATCGACGTAAATATCATATCAAAACCAAAATAATGAGCTAAGCACCTATAGGTTAGAACCTATAACTTACTTACTCCAAAATGACAAAATATCCCTGATATTAACATACGAACGTCAATATTTCAGTCGCGGTACAGAAATACGAAAAACCGTATTGTAAATTCGGAAACATAAATAAAACCTTTCTAGAACACTCCCAGATTTCTCTATATGAAGTCTGGGGTAATCAAACAATACAGTAGTTTATATAATTTCCAAAAACATATACTGACCAAAATCTAAAACCCAACTCAAAAAGAAAACCGGCGGTGCCGGCCAAAATGAGGAAACCGCCGGGTCAATGTGGGAGTTAGAGGCTCGGGCTTTAGAGTCCATCTTCTATTGGTCTCATCATACCATAGTTTTGTTAGTTTTTCTAGTGGTTTATCCTAATAGTTCCAGATTCAATTTTAGTATCACAAATATTTCAGAATCTGATATTGCACACTAAAAATAGATATGTAAACAGAATAGAACTTGCAAAGAAGGTGAGATATACCTATAGGAATGGTGCCCAAGGGAAAACAAGCTCATGAATTGTATAGTGGAAGCTCTTAGGGGTTGTAGTGGCTCTAGCTTGATGATGTGCATAAGTTTGATGAAGGGACCAAGGTTTTTCTCTATTGTTTTGGTGAACACTTAGAATTTTAGTGTTGGGATCTTGAAAGACCCTATGGTTTTAGTTTGAAGAGCTCCAGGAATTCTAAATGTTGTGATAAGATAATATGGAGATGTCTTGATTTATATAGAGCAAGCATGACGTGTCAAGAGAGAATGAGGAGGTGGAGTGAAGAGGGTGGGTGTGAGGGTGTGTTGTATGTGAGGGTTTAATCCTAGCATAACATATACCATACCCTCATACAAAATAAAAATAAATCCTTTTTTAATAAGTACCCTCATGTTACATTAAATCAAAATTCATGTTTTTAATAGAAATAAAACACTTAGCATAATACTAAAATACCATTATCTTATTATAAAATCCCAAGTCATGTTAAAACAATTAAAATATCATTTTTATGTTATCATACCTTTTCCTCCATTTTTACCAAAATAATTACATTTTTGCGGATATAAATCCGATACCAAATTCATATGCGATATCAATTTTGTAAACTCATTATATTCATATTTTAAATTATAAATTAATACTTATAATTTTCCAAAATGTTACATATACATAGTAGATTAGTCTAGCTCACTAGGTTTTGTATACAAGTACTAGCTCTTTAGTTCGATTCATGGTTTCGGAACTTTAGCAAACTGGAAATTTTTGAAATCCATGTTGTCATCTTCTAAAATTAGTTTTCTAGTGTGCCTAAGTTCCCAGCAGTGGTATCAGAGCCATGCTAAAAGCTAGACTTGTTTACACTAATTTAGAGTTTCGATCGAAGGAATTTTCCGAATCGCATTTCTAAAAACATTGCTTGCTGTTCGAATTTCAAGGTTGTTTAAAAATTTTTCCTGGCAGTATTAAAATTATGTGCAAGAAAAATTAGAGCTAAGAAAAAAATTTGGCACCTAAACCTAAAATTCGACCGCGGAACAGAAGTCAAATGCGCCATTTGGCCGCTGAACCGTGGTCCAATTTTAGCTACAGTGCCCCAATTTTTTCTTGGGCTCTAGTTCATGGAAATATGATTTTTGGAATATTTGGTTTTGGTCCAGATTTGTTTGTGTGTGGTTTGTACTTGGGGGACTAATGCGGAATGTTTTAATCGATCGAAATTTTAAATTTGTGTTTTTCTGAGCATTTGTTTCTGCGACTGTGAATATCATAGCATGGTATAATCCGACTGGTTGCTATATACACAATCAGACGGGTTTACGAACATGATATTGATGTTGATGTTCTGTGTTATTCTGTGATTATAGTTATGTTGGATTTGTCGCGATGGATAGCCCGGTGTATTTAGTATTTGATGCAATTCTCTGTGATGTAATGTATATTCATATTGTATGGCGAGCGTCCGACATGTGGACTGCCGTCATCGCGGCTTGTATTATTCTTTGGGACACGTCCAGGTTGCGGACATAGTCACCGTTGTATATTCAGTTTTTCCATTACATGCACTAGGATTACCCCGCGGCGGAGTGCTCGAGAGCCAGGTTCTAGAAGGCCACAGGCCTCTATCTTATGGCGTTGAGACCGGGGTGCTTTACACTAAAATTGGCGGGCTATTCACCGCACTCGTAGGGGGTATAAGATTGACCCATGGAGGGGTGCCCAAGTCACCGGATTTCGGAAGTGCTGGGTGGCCCACTCACTTCATTGATTGGGGTTACTTCGCTTTTGTAATTGGAAGGTGGTTTGCAGCACTCATAGGGGTCTAGGGTATGATACTACAGGCTATCAAAATGATCAGGAAAATTGCATTTCATATTTAGCTCCATTGAAATGTACTTTTCCTTGTTTATCCTTATTTCCATATTGTGTTTGTTTCCGCCGTGATTCTGCTGTGTTGCTTCTGTGATGTTATTTGATATCATGCGTGAGAAGAATGTTCATATATATATATATATATATATATATATATATATAGTAGACGCTATATATGTTTTGCATCCGCGCTAGTCCTGTCCCCGCCCTGCCGTTAGTTAAGTACTTACATTGAAGACCCGGGACCTTGTGGCGAATGCAGATGGCATATATGTGCGTGATTATTTTTGTTTATTTCTGGCATGATATGAATAATTGATGGTGTTAGTTATATGTATGCCCTAAAGGCTATTACTGTACATATGATGTATATTGTAATGGATGCTTGGACATATATAGGAAGGACTTTCTTGCTCGACATGATAGTACGCTATCTGGTTACTCTTTATCTTAACATGTACTCTGATTGTCTCTATGTTACATGTTGATAAAGCCCTTAGGATGAGTGCTTGACTATCAGGACTATGATGTGGATCATACTAGTGGGGACAGTGTAGTCGCCAAGTACATCCTTCAAATGTTCCTAGTCGTAGGTGTATCGAGACAAGGCATCGATATACCAGAGTAGACTAGCGTATGCGCTTCTTGACCCATATGATGGGCGATGGATGATCCCATATCCATTGGTGTTTGACATCAGAGAAGGTATACGGGTGCTCGGTAGAGACTAGGTACACTGGACGGACTCGTCGAGATCTCCCAGATGGTATTATACCTCACGTCAGATGGCAGTTCTCTGGTGACACTGGTACAGGTTAGTCTGTAGACCCGAGATCGTCATAGAGTCTTGTGTGATTCTTACTGTGCTTTGATTTCCATCATACCACGTCCAAGATGGCATGCAAAAAGGTGGCTTTTGGGTACAGTCCTGAATCACATGGAGGCAATGAGCGATAGGAGGGGATTCGTCTCTCCCGGTATAGGGAGTTAATGTTACGCTGTGTTCGATTGGCTATAACTGGAAATCCCTGGCCAGGGTTGCTGAGATTTACTGGTAAGTGTTATCAGTAGGTTCTCGAAATGTTATGGACCTCATATCGCCATGACTTATCATGCTACCAGGGTATGACGTTTACCACCCCTAGGAGAGATATGCGACATATCAGACGAAGAGACCGGACTGTACGGGAGTGTTACTGTTTGGATTCGCAGGAGAATGTACATGCTTACCTGTTGATCTTCTGATCGCTCAATACCTGGGTGGCTGTTACGTTTAGCTGACCGCTTGCAGCTTGTGGGTGTTTGATATGATCATCACCTACTGCCGGCATATTAACGATTCTTTAGAGTCCTACACAGAGGTTTCTTGGCTCAGGCAAAACGGAGTAGGAGCACATATGTGATATGTGTGGGACCGAGAACAATACGTGTATGTGATACCGTATTAGATTCTCACGATATGAGATATCGGCCGGGTATATGTGATATAGCCGGGTCATCGGATCAAGTGTTGATTCGATGAACTGATACAGATTATATTAGTCTGTTATTTGTGAAATAGCCGGATTATCGGATCAAGTGTTGATTCGATAATTTAATGTATAATTATATATTTGATATATTAAATTATATTAACTAGTATAAGCTTACAAAAAGATTCTTTTTCTCACTCGGGTAATACATTGATATATATGCGATATATGTTAATTATATTATTTTATTTTTTTACAATAAATATTGTATATGTGATATATAATATTGTAATATGTTAGGGTTACTAATACAACATGATTAGTGGAGATTAAATATGATTAAGGTTTGATTTGGGTTAATTTTTCTAGAAGCTTCTAGAAGCGTTTTGTTTTGTTTTGTTTTTGCAAAGATATTTTGTAAAGATATTTTTGTATGATATTTGTTAACCCAACTCAACCATTGACCATGGTTCATTCTCTATATGGGCTAAGTTATCATACTTAACCCATGGTTGCATTTCTAACCTTACCACAATTCATTATTCATCACAAAGTAATTCATCTTCTTCTTCCTCCTTGCGAGCTTTCTAGCTTTTTGCTTAGTGATGATTTTGAGTGAGAAATAGAAAACAAATGAGAGCTAAAATCCTACTTCATCATCCTAATATATCCTAGACATTTAGATTAGGGTGTTCACTTCATTTGTGAGTGAGAGCTTGTGTTAAAGAAACTTCACGGTAGATCATCTTAGTTATCGAAGATCGGAAGCAAGTTTGCATCATTCTCTTCGTAGAGCCTCTCTAGAGTCCGGGAACTTGATGATCGCAGTGAAGGGACTTCTACTCGGAGCTTATGAAGCGAAGGATCGGACTACAAAGGTTGTAATCCCAAACTCTTAGAAGTAAAGTTGTTTACTTGCTTTGTTTCGCCTAATCTCTAATCTAAGATCTTGGTTTAGGGTTGTTCGGCGCGGCTAAATTTTAAATCGGGCATGTTCGATGCCTTGTAGACCCTTGTGAGAGTGTCTAGTAACCCTACAGTGGTATCAGCACCAAGCTCGAGTTTTAGGCGAAGTCCATGCGAAGTAAAGTCCGATCGAACTCTGAATACCCGTAAAACCCTAGTTTCTGGAACTTTTTTCAAAAGTTGACATTTTCCATATTAAAAATGCTCAGAAAAATAAGTAGGGAATTCTAAGAAAAACTGTAGAAAACGAGACCCTAATTCCCTCATACCGTCGCGGAACCGCGGCAGGACCATGTCTTGCGCGGCGGTTCCGCGGCCGTTCATGGGAATTAGGGACTCATTTTTCTACAGTAATATCCGTAGGTGTCTCTGTAAGCTTCTGGGAATTTTTAATTCTTACTCAAGTGTTGAGTTTTCTGGTTGTAATGGGAGCTTGTTGATTCGATCGGAAAGTTTAACTTCGTTTTTGTTTTTCCGGGTAATTTTAGAAGGTGTTAAAAAGTTCGACCGGATATCAATAACTCACTTTTTCCCCTGCCGGAAAATTTCCAAGTGTTGGATTTTTCCGAAGTTTAAGAACGTTGTAAGTCGTGCAAGTAACACGGTGGAACCTCTAGAAGAACACAAACCTTAACTCGATTATGTGACCGTCTTGAACTGCCTCTAATCCTTAGGGTTTGTGGCAGTACGGCGTTACCACATTTGAGGCGTTGGATTGACTCTTCTACGGCTGGACCATTGGTACTGTGGCATGTGATGGATGTTTTTAAACTAATTTCAAGTGTTGAGAACTATTTGGGAAAACATGGGTGTTTGTTTATTCGATCGGAAAGTTTAACATTGTCTATTTATCTGGAATGTGATACAATATTTGGAATCCACATGTAGTTATGAGATAACTAATTTGAATGTTATAAATCTAGCAGTTTAGTCTCAGATGATCGGTTGCCACGGGATTTTGATGCGATCAAAAGTCCGTCGCAATCACGTAGCGTACGCGGATACTCGCCGGGTAAACTTAATAGATAGCCACGCCCCATAGCCCTGACCAAGTGACTGTAGGAGAACCCCGTCGCCAAAAGCATCCGTTCGGGTGCTCGCGGCAGCGGTGTTCCGCCTTAGTGCACTTCGTCGACGGCATCTGGGGGTGCGGCCGTCTACTAAAGTTTGCGACGAGCATTCGATCAGGATGTCGGGAATCTTGTTGAATTGCCCGACTAGATATTGAAAAGTGTTTTCGAGATCGAGACTAAAATGCGGGGTTTATAATTGTTAGGCATGCGATGTCTAAGGAATTCATTTGGTTAGGCATGAGATGTCTAAGGATGTTGCGGATTCCAACTGTTGTAGTTTTACACTTTCTTTTCAGTAACCGTAAGCGTAGTATGTGGTGTATCGCCGGCTTCGTTGCTATACATCAACGACAATCGGGATACGCATACTTTCTTACGTTGATGATATGAGATATTATGTGTTGCTGTGATATGTTATATTGGATCGTCGTGTTCTGAATAACCGGGGGTTTTATGTGAGATGAGGGTTTTTATTTTCATTCATGTAAAATTCATTTGTATGTAATATTCTTTTATTGGGGCACTTCCGGGCTGAGGATGATGTCACCGTTGTATATTATTTACTTTTCCGCATTAGATAGACCCAAGACGGGGAGCACAAGTAACCGGGTTCTAGGGTCCAGTGGGAGACCATCTCGAGGAGTCGAGACCGGGTCTTCTAACTCTAGAATTGGCAAGGTTACTTGCCGCTCTCGTAGGGGTCTACGGATGTGGGTTTGGCTGTTCATCACGACCGTGGAATCCGTGTTTTATACAGGCTCGTATTAAAAACACGGACCTCCTAGTATATCCAATATTTCATATATGTTCTTCTGCTGCAATGTTCTGTGATGAGATCATATTACTGCCTGAGACGAATGTTTATATTATGTATATGAGATATATGTTATATTGCTGATTTCGTTTCAAATCTGATGCTTGTGAAGCATATAAAATGGGACTTCAGTAATGAGATTAATGAAACTAAAAGAAACCTAAAGATGTTGTAGAAACTTGTTTAAAATCTGGTAGCTTTATTTCTTGCTTTGCATAGCGGTGTTCCTTGTAGAACATCCAGCACCTTATTCGATAAGGAAAGAGCCGAGATCCCTTCACTGGGAGTGACATCTTTAGCGAAACTAGCAGATGCTACACACTCGGTTTGTCTTTTGATTGCTTCTATAGTTCTTTCTTTGCATAGTGATATTTGTGAAATATCATGCACCTTATTCGATAAGGAAAGAGCCGAGATCCCTTCACCGGGAGTGACCTCTTTAGCAAAACTAGTAAAGGCCTAAAAAACACTCCATTTAAAATCACTCGATTCCACAACGATATCAAGTTCATTACGCAAAGGGTTTTCTTAAAATCCTGTCGTAGCCCTCCGTCATTTCAGATAAGTACTTCATAGTATTCGTACTGCGTTTGTTGGCCTGCGTCAAGGTGTAGTGTTCGGTAGCTATTTATGCTTATCTGCAAAAGTATATGATGCGATTGAGTTGGGGTAGTCGTGCGACTTTGTTGGTCTGCGTCAAGGGTCGTGCGGGTGGTTTTAATTCAATCGGGAAATATACGGGTTGAACTTGACTAGCAGACTATGGTTTGTTGGCCTGCGTCAAGGTCATAGGACGCTAGGGGTAAAATATTATTGGGAATTTCAAGTGTTGAAATTTGCAATGAGATTGCATACCTTCTATGAGATAGTTGGATCCCGATACCCGCTGCGAGTAAGAGTTACTCCTGGGAGAGTTTTACACATTACAATTAGTCGATCAAATAGGTGTCTAGAAAGGTGTTAACGGGGTTACGCCCCTGGGAAAACGAGGTTTATTTTAATTAAGTCCGTGCGAAAGCGCGGGGAACCTCCTTCAAAGTACCGGTACCGGCCTGGCTGAAAGATTGGCGAACTTGTAGAGTGTAATTAATCCCGGGCAGTCTTTCCTTTTAGGGTTTGAAGGAAGATTTGACTAAAACAGTGCGAGCCATCTTGATTAGATAAATTGATAACCAATCTAATCATGTAAAAGCTCATGCTGAGTGTTTTCTTCTCTCTCTCCAGGTAGCGACTATGTCACGCCTTAATCAAGATAATAATACGGATGTATTGACCGAACCCGATTGTTATACTGCGCTAGGGAACGTTGGTCCCGCTCTAACTTATAATTGTTATAAGACAGAGCAGGAAATTGGGGAATACCAGATTTCCCGTGCCGCCCAAATGAAGAAAGTGCATGCTGATGCATCTTCTTCGGGTGTTCATTACCGAGAATTGTTTCTCAGTATCCTTTACGTCCTGAGTATGAGATACCGGATCAGGATCCCGTAATTGTAATATGTTACATGGGCTACAGATAGGTAGAGAACTGAGAACGGGTGATAAGTTTCAAGAGTTGGAAATGATGAAAGTGTTGCAGCCAAGTCTGTTGGCAGTTATCACCCTGTATTACCAGAATACATTGATTCTAAACGAATGTTATTAGATACCGAACCTGATATACAACATCATATCAGTCTCTTTATTAAGTAAAGAAGGGTATAATTTTGTATTGTTGGATAATGTTTTGAACATTTCCTATATCAAGAGTTGATCGGTTCAGACACGTTATCTAAAAGTATAGACGTTCTAAATCAAACTACAGTTCTTAACGTACAGAACACACACAAGAGGAAGAGTTCAGAAATGAACGAATCGTTCTTGAGGCATTGTAGACTAGGTCATATCAATGCGACCCGACTAGCTGAAGTTACATAAAGATACATATTTAAATTAGTTTGGATTTACATCTTGTAAAACTTGCTAGTCATTTCATAAAGATAAGATGACCACAGCTCCATTTATTAGAAACAGAGAAAGAGTTAGTGAACTCTTGGGATTGATACATGATGATGTATGTAAGGTCCCCTGTCTACACATGCTAGGACTGGTTCTTTATACTTCATTACATTCACTGATTATCTCTCAAGATCTGGACATATGTTCCTGTTGAAACACAAGTCTGGAACTTTTGAGAAATTCAATGGATATAAGCTAGAAGTAGAGAACCAAAAACGGGCAAAAGTATTATGTCCTTTGACGAGATCAAGGAGGAGAATACTTGAGCACGGAATTCCTGGACTATTCTAAAGGAGAATGAGATTCTCTCTCAGCATTACTCCTCCGTATACACCACAGCACGTCGGTGTATCGGGGCGGAGCAATCACACCCTATTAGATATGGTGCGCTCTATGTTGAGTACTACTGAGTTTCCTATTTCCTTTTGGGAGTTATGCACTTGAGAAGCTGCATACCTATTGAATAGGGTTCCAACCAAATCAGATGCCTACCACTCCATATGTAATATGGTATGGGAAGAGCCCATCTCTTAAAGATGTTAAGATTTGGGGTTGTCCGGCCTATGTCAAAAGCAAAATCCGGACAAGCTCGAGGCAAGGTCGGTTCTGTGGAAGTTTGTTGGATATCCCAAGCATTAGCAAGGGAATATCTTCTACCAAACTGAGGAACAAAAGATGTTTTGTTTCTCAGCATGCCACCTTTGTGAAAGGGAATTTCTTGTGAAGAAATTAGTGGTCATGTGGTAGAACTGGAAAGAGTTCCAGCTATACAAATTGCAGCTGATGATTTGGTAGAACCGAAGGATTCAATAGGAACCAACGAACCTCAGCCTCTCCACCGATCTAGTAGGATTCCTCATCCACCTGAGAGATACTTCAGTTTCTCTATGATAGTGGGAGCGAGGATTGCATCATGAGATGATGACCCAACTTGTTTCGAGCAGACCATCAGGAGTGGGACTCTGTAAGAATGGCTGGATGCTAAGCGATCTGAGATGGAATCCTTATACACCAACAAAGTATGGATTTTGGTTGCTTTATCTGAAGGGTTAAATCCCCATCAGGAGCAAGTATATCTTGAGAAGATTACTTGGTGTACATGGAAAAGTTGAGACTTTCAAAGCTATGCTTAAGTCCATTCAGATCTTACTTGCCATGGCTACATACCATGACTGCGATATCTGGCGGTTGGGTGTCATGACTGCTTTTCTAAATGATGATTTGGAAAAGAGCGTCTATAAGTACACAGCCAAATGGCTTCGTAGACAGTGGGAGCAGGGGAAACGTGTGCAAGTTGTTTTATGAGATAAATCAGGCATCGCGGAGTTAGAACATCTGTTTTGATGTGATAGTAAAAGAGTTTGACTTCATCAAAATGGTAGATGAACCTTGTATATACAAAAAGGTAGTAGGGAGTTTGGTGGTCCTCGTAGAGTACGTGGATGACATACTCTTGATAGGAAAGGAGTTTCTTATGCTACGCTCGGTCAATCTCCGCTTATCACAAGGATTCTCCATATAGGATCAAGGTGATACCTCCTAAATCCTAGGTTTTATATCTATGAGATAGATCTAAATGGATATTAGGATTCTCACTAGTTGTAGTGAGATGGTATCAATCGATCCTAGGAGAATCACTGGAAAGGTTCCAGGGTGATAAGGACGACTGAATGTCAGTCGCAGGCATTGTCTTTACCCTCGGTGGAGGGACGGTATGTTGGAAGAGTTCTAAGCTAGATACCGTGACTTACTAGACGATTAAAGGCAAGATAAATCGTTACCAAGGATGCTACTAAAGAGGCAGTCTGGATATATATAAGTTCATGAGATGAACTTCGTTCCTACCATTGTGTGACAATGGAGTTGTGGCTTATGCCTAGGAACCCCCGTCCCATCAGAAATCCAGATATAATTCTTAGGCAGTATCACCTGATCATGAAGATGGTTGATCTTCAGGGAGATCGAGGTTAGGAGAGTAGACACAGAGGTCAACAGCGCGGATCCACTCACAAAGGCCTTTTTCCCAGTAGAGATTTTTATGGGATGGTTGAGTATGAGATACTTCAACCACAGCTAATTGTTGGGTATGTGATACCACAACAGATGGCCCTAGTGCAAGTGGGAGACTATTAGTTATATGTATGCCCTAGAGGCCATTACTGTACATATGATGTATATTGTAATGGATGCTTGGACATATATAGGGAGGACTTTCTTGCTCGACATGATAGTACGCTATCTGGTTACTCTTTATCTTAACATGTACTCTGATTGTCTTTATGTTACATGTTGATAAAGCCTTTAGGATGAGTACTTGACTACCAGGACTATGATTCGGATCATACTAGTGGGGACAGTGTAGTCGCCAAGTACATCCTTCAAATGTTTCTAGTCGTAGGTGTATCGAGACAAGGAATCGATATACCAGAGTAGACTAGCATATGCGCTTCTTGACCCATATGATGGGCGATGGATGATCCCATATCCATTGGTGTTTGACATCAGAGAAGGTATACGGGTGCTCAGTAAAGACTGGGTACACTGGACGAACTCGCCGAGAACTCCCAGATGGTATTATACCTCACGTCAGATGGCAGTTCTCTGGTGACACTGGTACAGGTTAGTCTGTAGACCCGAGATCGTCATAGAGTTTTGTGTGATTCCTACTGTGCTTTGATTTCCATCATACCATGTCCAAGAGGGCGTGCAAAAATGTGGCTTTTGGGTACAGTCCCGAATCACTTGGAGGCAGTGAGCGATAGGAGGGGTTTCGTCTCTCCCGGTATAGGGAGTTGATGTTGCGCTGTGTTCGATTGGCTATAACTGGAAATCCCTGGCCAGGGTTACTGAGATTTACTGGTAAGTGTTATCAGTAGTTTCTCAAACTGTTATGGACCTCATATCGACACGACTTATCAAGCTACTGGGGTCTGACGTTTACCACCCCTAGGAGAGATATGCGACATATCAGACGAAGAGACCGGACTGTACGGGAGTGTTACTGTTTGGATTCGCAGGAGAATGTACAGGCTTGCTTGTTGATCTTCTGATCGCTCAATACCTGGGTGGCTGTTACGTTTAGCTGACCGCTTGCAGCTTGTGGGTGTTTGATATGATCATCACCTACTGCCGGCGTATTGACGATTCTTTAGAGTGCTACACAGAGGTTTCTTGGCTCAGGCAAAACGGAGTAGGAGCACATATGTGATATGTGCGGGACCGAGAACAATACGTGTATGTGATACCGTATTAAATTCTCGCGATATGAGATATCGGCCGGGTATATGTGATATAGCCGGGTCATCGGATCAAGTGTTGATTCGATGAACTGATACAGATTATATTAGTCGGTTATTTATGAAATAGCCGGATTATCGGATCAAGTGTTGATCCGATAATTTAATGTATAATCATATATTTGATATATTAAATTACATTAACTAGTATAAGCTCACAAAAAGATTCTTTTTCTCACTCGGATAATACATTGATATATATGCGATATATGTTAATTGTATTATTTTATTTTGTTACAATAAATATTGTATATGTGATATATAATATTGTAACATGTTAGGGTTATTAATGCAACATGATTAGTGGAGATTAAACATGATTTGGGTTAATTTTTCTAGAAGCTTCTAGAAGCTTTTTGTTTTGTTTTTGCAAAGATATTTTTGTATGATATTTGTTAATCCAACTCAACTCTTGACCATGGTTCATTCTCTACATGGGTTAAGTTATCATACTTAACCCATGGTTGCATTTCTAACCTCACCACAATTCATTATTTATCACAAAGTAATTCATCTTCTTCTTCCTCCTTGCAAGCTTTCTAGCTTTTTGCTTAGTGATGATTTTGAGTGAGAAATAGAAAACAAATGAGAGCTAAAATCCTACTTCATCATCCTAATCTATCCTAGCCATTTAGATTAGGGTGTTCACTTCATTTGTGAGTGAGAGCTTGTGTTAAAGAAACTTCAAGGTAGATCATCTTAGTTATCGAAGATCGGAAGCAAGTTTGCATCATTCTCTTCGTGGAGCCTCTCTAGAGTCCGGGAACTTGATGATCGCAGAGAAGGGACTTCTACTCGGAGCTTATGAAGCGAAGGATCGGACTACAAAGATTGTAATCCCAAACTCTTAGAAGTAAAGTTGTTTACTTGCTTTGTTTCGCCTAATCTCTAGTCTAAGATCTTGGTTTAGAGTTGTTCGGCACGGCTAAATTTTAAATCGGGCATGGTTGATGCCTTGTCGACCCTTGTTAAAGTGCCTAGTAACCCTACAGATGGGACTGCATTAATTCTGATTAATGCAAGGAAAACAAACCTAAATGATGTTGTGGGTTTTGTTTTTGAAAACTGACATTACAGACGTATTCTTTTGTTTTGCATAGTGGTATTCGGTTATGAATATTCAGCACCTCATTCAACGAGGCAAGAGCGTAGATCCCTTCATGGTGAGTGACCTCTTGGGCACAAGTTTGCATCATTGTAATAACTTCACTATAGTCGATTATTTTGCTTTGCACAACGGTATTCGGTTAGGAATATCTAGCACCTCATTCGATGAGGAAAGAGCCTAGATCCCTTCATAGGGAGTGACCTCTTTTGCAAAAGTTACGCCAGCATATATTTGTAAAACCACTCGAGTTCCTTCAATGATATCAAGTTTATTACGTTAAAGGTTTTTTGCCAAAAAACCAGCCGTAGCCCTCTGTCATTTCTTACAAGTATCACCTAGTATTCATGCTATGTATGTTGGCCTACATCAAGGCATAGTGAATGGTAGTTGGGTAATGCTTGTTTGTAGCTTAGAGATGCGATTATTTAGGACAGTCATACAGTTATTTTGGCCTACGTCAAGGACTTGAACAGGTGGGTCTAAACTAATCCAGGACAATGACGGGTTGAACTTGACTAACGACTTATGATATATTGGCATACGTCAAGGTCATGAAGTCGTTAGGGGTAAAACCCATATCGAGAGTTTCAAATATAAAGGAAACTTGCCATGCATGTGCATACCTTCTGGAGTGTGGTGACTTGTGTGGCTTCCGTCAGGTTATCACGTGATGATAGTTGGGTCCCGATTCTTATTGATGAGTAGGTGTTACTCCTCGAGTGATTTTCAAATGATCCCGACTAATTCTCTTTTTAGGGTTTGAAGGAGAATTCGAGGAAATAGTGGGAGCCATTCTGATTAGATAAAGTGATTAACCAATATAATTTAGGTTAGAGTGGACACCGAGTGTTTCTTCTCTCTCTCTCTCTCTTTGGCAGCGACTATGACTTGACCTTAAACTAAAATTCATGAACTAAGTTAACCAAACAATCTTACGCACTTTGGTTTTGGATTGTCATAATTCACGACAAAATCACATATATCCCTGCCACTCCTACTTCCCCTTTGCATTTCTCCAGAACACTTTGTATCACTATGAAGATCCATATTGCTTGGGTACGCCATCGTATAGTTACATACAAACTCGAAAAAAACTTTTTTTAGTTCGAAAATGGATTCCGGTTCTGGGGAATTGAATAGGATTATTCGGTTGTTTTTTCTCTTTACCTTCTCTCAGGTTGCGAGGGCTCCTAGTATTAGGAGAGTACACCTATTACGTTTATTGGATAGTTTTCTTCCAAATCTTAGGCTAGTGCCGAATGGTAGGGGAGGAAGAAAACTAATTAGCCTTATTATGGTGTACAGAATGTAAGAAGGAAAAACATATAAAGGGATTGGAGTGAGGGTAAGGAAATTGTGACTACTGTCACGAATCTGAATAGTGGAAAAGGCATTACTAGGAATAACCGGCCACCCCCTCGAAACATTTTCATGTTTCAGTTTTACTGTGCATTGTTAGTTGAAAACTGCTTTTCCAATTAGATTCTGACTCCAAGGTATGTATTTACCGGAATTGATTCTCACATATGTATGGCATTACAGATGCTGAGTAGGAGTAAAATATTGGGAATTGTGTGCTTAGATCCTCAAAAACAGAATTCTTTGTAATTGATGGTAGTTGAGGAAATCACCTGGGTTTTACCTAACGGCAAATATTTGGTTTTAAATATCCGTTGTTATGCACCAGTTTCAAACTGATATATCTGTACGATTATTTTATAAAGTGAGATATAAAGTTTTGAAATTATGTTTATGACATTTACATTTATCAGTTGATGATTAGGTAAGGTGCATTCAATAACGGTATAATTCTTCTTAACCATAACACAGTTTTCAACCTACGACGCACAGGGTTTATGTTATTAAACTCAGAGGACTTATACAAAGTATTGTATGTTGTCCGATATCTATTAGGACAAGGGGTTGGTACTCTTACTATATTCCGTTTACTTATAAATTCTCTGGTTTTAGACACGCATTTCGTTGAAATACAACAACCAAATTTTGAGAAGTTGTAGGTATAAGAATAAAGTAGAAAACCATGCGATGGAGGTATCAGGATTCTTCGAGCTGATTGAAGATTTAGATATTTATGCTAGGTATTCCATTGTAAGTAATGTATTTGAGAACTTACTTCTTTTTCAGGTTACTCATCCGTGGGTGCGCTCCTTGATGAGTAATACTGCATGACCTTCTTCTATTTTGTAGATATGCACTGGAAATAGCTGCTTGATTTTTGAATCTGGTTCCAATTAAATTAGTTCCTTTTTCTATATTGGTTATAGAATGGATTCATATCCTTACGATGTTAAGGTATATGGAGTTGTCCGGCTTATGCTTAAAACCAGAATCAGGATAAATTCAAGGCACGTTTCAGTAATGGCAGTTTGTGGGTTATCCCGGGCTTTGATGAGGGTTAATATTCTACCATTTGGAGGATCAATAGTTATATTGTTCTCGACTCGCCACCCGTTTTAGTAAAATGAATTTTTTTTTCCAGAAAACATTAGTGGGAGTGTGGTAGAACTGGAAGTGATTCCAGAACCACAAACGATCACTGAAAATTTAGTAAAACCTAAGTTTTCAATTGGATTCAACAATCCATTAGCCAATCTGCAAATTTGGTTGGTAATCTCAGTCACCCGAGAGGGGCTTCGATCTCCTCAAAGATGGTGACATGGAGGTTTTGATGATATAAACTTACCACTACTGCTGTCCTCGACTATGAGATCTGGCAGGTGGATGACTATAATGTCGTTCTAAATTAGTTTTAGAAGTGCACGTGTATATGATTCTGCGAGAGGGTTGTTGTGGTCAGTGGGAGTAACGGAAGAGTGGTGTGCCAGTAGCTTATGTCTATTTATAGACTAAACCAAGTATGGTGTGTAGGATATATATGCTCTAGAGGCCATTATTTGTAATGGATACTATATATATATAGGACAATCATGCTCGAAATGATAGTATGCTATATGGCTTGACTTTATCTTAACATGTGCGTATGTTCTACTTGTTGTTACGTACTACTTATACATGTTGATAAAACCCGTAGGATGTGTTAGACTACTAGCGTTGTGATGGCGGTCATACCTATGAGGGTTGGGTAGTCTATAAGCATATCCTTAAAAGTGTTCCCAGTCGTAGGAATATGGAGACAGGGCATGGATATTCCAGAGTAGACTGGTGCATACATTTCTAGACCCTGATGAGGGGTGATGGTTAGTCTCCCAGCCATTGGTGTGTTTCACCTAAGATTGTATACAGGTGCTCATTGTTAGTGGGTACACTGGACGGACTCGCCGAGAACTGCTAGATGGTATTATACCTACCATCAGATGGCAGTTCTCGTGTGGCATGTATACAGGTAGTCTGTAGACCTAAGACCATCATTTGTCTTGTATGAGTTTCTACCGTGGTTTGATTACTACCCTACCATGGCCTAAAGGAGTCGTGCAAACAGGTTTTAATTGGGTACAGTCCCGAGCCACATGGAGACAGTGAGTGATTTTTAGAGATTCATCTTTCCCGGTATTGGGAGTCAATGTCGCACTGTCTTTAGTTGGTCAGCGCCATATGCCCCTGTCCTGGGCAGTTGAGAATTACTGATAGTTAGATCAGTAATTTCTCGGATAGTCTTGAGCCACACCAACACGAATTATCAGGGTTAGTAAAGGGTCTGACGTTAACCGTCCTTAGACTCGATATGCGATACACTCGGATGAACAGACCGGACTGTACGAATATTGTCATGGTTAGGCTCAGTAGGGGTTCAGCTGAGTTTTCTCGTAAGCCTTCTTTTTCGACAGGTACCTGGGTAGCCGTTACATACAGCTAGTGCCACTGACGGTCTTATGGTTAAACTACTACCAGCGTACTGTCGAGTCTTTAGAGTCCTACACGGAGGGTTTCCCTGGTTCAGGAGAAATGAAGTAGAGACTGTATGGTTTTACGTGCAGGGTTCCGATCATATACGTGTACTAGCTACACGAATTTGGTTCGGACGGATAATACTAGCGGGCTTAGAATTAAACCACATTCTGGTATTATATTATTGGATTACCTTTATCTCTTGGTATTCGTAATTTTTGCATTACGAATACGTGTATGGATATACGGTAAGAGCATTCTTATAATTTTGCAACAAGTGCTTCTAGAAGGACACCTCATTTTGCATATATCTATTTTTGGAAAATAGATAATGAGGTGGAAGAATGGAGATATTTGAGGCATGGGATGAAGCATGGATAATTCTTTTGTTTATTCATTTGCTCTTATTATTCAAGCATGGTTGCATTTTTCCATGGAAAAATAATGTATGCTTGATTTTTTTTAAAAGACCTAGCCATTCTTCACTTGCTTATTCTAGACTTTATTCTACACTTTGCATTCTCTCTCCATTGCTCTCCCTCTTCTTGCTCAAACCCTAACTCTCATATGTGTTGTGAAACCTAGGGTTCTTTGAGATAAATTAGTCCAATTAACTCTCAACATCTCCTAAGCTACCTAGATTAGCAATCTATGTACTTTATTTACCTCATTCTTGAGGTTAGAGCTTGAACTATAGACTCTCGGGTGGATCGTCTTCGACACGAGGAAGCCGACGACCAAGTTTGTTTCGTACCATCTTGGAGCTTAAGAAGGGACAAGAAGACCCGAAGGACTAGAATCATCAAGGTATAAACCACTAACATAGTAGTTTAGAACTTTTATGAGTTTAGTTAGTTAAGCTTTATGAATGATCTTTGAAGTTTAGTCGACGTTACTTGTATAAAAACCATTTTTTTGTAAATTCTACCTCTCCACAAGCCTTGCAGAGTGTATGACATCGACTTACATGGTATAAGAACCGGTCCATAAACCTTAACTAGCTAGCTTGCACATATTTAGAACTTCGATCGACATAAATTATCTGAATCGTATCTCCATAACTAGGTTGCTGTTCAATTTTTAAAGTTGTTCAAAAAATATTTTCAGTCACCTTAAAATTATGTGCAGGCTTTTCTGGAGCCAAGAAATTTTTTTGAGCACATGAGCTCCAAATTAGACCACTAACCCATGGCCTAATTGTGGCTAAGGTGCACTAAAGTTTTTTTAGGGTTCAAGTTGATGGAAATGTGATTTTTGGTACATTTAGGTCTCCAAAGTTTTTCTGGAGTTCAAGTTCACGGAAATGTGATTTTTTGGCACATTTAGGTTTTTCCCAGATTTGTTTGTGTACTGGTTTGTTATGTGGTAAATGCGGAAAGTTTTAATTGATCGAAATTCTAAATTCTTGCTTATTTATGTATTTGTTTCTGCGACCGTAAATATCATTGAGCGGTATAACCCGACTGATTGCTATATGTACAATCAGACGGGTTTACGAACATGATATTCGCGTTGATGTTCTGTGTTGCACTATTATTATAGATAATTTATCGTGGTGGATAGCCTATAGTGCAATGGTTGTAGTACAGTGTTGATTCATTTGTATATTCATTATTGCGGGGTGAGCGTCCGACATGTGGACTACCATTTCCGCTCGTTTGTATATTCTTTTATCGGGGCATGACCGGGTTGAGGTCGATGTCACCGTTGTAAATATTTTTCTTTTTCTGTACTAGAATTACCCCGTGGAGGAGTGCTCGAGTAGCCAGATTCTAGAGGGCAACGGGGCCCCATCACATGGCGTTGAGACCGGGGTGCCTTGCCATAGAATTGGCGGGCTACTCGCTGCACTCGTAGGGGGTATAGGATGACCCACAGTGAGGTGCACAAGTTACCGAATTCCGTGAAGCGCTGGATACCCCATTCACTTTGTTGATTGGGGTTGCCTCATTTCTGGGATTGGAGGGCAGTTTGCCGCTCTCGTAAGGGTCTAGGTTCTTCCTTGCACAGGCTATCCACATGACAGGGAACGTTGAGTTTCATTTATGGCTCAAATGAAACTCGGGGCTCCAAAATTATCCGCTATTCTTGTTGCTTATTAGTTTTCTGTAATGTTGCTTATATCATGCATGGGACGAATGGTTATATATATATATAGACACACACACACACATACACACACACACTATTAGATGTTGTATATTTTTTGCATCCGCGCTAATCCTGCCCCTACTCTGCCGTTAGTTAAGCAACCTAACGGTGCATGATGGGGCCCGTGGCGAATGCAGATGGCATATACGTACATTTTACTTTCGTTCTTTTTTGGTGTGATAGGAATTAAATGATGGGACCACATTAATCCTCATTAATGAAAGATAAGAAACCTAAAAAAAATTTAGAACATTTTGAAAACCCACTCAGTTCTTTTCAAAACACTCGTTTAAAAGGCGGAGCTTGAACCACTCATTTTCAAAGCTATCGTTCCTTCAACGATATCAAGTTCATTACGTTCAAGGTTTTCGCCAAAAACTAGCCGTACTCCTCCGTCATTTCAAATGAGTAGCACATCGTATTCATGCTATGTTTGTTGGCCTCCGTCAAGGCATAGTGAATGGTAGCGGTGTGTTGCTTGTTTGTAGCCTAGATAGATGCATTGGTTTAGGACAGTCGTACAGCCTTATTGGCCTTCATCAAGGGCGAGTACAGGTGGGTCTAAATTATTCAGGACAACGACGGGAAGAACTTGACTAGCATCTTATGATTTGTTGGCCTTCGTCAAGGTCATAAGAGCTTGGGGAAAAAATCATATCGGGAGTTTCAAACACAAAGGAAAGTTGCAGATTTAGCATACCTTCTGGAGCATGGTGACTAGAGTGGCTTCCATCGAGATTATCACACAATGATAGTTGGATCCCGATCCCACTGATGAGTATGATTACTCTTGGGAGATACTTTTCACTTCATAATTAGCTAACCTGTTAGGTGTCCAGAAAGTGTTAACAGGGCTACGCCTCTGTGGAAATGAGGTTTATTTTAATTAGGTCCGTGCGAAAGCTCTGGGAACCTCCTTCAGAGTATCAACACCCACCTGGCTGAACGGTTAGCGAACTTATAAAGTGTAAATCATCCCGACTAGTTTTCCTTTTAAGGTTTGATGGAGAATTCGAGGAAACAGTGAGAGCCATCCTGGTTAGATAAGATAATAAACCAATCTAATCTTGTAAGATCATACGCTGAGTGTTTCTTTTCTCTCTCTCAGACAGCAACTATGACGGGACTTAAACTACTACTTGAAAAAATACACAGACTGGGCCAAACTATATAGATTGGCTGAGGAACATTCACATTGCAATTACTTATGACAAAGTAGCATACGTCCTCACCAGTACAGCTCCTCCTGTCCTAGGACCAGACTCCTCAGTTGCGGACATCGAGGCCCGCAAAATGTGGGACCTGGATTGCAAGAAAGCTAAATGCATCGTGCTGGCGTCCATGAATAATGAACTCCAGAAGCAGCATGAGAATATGGACATCAAATCCATTTTTCTCCATTGCAAGGATTTGTATGAAGAGCACTATCGTATCGCAAGGTACGGGACCTCAAGGAAATTATTCCAGATGAGGTTAGCTCCTGGATTACTTGTAGGAGAGCACGTCCTAAAGATGATCAGTCTCATTAAGGAACTCGCAAACCTGGGATGCATGTTAGAGAACGAGTTATACATTGACTTGATTCTATGGTCCCTTCCTCACATCTTCTCTCAATTCGTGATGAATTTTAACATGCACGGAATGGAAGCCGATCTTCCAAAGCTCTTCAATATGTTGAGGATAGTGGAGAGCTCCTTGAAAAAGGAGAAGATACATGTCCTTGTTGGGGAATCTTCCTCTTCTAAATCCAAAATGAAAGCTAAGGAGAACAAAAAGAAGACCACCACCAAGCCGAAAGGAGGTGGCAAAAAGGTGTAAGGAACGAACAAATCGGGGAGTGTAAAAGCGGAAAAGGATGAGTGCTACTACTATTACAAGAAGGGGCACTAGAAGAAGGATTGCAAGGCTTTCAAAGTTAAGGGCAAGGACCCGAAACAAGCTGATGTTTCTACATCGTTTGTGTTCGTAATTGAAAACTGTTTTTCAGTAAACTCTACATCATGGGTACTAGATACCAGTTCTTGTTCTCACATCTGTAATTTTTTGCAGGCTCTGAGAAATCGTAGAGTACTGATGGTAGGTGATATGACCCTCAGGGTTGGCAATGGAGCAAATGTGGATGCTGTTGCGGTAGGGGATTATCACCTGGGGTTGACAAGTGGACATATTTTGGTGCTGTATAGTTGTTTTTGTGTACCCAGTATGCTATATAATATTATAACAGTATCTTTATTATCTAATGAAGGATATAATTTTACACTTGAAATAAATGTCATGAACATTCACCTAAATCAAGAATTGATTGGGTCTGGCACACTGGAAAATGGCATACACATACTCAATCAACATCAAGTTTTCAATATCCAAAACACACTCAAAAGAATGGCTTCAGATTCAAACCAAGCCTTCTTATGGCATTGTAGATTTGGTCATATTAATGAAACACGGTTGACTAAGTTGTATAAAGATGGATATTTAGATCCGTTCGAATATGTATCATATGCAACTTGTCAATCATGTATCAAACAAAAGATGACCAAATCTCCATTCACAAGACACGGAGAAAGAGCCACTAGGCTCTTGAGACTCATACACAGCGATGTATGTGGTCCGATGTCTACACATGCATGAAGCGGTTACTCCTAATTCATCACTTTTACTAATGATTTCTCAAGGTATAAACATGTATTCTTAATGAAATATAAATCCAAGGCTTTTAAGAAATTCAAGGAGTATAAAAATGAAGTGGAGAAACAAACGGGTAAAAGTATCAAGATACTTCGATCTGATCGGGGTGGATAATACTTAAGTACCAATTTTCTTGAATGCTTAAAAGAGAATGGAATTCTCTCTCAGCTTACTCCTTCGTATACACTTCAGCATAACGGCGTATCAGAGAGAAGGAATCGCACGCTACTCGATATGGTGCGTTCCATGATGAGTAGTGCAGAGTTGCCACTGTCCTTCTGGGGTTTTGCACTGGAATCAGCAGCATACCTATTGAATAGGGTTCCAACTAAGTCTGTGACTATCACTCTATATGAAATGTAGAGTAGGAAGAGACCATGTCTCAAGTATCTTAAGATATAGGGGCGTCCATCTTTTGTCAAAAAGCAGAATCCTGACAAGCTCGAGGCATGATCGGTTTTATGCAAGTTTGTGGGATACCCCAAGAATTCAAGGGGATATCTTATTTACCACACTGAAGAACAAAAGGTGTTTGTCACTCGCCATATAGTCTTTTTAGAGAGCGAATTTCTAGCAAAAGATATTAGTGGGAGCGCGGTAGAACTGGAAGAAATTCCAGAACTACAAACTACTGCTGAGGACTTAGTGGAACCTCAGGTTTCAATAGAGCCCGACGAACTGACGCCGCTCCACAGATCTAATAGGCATTCTCATCCACCTGAAAGATACTATAGGTTTCTCTTAGACAGAGATAGAGAGGATCGATGATGATGAGCTTACTAATTTTTAGTAGGCCATCACGAGTAAAGACTTGGTGAAGTGGCTGGATGCAATGAGATCCGAAATAGAATCCATGTACACCAATAAAGTATGGTCTTTGGAAGTTGCTCCTCTTGGGGTAAAACCCGTTGGATGCAAATGGATCTTCAAGAAGAAGATTGGTGCAGATGGAAAAGTGGAAACCTACAAAGCTGACTTGTTGCAAAAGGTTTTCGTCAAAGACCAGGATTAGAATATGATGAAACCTTTTCTCCAGTGGCTATGCTTAAATCCATTTGGATCCTGCTTGCAATTGCTGCCTTCCATGACCATGACATCTGGCAGATGGATGTCAAAACAACTTTTCTAAATGGAAATTTATAAGAAGTATTTACAAGGATCAGCCAGAGGGTTTTTTAGACAGTGGGAGTAGCGAAAAGATGTGCAAGCATCGCGGAGTTGGAACATCTTCTTTGATGAGACAGTCAAAGAATTTCTAACGACTCTGAATTTCCTGTACGAAAACTTTTCAGTTTAATGTATAGAAAATAGTTTACAGGCCTTAGCACAATTTAAAAGTTAATTTTTGTTATGAACAGCAAGAAACCACTTGTAGCTCATTGGTAAATCCTTGCACTGCTGTGTCGTAGCCCGTGTGTTCGAATCCCATCAGACACATTATATTTTTTCTGAATTTTTCTTCTAAACTTTTTGGAAGCCCAAAAGTTTACACGTGCAATGCATATAAAAATGAAAATTCTGGAAAAATAAACATGTGCAAACGGGTATAAAGACAGAGAGGAACACGTGTCCAAGATCCGCTGGCCCATCACCACAAAATGACCGGAGAGATGCTTCCTTTGGCCGACACCGACGGGCCCCCAGCCAATGGTGCCCGGTCTTTGCACACTTGTCGTTTTCCCTACCCCTAACTCCCCTGCACTGTTTGACTACTCTGCAATCAAACAGAGACCCCTAAATTCTCCATTTATCATCTTTTTAATGCATTTTAATTAATCTTTTAATCCCAAAACTCCAATTCCACACTATAAATACTATCCCATGCCTTAGCCCTTCCTTATTCTGAAAATTCTAGCCAAAACCCTCAAATTTTCTCAAGTACAAATGGAGTAGAAGAGGAGTTAGCCAACGACCAACTTCCGGCGAGAAATCGAGGCTATTCCGGCGACCCCACGACGCCGCGACCACCAATCTAGTTTCTTCAAACTTTCCTTACGCTAAATCATTTATAAGTTCCTCCCTATCCCTCTCTTTCTTCATGAAAAGTTCTTTTTTTCAAAACATGTCGGTAAGTGGAGTTAATACCGGCATTTTATTCTAAACCGTAAAAAGTTCACTTGTTCTTTTTTTTTTCCATCCATATTCTTACACTATATTTGTAATCATATAACTAATGGTTAGAACAAACTTTCACTCTAAAATATCATGAAACATAACCTTTAATTAACTTTTACATTAAAATATTATGAATTTTGTATTTACCATATTTAATTGTTTTGCTTAATTATACCTTTCGAAAACTTCACGAGGTAATGACCTACCTCTCACAAACACATAGTTTTCATAGCACGATAATCTTTGAACAAATCTTTGCGGCGAATACAATATATTTCATTAAGCTACCATGTACTATACAAAATGGTTTTCTTTTAGATTGTATTTAAAACCCCTTTGCGATTATGCCTCTACAACCCTCTTTAGGAAACACGCTATTGGATGGTGTGGATTATCACACATGCTTGGGCTAGTAGAGCGAGATGCAGACCTCCTCACGGAGCATTCGGTCTCGAAAGGTTTTTAATGCAGTTTTAAAGAAAAACGCATTTTTCTACTTTAAAAAAAATTTAAATTTTATAATTATATAAATATTATTAAAACACATATTTTCAAGATATAATATATTACTTTTTTTTCTAAACATAGAAAAATGACAAGTTTCACTAAAGTACCATCAAGTTACCCAAAAGACGAGTTTTACAGTAAAATACCATGAACCATTCAAGTTAAGGTAATTATCACTAAAATACCTCAAATCTCTAAAATTCACATTCATGGAAACCCTAAATAATATAATTAATTTCCCGAGATTATTTTGAAAATATGTTAAAAATATTTTTCATAAACCCCTTCGAGCTATATAAAACACTGTTAAGGACTTTAGTAAATATAGGTTTAAGCAGAATCAATTCTCTTGAGCCTCAAGGAGCCGGAGAAAGTTAGTGCTTGCCTATTTAAGGTAGAAAACTTAACGGTGTTATCAATGGTATTTGTCTAGGAAAAAGACACAAATCCTGCCGTCCATGTGTAGTAGTTACCGATAACTCCCGAAGCTAATTCAGGATCCAAATCAGTTCTAAGTGTCTGACTCAAGTCTGAGTCTAAATCAAACTTGAATTCAATTCAAAATAGAATCCAATTCAAACATGAATCCAAACTCTAACATGTATACTTAAACCTAAACCTGAATACCAGAACAATAGAAACTTGCAAACATGATTTGACTTGACCGAACTATGGCTATAACTTGACTTGATTACATGACTACTTGTTTACATCCTGAACCTGATTATATGAACAACTTGTATTAATGGTCTCGGCAAGTCTGATAATTATAATCTATATAAAACATTACACGGGGTTAAAGGGGTAGATTGGTACGGAATGTATTAAAAGTGGCATGATGATGGTCACTAAAAGACACCTACATGAACTCTCGTGTCGTTATCCCATGGGTTTTGATGGGGCCTTGTACTTACATGTTACCATAGTCTACGGGACAGTTGGACTTCTCTCGTATATACTGACCTTCTGTACTAAGCTACAAACAACTACGTTAGAATAATAAACTGATACCCGTATAATTTAACAGTTTTCTTCTACATTACTTGTTGTATTCCTGTCTTTCTTTTGGGACTTACCGAGCGCTAGTTCGCTGACGACATTCTTATCTTCTCTTTCTTTGTAATGTTCGTCAGGAAGACCGGACTCTCTCGAGATCGAGCCTAGCCAGGAAGACGTGGACCACTTCACCGAGCAGCACGACTTCTAGTTTTTTCTTGTACTTACTTTTCATTTCATATGCCACTGTTTAGGCATTGCTTTATATATTTGTACTTTCCTTTTCAAAGCTGTTTATTGTAAAGATGAATATTAATAAAAGTTGTTCATTTTATATCTCTTGTCAATTCTTGTGCATTTTATATATTGCTAATTTACGCTTAACGTATTTATTTCTGAGTAAATACGTCGCGTGCCTGCCACATCTCCGTCTCCGTACACTGGGAAGCAGGGTGTGACATGTTTTGTTGGCAGCCATATAGGTCAGTTCTGCATGAAGTCCTAAGCAATATATCACAGGAATTATAAGAATCGTCAACTATACATTCTTTACATTTCAAATTCCTTGGAACTATCATAAACCTTTCTTTTTCTATCAAGGTCATGGATTCTTCCAAATACACCTGCACGAACGTCAATGGAAACACTACACCACCTATGCTACCACCATTACTTACCATTTTGGACCTACTGATAAGACCAATGGTCTTCCTTAAAGCAACCAGGAGTCTAGTTAAGGGATAGCAGGAGCAGGCTGCTCTCCTTCCCCAAGGAATAGTTCGCACTGAGGCAGTTTTGAGGGTAGCTCATGGTTATATCAGGAAGAAGGCCACCAGCAAGGACTTGCAATTATTGTAAGAATCTCGGACATATGGTAAAGGACTGAAGAAGAGCTAACGGTGTTTGTATGATTTGTGGATCGCCTAAACACACTCTAAGATCATTCTCAAAGTACAGAGCAGACGCAAACCCTGCACCAAGACCGACTATACAAGCTCCTACTATCTGTTTAGCTTTAACTGCACCACTTTCACGAGGACCACCTTTACCTTTTCAGTCCGAAATGTACTAGCAGGCACAGAGGGAAGTGCCAAGAGGCCAGACATTCACGATGCCGGTTGGAGAAGTCGAAGCCACTGGCCAAGTCATCTCTGTGTCACGGCCTAAAGGTACGGAACGTGACTGGCACTTAAATTACGAACGTCTTAAGATGTAACGTATTCTAAGTAAGCCAAAACCCAAAAATCTAAACCATTTAAAAAAATAGTGTGAAGGAAAACTTATTTAAAGAAAGCAATTTAACCAAATAAGTCGCATTAATATTTTAAAAACATCAAAATTTCCCAAAAATTTCGGCAGAATCTCTTTTGTAAATACTGACCCCGAAACGGGTACAAAACAAATAAATACATAAAAAAAAAAAGAATAACGGCATCCCCAAGCGGGAGCTAGCTCTTCGCCAAAGGCAGAATCACAACCACAAGCAATATATATAATCAAGTGTAAAGAAATAAGCATGAAAGTATCACGTCGGCTCAAGTGAGCATCGACACTAAACCACAAATACAAGTCTCAAGTCTCACCGTCTAGTCCAATATACAAGGGTAGATAGAGTAATAGATACAAAATTAAAAAATATACACGGTGGGAGAAAAAACAAATCCTCCAAGACCCACCTGTGAGCAAGCTGTCATTCGATGCAACGAAGCAGAAAAGAAGGTACGCCCGCCACTACTGTGCTGGCGGGTCAAACCTACAAGATACTGTGGGACAACGGAGGTGGGTTGCCAGCTCGTGAGTAGTAAGTAACATCTAATAAGACTATCGTAAGCATGCACGCAAATGCGTCACAACCTACAGATATACTAATATGATACAATGTACTAACATGTATCCAACGTGAATGCATAATCAACATGAAACCTGAGTATGTTTGGTATGAGAACATCTTTATTTTTCTTAGAAAAACTTTTGTGAAGTGACTGAAGTATCATCAAAGAAATCCATAAAAATCCGTGTCAAGTATCGACACAAAACATATATATCTCAATGTCTCAGGATTTCCATGTCTCAATATCTCAAAGTCTCAATATCTCGGACTCCGTTAGTCCGGATCTGCCCATATCATCAAATCTCACGACAATGATCGGTATCCTCCGGATATCCGCCGCGCCAAACATCACCGGTAGGTAGTCTGCCCCTGCCAGGCTCATCGTCTACAACTCGAGCTTCTTGCCCCGGGGTACCATACCGGGTCCACCATGTACCCGAAATGGTTCATCCACTCCTCGAATCGGATCTCGAAATCCAACAGAAAACATGAAAACTCATGGTGGACGACACATACAGCACGAGAAAACCGCAACTTGCATATTTTTAAAAAAAGATAATAAGTTTATAAATTCTTGCGGTTTTCCCAAAAATCCAGAAATCTCATAAATACTGAATCCTCAAGAAGAAATCACAATGTGTAAGCATATCGATGATGATGGATGTCTATAATATGATGGTATATACTATGCTATGTACGAGCAGAAACTATGTATTAAGTATGATTTTATGATGTATGTATATGTGACTAACCATCCAATGTATCAATCTTGATGAATGAATATACAACTACCCATTTACATATCAAGTATGATGCAAATGTATGGATACTGATTCTAAGCAAGTTTTATAGTGTTCGTGACATAGCAATTACCAATGGCGTGTGTGTTCGCATGAATAGTGCATCTGCAGCATGAACCAATGGTAACGGTGCAAGTGTCCTAATTGATGACATCATATGTAAAATGATGCGATGTATGTTATGAATGGTTTGAACTACACATGTTGCTACCAAACTTCTACTCATTTCTAACAGTCGGGCGCCTTGCGCCATCCAGACGATCCCCCATAGATGTATACATCTACTCACCGGGGCGCCTCGGTTATTTGATCCGGTCTCAGGCTTGTCTTTCCGTGCCACGTCCGTCATCTCTGCACCCGATCATGTGTTGTTGCGGTAAGTACGTTCATTCTATGCTACAGCACCAAACATCTATCTTATCAGGATGCTTGTCTTGCCAATCGTTCTCATATCTAACTTCTATATGCTTTGTCACCGCATCTGAGAATTCATACTAGGCCTTGCCTTGTACTTTAAGCTGAAATTGTCAATGTCCTCCAAATCCTTCATCTGTGATTGGCAATCCTGATCCTAATTTGAGCCTGTAGCCTCCTGAATCCCTCTCAGGAAAAGCTGATGGCTGTTTACAGGCTGCCCAACCAATTAATATCATCTTCAAACCCAACAAAAGTATGCTCCGCTAAGAAAGCCTCATCAATTGCCATCCGGAGGTCACTGGGACTAATATTTGGTAACTCTGTTTACCCCTGAAACCTATCTAGATAGTCCAAAAAAAGAAAGATCTTCCCTTGCTTCACCCATCCATACTCCCTCTTGTTTCCAGCTCCCAAGTATCAAAAAAACTTCGCCAGAAACGCCCCCGGAACACACAAATCCCAGTCCGATTCGGACGCTTGCTGCATGGAACCAAAATCAATCGCCGGCTACACAGGATAATTCTTCCCCAATTGGCCCAACTACATCCCCAACTACAAACTCTCTCTCTCCTCACTTTCACCAAGACTACAATCTCCCAACATTAAAACCCCTCTATTTCGTTAAGGCGCTTCGAGCCGTCGAAAAATTAATATTTCGATCTACATTGAAGTTCATGCACGCCTCTTCTTTCATACGATGCAATCGAGTTAGGTCTCGAAGACATAAAGTTTCCATCTTTCCCATTAAAACAAGGTTCTAGGGCATTCGAATCAGAGAATCGTTTAGAAATCACCTGATCGCTAGGGCACGACCCATCGGTTGACGATCGCTGTGTGCCGTCCTCGCCATCATACCATGCAAGGACGAAGGAGATGACTACGGAGACGAGGAAGATGCGCACGAGGGTGTCCTCGAACTGCTCGATGATGAGGTCGAAGATCGAGGGGCCGGGTGCCTCTTGAGCTCGTTCTAACTGCGGATTTGGCGGCAGAGCATGACGTCGTCGGAGCTCAGGCCGCGATCGGCGGCGACATCGAACTCGGCCTCGCATTCGGTGATGGATCGAACCCACGCGGGGAACGACGACGACACTTGATCCTTGGGTTACTGTTTCGACATGGATTTTGGGGGAATTTGGGAAGGGAATTGCAGCTGGGGAATATGGCTCAGCCAAATACGAGGAGGGAAAAAAAATAAAAGGGTAAGGTGTGTGTGGATGCATGTGGAAGCTTCACTAACTACTACATCTTTTACCCATTTAATAATTCATTTCTATTAATTTTATTGAAGTGAGAATGAGATGAGAATTTATGAAGAGAGAGAGAGAGGGCATGTTAAAATCTTGGTATTAATTGGTCATGGTTCACTAAAGAATGATTAACCCATTCCAATTGTAATTATCACTAATTTAATGTATAAATGAAAAATTAAAATATTATTTAAAATAATTAATTAAGGAAAAATATTTAAGTAAACTAATAATTTATAAGTGACAAATAAATATCAATTACTAGCAATTACATAGTTAAAATAGGCGTATTTAAGTCTATGATGAAAAATAATTATAATTAAGTTTTACGGAAAAATACAATTTATTTTACCAATTATTAGAAAATTCACCTAAAGAATTTTATTTATTTATTTATTTATTTATTTTTAAAACGTTACACTCTGGTAATTCACAATCCTTTCATCTTTTCAATTCTTGTATACCTCTATATTTTTCCTGTATCAAAACTAAGCTTACACAACTTAGGTACTATACTAGTAGCCAATATTCCTGTACTAGCACTGTTTGACACTGGAGCGTCACAGTGCTTCATGTCTCAACGATTCATAAGAACATATGCTATTCCTGTGAAGCCACTCATTTCGAGCTGGAATGTCAGTTCTGGGAATGGAGTATTAAAGGCAACTATGGGATTGGATCAGTGTCCAATTGTAGTTTGCGGACAGGAATTCTACATGAATTTCAAAGTACCAGATATTCCAAACTTTGATGTTGTGTTGGGAATGGACTGGCTGGGAGTTTTCTATGCTATAATTGACTACCGTCAAAGGAGGGTAGTATTTGAGATACCAGATCACCCAGTCTTTTACTTTAAGAGCGAAGACAGAACTTTGGAGCTAGGAATCTTCCGTACCAAGCCGAAGAATGCATATGTGTTTACTCTATCGGCGGAAGAAGAAAAACCAGAGGTAGTTCGAGAGTTCGAGGATGTAACGTTCTAAAAAAAAAATTAAATAAATAAAATCCTTTAGGTGAATTTTCAGATAATGGTAAAATAAACCGTATTTTCCGTAAAACTTAACTATAATTATTTTTCAATATAAATTTAAATACGCCTATTTTAACTATATAATTGCTAGTATTTGGTATTTATTTAGTCACTTATAAATTGTTAGTTTAATTAAATATTTTTCCTAAATTAATTATTTTTAATATTAACATAAGCTTTTAATTATACATTAAATATGTGCAAATTATAAATTGCAATGGGTTTATTTTTCAAAAGTGAGCCATGATATACTAGAATTTAGTTTGTAGCATATTTTTCCTCTTCTTGAATTGTCTTCAAATTTCTAGACCTTTCTAGGTCAAATTGAGTTAGGAAAATAAATAAATTTTATTAATTCATGAAAAGACTTAAATGAGGTAATATTTTGAGAACCCTTCTACACTTTTCTACACACTTTTCTCACTCTCCTCTCATTCCTTTCTCCATGGCCGACCTCCTCCATGGGCAGCCCCTTCCCACATCATTTTTGCATTAAAAATTCATGAAAAATCCACAAAAAACATCATAAATTCCTAACTTAACCTATACCCATCATTCTTTTGCCCAATCTAGCAAGGATCTTGGAGCAAGAGGGTCACTTTGGGAGGCTAAGATTGCATGGTTAATCTCATGTTGTGGAGGTATAATTTTAATCCTATAGTTAATTTGTGGGTTAGTTAACTTAAATTAGATAATTAGGTGTTTAATTATGGTTTTAAATTTGCAAGTTTAAAATTCAAGAAAGGGTTTCTAAAATCAAGTTAGGGTTTTCACAATGTGTTCATGATTATATGGTATAATTAAATAAGTTAAGACATAGAAAACTTAAATTAGTTGCTAATTTGTAAATTGTTGTATTTAAATTGTTGCAATTAGGTTTTTGGCTAACTAGGTTTTTATAAAAGATATATATAGGTGAGACAAAATTCTAATTAGGGTTTTTATCATTAGATTATGGTGTTAATGAGGAGATTAACATGTTAATTGAATATGAAACAAAATCTAGTTACTAATTGCTAGCTTTTACTTTAAAAATTGTGATAAATATGCTATTTTGTAAACTAGCTTTTAGAAATTAATTTAAAATGTGGGATTAAAAATCTAGTTAGGTCTTTAGCACATCATTAAGGTTTCCTTGAGTTGTTTAATAATTTAAAATATGCGAAATCAAGTTTAGTTGGGGAATTGTGAATTTTTGCTTAAAAGGTGTTGAAATTGGTTAAAATTGCAAACTAGAATTTTCATTTTAATACAAATAAGTGTGATAAAAATATAGTATGATTTGTATGACTTAGTTATGATATTTAGTGAATATTATGGCCATTAGTTTCGTTTAAACACCAAGTTTTGAAGTAAAAAGGTTAGTTGACGCTTTCTAGGTTTTCGGAAATAAACCGAATTAAATTATTTTGAGTTTTCGATAAGTTGCAATCTATTGTATATTATAACTAGTAAGTTTTGGAACTATGATTTGTATGTTTGGGTTTTTCTCGAGCAATCGGCGTTTGTACGCCGATGTCGAGGGCTATTTGGTTATTTTGCATGAGCGGGTCATAGGTTTTAACCTATGCGCGTTTCGTGCGTCGTTTTGGTTTTATCCGCGATTCGGTTTACGATATCCATATATGTTTGCGTATAGGTACCCCTCACGTGGATTTAGGACGATGAAGAAGAGGATGGCGGTATCGACTTCGGCAGACAAGGGCCGGGTGAGTGGCGTTTAGCACCCCCGCAAACGTAGAATAGGGATATTACTTTCTGTCATTAGGAAGTCAGACGTGACCTTAGTTTCTTGGCGAGTAGGGTCCTATTAAAGACTTTAGGTTGGACTAGACTGATTTAGAAAGACTTAACCATAAGGATGACTGCCTTGGAGGGAATTCGTAGGTTTCAGGTAGACATACACACACACGCACACACATACATTTGACTTGGAGTACATGTGTGTGTGTGTGTGTGTGTGTGTGTGTATACATATATATATATATGAATGTGTGTAGGTTTCTATATGTGTGTGTGTGTGTGTGTGTGTGTGTGTGTATGAATGTGTGTAGGTTTCTATATGTGTGTGTGTGTATATATATATATATAACATATACACGTGATATAGGGAGGTTATATGATATCTGGGAAGGAGTCAGTATGATTGGGCGTGATGCCGTGAGTTAAAGATATACTATCGAGTATGATATGAGATGTACTATGATATTAGCGGATCGTTGGGAAATGAGAAAATGGATATGTATTCATAAACGATAATAGGTGATGATGACATTGAGATATACGAGACTCTAGAATAGAACCCGGACTGTAATATGTGACTTAATCACGATATGATATATGTGTGACTTGATCACGATATGATATATATGACTTGATCACGATATGATATATATGACATGATATTTCTGAGGACCATTTGACGATGTATAATTACACAGACAATGATATATGTTTGATGATATTTGGATGTATGCGATTATAGCACAGTACCCTTGATCATGATAATATTTAATGATGCTATTATATGAATGATGATGTACATAGGTGATAGTTGACCCGTACCCCGATTTGGGATGCCGTACGATGGATTTTACCATACGAGGCATAGATGTGATGATTGATCCGCACTCTTGACTCGAGGAAGTCGTACTGTGTACGTGACGCTATTGAAGCTGGATCGCCGACTGTTAGAGATATCGACTCAGACCTTAGGTGGATTCTTATTTCCTATCGACTAGTTTCTTTAGTTTAGTTCCTTAGTGGGTTAGATAGATACCAGTTTAGGCTTGAGTCATATAGTTTGTAGTTAGATATGTATATTCCAAATGAGTGGTTAATACACATTCATCTTTATATTCAGATTGTAATAATCATGTTGCATGTTCATAGATATGTTTCTTTAGTTAAAATGAAACTCTGCCTGATAGGACACCAGCACCATTACCGATGATGCGCATATTCCACGTACACTTATTTGCCGGCTCACACACATCATCATCGGTAATTACCATGTCACGTACACTTTAGAACATATTATATTTTATTGATAGAATCAGCTAAAGGCTAGATCAATATAATATTGTGATTACTCTCAGGTGCTAGTCTAGACATTGCATTTATTACTTAGACACTTCATGCATTCACATTTTCATGTTATCATGCAGTATTGTGGGGCTTATGCCGATACTCATTATTTACTTACTCATGATTTTAGGATTTTGGATTTCTATGAGATTTCTGGATTTTGGGGAAAACCGCAAGAATATATATATAAAAACTTCTCTCTCTCTCTCCCTCTCTTTTTAAAATATAACTTGTGGTTTTCTCGTTATGTATGTGTCGTCCACCATGAGATTTCATGTTTTCTGTTGGATTTCGAGACCCGATTCGAGGAGTGGATGAACCGTTTCGGGTACATGGTGGGCCCGGTATGGTACGTAACTGAATGAGAAATTTCTTTACCTGTCCAATTTCTAACGAATCAAGATATCCATTGGCTCCAGTATAAATAGTAGCTATCTGTTCTTCCACCGTAAGCGGGGCAAGAAGATCGAGTTGTAGACGATGAGCCTGGCAGGGGAAGACTACCTACCAGTGATGTCTGACGCGGCGGATATCCGGAGGATACCGACCGTTGTCGTGAGATTTGATGATATGGGCCAATCCGGACTGACGGAGCCCGAGGTATTGAGACTATGAGATATTGAGACTATGAGGTATTGAGACTTGAGATTTACATGTTTTGTGTCGATACTTGACACGGATTTCCATGGATTTCATTGATGATGTTTTAGATTACTATACAAATTCTACTATGATAAAAGTTAAAGATTTCTTATACAGATATATCCAGATTTCATGGTTGATTGTTTTACATTCATGGAGCATGCATACTCATACACATGACATGTTACTACTTGAGGCACTGACATGAGCACTGAGCAATGCACTTACGCATAATTTATTACCTTGCCACTACTTGATGACTAGTGATATATTAAGTATATTATTATGACCTAGGAGCGTCGTTCATGCGATTTCTACTCGCAGATGTCTTCTACTCATGAGTTTGCAACTCACCCCTATTGTGCCAAATTTTTCTTACAGGTTTCGATGTACAGGTTTCCTTGGCAGCTTGTTGGCACATCATTTCATTCAGGGTGATTTGCTTGGTAGGTTGGTTCACTTGTATCAGGACCACCGTTGCACTTTTATTATTTCATTTGTATCTAGTAAGCTCCATCAACTAGACTTGTATTACTTGATGTGTTTAGATGTCCAGTTGTTTATTCTTTCGACCTTAGAGACGCGCTTGTATTATTATGGTTTTTGGTGGATTTGGTTTCCATTTTTGAATTTTGAGCCTCGCTCTTCGGCGTTGTATATTTTAGTGCATTGTGTGGTTGTTTTCGCCTTTTGTCGTAGAGCTAGCTCCCGTTTGGGGATGCCTTTATTATTGCTTTTGTATATATTCTTATTTGTACCCGTTTGGGGCCAGTTTTTACAAAGGAGACTCTGCCGAAATTTTTGAGAAATTTGATATTGTTTTTTTAAACTTGTTTCCTTACACTTCTTCTTTTAAATGGTTTAGATTTCTGGGCTTCGGCTTACTTAGATTACGTTGCGCCTCTAGACGCTTCGTAATTTAAGTGTCGGTCACGTTCCGTACCTTCGGGGCGTGACAGAGGATGTGTTCCCTGAAAATATAACAGGTTTGCCTCCCGATCGAGCTCTTGAATTCAGCATTGATTTAGTACCTAGTGCGCAACCGGTAATCAAAGATCCATACCTGTTAAGTCCAGAAGGATTGAAATTGATCCGTACTCAGTTGGACGAACTTTTGAAGATAGGCTGGATTCGTCCCAGTACTTCAAGTTGGGGATCTCCAGTTTTGCTCGTGAAGAAGAAAGAAGGTTCATATAGAATGTCTGTAGATTACTGAGCTCTAAACGAAGTGACGATAAAGAAAAAGTATCCACTACCGCGCATCGATGATCTTTTCAATCAGCTAAATAGGTCTTGTGTATTCTTAAAATTAGATCTTCGTTCGGGTTATCATCAGGTGAAGGTCAAAGAGTCTGATATTTCTAAAATAGCGTTCAAGACTTGCTATGGTCATTATGAATATCTCGTGATGCCATTTGGAGCGACCAATGCACCGGCTATATTCATGAATCTGATAAACCAAGTTTTTCGAGAGTACTTAGATAGGTTCGCTGTTATTTTTATCGACGACATCCTGGTGTATTCAATGAATCGGAATGAACACACCGAGCATTTACGGATTGCCCTGGAGACATTGAGACAGCATCAACTCTACGCCAAGTACAGCAAGTGCGAATTTTTGCTAGATCAAGCCGGATTTCTCGGATATATTGTTTCGGGCGAAGGAATCTCGGTAGATCCAGCTAAGGTGGCAGCTGTCAGCGAATGGCCGACACTAAAGAAGGTGAAAGATATTCGAAGTTTCTTTGGATTAGCAGGATACTACCGAAGATTCATTGAAGGTTTCTCGAAGATTGCAGCACCCCTGACCAAGCTCACATGTAAAGATGAAGCATTCGTGTGGTCAGAAGTATGTGAACAAGTTTTTGTAGAACTCAAGTCAAGATTGACATCATCTCCTATTCTCGTAATACCAGATCAATCTGGAGGTTTCGTTGTACATTGTGATGCGTCCGGTAAGGGATTAGGTAGTGTTCTATATTAGCATGGAAAGGTTGTAGTTTTTGCATCAAGACAGCTGAAAGATCATGAGCATAACCATCCAATACATGACCTGGAGTTGGCAGCCATTATCTTTACACTTAAAATTTTGTGCCACTATCTTCTTGGAGAACGAGTGGATATATACACTGACCACAAAATTCTGAAGTATGTTTTTACTCAGAAGGAATTGAACATGCGGCAGCGAAGATGGTCAGAACTCATGGCAGACTTCGACATCAACCTACAATATCATTTAGGGAAGGTGAATGTTGTTCCTGATGCACTTAGCCGTTAGCCATTATCAATGAATCTGACCGCTCAGTGGAAGCTACAGCAGGAATTGCACAGGATAGAGACTGAAGTAGTTATGCCAGGTAACGCTTCGTATTTGATAAACATACAAGTCCAGTCTACTATTATCAATCAGATCAAAGCAGCTTAAGAAAATGATGCCAAGCTACAAAAGATCCGAGAACAAGTAGAAAGTGGACTTCAAACCGACTTCATCATCCACGAAGATGGATCCTTGAGATATGGAAGTAGATTGTGTGTACCACAAGATCCTGTTCGAGAAGAGTTGATGAAAGAAGCTCACAGCTCTCCGCACTCAGTACATCCCGTTGGTACCAAAATGTATAAGGATCTGCGGCAACAGTACTGGTGGCATGGAATGAAGCGTGAAGTGGTCAGAAGCGTAGCAAAGTGTTTGGTGTGTCAGCAAGTAAAGGTTGAACATCACAGACCTGCTGGTCTACATCAGCCGTTACCTATTCCAGAATGGAAATGGCAGCCCATTACCATGGATTTCGTGACCGCTCTTCCTTGCAGCACGAAGGGTAACAATGCAGTATGGGTTATTATGGATTGACTCACCAAGTCGACTCACTTTATTCCTTTTCGAGTTGGCCAATCTACCGGGACGTTAGCAATGAAGTACATGGAGGTAAACATGAATCTAAAGTAAGATTTAACCTCAAAGTGTACTAGTTTTTGATACCCATGAACTCATGCAGGAGATCGTGAGATTACATGGAGTACCAGTTTGCATGTCTCCGATCGTGACACAAGGTTCCGATCATAATTTTGGTAGAGTCTGCATGCTAGCCAGGGAACGAGTCTGAACTTCAGCACGGCTTACCATCCACAAACGGATGGATTGTCCGAGCAAAAAATTCAGATTCTGGAGGACATTCTAAGAGGTTCTATGTTAGACTTCAGAGGTTCGTGGGAAGATCACCTACACCTTGTGGAGTTTTCATACAACAATAGCTATCAGGCGAGCATTGGAATGGCACCGTTCGCAGCACTCTACGGAAGAAAGTGTTGATCACCACTAAGTTAGGACGACATCGAAGATCGTGAACTCCTTGGACCAGAGATTATCATGGCAATTGTGGACGTAGTTCGCATGATCAGGGAAAGAATGCGCATAGCCCAAGACAGACAGAAATATTGGGCAAATGCAAAGCGCCGACACCTGAAGTTCCAACTTGGAGACCATGATTTTCTGAAGATCTCTCCAAACCGAGGAGTAATCCGCTTTGGCAAGAGGGGTAAGCTCAGTCCGAGATATATAGGACAGTTCGACACATGCGAACGAGTTGGAGAAGTGGCATATCGTTTAGCACTGCCACCCTCATTGGAAGGAATGCACAATGTGTTCCATATATCCCAGCTCCGATGATATGCGAGCGACCCCAGCCACAACCTTGATCACTCCGAGCTCACTGTATAGACGTATCAAACTTATGAGAAACAACCCATTGAGATCCTAGACAGAAAAGTGAAGACACTGCGGAACAAGGAAGTAAACTTGGTCCGAGTGATGTGGAGAAAAGATTCACCAGGAGAATCAACATGGGAACGAGAAGATGACATGCGTGCAAGATAACCTTTATTATTTGTAAACTAGTCTTTATGTAATTGTAAATTTCGAGGACAGAATTTTATAAGGAGGGTAGAATGTAACGACTCTGAATTTACCGTACGAAATTTTTTCAGTTTAATGCACAGAAAGGAGTTTACAAGCCTGAGTACAATTTAAAAGTTAATTTTTAGTATGAACAGCAAGAAACCGCTTGTAACTCATTGGTAAAGCCTTGCACTGCTGTGGCATAGCCCTGTGTTCGAATCCCATCAGACACATTATATTTTTTCTGATTTTTTCTTTTAAACTTTTTGGAAACCCAAAAGTTTACACGTGCAGTGCACATAAAAATGAAAAGTCTGGAAAAATAAACATGTGTAAAAGGGTATAAAGACAGAGAGGAACACGTGGCCAAGATCCACCGGCCCATCTCCACAAAACGACCGGCGGGATGCTTCCTTTGGCCGACGCCGACGGTCTCCTATAGCCAATGGTGCTTTGCACACTTGTCGTTTCCCCTACCCCTAACTCCATTGCACTGTTTGATTACTCTTTAATTAAACAGAGACCCCTCAATTCCCCATTTATCATATTTTTAATGCATTTTAATTCACTTTTAATCTCAAAACCCTAATTCCACACTATAAATACTATCCCATGCCCTAGCCCTTCCTCATTCTGAAAATTCTAGCCAAAACCCTTAAATTTTCTCGAGTACAAGTGGAGTAGAAGAGGAGTTAGCCAACGACCAACTTCTGGCGAGGAATCGAGGCTATTCTGGCTACCCCGCGAAGCCACGACCACAAATCTAGTTTCTTCATCCTTTCCTTACCCTAAATAACTTTTATGTCCCTCCCTATCCCTCTCTTTCTTCTTGAAAAGTTCTCTTTTTCAAAACATGTCGGTAAATGGAGTTAATACTGACATTTTGTTCTAAACCCTAAATAGTTCACTTGTTCTTTTTTTTTCATCCATATTCTTACACCTTATTTGTAATCATATAAATAATGGTTAGAGAAAACTTTCACTCTAAATTATCGTGAAACCTAACCTTAAATCAACTTTACATTAAAATACCATGAACTTTGTATAATTATACCTTTAGAAAACTTCATGAGGTAATGAACCATCTCTCACAAACACACATAGTTTCCATAGCACGATACTCTTTGAACGAATCTTTGCGGCGAATACAATATATTTCATTAAACTACCATGTACTATACAAAACTGTTTTCTTTTAGATTGTATTTAAAATCCGTTTGCGATTGTGCCTCTACAACCCTTTTTAAGGGACCCGCTATTGGATGGTGCGGATTATCATACATCCTTGGGCTAGTAGAGCGAGATGCAGACCTCTTCACGGAGCATTCGGTTTCGAATGGTTTTTAATACGGTTTTAAAGAAAAACGTATTTTTCTAATTTAATAAAAATTTAATTTTTATAATTATATAAATATTATTAAAACACATATTTTCAAGATATAATAAATTACTTTTTATCTAAACATAGAAAAATGACAAGTTTCACCAAAGTACCATCAAGTTACTCAAAAGACGGGTTTTACAGTAAAATACCATGAACTATTCAAGTTAAGATAATTATCACTAAAATACCTCAAATCTCTAAAATTCACATTCATGGAAATCCTAAATAATATTATTAATTTCTCGAGATTATTTTGAAACTATATGTTAAAAATATTTTTCATAAAACCCCTTCGAGCTATATAAAACACCGTTAAGGACTTTAGTAAACATAGGTTTAAACGGGATCAATTCTTTTGAGCCTTAGAGAGCTGGAGAAAGTGAGTGCTTGCCTATTTAAGGTAGAAAACTTAACGGTGTTATCAATGATAATTGTCTTGGAAAATAACACAAATCCTGCCGTCCATGTGCAGCTGTTACCGATATCTCCCGAATCTAATTCAGGATCCAAATCAGTTCTAAGTGTCTGACTCAAGTCTGAGTCTAAATAAAAATTGAATTCAATCCAAAATAGAATCCAATTCAAATATGAATCCAAACTCTAACATGTATACTTGAACCTGAACCTGAATACCAAAACAATAGCAAAATGCAAACATGGCTTGACTTGACCGAACCATGGGTATAACTTGACTTGATTACCTGACTACTTGTTTACATCCTGAACCTGATTACATGAACAACTTGTATCAATGGTCTCGGCAAGTCTGATAATTATAATCTATATAAAACATTACACGGGGTTAAAGGGGTAGATTGGTTGGAATGTATTAAAAGTGGCACGATGATGGTCACTAAAAGAAATCTATATGAACTCTCATGCCATTATCCCGTGGGTTTTGACGGGGCCTTGTACTTACATGTTACCATAGTCCATGGGACAGTTGGACACCTCTCATATACACTGATACCTTATGTACCAAGTTACAAACAACTACGTTAGAACAAAAAACTGATACCTATATAATTTAACAGTTTCCTTCCATATTACTTGTTGTATTCCTGTCTTTCTTTTGGGACTTATCGAGTGCTAGTTCGCTGACGACATTCCTGTCTTCTCTTTTTTGAAATGTTCGTCAGGAGGACCGGACTCTTTCGAGATCAAGCCTAGCCAGGAAGACGTGGACCAGTTCACCGAGCAGCAGGACTTCTAGTTTTTTCTTGTACTTACTTTTCATTTCATATGCCACTGTTTAGGCATTGCTTTATATCTTTGTACTTCCCTTTTCAAACCAGTGTCTTGTAAAGATGAATGTTAATAAAAGTTGATGTTCATTTTATATCTCTTGTCAATTATTTTGCATTTTATATATTGCTTATTTACGCTTAAAGTATTTATTTCTGAGTAAATACGTCGCGTGCCTGCCACGTCTCCGTCTCCGTACACTAGGAAGCGGGGCGTGACAAAATTTGACTTTATCAAAAATGTAGATGAAGCATGCATTTATAGGAAGATTGTAGGAGGAGCAGTAGTCTTCCTCGTACTGTACGTGGATGACATACTCCTGATAGGGAATGATATCCCTATGCTACAATCAGTCAATCTCTTCTTGTCACAGAAGTTCTCAATGAAAGATTTGGGTGATGCCTCATACATTCTTGGGATTAAGATCTATCGTGATAGGTCTAAAAGAAAGTTAGGACTTTCACAGTCCAGGTACATTGACACCATACTGAAGAGGTTTAGTATGGAAGATTCCAAGCATAGTATTTACCCGCTTGTCATTGGATCACCCTCTCCAAAAAGATGTCTCCAAAGATTGATGAAGAAAGGGCTCACATGAGCATTATACCCTATGCTTCGGCGGTAGGATTTATAATGTATACGATTTTATGTACAAGACCAGACGTAGCTTACTCACTTAGTGTGGTAAGTAGGTATCAGTCAAACCTGGGTGAGAAGCATTGGACGGTAGTAAAGAACATTCCCAAGTACCTGAGAAGGACTAAAGAGATGTTCTTGGTGTACGGTAATAGGGACCTTCAGATCGAGGCTTTTACCGACTCAAGCTTCCAAAGTGATAAGGATGACTCTAAATCCATCTCGGGTTATGTGTTTCCCTCAATAGACAAATAAGACACCGTCGCAGACTCAACGATGGAAGCTGAGTATATAGCTGCTAACGATGCCGCAAAAGGGGCAGTCTGGATGAGAAAGTTCATTTCTGATCTTCAGGTGGTTCCATCCAATGCCAATCTAATACCCTTGTAGTGCGATAACAATGGGGCTGTAGGCTTAGCGAAAGAACCAAGGTCCCATCAGAATCCAGAAATATCTTGAGGCAGTATCACCTGATCAGGGAGATCATGGATCGCAAGGAGATAGAGGTTCGGAGAGTAGACACAAAAGACAACACAGCGGATCCATTCACGAAGGCCTTACCTCAAGCACAGTTCGAGAGGCTGTTCGATATGTTGGGGATGCGTTATGCAAATAACTGGCCTTAGTGCAAGTGGGAGATTGTAGGATATATATGCCCTAGAAGCCATTATTTGTAATGTATACTATATATATATATATATTTATATAGGACAATCTTGCTCGAAATGATAGTATGCTATCTGGTTTGACTTTATCTTAACATGTCCATATGTTCTACTAGTTATTGCGTATTACTTATACATGTTGATAAAGCCCATAGGATGTGCTTGACTACCAGCGTTGTGATGGCGGTCATACTTGTTGTTGGATATATGTATGCCCTAGAGGCCATTATATGATAGTGTATGTATCGGTATGTGTGTGTGTGTATTCAGGGGACATTCTTGCTCGACATGATAGTATGCTATCTGGTTGCACCTTTTATCTTGACATATTCGTTTGATCATGCTTTCATTCATTTGGTACATGTTGATATAGCCCTTAGGATGATGCAGGACTACTGAGATTGTGATGCGGATCATACTGGTGGGACATGTGTAGTCTATGAGCATATCCTTGAAATGTTCCTAGTCGTGGGTGTATCGAGACGGGGCATCGATATCACCAGAGTAGACTAGAGTATACGTTATTTTTCCCATATGATGGGCGATGGATGATCCCATATCCATTGGTGGGGTGACACCAAAGATCGTATACGGGTGCTCAGTGGAGACTGGGTACACTGAACAGACTTGCCGAGAACTTCTATGTGGTATTATATCTATCGTTGAATAGCAGTTCTCAGGTGACACTTGTACAGGTTAGTCTGTAGACCCGAGACCGTCACAGAGTCTTGTGTGTCTCCCACGGTACTTTGATCTCCACCCTGCCACGACTCTACTAAGTCGTGCAAAAAGGTGCATTTTGGGTACAATCCCAAGGTACATGGAGGTAATGAGCGATAGGAGGGGTTTCTTCTCTCCCGGTATTGGGGGTTAATATTGCACCATCTACGATTGGCTAAAATAGGATGTCCCTGGCCAGGGATGCTGAGATTTACTGATAAGTGTTATCAGTAGTTTCTTGATCTGTTATGAGCCATATACCAGCATGACTTATCTGAGTTATTGGGTCGACGATACCATCCCTAGAACTGATATGCAGCATATTTGACGAAGAGACCGGACTGTACGGTAAGTGTTGCCAGTTGGCTCGACAGGAGTTTTAGCAGGTTTGCTTGTGTTTCTTATGATCGCTCAATACCTAGGAGCCATTACGTACTGCTTGCGCCACTGACGGTTTGTGGGCATGTGCTGTGATCACTGCCTACTGCTAGCGTATTGACGAGTCTTAGAGTCCCACAAAGGAGTCTCCTAGCTCAGGCGAAATGATTTGGGGTGCATATGTGATATGTGTGGGAGCTCGATTAAGTGCATGTATTGGATACCGTATTTTGATCGGGCGTTTTCTATTGGACGGGTCGTATGTGATATGACCGGGTTATTAAATCAAGTGTTGATTTAATATTAAGTCCATTAGCTCATTTATTAAAACCTATTTCTTTTGTTGCATGCATGAGTGTATGTATATGTTGATGTGCATGCACACATGCAAGCTTACATGTGTCATGGTTGATGATACATTGGTGGTGGTAATGCAAGACTCATATGGTAACAATTTTTTAGATATTTTGTTTATTTGAGAAAAGCAAAATGGCAACATAATCATGGTTGACTATTCAACTCTCTTTAGTTGACAATGGTCAATGGTTTTTTAGCCCATGGTTTTGTAGTCAATGGTTTTGCTTAAACTCAAGTTACAAAATATCTAGATATTTTGTAACCATGGTTTAGCATGGATGACACCCTCTTACTCTCTTGAGTTTAGGGATGGTTATCATATTATTCTCTTGAGTTTGTTTTGTGCCATCTCCTTCTTCCTCTCTCTCCTCAAAGCTCACTAGGGTTTCAAAAGAAAGATAAATGATTAAAAAGAAAAGGTTTTTAATTGAGATCAAAACCCAATCACCATTCTACTTTAGTCTTGCCGACTAGTGTGGAGTGTTAGCTTCTTCTTCATCCTTGATCAAGACAAGCTTGGAGCTTGGTGCAAAGAGACCTCGTGGTGGATCATCTTGGACTCGGAAGGACACAAGCCAACCGGTTCAAACCTCAATCGATCCAAGGAGTTTAGGAGGAGGTCTACAAAGGTTGTATTCCCTCCCACTTAGTGTTAGAAACTTGTAGTATATGATACTAGCATGTTGTTACTCTATCTTTCTAGTTCGATTCATAGTTGGAATTGTTTAGCACCCTCTAAAATTTTTATTATAGCATGTGTGATGCAACCCTAAATCTAGTGTGGTGCTATAGAATCCCTACAGTAGTATCAGAGCCAAGCTAGAAACATAGGCAATGTTAGATAGAATACGGAAACGAAACAACTCCGAATTACAAAAATGCAACCCTTAAAATAAGCTACTCTGTCGATTTTTAAAAGTGACCAGAAAATTTTTCAAACAACAAAATACTAAGAACACAGAACAAATTTGAAGCCTTCCCCTCGGATTTTGGCCAAGCACTTCCCTCTAAAATCCGGTGAGGCCGACCCCATGTGCCCAGAAATGCTTCAAATTTTTTCTGTGCTCTGGTGTGTAGGTTTTGGGGTTTCAGGTATTGTTTGTTTATGTCAAATTTTCATGTGATGCAAATTATGCTTAGGGCCTTATTCGGAGTATTTCGTAGTCGTATGTTTTAACATTGTAATGGTAATTTGGACGATGTTCATCAATAACCCTCCATTACCCTCACTGACAATTTCCAAGTGTTGGAATTTTCATAAGTTAATTATATTCGATAGTCGTGCAAGCAACTCTATGGACCCTCTAGAAGATCAAAAACCTTAACTCGATTCTATGCCCTCGGAACTATGACTAAACCCTAAGGTTTGTCGTAGTTACGCGGTGTCATAGGTGAGGCATTGGTTTGGCCCTTCTACGGATGGATCATAGGTACTGTGGCACGCTTTTGGGTACTTTAACTTTGCTCAAGTGTTGAGCTCATCGGGGTAATTTGTGAGTGCTTGTTGACTCGATCGAAGCGTTTAACATTGTCTAGAAATTTCTGAATGTGATACAATAATTGGAATCTACACTAATTAGTTTTGTGAAAAGTAATTAGTTGCGTGTAAATCTAATATTTTAGCCTCGGTAGAATCGGGAATCTTGTTGAATTACTCGGCTTCTTTTGAAAAGGTGTTTTCATGGTTGAGACCTAAATATAAGATTTGTATTGTTAAGCATGAAATCCTGAATATGTGATATTCCGGATTTATGATGTCTAAAGGCAAAGTCGATTCCAAATGGTGTAGTTTTTCACTTTCTTTTATGTGACCGTAAGTGTAGTATGTGGTGTATCGCCGGTTTCGTTGCTATACATCAACGATAATTGGGGTACCCATACTTATTTACGTTGATGATATGAGATATTATGTGTTGCTGAGATATGATGTGCAGGATCGTCGTGAATGAATAGCCGGGGGGTTTTATGTGAGATGAGAGTTTTTCTTTTCATTCATGTAAAATTAATTGTATGTAATATTCTTTTATTGGGGCACTTCCGGGTTGAGTATAATGTCACCATTGTTGTATATCATTTACTTTTCCGCATTAGGATAGACCCAAGGAGGGGAGCACAAGTGACCGGGTTCTAGGGTTCAGTGGGAGGCCATCTCGAGTAGTCGAGACCGGGTCTCCTAAACTCTAGAATTGGTAGGGTCACTTGCCGCTCGTAGGGGTCTAGGGGTATGGGCTTGGCTATTCATCGCGACCGTGGAATCCGTATTTTCTATTGTTGGCTAAATACAAAATACGGACCTCCTAATATATCATGTATTTTCATATATGTGCTTCTGCTGTGGATATTCTGTAATGTGATTACTTTATATGCTGAGACGAATTATATATTATATATATAATATATAATAAACGTTGCTTATGTTTTGTATCCGCGCTAGTCCCGCCCCGCTATGCCGTTAGTTAAGTAACCTAACGGTCCATAACGGGACATTGTGGCGAATGCGGATGGCATAAGCGTACGTTCTATTTTCGTTTCTTTTCTGTAATGGCTAAGGACTTAAATGATGTGACTACATTAATAAGATTAATGTAAACAAAAGAAACCTAAAATGATATTGTAGAATCAGATTTGAAACCTACTCGGCTTTTTATGAAAAAGCAAGATTTCAAAAGGCGGAGCTTAAGCCACTCCTTTTTTAAACCATTAGATTCTACAACGATATAAAGTTCGAAGCGTTAAAGGTTTTCTTAAAAACTATACGCAGCCCTCCGTCATTTTAGGAAGTAGAGTACTTAGTATTCGTGCTACGTATGTTGATTATAGTCAGGGCGTAGTGTACGGTAGCTAAGTGATGTCTTCCTACACAACATATGATGAGATTAATTAGGACATTCATGTGATTATGTTGATTATAGTCAAGGGTCATATGGGTGGGTCTAATTAATCATGAAATGACGGGTAGAACTTGACTGGTACTTATGATATGTTGATTATAGTCAAGGTCATAAGTGCTAGAGGTAAAAACCATATCGGGAGTTTTAAGTGTTGAAATTTGCAATGAAATTGTATACCTTCTATGTGATAGTAAGATCCCGATCCCACTGTGAGCAATAGTTGCTCCCGGGAGAATTTTGCACTGTACAATTAGCTAACTCAGTAGGTGTCTAGAAAGGTGTCAACGGGGCTACGCCTCTGAGAAAATGAGGTTTATTTTAATTAGGTCCGTGCGAAAGTACGGGGAACCTCCCTCAGAAGTACCGGCACTGGCCTGGCTGAACGGTTAGCGAAGTTGTAGAATGTAATTAATCCTGGCTAATTTTTTCCTTTTAAGGTTTGAAGGAGAATTTGATAAAAGCAGTGGGAGACATCGATTAGATAAGATAATAAACCAATCTAATCTTTGCAAGAGTTTTCGCTGAGTGTATTCTTTTCTCTCTCCTAATGGCAGATAACCATAATTAGACTTAAGCTACTATTAGAGAAAAATAAGCTTACCGGACCAAACTATAAAGACTGGTTGAGGAACATTAACATTGCTCTCACATATGATAAAGTAACATATGTCCTCACTGCCACAGCCCCGCCCAAACCAGGCCCTGAATCTTCTGTTGCGGATAGGGAGACCCGCAAAATGTGGGATATTGACTGTACCGCCGCCAAATGCCTCGTGCTTGCATCGATGGGCAATACACATCAAAAGCAGCACGAGGAGATGGATGTTCAATCCATTTTTCTCCATACAAAGGAGTTGTATAGGGAGTAATCTCGTATCTTACGATACGAAGCATCTCGAAAGCTGTTTCAGATGCGGATGGCTCCTGGTGCTTCAGTAGGTGACCACGTTTTGAAGATGATAACTCTTATTGAAGAGCTTGAGGGCCTCGGATGGACAATGGATAATGAGCAATATACGGATATTTTTCTACAGTCTCTTCCCTCTGCCTTTGCTCCTTTCATAGCGAACTTCAACATGCACAACATGGAGAAGTCACTACCCGAACTTCTCAATATGTTGAGAAATGCGGAGAGCACGCTTAAGGCGAAGTCTCCCTCCCTGCTTGTTGGACAATCTTCTTCTTCCATCCCAAAAGACAAGGCCAAGGGAAAGAACAAGAAGAAATCCACCAAGCCGAGAGGTGGAATAAAAAAGGCAAAGGGGAAAGACAAATCTAAAGCTGCGAAGTCGGGAAAAGGAGAATGTTTCTACTGCAAGAAGACGGGACACTGGAAGCGAAATTGTACTGAGTACCTTGCTCTCAAGAAAGGGAAGCATGCTGATGCTTCAGCTTCAGGTGTGTTCGTAACTGAAAACTGTTTTTCTATAAACTTTGCTTTCTGGGTATTGGATACCGGTTCGGGTTCTCATATCTGCAATTCTATGCAGGGGCTGAGAAATAGCAGAGTTTTGAAGACAGGTGATCATACTCTTAAGGTTGGAAATGGTTCCAATGTACATGCAGTTTCAGTGGGAGAGCATCATCTGGGGTTGCCATCGGGTTGTATATTGGTTTTGAACCCATGTTATTTTGTACCAAGCATGTTTTGTAATATAATATCCGTTTTTTTGTTGGAAAATGAAGGATATCATTTTATATTGCAACACAATGTTATGAACATTAAACTTAATCAAGAGTTGATTGGTTGTGGTATACTTAATAACGGGATATACGTCCTTAATCAACACACAGTTTTCAACATACAGCACACAAACAAAAGAAAATTTTCAGATATAAATGAAGCTTTCCTTTGGCATTATAGACTTGGTCATATTAATGAAACAAAGACTAAACAAGCTTCATAAAAATGGATATTTAAATTCTTTTGAGTATAAATCTTATGCGACTTGCCAGTCTTGTATCAAAGGGAAAATGACCAAAACTCCGTTTACTGGACACGGAGAAAGAGCTACTGAGCTCTTGGGCCTCATACATAGTGATGTATGTGGGCCAATGTCTATACATGCGAGAGCCGGTTTTTCTTACTTCATAACTTTTACTGATGATTTCTCAAGATTCGGTCATGTGTTTTTGATAAAACATAAGTCTGAAGCTTTCGAGAAATTCAAGGAGTACAAATTTGAAGTAGAAAAACAAACTGGATTGAGCATCAAGATACTTCGATCAGATCGAGGTGGAGAGTATCTTAGTACAGAGTTTTTGAACTTCCTAAAAGAGAATGAGATTCTCTCTCAGCTCACTCCCCCTTACATACCATAGCACAATGGTGTGTCAGAGCGGCGGAATCGAACCCTATTAGATATGGTACGATCCATGATGAGTGATGCTGAGTTTCCCCTCTCCTTTTGGGGTCATGCATTGGAGACTGCAGATTTTCTGTTGAACAGGGTTCCGACCAAGACTGTGTCTACCACTCCATATGAGATATGGTATGGGAAGAGACCATCTCTTAAGCGAGTTAATATTTAGGGTTGTCCGGCTTTGTCATAAAGCAGAATTCGGACAAACTCGAGACACGATCGTTCAATTGTTTATTTGTGGGATATCCAAAAGATTCATATGGATATCTGTTCTAGCACAAAGAGGAACAAAGGGTGTTTGTTTCTCGAAATGCCACATTTTTAGAAAATGAGATTTTCTAAATGATACTGATGGCAATGTGGTAGATCTAGAAGAGGTTCTAGAGAAACAAATTACAAATGACGACTTGGTTGAACCTAATGTTGCAACGGAACCTAATTAACCTCAGCCGCTCCGTAGATCTAGTAGGACTTCTCGCCTACCGGAGAGATACTACGGGTTTCTCGTTGACGGTGATGGAGAAGACTGCATCATGGATGATGATGACACTACCAGTTTTCAGCAAGCTATCACGAGTGGTGACTCTGTGAAGTGGCTGGATGCCATGAGATCTGAAATGGAGTCTATGTACACTAACAAAGTGTGGACTTTGGATGTTGTACCCTATGGGGTAAAACCCGTAGGGTGCAAATGGATCTTTAAGAGAAAGATCGGTGTAGATAGGCAAGTGGAGACCTATAAGGCAAGACTTGTGGTGAAAGGATTTCGACAAAGACCAGGACTGGAGTATGACGAAACCTTTTCTCCTGTAGCCATGCTTAAATCCATTAGGATCTTACTTGCTATTTCTGCTCACTACGACTATGAAATCTAGCAGATGGACGTTAAAACTGCTTTTCTAAATGGTGATTTAGAAGAGTGAGTTTATATGGATCAGCCAGAGGGCTTCATTGATAGTGGGAGCAGAGGGAAAGCATGTAGGTTGCTTAAATCCATTTATGGATTAAAGTAGGCATCACGGAGTTGGAACATCTGTTTTGATGATGTTATCAAAGAGTTTGATTTCGTCAAAAATCCAGATGAACCTTGTGTTTATAAGAAGATTGTGGGATGTACTGTTACATTCTTCGTATTGTATGTGGATGACATTCTTCTGATAGGAAATGACGTTCCTATGCTACAATCAGTCAAACTGTTCTTATCACAAAGGTTCTCCATGAAGGACCTGGGTGATGCCTCATACATATTGGGCATAAAGATCTATAGGGATAGATCTAAACGGTTATTGGGATTGTCCTAAAGCAGGTACATTAACACCATCCTAAAGAGGTTTAGTATGGAAGATTCTAAGCGGGGTTCCTTACCCGCTAGTCATGGAGTCACTCTCTGTAAGGACTTTTGCCCAAAGACAGATGAAGAGAGAGCTCGCATGAACATTATACCCTATGCTTCTGCTGTAGGATCTATAATGTATGCGATGTTATGTACACGCCCTGATGTAGCTTATGCACTGGGTGTAGTAAGAAGGTATCAATCCAACCCAGGGGAGAATCACTGGACAGCAGTGAAGAACATTCTTAAGTACTTGCGAAGGACTAAAGAAATGTTCTTGGTGTATGGTAACGGAGATCTCCAAATGGAGGCCTTTACCGATTCGAGCTTCCAGAGTGATAAGGATGACAGCAAATCTATCTCTGGGTTTGTCTTTACCCTCAATGGAGGGGCGGTGTGTTGGAAGAGTTCCAAACAGGATACCGTTGCAGACTCCACGATGGAAGCTGAGTATATTGCTGCAAATGATGCTGCCAAGGAAGCCGTCTGGATGAGGAAGTTCGTCTCGGAGCTAGGAGTAATTTGGACCATTATTGATCCAATACCTTTGTATTATGATAATAATGGGGCTATGGCATTAGCCAAAGAGCCCAGGTCCTATCAGCCATCCAGACACATCCTCAGGCGATGTCATCTGATCCGGGAGATAGTTGATCGCCGCGAGATCGAGATTTGGAGAGTAGATACAAAAGATAACATCGCGGATCCACTCACCAAGGAACTCCCTTTACCGCAGCATGAGCGACTTTTGAGAGGTTGGGTATGAGATACGCTAATAATTGGCCTTAGTGCAAATGGGAGATTGTTGGATATATGTATGCCGTAGAGGCCATTATATGATAGTGTATGTACCGGTATGTGTGTGTTTGTGTGTATTCAGGGGACATTCTTGCTCGACATGATAGTAAGCTATCTGGTTGCACCTTTTATCTTGACATGTTCGTTTGATCATGCTTTCATTCATTTGGTACATGTTGATATAGCCCTTAGATGATGCATGAATACTGAGATTATGATGCGGATCATACTAGTGGGACATGTGTAGTCTATGAGCATATCTTTGAAATGTTCCTAGTCGTGGGTGTATCGAGACGGGGCATCGATATCACCAGAGTAGACTAGCGTATACGTTACTTGTCCCATATGATGAGCGATGGATGATCCTATATCCATTGGTGTGGTGACACCAAAGATCGTATACGGGTGCTCAGTGAAGACTGGTTACACTGAACGGACTCACCGAGAACTCCTATGTGGTATTATATCTATCATCGGATAGCAGTTCTCAGGTGACACTGGTACAGGTTAGTTAGTAGACCTAAGATATTAATAGAGACTTGTGTGTCTCCTACTGTACTTTGATCTCTACCCTACCACGGCTCTACTGAGTCGTGAAAACAGGTTGATTTTGGGTACAGTCCCGAGGCACATGGAGGCAATGAATGATAGGAGGGGTTTCGTCTCTTCCGGTATTGGGGGTTGATGTTGCACTATGTACGATTGGTTATAACAGGAATTCCCTGGCCAGGGCTGTTGAGATTTACTGATAAGTGTTATCAGTAGTTTCTCGATCTGTTATGAGCCATATACCGGTATGACTTATCTGAGTTATTGGGGTCGACGATACCATCCCTAGAACTGATATGCAGTATATTTGACGAAGAGACCGGACTGTACGGTAAGTGTTGCCAGTTGGCTCGACAGGAGTTTTAGCAGGTTTGCTTGTGTTTCTTCTGATAGCTCAATACCTAGGAGCCATTACGTACTGCTTGCGCCACTGACGGTTTGTGGGCATGTGATGTGATCACTGCCTACTGCCAGCGTATTGACGAGTCTTAGAGTCCCACAAAGGAGTCTCCTAGCTCAGGTGAAATGATTTGGGATGCATATGTGATATGTGTGGGAGCTCGATTAAGTGCGTGTATTGGATACCGTGTTTTAATCGGGCGTTTTCTATTGGACGGGTCGTATGTGATATGACCGGGTTATTAAATCAAGTGTTGATTTAATATTAAGTCCATTAGCTCATTTATTAAAACCTATTTCTTTTGTTGCATGCATGAGTGTATGTATATGTTGATGTGCATGCACACATGCAAGCTTACATGTGTCAGGGTTGATGATACATTGGTGGTGGCAATGCAAGACTCACATGGTAATAATTTTTTAGATATTTTGTTTATTTGAGAAAAGCAAAATGGCAACATAATCATGGTTGACTATTCAACTCTCTTTAGTTGACAATGGTCAATGGTTTTGTAGCCCATGGTTTTGCTTAAACTCAAGTTACAAAATATCTAGATATTTTGTAACCATGGATTAGCATGGATGACACCCTCTTCCTCTCTTGAGTTTAGGGATGGTTATCATATTATTCTCTTGAGTTTGTTTTGTGCCATCTCCTTCTTCCTCTCTCTCCTCAAAGCTCACTAGGGTTTCAAAAGAAAGAGAAAGGATTAAAAAGAAAAGGTTTTTAATTGAGATCAAAACCCAAATCACCATTCTACTTTAGTCTTGCCCACTAGTGTGGAGTGTTAGCTTCTTCTTCATCCTTGATCAAGAGAAGCTTGGAGCTTGGTGCAAAGAGACCTCGTGGTGGATCATCTTGGACTCGGAAGGACACAAGCCAACCGGTTTAAACCTCAATCGATTCAAGGAGTCTAGGAGGAGGTCTACAAAGGTTGTATTCCCTCCCACTTAGTGTTAGACACTTGTTGTATATGATACTAGCATGTTGTTACTCTATCTTTCTAGTTCGATTCATGGTTGGAATTGTTTAGCATCCTCTAAAATTTTTGTTATAGCATGTGTGATGCAACCCTAAACCTAGTGTGGTGCTATAGAATCCCTACACTTGTGAGGGCTGGGTAGTCTATAAGCATATCCTTAAAAGTGTCCCATGTCGTAGGAATATCGAGACAGCGCATCGATATTCCAGAGTTGACTGGTGTATACATTTCTAGCTCTTGACGAGGGGCAATGGTTAGTCTCACAGTTATTGGTGTGTTTCACCTAAGATTGTATACATATGCTCACTGTGAGTGGGTACACTGGACGGACTCACCGAGAACTGCTAGATGGTATTATACCTAGCGTCAGATAACAGTTCTCATGTGGCATGTGTAAGGTAGTTTGTAGACCTAACATCATCATTTGTCTCGTGTGATTTCCTACCGTGCTTTGATTACTACCTTACCACGGTTCAAAGTAGTCATGCAAATAGATTTTAATTGGGTATAGTCCCGAGCCACATAAAGGCAGTGACTGATTGTTAAGGATTCGTCTCTCCTGGTATTGGGAGTCGATGTCACACTGATTTTGGTTAGTCAACGACATAAGCCCCTGGCCAGGGCAGTTGAGAATTACTGATAGTTAGATCAGTAATTTCTCGGATGGTCTTGAGCCACACCAGCATGACTTATCAGGGTTAGTAAGGGTCTGACATTAACCATCCCTAGATCCGATATGCGATACTCTCAGACGAACAGTAGGTTCAGTAGGGGTTCATATGAGTTTGCTCGTCGGCCTTCTTTTTCGACAGGTACCTGGATAGCCGTTACAACTAGTGCCACTGATGGACTTATGGTTAAACCACTGCCAGCATACTGTCGAGTCTTTAGAATTCCACACAGATGGTTTTCCTGGTTCAGGGGAACAAAGTAGAGGCTGTAAGATTTTACGTGCACGGTTTCGATCATATACGTGTACTAGCTACACATATTTTTTTGGACGGATAATACTAGTGAGCTTAGGATTAAGCCATATTCTGGTATTATATTATTGGATTATCTTTATCTCTTGGTATTAGTATTTTTTTCAGTATGAATACTGGTATATATATACGGTAAGGGCATTCTTGTAATTTTGCAAGAAGTGATTCTAAAAGGAGACACCTTATTTTGAATATATCTATTTTTCGAAAATAGATAATAAAGTAGAGGAATGGAGATATTTGAGGCCTGGGATAAAGTATGGCTAATTCTTTTTTTTATTCATTTGCTCTGACTATTCAAGCATGGTTGCATTTTTTTATGGAAAAATAATGCATGCTAGATTTTTTGTAAAAGACTTAGCCATTCTTCACTTGCTTATTCTAGACTTCATTCTACACTTTGCATTCTCTCTCCATTGCTCTCCTTCTTGCTCAAACACTAACCCTCACATTTGTTGTGAAACCTAGGATTTTTTAAGATAAATTAGTCCAATTAATTCTCTAAATCTCCTAAGCTACTTAGATTATCAATCTAGGTACTTTAGTTACCTCATTCTTGAGGTTAGAGCTTGAACTATAGACTCTCGGGTGGATCATCTTCAACACGAGGAAGCCGACGACCAAGCTTGTTCCGTACCATCTTGGAGCTTAAGAAGGGGGCAAGAAGACCCGAAGGACTAGAATCATCAAGGTATAAACCACTAACATAGTAGTTTAGAACTTTTATGAGTTTAGTTAGTTAAGGTTTATGAATGATCTTGGAAGTTTAGTCAATGTTACTTGTATAAAAATCGTTTTTTTAAATTCCGCCTCTCCACAAGCCTTGTGGAGTGTGTGACATCGACTTACATAGCGGAGATAGATCATCTAGTTTTGTTGTGACAGTCATAAAGTTTGACTTCATTAGAATAACAGATGGACCTTGTTCCCTGATTAAAAAATCAGGAAAAAGCTTCAGAGGAAGCATCACGTGCTCACACGTGACCAGTGGTCACGTGTTGGCACGTGATGGTTGAGCAGCGGAAAAGAACATAGCACTGAAGAGGATCCCTCGTGCTCACACGTGACCGAGGGTCACGTGCTCACACGTGACTGGTTTTAAAAGCCCTGCTGTTCAACAGAATTAAATTCTGAATAAGATCATTTAAATCTTTCCAAATTGGAGAAGAATTGTGTAAAACCGTTGGATTAAGAATCCGAGGGTGATTAAATAACACCAATTGATGGAAAAATCTTGGACATGGAAAGATTTCCCCTAAATCTCACCGAAATAACAGAAAGAATATCTTTGGATTTAAAATCCAACGGTAAATAAAATTCACCTAATAATCTAAAGGCCCGGATCAATGATGAAAACAAATCAAATCTTTCAATGAAAGATTTACCAAACAGATTGATTCTTTTCCTTCTCCTATAAATAGGAGCCAAAGGAGAGAGCGGATAGGACTTTTTTTGAATATGGAGAAAAATACAGAGAGAGAGAGAGAGAGCGCCTTGGAATCTTAAAAATTCAGAGAGAAAGGAAAAAAGAATTTGATTCTCTACAAGAAAGACCCTAGGTAAGAAAAAAGGCGATAAAGGTTTCAAAAAGAGAATTTAATTCTCAATCCAAGAGTTTAACTCTTATATTAATAGAAAAGAGCTTAGCTTTTTCTCTGGTTGAAGATCTGCACAGTGCACATCTCCCTATAGGTTGAGAATTTAATTCTCATCGGGTCGAGATCCTGCCATGCAGATCTAAAACATAGAGGAGGAATTGAGTTCTGAGAATTTAATTCTCTAAAAATATAGGAATTTAATTCCTCCAAGATAAAATTAGGGTTTAACCCTATGCGAGAATTCAATTCTCTAAAATTATAGGAATTTAATTCCTTCAAGATGAACAGAACTAGGGTTTTACCCTAATTGAGAATTTAATTCTCTCAAACTCACAGGAATTTAATTCCTCTTAAAAAGAAATTAGGGTTTCACCCTATGCCAGAACTTAATTCTTCACATATATGGGAATTTAATTCCTACAGAATGTAAATTAGGGTTTAACCCTATCCAAGAATATCATTCTTCAAAAAGAAAGTGGGAATTTAATTCCTCTAAAGTTATTGCTAGGGTTTAACCCTATGAAGAATTTAATTCTTAAAAGATGAACAGATCTTTAAATATGCAAAGAATCAGGGTCGCGTGTCCCCATGTGACCCCTGTAAAGATCTACAAGAAAAGAACTTTGAGGCAACGCCTCACGTGCCCCACGTGACCCTGTAAAAGATCCACAAGAAAGAAGCGCTGGGCGCCCTCACATGTCATCACGTGATCCCCAGTGAATACGCTAATAAATCAGGGCACGAGCACCCATCACGTGCCTACACGTGATGGCTGTGAGAATTAAAAGTGTTAAACACTTATCTGCAGAACAAAATGAAGGGGATCTGGCCCCACTTTTTGGTGCCATCACGTACTCCCACGTGATCCCCCCCTCTGTTAATGTTTGATACTAATTTGATAATTTTGTTGCCAGTATTTAACACTGTTATCTGTTAGTGTTTAACACTAATTTGAGAATCATAACTTTTTAGTGTTTAACACTAATTTGATAATCACAATTTTTAGTGTTTAACACTAATTTGACAATCTTATTTCCAGTATTCAACACTGTTGGTCCTTAGTGTTTAACACTAGCTTTAGCCCAATTGGCTAATTTTCTAGAGGCAAAGCCTCCGCTGCAATTGAATATGTCTAATGGGCCAACAGAGGGCCAATATTCCAAACATGATTGGACTTAGCCCAGGAAGGCCATAAGTCCTCAATTCAAACTTAACTGAGCCAATGGGTTCATAATATAATTAATTGGTCTTAGTTCCAAAACTGGACTATAGATCATTTAATCCATCCTGGGTTCAAGGGTACATCTCTTCACTCCTTTGATATTTGTCGTTGTAATTCCTCAACGTCTTCAAAGAGGTGACGGGTCCCGACAACCATACATTTCATAGACTGTGGGGTCCTTAAACTCATGAACTATAAGATCCTTAACCTTGACCGTGATGTCTTAAAACTAACAATGGACTGTGGGGTCCTTAAACTCACGGACTATGATGTCCTTAATCTCGACCGTGATGTCTTAAAATTAACACCGGACTGTAGAGTCCTTAAATCCATGGACTATGATGTCCTTAACCTTGACCGTGATGTCTTAAAACTAACAATGGACTGTGGAGTCCATAAATCCACGGACTATGAGGTCCTTAACCTTGACCGTGATGTCTTAAAAGTAACAATGGACTGTGGAGTCCTTAAATCCACAGACTATGAGGTCCTTAACCTTGACCGTGATGTCTTAAAACTAACATTGGACTGTGGAGTCCTTAAATCCACGGACTATGATGTCCTTAACCTTGACCGGGATGTCTTTAAACTAACAATGGACCACCATGTCTTTAAACTGGTAATTGACCGCAATGTCCATAAACTAAACAATAGAGCCCAAATGCTCTTTTGTTGGGTCTAAACGATCCCGTTAAGTTGATCTTAGTCTGAAACGAGATTAACGTATCCTTAACAAACCGTTAAGTTGGTCTTAGTCTAAAATTAGACTAACGTATCCTTAACAAACGTTTAAGTTGATCTTAGTCTCAAATGAGGCTAACGTATCCTTAAACCCAAACCCACAAACCCAAATCTAAGAAAGATACGGATTTGGACTAGTCCACACCCTACGGGCGATAACATAACTTAGTCTCCGTATACAATCCACGGGCAACCACAAACAAAACAAACACCCACGACACGAAGTGAAATTCTGGAGAAGGAGAAAGTTGCTACCGCGGTGCGGTAGCGTAATTAACTGCAGGGGCTTGCGCCTGTAGGGAAGAGCGTCCCCACAATCAAAACCCCTCGAACGAGGGGGAATCTGACGAAGTCTGCTACATCGGCCGCATCCGTCTAAACCTCCGATACACGGTGCCATAAATCAACTTGGGATCTTCGGAGAGTGGACGGATAAAACCAAATAGCATCTACCCCGAATCTCAGGCAAGACAGTCCGTTTTGCGCGTCTTTCGGAGGGGAACAGATTCTGGCACGCCCGGTGGGACCTTTTCCTCTTTCCACTCCACACTTCGTGTGTCGTGATTCGCGAACTAATCACGGTTCGCTAATGGTTGCCCTTGGGTTTTGAAGTACTAAGATTTGGTGTTTCATTTGCTGCAGAAAGCAAAAGGATCAATGGCTGGCAACTGCTCAAGCTGCTCCAACTGCAAATGCAACCGACGCTCCGCCTCACCTGGAGGTGTAGCCTATGGACCGCAGGCTGCTTCCCTATTCACTATGCCTGTGGAGCAGGTGACTCAGGCTACCACCGGTCTGTTCTTCGGGACCATGCTCTCGCCAGTGAACGTTAATATCCAGCTGCCAAAGGAAGCGCGAAAGAAGTCGGTCTTCGATCGGCTCACTACTACGACGGCCCCTCTCAACGGGTCGTCCAATGCCAACTCCTCGGTCTTCACCAGACTGAGCCTGAACTCCGATGAGCCTGCCAAGAAGCCCATGACCCCTGAAGTGGCCGTCCCGAGGAAGATAGCCATATCTGCTCCTGAAGTCATCAAGACGGCTTCTCCTGCCAAAGAGTCGGTCTTTACAAAACTGACTATCCCGGCTCCCGTTCCTGCTCGAAGGTCTGTCTTTGACAGGTTGGTTACCGTTACTCGAAAGGCATCAGTCTTCAAGAGGCTGGCAACAGTGGCGCCTCAACTAGATAGGGGGCAAGACGAAACCATCCCCATCGCCGAACCAGCCCCAACAGCTCGACACGCTCGACGTCGCCACTGGCGCCGAGTAAGGATGGCCGGGAGCAACTCCCCCTCTGGGCTGACCCCACCAGCTCCAACGGTGGAAATCAATGCTGCTGTTCCGACTGGGAACAGTTTTGAAATGCTCAACAAGGTGCGCAGAAACTCTCCGACTGCCACGCTGAAAAGATCCCCTCCACCTGCGGAGAATGTTACAGAAATAAAGCCAGAGCATCCCCCTCAACGGCTGTCCTCCAAAATTTACAAGGTCTGGCGACGTGTTCAGGACTCAGTAATCATTCGAGATCACTCTCACCGGCAGAAGAAGGTGAAAGTTTAGGAAGAAAAGAACCGTCCTGTCAAACCACAAAGGACGACAACCACTTGGGTGCCCGCTGCAACGGCTCCCTCCACGTTAACTACTCAAAACAGAAGAAGGCCAGAGAAAGTCCCCACGCCTGCAGCAAATGTCAAAGACAGTAAACCTAAACACCCTAAGTCTTGGGGCATGGTGGTGCATACGGTCTACATGGCGTTCGGGAAAGAGGACAGCCATACATCTACAGGTCATAGACCGCTTACGCGATCGATGACTAAAGCTCAGGAGCAGCAGCAGAAGCTCCAAGAAATGATGAATGTGATGGCCGCACTCACTGGGCCAAAAGAATGCCCCGAAGCGTCCTCGGATCAACGCCAGGAGAAAGAAACTGACGCTGAATTCCTTCGCAGGATACTTGAGAAGAAGGACAAAGAGGCTGCGGAACAAGCAGCTAATATAAAACGAAAGGCCCTTCTATTTCAGGACATGGTAGGGATGGTGTTTGTTAGTTGTATGTATGCCCTAGAGGCCAGTATTGTACAGATGATGTATATTATATTGGATGCTTGGACATATATAGAGATGACTTTCTTGCTCGATATGATAGTATGCTATCTGGTTGCTCTTTATCTTAACATGTACACTTGTCACTTTATACTGTCTTATAGTTACATGTTGATAAAGCCCTTAGGATGTGTACTTGACTACCTGGACTATGATGCAGATCATACTAGTAGGAACATGGTAGTCCATAAGTACATCCTTCAAGGTCTCTAGTCGTGGGTGTATCGAGACGGGGCATCGATATACCAGTGTAGACTAGCGTATATGCTTCTCGACCCATGAGATGGGCCATGGATGATCCCATATCCATTGGTGTTTGACATCAGAGATGGTATACGGGTGCTCAGTAGAGACTGGGTACACTGGACGGACTCGCCGAGAACTCCCAGATGGTATTATACCTCACGTCAGATGGCAGTTCTCAGGTGACACTTGTGCAGGTTAGTCTGTAGACCCGAGATCGTCATAGAGTCTTGTGTGATTCCCACTGTGCTTTGATCTCCACCTTACCACGTCTATGAGGGCGTGCAAAACGGTGGTCTTTGGGTACAGTCCCGAGTTACATGGAGGCAATGAGCGATAGGAGGGGTTTCGCCTCTCCCGGTATTGGGGGTTGATGTTGCGCTGTGCTCGATTGGCCGTAACAGGGAAGTCCCTGGCCAGGGCTGATCAGAGATTTGCTGGTAAGTGTTACCAGTAGTTTCTCGACCCGTTATGAGCCTCACATCGGCACGACTTATCGGTTACTGGGGTCTGACGTTTACCACCCCTAGACTTGATATGCGACATATCAGACGAACAGACCGGACTGTACGGTAAGTGTTAGTGGTTGGATTCACAGGAGTGTGAGCGGGCTAGCTCGTCGATCTTCTGATCGCTCAATACCCGGATGGCCGTTACGTTTAGCAGACCGCTTGCGGCTTGTGGGTGCTTGATATGATCATCATCTGCTACCGGCGTATTGACGAGTCTTTAGAGTCCTACACAGAGATTTCCTGGCTCAAGCGAAACGAAATAGGAGCGCATATGAGATATGTGCAGGACCGAGAATAATGCGTGTATGTGATACCGTATTCCATTCTCACGATGAATGTATCGATTGGTTATATTCGATATAACCTAGATATCGAATCGTTGATTCGATAAATCGATACATTGTATACTAGTCGGTTATGTGCGACATGACCGGATCGTTAAATCAAGTGTTGATTTAATGATTTAATGTATAATTATATATTTGATATATTACTTTGCATTAACTAGTATTGGTTCACTTTAAATGGTTTTTCTCACTTGATGTGCAAGTTGTATATGTGATATACTTTTATGCACATGTTTGTATCATGTTTGATGATACTTGCTCATTTGGTTAAGTGTATAGAATTAAACCATGGTTAAGTTGATGATTAGGGTTTTGCTTATTCATTTATTTATTTATTTGTTTATTTGTTTATTTGGAAAAGATTTTGATGAGAATGGTGGCTTTCTTTGTTTCTAGTTGAAGCTTCATGAAGCTTTGACTTTCTAACCATTCTTGTCTTCATGCTTAACCCTAACCCTTCCAAGTAACCATGGTCAATTCTCTACACTCTACCTTAGTTAGTATATGATAAGTATTCATTTTACTTTTCAATTTTAATTAAGACTTATCATATTCTAGCTTCATCTTCTTCTTCATCTTCAAAGAAAAAGCTTAAGTCCATTAATGGCAACTTGAGCTAAAGTGTGAGAAATCCAATTCTAAAGTGAACCCACCTCCTATTTCTTCACCCTCTACCTCTTGCCAAGTAGTATAGGGTGTTTTTTTCACAAGTTTCACAACTTGATGGAGTTGGAGCTTGAACTTGTGATGCCTCGACGTAGATCATCTTCGGCACGAAGCCGACGACCTAGCCCGCCCATTTCTCCGATCAAGCCGACGATTGAGTCCGGGATTCGAGATGGACAGCGAGAGGATGCCTACATAGAGCTAAGGAAGTGGAGAACCGGATCTACAAAGGTTGTAGCCTCTCTCTTTTAGTTAAATTGTTAACTAGTTTCGTTTTTCGCCTAAACTTCTAGTCAACGATCCGTATTAGGGTTTCTCGGCACCCGTAAAAATTGAAATTGGCATGGTTGATGCCTTGTGAGACCTCATTAGTGTGCCTAGGAACCCTACAGTGGTATCAGAGCCTAGCTAGAGCCTTAGGCGAAGAGTAGACGACGTTTGAAACCCGATCGAACCGTAACCCTAACTACCAATGTGCTCTCTGGACATTTTCTAAAAACTGGGTTTTTTCCATATTAAAAATGCTTAAAAAATTCAGCAGGGAATTCTAAGAATTACGATGCAAAATTTATCCCATGATCTGCTAAGGGCGCGGCGGAACCGCGGCAGAAGCCTGGCTTCTGCGGCGGTTCCGCGGCCATCTGATGACATCATCTGTCCATTTTTGCACAGTAATTCCTATTTTATTATGCTGAATTTTATGGGAATTTTTAATTTGACTCAAGAGTTGAGTGTTCTGGGGTTGTATTGGGAATCGACGATTCGATCGGATTATCAAATTTTGTCTATGTGGCTTTCCGGATAATTTAAGAATATGTTAAAAGGTTCGACCGGATATAATACCCAACTTTTCCCCTGCCGGAAAATTTCCAAGTGTTGGATTTTTCTGTGGTTTAAAGACGTTCTGAGTAGTGCAAGTAACGCGATGGTCCCTCTAGAAGACAACAAACCTTAACTCGATTATGTGACCGTCTTGAACTGCCCTTTGAACCTTCGGATTTGGGGCAGTACGGCGTGCCACATGTGAGGCGTTGGCTTGAACCTTCTACGGCTGGACCGTTGGTACTGAGGCATGAAGTGAATGTCTTTGAACTTATTTCATGTGTTGAACGGTTTCGGGAAAACTTGGGTGTTCGAATGTTCGATCGGAAAGTTTAATATTTTCTATTTGTCCGGAATGAGATACAATAATTGGAATTCACAAACAGTTATGAGATAACTGGATGAATGTTATAAATCTAGCGGTTTAGTCTCACTTGATATTGAAAAGAGTTTTCGATAATGGGACTAAAATGCGGGGTTTATAATTGTTAGGCATGTGATGTCTAAGTATTTCATTTGATTAGGCATGCGATGTCTAAGGAGGTTGCGGATTCCAACTGTTGTAGTTTTACACTTTCTTTTCTGTGACCGTAAGTGTAATATGTGATATCGCCGGTTTCGTTGCTATATGTCAACGAAAATTGGGATGCGCATATTTACTTACGTTGATGACATGTGATGTTATGTGTTTGCTGGATATGTTATATTGGATTGTCGTGTTCGAATAGCCGGGGTTTTTTATGTGAGATGAGTGTTTTTCATTTTCATTCATGTAAAAACTTGTATGTAATATTCTTTTATTGGGGCACTTCCAGATTGCGGAAGTTGTCACCTTTTGTATATTATTTACTTTTCCGCATTAGGATAGACCCAAGGAGGGGAGCATAAGTAACCGGGTTCTAGGGTCCAGTGGGAGACCATCTCGAGGAGTCGAGTCCGGGTCTCCTAACCCTAAAATTGGTAGGGTTGCTTGCCGCTCTCGTAGGGGTCTAGGGGTGTGGGATTGGCTATTCATCACGACCGTGGAATCCGTGTTTTATACTGGCTCGTATTGAAAACACGGACGTCCTAGTATATCCAATGTTTCATATGTTTCTTCTGCTGCGATATCTGTGATGTGATCATGTGATGTTCTGTGATAGATACAGTATATAGTATATATGATATATTATATAGACGTTACTTATGTTTTGCACCCGCACTAGCCCTGCCCTGCTCTGTCGTTAGTTACCTAACCTAACGGTGCACGAGGGGACATCCAGGCGAATGCGGATGGCATAAGTGTACGTCATATTTATCTGTGATGTTTAGGTGACTTAAATGATGGGACTTCATTAATGTGATTAATGAAAGAAAAGAAACCTAAGATGTCGTAGAATCAAATTTTAAACAAAACAGGTAGCTACAGTTCTTGCTTTGCATAGCGGTATATATGATATACCCTGCACCTTATTCGATAAGGAAAGGACCGAGATCCCTTCACCGGGAGTGACTCCTTTAGCAATAACTGGCAGATGCTACACACTTGGTTTGACTTTTGATTGCTTCTATAGTTTCTGCTTTGCACAGTGATATATATGATATATCCCGCACCTTATTCGATGAGGAAAGGGCCGACGATCCCTTCACCGGGAGTGATCCCTTTAGCAAAACTAGAAAAGCCTCGAAAACACTCCATTTCAAAATCATTTGATTCTACAACGATATCAAGTTCATTACGCAATAGGTTTTCAGAAAAACCTGTCGTAGCCCTCCGTCATTTCAGATAAGTACTAGTTAGTATTCGTGCTACGTTTGTTGACTATATTAAGGCGTAGTGTGCGGTAGCTAATTAGTGCTTATCTGCATAAGCATATGATGCGATTGGATTAGGGTAGTCGTGCGACTTTGTTGATTATGTTAAGGGTCGTGCGGGTGGGTTTAATTCAATCGGGAAATGACGGGTTGAACTTGACTAGCACTTATGATTTGTTGACTATGTTAAGGTCATATAGCTGCTAGGGGCAAAATATTATCGGGAATTTCAAGTGTTGAAATTTGCAATGAGATTGCATACCTTCTATGAGATAGTTGGATCCCGATACCCACTGCGAGTAAGAGTTACTCCTGGGAGAGTTTTACACATTACAATTAGCCGATCAAGTAGGTGTCTAGAAAGGTGACAACGGGGTTACGCCTCTGGGAAAACGAGGTTTACATTAATTAAGTTCGTGCGAAAGCACGGGGGACCTCCCTCAAAGTACCGATACTGGCCTGGCTGAAAGATTGGCGAACTTGTAGTGTGTAATTAATCCCGGCTAGTCTTTCCTTTTAAGGTTTGAAGGAAGATTTGATAAAAACCAGTGGGAGCCATCCTGATTAGATAAGATAATAACCAATCTGATCTTGCAAGAGCTGTTAGTTATATGTATGCCCTAGAGGCCATTACTATACATAGGATGTATATTGTAGTGGATGCTTGGACATATATAGGGAGGACTTTCTTGCTCGACATGATAGTATGCTATCTGGTTGCTCTTTACCTTAACGTGTATACTGATTGTCTCTCTGTTACATGTTGGTAAAGCCCTTAGGATGTGTACTTGACTACCTGGACTATGATGCGGATCATACTAGTGGGGACATGGTAGTCCATAAGTACATCTTTCAAGGTCCCTAGTCGTGGGTGTATCGAGACGGGGCATCGATATACCAGAGTAGACTAGCGTGTACCTTCTCGACCCATACAGATGGGCGATGGATGATCCCATATCCATTGGTGTTTGACATCAGAGATGATATACGGGTGCTCAGTGGAGACTGGGTACACTGTACGGACTCGCCGAGAACTCCCAGATGGTATTATACCTTACGTCAGATGGCAGTTCTCTGGTGACACTGGTACAGAGTAGTCTGTTGACCCGAGATCGTCATAGAGTCTTGTGTGGTTCCCACTGTGCTTTGATTTCCACCTTACCACGTCCAAGAGGGCGTGCAAAACGGTGGCTTTTGGGTACAGTCCCGAATCACATGGAGGCAATGAGCGATAGGAGGGGATTCGTCTCTCCCGGTATAGGGAGTTGATGTTGCGCTGTGTTCGATTGGCTATAACCGGAAATCCCTGGCCAGGGTTGCTGAGATTTATTGGTAAGTGTTACCAGTAGTTTCTCGAACTGTTATAGACCTCATATCGACACGACTTATCGAGCTATTGGGGTCTGACGTTTACCACCCCTAGGCAAGATATGCGACATATCAGACGATCAGACCGGACTGTACGGTAAGTGTTACTGGTTGGATTCACAGGAGTGTGAGCGGGCTTTCTCGTCGATCTTCTGATCGCTCAATACCCGGGTGGCCGTTACGTTTAGCAGACCGCTTGCGGCTTGTGGGTGTTTGATATGATCATCACCTGCTGCCAGCGTATTGACGAGTCTTTAGAGTCCTACACAGAGGTTTCCTGGCTCAAGCAAAACGAAATAGGAGAGCATATGAGATATGTGCGGGACCGAGAATGATACTAGTATGTGATACTGTATTCGATTCTCGCGATGAATGTGTCGAAAGGTTGTATGCGATATAACCTAGTTATCGAATCAAGGATTGATTCGATAAGCTGATACATTGGATACTAGTCGGTTATATGCTATATGACCGGATCGTTAAATCAAGTGTTGATTTAATGATTTAATGCATAATTATATATTTGATATATTACTTTGCATTAACTAGTATTGGTTCACTTTAAATGGATTTTCTCACTTGTTTGTGCACAATGTATATGTGATATGTTTTTGTGCACAAGTTTGTATCATGTTTGATGATGCATGCTAACTTGGGTTTGTGTAAAGACTAAACCATGGTTATATGAATGGTTAGGGTTTTGTTTTCTTTTTCATTTATCTTATTTATTTATTCATTTTGGAAAATGAAAAGCATAAAGAGAAAATGGTTGCTAATTTTGTTTCTATTTGAAGCTTCTTGAACCTTTGACCAAAGTGACCATTTTGTCACATGCTTAACCCTAACCACTACATTTAACCCTAGTTTAATCTCTACACTTGACCATGGTTTACATTATGATAAGTATTCATTTTCTTTTCATTTTAAAGAACTTATCATAATATTAGCTTCTTCTTCTTCATCTTCTTCAATGAAGAAAGCTTGACTTCATCAATGGTGATTGATGAAAAAGAGTGAGAAATCCAATTCTAAAGTCTACCCACTTCCTATTTCTTCATCCTCTACCTCTTGCCAAGTAGTAGAGTGTGTTTTCTTCACAAGTTTCATGACTTGGTGAAGTTGGAGCTTGATCTTGTGATGCCTCGACGTAGATCATCTTCGGCACGAAGCCGACGACCTTGCCCGCCCATTTCTCCAATGAAGCCGACGCTAGAGCCCGGGTTTCCGTTTGGACAGCGAGGAGACTTCATTGCGGAGCTATGGAGGTGGAGGACCGGATCTACAAAGGTTGTATATCCGTTCTCTTAGTAAAATAGTTTACTAGTTCTTTTTCGCCTAGACTTCTAGCCAACGATCCGTATTAGGGTTTCTCGGCACCCGTAAATTTTGAAAATGGCATGGTTGATGCCTTGTGAGACCTTATTAGAGTGCCTAGGAACCCTACAGTGGTATCAGAGCCTAGCTAGAGCCTTAGGCGATGCGTAGACGGAGTTTGAAGTCCGATCGAACCGAAAACCTACATCCAAAATGCTCTCTGGACATTTTTGAAATTCGGGGATTTTTCAGAATTAAAAATATGCAGAAAAACCAGCAGGAATTTATAAGAATTACTGTCAAGTTCGATGACCTAATTCCATAAATGTGCGGCGGAACCGCGGCATTAGCGTGCTAATGCGGCGGTTCCGCGGCCCTTTTGTCTCTTCTCCCATTAAATTTTGCACAGTAATTCCTATTTGGCAGTGCTGGTTTTCCTGGGAAGTTTTAATCTGAAATAAAGAGTTGAGTATTTTGGGTTGTATTGGGAGTTCGTTTATTCGATCGGATTGTCAAACTCTGTCTATGTGTCTTTCCGGATGATTTTTGAATAAGTTAAAAAGTTCGACCGGATATAAATACCCAACTTTTCCCCTGCCGGAAAATTTCCAAGTGTTGGATCTTTCCGTGGTTTAACGACGTTCTAAGTAGTGCATGTAACGCGATGGTCCCTCTAGAAGACAACAAACCTTAACTCGATTATGTGACCGTCTTGAACTGCCCTTTGAACCTTCGGGTTTGGGGCAGTACGGCGTGCCACATGTGAGGCGTTGGCTTGACCCTTCTACGGCTGGACCGTTGGTACTGAGGCACGAACTGAATGTTGTTAGACTTATTTCATGTGTTGATCTGTTTCGGGAAAACTTGGGTGTTTGACTGTTCGATCGGAAAGTTTAACATTTTCTATTTATCTGGAATGGGATACAATAATTGGAATTCACAAGTAGTTATGAGATAACTGAATGAATGTTATAAACCTAGCAATTTAGTCTCACTTGATCGGTTGCCACGGAATTTTGATGTGATCAAAAGTCCGTCGCAATCACGTAGCGTACGCGGATACTCGCCGGGTAAACATAATAGACAGCCTCACTCCATAGCCCCGACCAAGTGACTGTAGGAGAACCCCGTCGCCGAAAGCATCCGTTCGGGTGCTCGCGGCAGCGGTGTTCCGCCTTGGTGCACTTCATCGACGGTATCAGGGGTGCGGCCGTCTACTGAAGTTTGCGAAGAGCATTCGATCAGGATGTCGGGAATCTTGTTGAATTACCCGACTTGATATTGAAAAGTGTTTTCGATAATGAGACTAAAATGCGGAGTTTATAATTGTTAGGCATGTGATGTCTAAGTATTTCATTTGATTAGGCATGAGATGTCTAAAGAGATTGCGGATTCCAACTGTTGTAGTTTTACACTCTCTTTTCTGTGACCATAAGTGTAATATGTGATATCGCCGGTTTCGTTGCTATATGTCAACGAAAATTGGGATGCGCATATTTACTTACGTTGATGACATGTGATGTTATGTGTTGCTGGATATGTTATATTGGATCGTCGTGTTTGAATAGCCGGGGGTTTTTATGTGAGATGAGTGTTTTTCATTTTCATTCATGTAAAAACTTGTATGTAATATTATTTTATTGTGGCACTTCCAGGTTGCGGAAGATGTCACCCTTTGTATATTATTTACTTTTCTGCACTAGGATAGACCCAAGGAGGGGAGCACAAGTAACCGGGTTCTGGAGTCCAGTGAGAGACCAACTCGAGGAGTCGAGTCCGGGTCTCCTAACTCTAGAATTGGTAGGGTTGCTTGCCGCTCTCGTAGGGGTCTAGAGGTGTGGGTTTGGCTATTCATCGCGGCCGTGGAATCCGTATTTTATACTGGCTCGTATTGAAAACACGGACGTCCTAGTATATCCAATATTTCATATGATTCTTCTGCTGCGATATCTGTGATGTGATCATGTGATGTTCTGTGATGGATACTTTATATAGTATATATGATATATTATATAGGCGTTACTTATGTTTTACACCCGTGCTAGTCCTGCCCCGCTCTGCCGTTAGTTACCTAACCTAACGGTGCACGAGAGGACATCGAGGCGAATGCGGATGGCATAAGTGTACGTCGTATTTATCTGTGATGTTTAGGTATATAAATGATGGGACTTCATTAATGTGATTAATGAAATAAAAGAAACCTAAGATGTTGTAGAATCGAATTTCAAAATAAAACAGGTAGCTACAGTTCTTGCTTTGCACAGCGGTATATATGATATATCCTGCACCTTATTCGATGAGGAAAGGACCGAGATCCCTTCACCGGGAGTGACTCCTTTAGCAATAACTGGTAGATGCTACACACTCGGTTTGTCTTTTGACTGCTTTTAAGAGTTTTTGCTTTGCACAGTGATATATATGATATATCCCGCACCTCATTCGACGAGGAAAGGGCCGACGATCCCTTCACCGGGAGTGACCCCTTTAGCAAAACTAGAAAAGCCTCAGAAACACTCCATTTTAAAATCATTTGATTCTACAATGATATAAAGTTAATTACGCAAAAGGTTTTCTTATAAACCTGACGTAGCCCTCCGTCATTTCAGATAAGTCCTAGTTAGTATTCGTGCTGCGTTTGTTGACTCAGTCAAGGCGTAGTGTGCGGTAGCTGATTAGTGCTTATCTGCAAAGCATATGATGCTATTGGATTAGGGTAGTCGTGCGGCCTTGTTGACTCAGTCAAGGGTCGTGCGGGTGGGTTTAATTCAATCAAGAAATGACGGGTTGAACTTTACTTGTGGTCTATGATTTGTTGACTCAGTCAAGGTCATAGATCGCTTGGGGCAAAATATTATCGGGAATTTCAAGTGTTGAAATTTGCAATGAGATTGCATGCCTTCTTTGAGATAGTTGGATCCCGATACCTGCTGCGAGTAAGAGTTACTCCTGGGAGAGTTTTACATATTACAATTAGCCGATCAAGTAGATGTCTAGAAAGGTGTTAATGAGGTTACGCCTCTGGGAAAACGAGGTTTACATTAATTAGGTTCGTGCGAAAGCACGGGGGACCTTCCTCAAAGTACCGACACTGGTCTGGCTGAAAGATTGGCGAACTTATAGTTTGTAATTAATCCCGGCTAGTCTTTCCTTTTAGGGTTTGAAGGAAGATTTGATAAAAACAGTGGGAGCCATCCTGATTAGATAAAATAATAACCAATCTATTCTTGGAAGAGCGCACGCTGAGTGTTTTCTTCTCTCTCTCTCCAAGTAGCGACCATATCACGCCTTAATCAAGATAATAATACGGATATTTGACCGAACCCGCTTGTTATACTGGGCTGGGGAACGTTGGTCCCGCTCCAACTTATAATTGTTATAAGACAGAGCAGGAAATTGGGGAATACCAGATTTCCCGTGCCGCCCAAACGAAGAGAGTGCATGCTGATGCATCATCTTCGGGTGTGTTCATTACAAAGAACTGTTTCTCTGTATCCTCTACGTCCTGGGAATGTGATACCAGATCAGGATCCCAGATATGTAATCTGTTACATAGTGCTACAGCTAGGTAGAGAACTGAGAACGGGTGATTAGTTTCATGAGGCAGAAAACGGGGCAAGTGTTGCAGCCAAGTCTGTTGGTCACTGTCACCCTGTATTACCAATACATTAATTCTGAACAAATGCTATTAGACACCGAACCTGATATACAAAATCATATCTATCTCTTTATTAGTAAAGAAATGATAAAATTTTGTATAGTTGGACAATGTTTTGAACATTTCCTATATCAAAAGTTGATCGGTTCAGGCACGTTATCTAAAAGCATTGATGTTCTAAATCAAACTACAGTTCTTTAGTATACGGAACACACACAAGAGGAAGAGTTCAGAGATGAACGAATCCTTCTTGAGGTATTGTAGACTAGGTCAGATCAATGTGACCCGACTAGCTAGAGTTACATAAAGATGCATATTTAAATTAGTTTGAATTTACATCTTGTGAAACTCGCCAGTCATGTCACAAAGATTAGATGACCATAGCCCTGTTTATTGGAAACAGAGAAAGAGTTAATGAACTCTTGGGACTGATACATGATGATGTATGTAAGGTCCCCTGTCTACATATGCCAGGACTGGTTCTTTGTACTTCATTACATTCTCTGATAATCTCTCAAGATTCAGACATATGTTCCTGTTGAAACACAAGTCCAAACCTTTTGAGATATTCACAGAATATAAGTTAGAAGTAGAGAACCAATACGGGTATAAGTATTATGTCCTTTGATGAGATCGAGGAGGAGAATACTTGAGCACGGAAATCCTGGATTACTCTAAAGGAAAATGAGATTCTCTCTCAGCATTACTCCTCCGTATACACCATAGCACGATGGTATATCGGGGCGGAGCAATCACATCCTATATGATAAGGTGTGCTCTATGATGAGTACTACTGAGTTACCTGTTTTCTTTTGGGAGTTATGCACTTGAGAAGCTGCATACCTATTGAATAGGGTTCAAATCAAATCTGTTGCCTACTTTTTCATATGTGATATGGAAAGGGTAGAGCCCATGTCTTAAGATAGTTAAGATTTGGGGTTGACCGGCCTATGTCTAAAAGCAAAATCCGGACAAGCTCGAGGCAAGGTCTGTAATGTAGAACTGGAAAGGTTCCAGCTATACAAAATACAGCAGATGATTTGGTAAAACCAAAGGATTCAATAGTTACCAACGAAGCTCAGCCTCTCCGCCGATCTAGTAGGGTTCCTCACCCACCTGAGAGATACTTCGGTTACTCTATGACAGTGGGAGGAAGGATTGCATCATGAGATGATGACCCAACTAGTTTCGAGCTGGCCATCAGGAGTAAGACTCTGTAAGAATGGCTGGATGCTTAGTGATCTGAGATGGAATCCATGTACACCAACAAAGTATGGACTTTAGTTGCTAAATCTGAAGGGTTAAATCCCCATCAGGAGCAAGTATATCTTGAGAAGATTACTTGGTGTAAATGGAAAGGTTGAGACTTTCAAAGCTAGACTTGTTAAAGCTTTTCGTCATCGACCAGGCGTGGATAATGATGAAACCTTTTCAAGTATCTATGCTTAAGTCCATCCAAATACTACTTACCACGGCTACATACCATGACTACGATATCTGGTGGTTGAGTGTCATGACTGCTTTTCTAAATGATGTTTTAGAAGAGAGCGTCTGTAAGTACATAGCCAGAGGGCTTCGTAGACAATGGGAGCAGCGAAAACGTGTGCAAGATGCTTTATAGGATAAAGCAGGCATCGCTGAGTTGGAACGTCTGTTTTGATGAAGTAGTCAAAGAGTTTGACATCATCAAAATGGTAGATGAACCTTGTATAAACAAAAAGGTAGTAGGGAGTATAGTGACGATCCTCGTAGAGTACGTGGATGACATGCTTTTGATAGGGAAGAAGTTTCCTATGCTACGCTCGGTCAATCTCCGCTTATCACAATGATTCTCCATATAGGATCAAAATGATACCTCCTAAATCCTGGGTTTTGGATCTATGAGATAGATCTAATTGGATGTTAGGATTCTCACTAGTTGTAGTGAGATGGTATCAATTGGTCCTGAGGAGAATCACTGGAGGTGTTCCAAAGTGATAAGGATGACTGAATGTCAGTCACAGGTATTGTCTTTACCCTCAGTGGAGGGACGGTATGTTGGAAGAGTTCCAAGATAGATACCGTGACATACTAGACGATTAAGGCTGAATACATCGCTACTTAAGATGCTACCAAAGAGGCAGTCTGGATGTATATTGGTTCATGAGATGAACTTTGTTCCTCCCATTGTATGACAATGGAGTTGTGGCTTATGCCAAGGAACGTCCGTCCCATCAGTGATCCAGACATATTCTAAGGCAGTATCACCAGATCATGGAGATGGTTGATCTCCAGGGTGATCGAGGTTAGGAGAGTAGACTCAGAGGACAACACGGCGGATCCACTCACAAAGGCCTTTTCCCAGAGAGAGACTTTTATGGGATGGTTGAGTATGAGATACTACAACCACTGCTATCAGATGGCCCTAGTGCAAGTGGGAGATTGTTAGTTATATGTATGCCCTAGAGGCCATTACTATACATAGGATGTATATTGTAGTGGATGCTTGGACATATATAGGGAGGACTTTCTTGCTCGACATGATAGTATGCTATCTGGTTGCTCTTTATCTTAACGTGTATACTGATTGTCTCTCTGTTACATGTTGGTAAAGCCCTTAGGATGTGTACTTGACTACCTGGACTATGATGCGGATCATACTAGTGGGGACATGGTAGTCCATAAGTATATCTTTCAAGGTCCCTAGTCGTGGGTGTATCGAGACGGGGCATCGATATACCAGAGTAGACTAGCGTGTACCTTCTCGACCCATACAGATGGGCGATGGATGATCCCATATCCATTGGTGTTTGACATCAGAGATGATATACGGGTGCTCAGTGGAGACTGGGTACACTGGACGGACTCGCCGAGAACTCCCAGATGGTATTATACCTTACGTCAGATGGCAGTTCTCTGGTGACACTGGTACAGAGTAGTCTGTTGACCCGAGATCGTCATAGAGTCTTGTGTGGTTCCCACTGTGCTTTGATTTCCACCTTACCACGTCCAAGAGGGCGTGCAAAACGGTGGCTTTTGGGTACAGTCCCGAATCACATGGAGGCAATGAGCGATAGGAGGGGATTCGTCTCTCCCGGTATAGGGAGTTGATGTTGCGCTGTGTTCGATTGGCTATAACCGGAAATCCCTGGCCAGGGTTGCTGAGATTTACTGGTAAGTGTTACCAGTAGTTTCTCGAACTGTTATAGACCTCATATCGACACGACTTATCGAGCTATTGGGGTCTGACGTTTACCATCCCTAGGCAAGATATGCGACATATCAGACGATCAGACCGGACTGTACGGTAAGTGTTACTGGTTGGATTCACAGGAGTGTGAGCGGGCTTGCTCGTCGATCTTCTGATCGCTCAATACCCGGGTGGCCGTTACGTTTAGCAGACCGCTTGCGGCTTGTGGGTGTTTGATATGATCATCACCTGCTGCCGGCGTATTGACGAGTCTTTAGAATCCTACACAGAGGTTTCCTGGCTCAAGCAAAACGAAATAGGAGCGCATATGAGATATGTGCGGGACCGAGAATGATACTAGTATGTGATACTGTATTCGATTCTCACGATGAATGTGTCGAAAGGTTGTATGCGATATAACCTAGTTATCGAATCAAGGATTGATTCGATAAGCTGATACATTGGATACTAGTCGGTTATATGCGATATGACCGGATCGTTAAATCAAGTGTTGATTTAATGAGTTAATGCATAATTATATATTTGATATATTACTTTGCATTAACTAGTATTGGTTCACTTTAAATGGATTTTCTCACTTGTTTGTGCACAATGTATATGCGATATGTTTTTGTGCACAAGTTTGTATCATGTTTGATGATGCATGCTAACTTGGGTTTGTGTAAAGACTAAACCATGGTTATATGAATGGTTAGGGTTTTGTTTTCTTTTTCATTTATCTTATTTATTTATTCATTTTGGAAAATGAAAAGCATAAAGAGAAAATGGTTGCTAATTTTGTTTCTAGTTGAAGCTTCTTGAACCTTTGACCAAAGTGACCATTTTGTCTCATGCTTAACCCTAACCACTCCATTTAACCCTATTTTAATCTCTACACTTGACCATGGTTTACATTATGATAAGTATTCATTTTATTTTCATTTTAAAGAACTTATCATAATATTAGCTTCTTCTTCTTCATCTTCTTCAATGAAGAAAGCTTGACTTCATCAATGGTGATTGATGAAAAAGAGTGAGAAATCCAATTCTAAAGTCTACCCACTTCCTATTTCTTCATCCTCTACCTCTTGCCAAGTACTAGAGTGTGTTTTCTTCACAAGTTTCATGACTTGGTGAAGTTGGAGCTTGATCTTGTGATGCCTCGACGTAGATCATCTTCGGCACGAAGCCGACGACCTTGCCCGCCCATTTCTCCAATGAAGCCGACGCTAGAGCCCGGGTTTCCGTTTGGACAGCGAGGAGACTTCATTGCGGAGCTATGGAGGTGGAGGACCGGATCTACAAAGGTTGTATATCCGTTCTCTTAGTAAAATAGTTTACTAGTTCTTTTTCGCCTAGACTTCTAGCCAACGATCCGTATTAGGGTTTCTCGGCACCCGTAAATTTTGAAAATGGCATGGTTGATGCCTTGTGAGACCTCATTAGAGTGCCTAGGAACCCTACAAGAGCATACGCTAAAGTGTTTTCTTCTCTCTCTCTCTCCAGGTAGCGACCATGTCATGCCCTAATAAAGATAATAATGTGGATGTATTGACCGAACCCGCATGTTATACTGTGCTGGGGAACGTTGGTTCCGTTCTTTCTTATAAGAGTTATAGGAATGAACAGGATATAGGAGAATACCAGGATTCCCATGCCACCCGAATGAAGAAAGTACATGATGATGCATTTTCTTCGGGTGTGTTCGTTACAGAGAACTGTTTCTCCATTTGCTCTACGTCCTGGGTATTAGATACCGGGTCAGGATCCCATATATGTAATCAGTTACATGGGCTTAGGAAAGGTAGAGAACTTGGAGAAGGTGATAAAGACATTAGAGTTGGAAATGGTGCAATTGTTGCAGCTAAGACTGTCGGGGAATATCACCTTGTATTACCAACTGGTAATACATTGGTTCTGAACGAATGCTATTACATGCCGAACCTGATATGCAACTTTATATCGATTTCTTTGTTGAGTAAAGAGGGATATAATTTTGTATTACAGGACAATGTTATGAACATTTTCCGTAACCAAAAGTTGGTTGGATTAGGCACGTTGTGCAATGGCATTTATGTTCTAAATCAATCAACAATTCTGAGCATAACAAACACACATAAGAGGAAGAGTTCTGAACTGAACGAATCCTTCTTGTGGCATTGTAGACTGGGTCACATCAATACGACACGACTGGCTAAGTTGCATAAGGATGGATATTTGAATTCATTTGAATTTTCATCTTATGACACTTGCCAGTCATGTCTCAAAGGCAAGATGACCAAAACTCCGTTTACGGGACACGGAGAAAGAGTTATCGAAGTCTTGGGACTGATACATAGTGATGTATGCGGTCCTATGTCTACACATGCCAGGGATGGTTCTTCGTACTTCATTACATTCACTGACGATCTCTCTAGATTCGGATATGTGTTCCTGATGAAACACAAATCAGAAGCTTTTGAGAAATTTAGAGAATATAAATAAGAAGTCGAGAACCAAACCGGAAAAAGTATTAAAATCCTTCGATCTGATCGAGGAGGTGAATACTTGAGCAATGAATTCCTAGACTTCCTAAAAGAGAATGGGATTCTCTCTCAGCTAACTCCTCCATATACACCACAGCACAACGGTGTATCAGAACGGAGGAACCGCACCCTATTAGATATGGTGCGCTCTATGATGAGCACAGTTGAGTTACCTATTTCCTTCTGGGGATATGCGCTGGAGACAGGAGCATACCTATTGAATCAAGTTCCATCTAAATCTGTACCTACCACACCATATGAGATATGGAGTGGGAAGAGACCATATTTTAAACGAGTTAAGATATGGGGTTGTCCAGCCTATGTTAAAAGGCAAAATCCAGACAAACACGAGGCACGGTCAGTTCTTTGCAAGTTTGTGGGATATCCTAAGAATTCACAAGGATATTTTTTCTACCATGCTGAAGAACAAAAGGTGTTTGTTTCTCAATATGCCACCTTTTTAGAAAAGGAATTCCTTGAAAAAGAAATTAGTGGCAAAGTGGTAGAGCTGGAAGAAGTTCCAGATACACAAACCGTAACTAAAGATTTAGTGGAACCAGAAGATTCAGTAGCTCCAAATGAACCTCAGCCTCTCCGCCGATCTAGTAGGGTTCCTCGCCAACCTGAGAGATACTACGGTTTTCTCATGGATGGTGGGAGCGAGGATTGCATCATGGAGGATGATGACCCAACTAGCTTCGAGCAGGCCATCACGAGTAGGGACTCAGTGAAATGGCTGGATGCAATGCGGTCCGAGATGGAATCCATGTACACCAACAAAGTATGGACTTTGGATGTTGCTCCTGAAGGGGTAAAACCCATCGGGAGCAAGTGGATCTTCAAGAAAAAACTTGGTGTAGATGGGAAAGTGGAGACTTTCAAAGCTAGACTTGTTGCAAAGGGTTTTCGTCAAAGACCAGGTGTGGACTATGACGAAACCTTTTCTCCAGTGGCTATGCTTAAATCCATCCGGATCATGCTTGCCATCGTTGCATATCATGACTACGAAATCTGGCAAATGGATGTTAAGACCGCCTTTCTAAATGGTGATTTAAAAGAGTGCGTGTACATGACTCAGCCAGAGGGTTTCGTAGACAGTGGGAGCAGCGGGAAGGTGTGCAAGCTGCTTAAATCCATTTATGGATTAAAGCAAGCATCGCGGAGTTGGAAAATCAGCTTTGACGTCGTTATCAAAGAGTTTGATTTCGTCAAAAACCCAGATGAACCTTGTATCTACAAGAAGGTGGCAGAGAGTAAGGTTGTCTTGCTCGTATTGTACGTGGACGACATACTCTTGATAGGAAATGATATTCCTATGCTGCAATCGGTCAAGCTCTTCTTATCACAAAGATTCTCAATGAAAGATCTTGGTGATGCCTCCTGCATATTGGGAATTAGGATCTATAGAGATAGATCCAAATGGATATTGGGATTGTCCCAATCCAGATACATTGACACCATACTAAAGAGGTTTAGTATGGAAGAATCCAAGCATGGGAATTTACCCATGATCTCTGGAGTCACTCTCTCCAAAGAGATGTCTCCCAAGACTGATTTGGAGAGAGCTCGCATGCAAGGGATACCCTATGCTTCGGCTGTAGGCTCTATCATGTATGCGATGCTATGTACCAGACCCGATGTAGCATACTCACTAAGTGTAGTGAGCAGGTATCAAGCCGATCCTGGAGAGAGTCACTGGACAGCTGTGAAGAGCATTCTCAAGTACTTGCGAAGGACTAAAGAGATGCTCTTGGTGTATGGTAATGGAGAACTCCAAGTGGAGTCCTTTACCGATTCGAGCTTCCAGAGTGATAAGGACGACTCTAAGTCGCAGTCGGGATTTGTCTTTACCCTTTACGGAGGGGCGGTTAGCTGGAAGAGTTCCAAGCAGGAAACCGTGGCAGACTCGACGATGGAGGCTGAATACATCGCTGCCAACGATGCTGCTAAAGAGGCTGTCTGGATCAAGAAGTTCATTACTGAACTTGGAGTGGTTCCATCCATTGAGCATCCAATACCTTTGTATTGCGATAACAATGGAGCGGTGGCTTTGGCCAAGGAACCTAGGTCCCATCAGCGATCCAGGCATATATTGAGGCGGTATCACCTGATCCGGGAGATAGTTGATCGCCGGGAGACCGAGGTCAGGAGGGCTGACACGAAGAACAACACAGCGGATCCACTCACGAAGGCCATTCCCTAGATACAGTTTGAGAGACTCTTCAGGATGCTTGGTATGCGATACTACAGCAGCTGGCCCTAGTGCAAGTGGGAGATTGTTAGTTGTATGTATGCCCTAGAGGCCAGTATTGTACAGATGATGTATATTATATTGGATGCTTGGACATATATAGAGATGACTTTCTTCCTCGATATGATAGTATGCTATCTGGTTTCTCTTTATCTTAACATGTACACTTGTGTCTTTATACTGTCTTATAGTTACATGTTGATAAAGCCCTTAGGATGTGTACTTGACTACCTGGACTATGATGCAGATCATACTAGTGGGAACATGGTAGTCCATAAGTACATCCTTCAAGGTCCCTAGTCGTGGGTGTATCGAGACGGGGCATCGATATACCAGTGTAGACTAGCGTATATGCTTCTCGACCCATGAGATGGGCCATGGATGATCCCATATCCATTGGTGTTTGACATCAGAGATGGTATACGGGTGCTCAGTGGAGACTGGGTACACTGGACGGACTCGCCGAGAACTCCCAGATGGTATTATACCTCACGTCAGATGGCAGTTCTCAGGTGACACTTGTGCAGGTTAGTCTGTAGACCCGAGATCGTCATAGAGTCTTGTGTGATTCCCACTGTGCTTTGATCTCCACCTTACCACGTCCATGAGGGCGTGCAAAACGGTGGTCTTTGGGTACAGTCCCGAGTTACATGGAGGCAATGAGCGATAGGAGGGGTTTCGTCTCTCCCGGTATTGGGGGTTGATGTTGCGCTGTGCTCGATTGGCCGTAACAGGGAAGTCCCTGGCCAGGGCTGATCAGAGATTTGCCGGTAAGTGTTACCAGTAGTTTCTCGACCCGTTATGAGCCTCACATCGGCATGACTTATCGGTTACTGGGGTCTGACGTTTACCACCCCTAGACTTGATATACGACATATCAGACGAACAGACCGGACTGTACGGTAAGTGTTACTGGTTGGATTCACAGGAGTGTGAGCGGGCTAGCTCGTCGATCTTCTGATTGCTCAATACCCGGATGGCCGTTACGTTTAGCAGACCGCTTGCGGCTTGTGGGTGCTTGATATGATCATCATCTGCTACCGGCGTATTGACGAGTCTTTAGAGTCCTACACAGAGGTTTCCTGGCTCAAGTGAAACGAAATAGGAGCGCATATGAGATATGTGCAGGACCGAGAATAATGCGTGTATGTGATACCGTATTCCATTCTCACGATGAATGTATCGATTGGTTATATTCGATATAACCTAGATATCGAATCGTTGATTCGATAAATCGATACATTGTATACTAGTCGGTTATGTGCGACATGACCGGATCGTTAAATCAAGTGTTGATTTAATGATTTAATGTATAATTATATATTTGATATATTACTTTGCATTAACTGGTATTGGTTCACTTTAAATGGTTTTTCTCACTTGATGTGCAAGTTGTATATATGATATACTTTTATGCACATGTTTGTATCATGTTTGATGATACTTGCTCATTTGGTTAAGTGTATAGAATTAAACCATGGTTAAGTTGATGATTAGGGTTTTGCTTATTCATTTATTTATTTGTTTGTTTATTTGGAAAAGATTTTGATGAGAATGGTGGCTTTCTTTGTTTCTAGTTGAAGCTTCATGAAGCTTTGACTTTCTAACCATTCTTGTCTTCATGCTTAACCCTAACCCTTCCAAGTAACCATGGTCAATTCTCTACACTCTACCTTAGTTAGTATATGATAAGTATTCATTTTACTTTTCAATTTTAATTAAGACTTATCATATTCTAGCTTCATCTTCTTCTTCATCATCAAAGAAAAAGCTTAAGTCCATTAATGGAAACTTGAGCTAAAGTGTGAGAAATCCAATTCTAAAGTGAACCCACCTCCTATTTCTTCACCCTCTACCTCTTGCCAAGTAGTATAGGGTGTTTTCTTCACAAGTTTCACAACTTGATGGAGTTGGAGCTTGAACTTGTGATGCCTCGACGTAGATCATCTTCGGCACGAAGCCGACGACCTAGCCCGCCCATTTCTCCGATCAAGCCGACGATTGAGTCCGGGATTCGAGATGGACAGCGAGAGGATGCCTACGTGGAGCTAAGGAAGTGGAGAACCGGATCTACAAAGGTTGTAGCCTCTCTCTTTTGGTTAAATTGTTAACTAGTTTCGTTTTTCGCCTAAACTTCTAGTCAACGATCCGTATTAGGGTTTCTCGGCACCCGTAAAAATTGAAATTGGCATGGTTGATGCCTTGTGAGACCTTATTAGCGTGCCTAGGAACCCTACAGTGTTACAGCCGGACCCTCCAGCTGAAGACCCTCCGATCATTGTTGAAGACGATAAAGGAGAGACGTCGAATCCTCCACCGGCTCTTTCAACGGCCAGAGAGGAGACAATTTCCAAGGCTGACCTGGACGAATACATGGCCCAGCAGATACGAGTTCACCAGGCAACTGAGGCAGCCGATCAAGTTATCAGGATGGGGAGACCATATCCGAGCTGGTATGATCAGATCAAGTACCCGCCGGGCTATACAATACCGAAATTCCATGTCTATAAGGGGACTGGCAATCCCCATCAACATGTTGCCCAGTTCAGGACTCTTTGTGGCAATACCAGCGGTGATGATAAATTGTTGCTTCGCCAGTTCGTCGGTAGCTTATCGGAGACGGCATTTGAATGGTACTCCGAACTTCCGAATGACTCCGTCAAAACCTTCTCTGAAATGGAATTATTGTTTACCCAGCGTTTCGCGAGCGCCAGCGAACGCACCCCGATAACAGCTTTGATTAATGCAAGAGTGAAGCCGGGTGAAACTTGGGTCCAATATGCAATCCGATGGCGGAACTTATGGTCAAAGTGCGAACAACGCATCGAAGAAGCGCCAGCGGTGGGCATGTTCGTGGGCACCTTAGACCCTCATGCAACTATTTCACAGTTCATGATGTTCTTTAAACCGACCACGTTCCAGGCATTAATTGATAAGTTAGCCCAGATGGATCAAATGGGTCACAGACCGTCTCCTCCGAAGCCGGAACCGCGGAATGAAAAGGGTAAAGGGAAGGCGATCTTCGTTGCAAACACCCAACAGCAGTCCAGTGCCCTAAAGCTAGCGGATCAACTGGAGGAGAGACGGCGCTATTACAATGAGAAAATGAAGCGTCCTTACTCATTCCCACGGGATAAAACGAAGAGGCTGTTCGAGCTGGCGGTGCGCAACAGGCTTATCAATTTGCCAAATCCAAGACAACCACCGCAACCCAGCGAAGTGAATAATCCCAATTATTGCCCTTAACACCAAACGGTAAGCCATCCGATCGAGGATTTCTTCGTTTTTAAGAGATGGATCGAAGATAAGTACCTACAAGGCAAGTTTGCGCTGTCTGAGAAGTGGAAGGTAAACCCACCACAGCCACATACTCCGAAAAAGACGGACACACCGGGGGCAACATGCTCTTTTGTTGAGGAAGCTCCATGGGAGGTCGTGCTTTCATCCAAAACTAAAAAGATGCCGATTGATCTTCATTCATGCCCAACGATCAGGTGGAAGAACCCGCTTGAACCTCAAATCATCGAAGGGATGCTGAAGCCGCACCCAACTCCAAAGATCGGTGGTGATGGCCCAAGTACTCACACCCAGCCGTCAAAATCTGTGAAAAAGAAGAAGAGATCCAAAAAGCCCGTGAAGCCTAGTGAAAAGCGCACAGACTTGCAGAAACAGATCGACGCGCTGGAAGAATATAATCAGAAAACGCGGACCCCCATCACGCTTCAAGAGTTCCTCAGCCATGTCCTTGATGACGAAAATGATGGGGGAGACTCGGATTACGTCGCAAGTTGCCACGTGATCTCTCATTCATCGCTGGACAATGAAGAAGCGCCCTATACAGAAAAACTGGGGGCAGAGCCCGAGCCGAAACTTTTGTGGCCGTCAGACGAGATGATCGACGCCTTTCTGAATGAGATCCGTCTGAAAAGTTGATCGGGAGCGTGAGATGGCCATATTAGAAGGAGCCAAACACCGGCGACTAGACGAAGGAGTTTAGGCACTCCCGCCAAATCAAAAGACATCCGATGCGGATAAAAACAGATTCAAGTCGAGGAAAAGGTTTGCTAAGGCCATATCAATGGGGATGAAGCTACCACCCTCCGAAGGAAACACCCCCGGTGAAGCAGAGATGCATCCCAGCTACTGCTCATATCATCGAAAGATTTCGCACCCCACCGAAGAATGCGACGCTTTTGAAAGATGGTGGCAGGGGTATGTTGCTCACCGGCAACATGTTAAGCGGATGAAACGCAAGACTTGTCGGGAGCGACGAAGTACGACCGAGGAGTATAAAGGAATTATTGGCAATTGTCGCACGGTCAACGCCGGAGGATCACAGGTTCTCACATTTGGGAGCGACTTTGACGAAGAAATGGCTCTCGGCCCTCTCTTTAAAGAATCCATCTTAGGGAAAGAGGAAGAACCAGAGCCCTGCGAAAACATTCAGCTGCGCAATCGCACGCTTCCAGAAAAGAATCTCGTACCCTCAACTAGATAAGATAAGGGAAAGGAAAAGGTCGCTGAGGATATCGCTCTGGATGACCAAGTCATGAAAGAGCTGACTGCCAAAAACCCGCCAAAAAAGAACAAGGTGGACTACAACGTCCTAGCGCACCTGAGGAAGCTACCCTCTCAGCTCAGCATACTCGACGCCCTCTTATTATCACAAGAAGCGAGAGATTCGTTAATCAAGGCGTTAGGCCTTCCTCGCCGAGGAAAGGATGAAGGATGAACTAGAATAAGTACACACAGCTGATGTCACGTTCGGTGACGAGGACCTTCTCCTTAGGACGTGCGACCACAACCGTCCCCTCTATGTCTCAGGATATTGCCACGATAGAAAGATAGGCAAAATCCTGGTCGACAATGGGTCTTCCGTTAATCTCCTCAACGTGCGAGTGTTGAAAGAAATCTGCATGAGCGTTCAACACCTCGCTCGTGATAAGATTACCATCTCCGGGTTCGACTCCCAGTCATCACAGACCCTTAGGTCTGTAATACTGACGCTGCGCTTCGGACTGCTTGTCACAGACATTAAATTTCATTTCATTGACGCCAGGACATGCTACAACGCTTTGCTCGGTCGTCCTTGGTTACACGAGTACAACATCATCCCTTCTACGCAACATCAGTGTATGAAGTATTTCAAGGATGGTCTCGAGTATACCGTAACAGGAGAGCTGAACCCGTTCTCCGTGAACGAAGTCCGCAAGTACGAAGATGCAAAGTACTTTTTGCCAGATTTCAAGGACACAGAGAGGTGTCACAAACCGGAAAACAAAGTCGCCGCCGCCATTCCTGTTTTCAGGAGTGATACTGAAGAAGAAGAAAAGATAGTTTACGCTGGGCCGTCTCGACGCAACAACCCGGGGCCGTCCGCCCCCATATTGATCTTCGGAAGCGACTCAGAAGATGAGGTTAATGCTGTGTTCTCCAGTCGGTCGTCAATACAAGCATTCCCTGGTGATGATCAGAGTTTGCAAATCACCATGATTCCGCGCGAGCACTACAAAGACCTTGACGCACTTGAAGCTTACAATGTGCAAGACCTGCAAACATTTTACGTCCCTCCCAGGCGAAAAGGCGAAAAGGCGATCTTATTCTATCGGTCCACGGAAACAAGAGTGGAGAAAAAAATCTGGCACGACGCAGATTCTACGCTTGACAGGCTGCAACCCATCCGTTTGCCCAGATACTACACGAACAGACTAAAAAGACTATTGAAGCGCAAAGGGGTACCTTTAAAACAGACTATTCGACAAGCTCGGTTATGTTAGTTGTATGTATGCCCTAGAGGCCAGTATTGTACAGATGATGTATATTATATTGGATGCTTGGACATATATAGAGAGGACTTTCTTGCTCGACATGATAGTATGCTATCTGGTTGCACTTTACTTTAACATGTATACATGTCTCTTTATACTGTCTTATAGTTACATGTTGGTAAAGCCCTTAGGATGTGTACTTGACTATCTGGACTATGATGCGGATCATACTAGTGGGGAAATGGTAGTCCATAAGTACATCCTTCAAGGTCCCTAATCGTGGGTGTATCGAGACGGGGCATCGATATACCAGTGTAGACTAGCGTATACGCTTCTCGACCCATGAGATGGGCGATGGATGATCCTATATCCATTGGTGTTTGACATCAGAGATGGTATACGGGTGCTCAGTGAAGACTGGGTACACTAGACGGACTCACCGAGAACTCCCAGATGGTATTATACCTCACGTCAGATGGCAGTTCTCTGGTGACACTTGTGCAGGTTAGTCTGTAGACCCGAGATCGTCATAGAGTCTTGTGTGATTCCCACTGTGCTTTGATTTCCACCTTACCACGTCCATGAGGGCATGCAAAACGGTGGTTTTTGGGTACATTCCCGAGTCACATGGTGGCAATGAGCGATAGGAGGGGTTTCGTCTCTCCCGGTATTGTGGGTTGATGTTGCGCTGTGCTCGATTGGCCGTAACAGGGAAGTCCCTGGCCAGGGCTGATTTAGAGATTTACTGGTAAGTGTTACCAGTAGTTTCTCGACCCGTTATGAGCCTCACATCTGCATGATTTATCGGTTATTGGGGTTTGACGTTTCCACCCCTAGACCTTATATGCGACATATCAGACGAGGAGACCGGACTGTACGGGAAGTGTTACCGGCAGGCTTTTACAGGAGTTGGAGCGGGCTTGCTTACTGATCTTCTGATCGCTCAATACCCGGGTAGCCGTTACGTCCAGCTAGTACCGCTGACGGCTTGTCGGTGCTTGATGTGATCATCACCTACTGCCGGCGTATTGACGAGTCTTTAGAGTCCTACACAGAGGTTTTACTGGCTCAGGAAAAACTAAATAGGAGCGCATATATGATATGTGCGAGACCGAGAATAATGCGTGTATGTGATACCGTATTCTATTCTCGCGACTTTTTGTATCGGTCGGTTATATATGATATAGTCGGGTTATCGAATCAAGTGTTGATTCGATAAGTCGATACAATGGATGTTAGTCGGTTATATGAGATATGACCGGATTATTAAGTCATGTGTTGATTTAATAATTAAGTGTATAATTGTATATTAGATATACTAGTTTACATTAACTAACACTTGTTCACTTTAAGGTTTTTCTCATATGAGCACAATTTTAATGTATATATGATATATATTAAAATGTGTTTTCCTTTTTGTATCATGGTTGATGATACACATGACTTGGGTGTATGAGACTTACACCATGCTATCTTTTATGTTGGATTTTAATATTCAAAGTAATTACAAAATTAGTGGAGGATTAGATCAATGCATGAAGCTTGTAGAAGCTTGTGGATGCATTGACTAAGTCCACTTGAGTTTGTTTTTACTATGGATATTTGTTAACCCAACCATAAGGATTAGCCATGGGTTAAGTCTCTACAAGAGTTAGTATATGATACTCACTCACCATGGTTAGCTTCCTCACTTGATCATTATCCTCATCTCTTTCTTTTGTTCATCTTCTTCTTCATTGCTAAAATGAAAAAGGTTGCTAGGGTTTGATCCAAAGTGAGATAGATTGTGAGAAATAAAATTCTAAAGAGAACCCACTTCCTATTTCTCCATCATCTACTAGACTAGCACTTTAGTTTAGGGTGTTTGCTTCACTAATTCTCAAGTTAGTGAAGTGGAAGCTTGAGTTGGCATCCCCTCGACGTAGATCATCTTCGGCCTCGAAGACTTCAAGCAAGGACGCGTCTTTCGCCTCGTGAAGCCATGCAAGGGTCCGGGAGAACCAAGATCGCAGCGAAGGGACTTCAACAAGGAGCTATAGAAGTGTAGGACCGATCTACAAAGGTTGTATTTCGTATTCACTTAGTCGTAAACGTAGTTTACTAGCATATGAAACCCTAATTATCTAGCAACGATCTTGCTTAGGGTTATTCGGCACGGCTAAAATTTTAAACGGGCATGGTTGATACATTGTAGAACTTTATTAGAGTGCCTAGTAACCCTACAGTGGTATCAGAGCCTAACTAGAGCATTAGGTGATGTGTTAACGAAGTTAAAACTCCGAACGAACCCGAATACGTCAAAGTTAACCCCCTCTCTGTACATTTTTTCAAAACTGTGTATTTTCAGAATTAAAAATACCTAAAAAATTCAGCAGGGTTTTCTAAGAACTACGGTGAAAATTGAGCGCACAATCCGTACACACCACCATGGAACCGCGGCCGTACCTCCCTTGGGCCGCGGATCCGCGGCAGTAATGAGGAATCATGCACTCCTTTTTTCACTGTAATTACTATTTCTGTTATTTGTATTTTCTGGGTATTTTTAAATTAACTCAAGTGTTGAGTATTTTGGGGTTTATTTTGTAATCGTCGATTCGATCGGAGAATTTAATTTTGTTTTGTTATTCCGGATAATTTAGAAAGTATTAAAATGTTCGAACGGATATCATTAACTCAATTTTCTCGGCACGAAAAACATTCAAGTGTTGAATTTTTCTAGGGTTTAAATCTTTCGGAAAAACGTGCATGTGACGCGATGGACTCTTTAGAAGACAACAAACCTTAACTCGATTATGTGACCGTCTTGAACTGCCTTTTGAAACTTAGGGTTTGAGGCAGTACGGCGTGCCACATGTGAGGCGTTGGCTTGACCCTTCTACAGCTGGACCGTTGCTACTGTGACGTATTCTGGAATTTTTGAACTCCGCTCAAGTGTTGAGCTATTTAGGAAATCTTGGGTATTTGATTATTCGATCGGAAAGTTTAATACTGTCTATTTATCTGGAATGTGATACAATATGTGGAATTCATATAGTTGGGCATGAAATGCGAAGTATGTGATATTTCGGATTTACGATGTCTAAAGAGATTGTGGATTCCAAATGTTGTAGTTTTACACTTTCTTTTCTGCGACCGTAAGTGTAATATGTGATATCGCCGGTTTCGTTGCTATATGTCAACGACAATTGGGATGCGCATATTTACTTACGTTGATAACATGTGATGTTATGTGTTGCTGGATATGTTATATTGGATCGTCGCGTTCTGAATAGCCGGGGGTTTTATGTGAGATGAGAGTCTTTATTTTCATTCATGTAAAATTAAATGTATGTAATATTCTTTTATTAGGGCACTTCCGGGATGAGGTTGATGTCACCTTTTGTATATTATTTACTTTTCCGCACTAGGATAGACCCAAGGAGTAGAGCACAAGTAACCGGGTTCTGGAGTCCAGTGGGAGACCAACTCGAGGAGTCGAGTCCGGGTCTGCTAACTCTAGAATTGGAAGGGTTGCTTGCCGCTCTCGTAGGGGTCTAGGGGTGTGGGTTTGGCTATTCATCGCGACCGTGGAATCCGTGTTTTATAGAGGCTCAAAATAAAACACGGATGTCCTAGTATATCCAATGTTTCATATGTTTCTTCTGCTGCGATATCTGTGATGTGATGTGATAAATACTGTATATAGTATATATGATATATTATATAGGCGTTACTTATGTTTTACACCCGCGCTAGCCCTGCCCCGCTCTGCCGTTAGTTACCTAACCTAACGGTGCACGAGGGGACATCCATGCGAATGCGGATGGCATACGTGTACGTCGTATTTATCTGTGATATTTAGGTGACTTAAATGATGGGACTTCATTAATGTGATTAATGAAAGAAAAGAAACCTAAAAGATGTTGTAGAATCAAATTTTTCAAAAAGGGTAGCTACAGTTTTGCTTTGCATAGCGATATATATGATATATCCCGCACCTTATTCGATGGGGAATGAGCCGAGATCCCTTCACCGGGAGTGACCTCTTTAGCAAAACTGGCAGATGCTACAACACTCGGTTTGCTTTTGATTGCTTTTGGAGTTTTGCTTTGCATAGTGATGTATATGATATATCCTGCACCTTATTCCATAAGGAAAGAGCCGAGATCCCTTTACCGGGAGTGACCTCTTTAGCAAAACTAATGAAATCCTCAAAATCACTCCATTTCAAAATTCACTCGATTCTACGACGATATCAAATTCATTACGCAATAGGTTTTCAGAAAAACCTGTCGTAGCCCTCCGTCATTTCAGATAAGAACTATTTAGTATTCGTGCTGCGTTTGTTGGCCTATGTTAAGGCGTAGTGTACGGTAGCTAAATGGTGCTTATCTGCTTATGCATATGATGCAGATTGTTTTGGGGTAGTCGTACGACCTTGTTGGCCTTTGTCAAGGGTCGTGCGGGTGGGTTTGATTCAATCAAGAAATGACGGGTTGAACTTGACTAGTATCCTATGATTTGTTAGCCTTTGTCAAGGTCATAGGGGTTAGGGGCAAAATATTATCGGGAATTTCAAGTGTTGAAATTTGCAATGAGATTGCATACCTTCTATGAGATAGCTAGATCCCGATACCCACTGCGAGTAATTGTTACTCCTGGGAGAGTTTTACACAGGACAATTAGCCGATCAAGTAGGTGTCTAGAAAGGTATCAACGGGGTTACGCCTCTGGGAAAATGAGCTTTACTTTAATTAGGTTCGTGCGAAAGCACGGGGAACCTCCCTCAAAGTACCTACACTGGCCTGGCTGAAAGATTGACGAAGTTGTAGGGTGTAATTAATCCCGGCTAGTCTTTCCTTTTAGGGTTTGAAGAAAGATTTGATAAAAACAGTGGGAGCTATCCTGATTAGATAAAATAATAACCAATCTATTCTTGCAAGAGCATACGCTAAAGTGTTTTCTTCTCTCTCTCTCCAGGTAGCGACCATATCATGCCTTAATCAAGATAATAATATGGATGTATTGACCGAACCCGCATGTTATACTGTGCTGGGGAACATTGGTTCCGTTCTTTCTTATAAGAGTTATAGGACTAAACAGGATATAGGGGAATACCAGGATTCCCATGCCACCCGTGTGAAGAAAGTACATGTTGATGCATTTTCTTCGGGTGTGTTCGTTACAGAGAACTGTTTCTCCATTTCCTCTACGTCCTGGGTATTAGATACCAGGTCAGGATCCCATATATGTAATCAGTTACATGGGCTTAGGAAAGGTAGAGAACTTGGAGAAGGTGATAAAAACATAAGGGTTGGAAATGGTGCAATTGTTGCAGCTATAACCGTCGGGGAATATCACCTTGTATTGCCAACTGGTAATACATTGATTCTGAACGAATGCTATTACATGCCGAACCTGATATGCAACATTATATCGGTTTCTTTGTTGAGTAAAGAAGGATATAATTTTGTATTACAGGATAATGTTATGAACATTTTTCTAAACCAAAAGTTGGTTGGATCAGGCACGATGTGTAATGGCATTTATGTTCTAAATCAATCAACAGTTCTGAGCATAACAAACACACACAAGAGGAAGAGTTCAGAAATGAACGAATCCTTCTTGTGGCATTGTAGACCGGGTCACATCAATGCGACACGACTAGCTAAGTTGCATAATGATGGATATTTGAATCCATTTGAATTTTCATCTTATGACACTTGCCAGTCATGTCTCAAAGGAAAGATGACCAAAACTCCGTTTACGGGACACGGAGAGAGAGTTACAGAACTCTTGGGACTAGTACATAGTGACGTATGCGGCCCCATGTCTACACATGCAAGGAATGGTTCTGCGTACTTCATTACATTCACTGACGATCTCTCTAGATTCGGATATGTGTTCCTGATGAAACACAAATCAGAAGCTTTTGAGAAATTTAGAGAATATAAACAAGAAGTCGAGAATCAAACCGGGAAAAGTATTAAAATCCTTCGATCTGATCGAGGAGGTGAATACTTAAGCAATGAATTCCTGGACTTCCTAAAAGAGAATGGGATTCTCTCTCAGCTGACTCCTCCATATACACCACAGCACAACAGTGTATCTGAACGGAGGAACCGCACCCTATTAGATATGGTGCGCTCTATGATGAGCACAGCTGAGTTACCTATTTCCTTCTGGGGGTATGCGCTGGAGACAGCAGCATACCTATTGAATCAAGTTCCATCTAAATCTGTACCTACCACACCATATGAGATATGGAGTGGGAAGAGACCATGTCTTATACGAGTTAAGATATGGGGTTGTCCGGCCTATGTCAAAACGCAAAATCCGGACAAACTCGAGGCACGGTCAGTTCTATGCAAGTTTGTGGGATATCCCAAACATTCACATGGATATCTTTTCTACCATACTGAGGAACAAAAGGTGTTTGTTTCTCGACATGCCACCTTTTTAGAAAAGGAATTTCTTACAAAAGAAATTAGTGGCGATGAGGTAGAACTGGAAGAAATTCCGGCTACACAAACTCAAACTGAAGATTTAGTGGAACCGGAGGATTCGGTAGTTCCCAACGAACCTCAGCCTCTCCGCCGATCTAGTAGGGTTCCTCACCCACCTGAGAGATACTACGGTTTTCTCATGGACGGTGGGAGCGAGGATTGCATCATGGTTGATGATGACCCAACTAGCTTCGAGCAGGCCATCACGAGTGGGGACTCAGTGAAATGGATGGATGCAATGCGGTCCGAGATGGAATCCATGTACACCAACAAAGTGTGGACTTTGGAAGATGTTCCTGAAGGGGTAAAACCCATTGGGAGCAAGTGGATCTTCAAGAAAAAACTTGGTGTAGATGGGAAAGTGGAGACTTTCAAAGCTAGACTTGTTGCAAAGGGTTTTCGTCAAAGACCAGGTGTGGACTATGACGAAACCTTTTCTCCAGTGGCTATGCTTAAATCCATCCGGATCATGCTTGCTATCGCTGCATATCATGACTACGAAATCTGGCAAATGGATGTTAAGACCGCCTTTCTAAACGGTGATTTAGAAGAGTGTGTGTACATGACTCAGCCAGAGGGCTTCGTAGATAGTGGGAGCAGCGGAAGATGTTCAAGCTGCTTAAATCGATTTATGGATTAAAGCAAGTATCGCGGAGTTGGAACATCTGCTTTGACGTCGTTATCAAAGAGTTTGATTTTGTCAAAAACGTAGATGAACCTTGTATCTACAAGAAAGTGGCAGAGAGTAAGGTTGTCTTCCTCGTATTGTACGTGGACGACATACTCTTGATAGGAAATGACATTCCTATGCTGCAATCGGTCAAGCTCTTCTTATCACAAAGATTCTCAATGAAAGATCTTGGTGATGCCTCCTGCATATTGGGAATTATGATCTATAGAGATAGATCTAAAAGGATATTGGGATTGTCCCAATCCAGGTACATTGACACCATACTAAAGAGGTTTAGTATGGAAGAGTCCAAACGTGGGTTTTTACCCACGATCTCAGGGCTCACTCTCTCCAAAGAGATGTCTCCCAAGACTGATTTGGAGAGAGCTCGCATGCAAGGGATACCCTATGCTTCGGCTGTAGGCTCTATCATGTATGCGATGCTATGTACCAGACCCGATGTAGCATACTCACTAAGTATAGTGAGTAGGTATCAAGATGATCCTGAAGAGAGTCACTGGACAGCTGTGAAGAGCATTCTCAAGTACTTACGAAGGACTAAAGAGATGCTCTTGGTGTATGGTAACGGAGAACTCCAAGTGGAGTCCTTTACCGATTCGAGCTTCCAGAGTGATAAGGACGACTCTAAGTCGCAGTCGGGATTTGTCTTTACCCTTTACGGAGGGGCGGTTAGCTGGAAGAGTTCCAAGCAGGAAACCGTGGCAGACTCGACGATGGAGGCTGAATACATCGCTGCCAACGATGCTGCCAAAGAGGCTGTCTGGATCAAGAAGTTCATTACTGAACTTGGAGTGGTTCCATCCATTGAGTATCCAATACCTTTGTATTGTGATAACAGTGGAGCGGTGGCTTTGGCCAAGGAACCCAGGTCCCATCAGCGATCCAGGCATATTCTGAGGCGGTATCACCTGATCCGGGAGATAGTTGATCGCCGGGAGATCGAGGTCAGAAGGTTTGACACGAAGAACAACACTGTGGATCCACTCACAAAGGCCATTCCCCAGATACAGTTTGAGAGACTCTTTGGGATGCTTGGTATGCGATACTCCAGCAGCTGGCCCTAGCGTAAGTGGGAGATTGTTAGTTGTATGTATGCCCTAGAGGCCAGTATTGTACAGATGATGTATATTATATTGGATGCTTGGGCATATATAGAGAGGACTTTCTTGCTCGACATGATAGTATGCTATCTGGTTGCACTTTACTTTAACATGCATACATGTCTCTTTATACTGTCTTATAGTTACATATTGGTAAAGACCTTAGGATGTGTACTTGACTACCTGGACTATGATGCGGATCATACTAGTGGGGACATGGTAGTCCATAAGTACATCCTTCAAGGTCCCTAGTCGTGGGTGTATCGAGACGGGGCATCGATATACCAGTGTAGACTAGCGTATACGCTTCTTGACCCATGAGATGGGCGATGGATGATCCCATATCTATTGGTGTTTGACATCAGAGATGGTATACGGGTGCTTAGTGGAGACTGGGTACACTGGACGGACTCACCGAGAACTCCCAGATGGTATTATACCTCACGTTAGATGGCAGTTCTCTGGTGACACTTGTGCAGGTTAGTCTGTAGACCCGAGATCGTCATAGAGCCTTGTGTGATTCCTACTGTGCTTTGATTTCCACCTTACCACATCCATGAAGGCGTGCAAAACGGTGGTTTTTGGGTACAGTCCCGAGTCATTTGGAGGCAATGAGCGATAGGAGGGGTTTCGTCTCTCCCGGTATTGGGGGTTGATGTTGCGCTGTGCTCGATTGGCCGTAACAGGGAAGTCCCTGGCCAGGGCTGATTTAGAGATTTACTGGTAAGTGTTACCAGTAGTTTCTCGACCCGTTATGAGCCTCACATCGGCACGACTTATCGGTTATTGGGGCTTGACGTTTACCACCCCTAGACTTGATATGCGACATATCAGATGAGGAAACCGGACTGTACGGGAAGTGTTACCGGCAGGCTTTTACAGGAGTTGGAGCGGGCTTGCTTGCTGATCTTCTGATCGCTCAATACCCGGGTAGCCGTTACGTCCAGCTAGTACCGCTGACGGCTTGTGGGTGCTTGATGTGATCATCACCTACTGCCGGCGTATTGACGAGTCTTCAGAGTCCTACACAGAGGTTTTACTGGCTCAGGCAAAACGAAATAGGAGCGCATATGTGATATGTGCGAGACCGAGAATAATGCGTGTATGTGATACCGTATTCTATTCTCGCGACTTTTTGTATCGGTCGGTTATATATGATATAGTCGGGTTATCGAATCAAGTGTTGATTCGATAAGTCGATACAATGGATGTTAGTCGGTTATATGAGATATGACCGGATTATTAAGTCAAGTGTTGATTTAATAATTAAGTGTATAATTGTATATTAGATATACTAGTTTACATTAACTAACACTTGTTCACTTTAAGGTTTTTCTCACATGAGCATAATTTTAATGTATATATGATATATATTAAAATGTGTTTTCCTTTTTGTATCATGGTTGATGATACACATGATTTGGGTGTATGAGACTTACACCATGCTATCTTTTATGTTGGATTTTAATATTCAAAGTAATTACAAAATTAGTGGAGGATTAGATCAATGCATGAAGCTTGTAGAAGCTTGTGGATGCATTGACTAAGTCCACTTGAGTTTGTTTTTACTATGGATATTTGTTAACCCAACCATAAGGATTAGCCATGGGTTAAGTCTCTACAAGAGTTAGTATATGATACTCACTCACCGTGGTTAGCTTTCTCACTTGATCATTATCCTCATCTCTTTCTTTTGTTCATCTTCTTCTTCATTGCTAAAAAGAAAAAGGTTGCTAGGGTTTGATCCAAAGTGAGATAGATTGTGAGAAATAAAATTCTAAAGAGAACCCACTTCCTATTTCTCCATCCTCTACTTGACTAGCACTTTAGTTTAGGGTGTTTGCTTCACTAATTCTCAAGTTAGTGAAGTAGAAGCTTGAGTTGGTATCCCCTCGACTTAGATCATCTTCGGCCTCGAAGACTTCAAGCAAGGACGCGTCTTTCACCTCGTGAAGCCATGCAAGGGTCCGTGAGAACCACGATCGCAGCGAAGGGACTTCAACAAGGAGCTATAGAAGTGAAGGACCGATCTACAAAGGTTGTATTTCGTATTCACTTAGTCGTAAACGTAGTTTACTAGCATATGAAACCCTAATTTTCTAGCAACGATCTTGCTTAGGGTTATTCGGCACGGCTAAAATTTTAAACGGGCATGGTTGATGCATTGTAGAACCTTATTAGAGTTCCTAGTAACCCTACAGGTTCTATAACAGGATTTAGGATGTCCCTGGGACTCAGCGCAAGTTGCCCAACGGGAGAATGGAAATGCTTAGGCTTGGATATGTGAGTTCCGGGAAACGGGAACGAGTCCATAGTAGCTACGCCATATATAACTTCGATGAAGAAGAGGATGCCCTGTCAGAAAACGCCGACCCTATACCAAAACTAGATCCCGCAATCAAAGTGCCGAGTCCGTCATTTGAAGAACGAATGGACAAGCTCATCAGGAAAACGGGTCAAAAAGCTCGGGACGACCATAACCGCGAAATGGACATCCACGAGAAAGCCAGGATGCAACGTCTTCTTCAACAGGCTGCAAAAGACGAAAATGCTCCTCCCTGTCAACCTGTTGTGCAAAAGGCCCGACGCAGAGGCAGAAATAAGTCAAAGAGCGGAAAAGGCGTTCGACAGCGACAAAGCGGGACTAAAAATTCACGCTGTCGATAATCAAGTGGTCTGGATTCGTCCCTTATGAAGAAGATGAGTCGAGCATACTCCTTTCCGCAAGATAAGACAAAGAAGATACTTGGTCTCGCCATAAGGCATCAAATGCTTACACTGCCGGAGTCCAAGCACCCCTAACAAGCAGGCGAAGTCTCACACCCGAACTATTGCTCTTATCACAGGGTAATAGGGCACCCTCTTGAAGATTGCTTCACCTTCAAGAACTGGGTCGAAGATCAGTATCAGCCCGGCAAGTTTGCTCTATCTGACAGCTGGAGGGTGACGCCGCCACAGAAGCATGAACCCAAAGCCACGGGAACAGAACCAGATCCACATCGGTCTTGGAAGCGAGCTCGTGCTTGTCATATGATAACGATATCAAAAGAAGAGCCCGAGAATATGGATGACCTTCCTTGGTGCTTTGAAAATAGCAATGACGAGGTGATCTCAGAATTCCCACCAGCGCCAAAAGAGCTGGAAGATGGGATACACACCACGGCGGATAACCTCAAGAAAATTGAGTTGGGGACGGCGAACGACCCGCGACCGACATTCGTTAGTGAGCTGTTCTCTGAAGGAAGGGTGGCTTCATTAAAAGACGTGCTTATGCAGTATAAGGATTGCTTCGCATGGAACTATTCCGAAATGCCAGGACTAGATCCAGAAATTGCTGTGCATAAATTGGCGATATCCCCGGACACTAAACCAATCAAACAAGCACCGAGAAGAATGCGGCTCGAGCTTGAGATGAGCATTAACGTGAAGTTAAGAAGCTGATCGACTCTGGGTTTATCTAGGAAGTTCAGTATCCCGATTGGATCGCCAACATCGTTCCGGTGATGAAGAAAAATGGGACTGTGCGCATATGTGTAGACTTTCGGGATCTCAATAAAGCCTGCCCGAAGGATGATTTCCCAGTACCGGTCACCGAGCTGATGATAGATAATACGTCCACTTACGAGGTTTTCTCTTTCATGGACGGCTCATCAGGATATAATCAGATAAAGATGCATCCCGAAGACCAGAAGCACACCGCTTTCCGGACCCCTTTGGGTATATTCTGCTACAAGGTGATGCCCTTCGGTCTAAAGAACGCTGGTGCCACCTATCAAAGGGCTATGACAAAGATCTTCGATGACCTTATACATGAAATCGTCGAATGCTATATCGACGACCTCGTGGTTAAAAGAAAATCGTACGAGGAACATCTCGAGCATCTGAAGATCGTGTTTCAACGTCTTCGGCAATACAACTTGAAGATGAACCATCTCAAGTGCACATTCGGAGTTTCCTCGGGCAAATTCCTAGGATTCATCGTCCGACACCGAGGTATCGAGATAGATCCGTCAAAGATCAAGACAATCATGGAAATGCCTCCACCCAAGACTCTCAAGCAATTGCGGTCTCTCCAAGGGAAGCTCGCGTACATCCAGCGATTTATAGCCAACCATTCAGGCAAATGCCGCCCTTACAGTCATCTGACAAAGAAGGGAACCCCTTTCGTTTGGGATCACAAATGCCAGGGCGCACTGGACGAAATTAAACAATACATGCAGAATCCTCCAGTGTTGGCCGCTCCGGTCAAGGGAAAGCCTCTCATTCTTTATACAACCGCCCTCGAAGGTTCCTTAGGCGCACTATGGGCACAGGAGAACGACCAAGGAAAAGAACGGGCCCTTTACTATTTGAGCTGAGTTCTACTGGGGGCAGAAAGCAACTACTCCCCCATCGAAAAACACTGCATGGCGTTGATCTTCGCGATAACAAAGCTCAGGCACTATGCATTGGCGCATGAAGTCCATCTCATTTCGAAGGTGGACCCTCTCAAATATCTGATGTCGAAGGCCATATTGACAGGGAGACTCGCTAAATGGGCCTTGATCTTAATGGAGTTTTCGATAACCTATCAGCCTCTTAAGGCAGTGAAAGGCCAGGCCATCGCCGACTTTCTTGATGAGCATCCGATACCGGCCGATTCCCCTCTGAATTGCGAGCTGCCAGACGAACACGCGTTTGATGCGATCGACGGTAGTGATGTTAGTTATATGTATGCCCTAGAGGCCATTGCTATACATAGGATGTATATTGTAGTGGATGCTGGGACATATATAGGGAGGACTTTCTTGCTCGACATGATAGTATACTATCTGGTTATTCTTTACCTTAACATGTATACTGATTGTCTCTCTGTTACATGTTGATAAAGCCCTTAGGATGTGTACTTGACTACCTGGACAATGATGCGGATCATACTAGTGGGGACATGGTAGTCCATAAGTACAACCTTCAAGGTCCCTAGTCGTGGGTATATCGAGACGGGGCATCGATATACCAGAGTAGACTAGCGTATACCTTCTCGACCCATACAGATGGGCGATGGATGATCCCATATCCATTGGTGTTTGACATCAGAGATGATATACGGGTGCTCAGTGGAGACTGGGTACACTGGACGGACTCGCCGAGAACTCCCAGATGGTATTATACCTTACGTCAGATGGCAGTTCTCTGGTGACACTGGTACAGAGCAGTCTGTTGACCCGAGATCGTCATAGATTCTTGTGTGGTTCCCACTGTGCTTTGATTTCCACCTTACCACGTCCAAGAGGGCATGCAAAACGGTGGTTTTTGGGTACAGTCCCGAGTCACATGGAGGCAATGAGCGATAGGAGGGGATTCGTCTCTCCCGGTATAGGGAGTTGATGTTGCGCTGTGTTCGATTGGCTATAACCGGAAATCCCTGGCCAGGGTTGCTGAGATTTACTGGTAAGTGTTACCAGTAGTTTCTCGAACTGTTATAGACCTCATATCGACACGACTTATCAAGCTATTGGGGTCTGACGTTTACCACCCCTAGGCGAGATATGCGACATATCAGACGAACAGACCGGACTGTACGGTAAGTGTTACTGGTTGGATTCACAGGAGTATGAGCGGGCTTGCTCGTCGATCTTCTGATCGCTCAATACCAGGGTGGCCGTTACGTTTAGCAGACCGCTTGCGGCTTGTGGGTGCTTGATATGATCATCATCTGCTGCCGGCGTATTGACGAGTCTTTAGAGTCCTACACAGAGGTTTCCTGGCTCAAGCGAAACGAAATAGGAGCGCATATGAGATATGTGCGGGACCGAGAATAATGCGTGTATGTGATACCATATTCTATTCTCGCGATGAATGTATCAATATGGTTGTATGCGATATAACCTGGTTATCGAATCAAGGATTGATTCGATAAGCCGATACATTGGATATTAGTCGGTTATATGCGATATGACCGGATCGTTAAATCAAGTGTTGATTTAATGATTTAATGCATAATTATATATTTGATATATTACTTTGCATTAACTAGTATTGGTTCACTTTAAATGGATTTTCTCACTTGAAGTTCACAAGTTGTATATGTGATATACTTTTGTGCACTCTTTTGTATCATGTTTGATGATACATGCTAACTTGGTTAAGTGTATGATTAAACCATGGTTAGTTAATGGTTAGGGTTTCATTTGATTTATTTATGCATTTATTTATTTTGTTTTGACAAAAGAAAAGGAGAAATGAAAACAAAAGGGTTGCTTTCATTCTTGAAGCTTGTTGAAGCTTCATGAAGCTTTGACCAAAGTGAACCTTTTGTCTTCATGCTTAACCCTAACCATTGATCTAACCTTAGTCAATTATCTACACCTAACCATGGTTCATATTATGATAAGTATTCATTTTCTTTTGTATTTTTATTAACTTATCATAATATTTTCTTCTTCTTCTTCTTCTTCTTCTTCAAGAAGAAAACCTAGCTTTCATCAATGGTGATTTGATGAAAAGAGTGAGAAATCCAATTCTAAAGTGAACCCACCTCCTATTTCTTCATCCTCTACCTCTTGCCAAGTAGTATAGGGTGTTTTCTTCATAAGTTTCATGACTTGGTGAAGTGGGAGCTTGATCTAGTGATGCCTCCACGTAGATCATCTTCGGCATCGTAGTCGATGACCTAGCCCGCCCATTTCTCCGATGAAGCCGACGCTAGAGCCCGGGATCTGATTAGGACAGCAAGGGGACTTCATCATGGAGCTATGGAGGTGGAGAACCGGATCTACTAAGGTTGTATTTTCGTTCTTTTAGTTAAGTTGTTAACTAGTTTCATTTGTCGCCTAAATATCTAGTTAACGATCCGTATTAGGGTTTCTCGGCACTTGTAAAATTTGAAATTGGCATGGTTGATGCCTTGTGAGACCTCATTAGTGCGCCTAGGAACCCTACAGTGGTATCAGAGCCTAGCTAGAGCCTTAGGCGATGCCTAGACGACGTTTGAAACCCGATCGACCCGAAACCCTAATTCAAAACATGCTCTCTGGACTTTTTTCAAAAACTGGGATTTTTCCAGATTAAAAATGCTTAAAAAATTCTGCAGGGAAATATAAGAATTATGGTGCAAAATTTAACTCATGAACAGTACAAACGGCGGCGGAACCGCGGCAGAAGCCTTGCTTCGGCGGCGGTTCCGCGGCCAGATGATGACGTCACCCCTTCAATTTTGCACAGTAATTCATTTTTTTAGGTGCTGAGTTTTCTGGGAATTTTTAATATGCACTCAAGAGTTGAGTTTTCTGGGTTGTATTAGGGGTTCGTAGATTCGATCGGATTATCAAGTTTTGTCTATGTGGCTTTCCGGATATAAATACCCAATCTTTCCCCTGCCGGAAAATTTCCAAGTGTTGGATTTTTCCGTGGTTTAAAGACGTTCTAAGTAGTGCAAGTAACGCGATGGTCGCTCTAGAAGACAACAAACCTTAACTCGATTATGTGACCGTCTTGAACTGCCCTTTGAACCTTCGGGTTTGGGGCAGTACGGCGTGCTACATGTGAGGCGTTGGCTTGACCCTTCTACGGCTGGACCGTTGGTACTGAGGCATGAACTGAATGTTTTAAAACCTATTTCATGCGTTGATCTGTTTTGGGAAAACTTGGGTGTTCGATTGTTCGATCGGAAAGTTTAACATTTTCTATCTTATTCGGAATGTGATACAATAATTGGAATTCACAATAAGTTATGAGATAACTGAATGAATGTTATAAATCTAGCGGTTTAGTCTCACTTGATCGGTTGCCACGGAATTTTGATGTGATCAAAAGTCCGTCGCAATCACGTAGCGTACGCGGATACTCGCCGGGTAAACTTAATAGACAGCCTCGCTCCATAGCCCCGACCAAGTGACTGTAGGAGAACCCCGTCGCCGAAAGCATCCGTTCGGGTGCTCGCGGCAGCGGTGTTCCGCCTTGGTGCACTTCGTCGACGGTATCGGGGGTGCGGCCGTCTACTAAAGTTTGCGACGAGCATTCGATCAGTATGTCGGGAATCCTGTTGAATTGCCCGACGTAATATTGAAAAGTGTTTTCGATTTTGAGACTAAAATGCGGGGTTTATAATTGTTAGGCATGCGATGTCTAAGGAATTCATTTGATTAGGCATGCGATGTCTATGTAGGTTGCGGATTCCAACTGTTGTAGTTTTACACTTTCTTTTCTGTGACCGTAAGTGTAATATGTGATATCGCCGGTTTCGTTGCTATATGTCAACGACAATTGGGATTCGCATATTTACTTACATTGATGACATGTGATGTTATGTGTTGCTGGATATGTTATATTGGATCGTCGTGTTCGAATAGCCGGGGGTTTTTATGTGAGATGAGTGTTTTTCATTTTCATTCATGTAAAAACTTGTATGTAATATTCTTTTATTGGGGCACTTCCAGGTTGCGGAAGATGTCACCCTTTGTATATTATTTACTTTTCCGCACTAGGATAGACCCAAGGAGGGGAGCACAAGTAACCGGGTTCTGGGGTCCAGTGGGAGACCAACTCGAGGAATCGAGTCCGGGTCTCCTAATCCTAGAATTGGTAGGGTTGCTTGCCGCTTTCGTAGGGGTCTAGGGGTGTGGGTTTGGCTATTCATCACGACCGTGGAATCCGTGTTTTATACTGGCTCGTATTGAAAACACGGACGTCCTAGTATATCCAATATTTCATATGATTCTTCTGCTGCGATATCTGTGATGTGATCATGTGATGTTCTGTGATAGATACAGTATATAGTATATATGATATATTATATAGATGTTACTTATGTTTTACACCCGCGCTAGCCCTGCCCCGCTCTGCCGTTAGTCACCTAACCTAACGGTGCACGAGGGGGCATCGAGGCGAATGCGGATGGCATAAGTGTACGTCGTATTTATCTGTGATGTTTAGGTACTTAAATGATGGGACTTCATTAATGTGATTAATGAAATAAAAGAAACCTAAAGATGTTGTAGAATCGAATTTCAAAATAAAACAGGTAGCTACAGTTCTTGCTTTGCACAGCGGTATATATGATATATCCTGCACCTTATTCGATGAGGAAAGGACCGAGATCCCTTCACCGGGAGTGACTCCTTTAGCAATAACTGGCAGATGCTACACACTCGGTTTGTCTTTTGATTGCTTTTAAGAGTTTTTGCTTTGCACAGTGATATATATGATATATCCCGCACCTCATTCGACGAGGAAAGGACCGACGATCCCTTCACCGGGAGTGACTCCTTTAGCAAAACTGGAAAAGCCTCAAAAACACTCCATTTCAAAATTCATTCGATCCTACAACGATATCAAGTTCATTATGCAATAGGTTTTCAGAAAAACCTTTCGTAGCCCTCCGTCATTTCAGATAAGTTGTATATAGTATTCGTGCTGCATTTGTTGGCTTTCGTCAAGGTGCAGTGTGCGGTAGCTATATGCTGCTTATCTGCTGCATACGATGCGATTGGATTAGGGTAGTCGTGCGGCTTTGTTGGCTTTCGTCAAGGGTCGTGCGGGTGGGTTTAATTCAATCAAGAAATGTACGGGTTGAACTTGACTAGCGGGCTATGGTTTGTTGGCTTTCGTCAAGGTCATAGCACGTTAGGGGCAAAATATTATCGGGAATTTCAAGTGTTGAAATTTGCAATGAGATTGCATACCTTCTATGAGATAGTTGGATCCCGATACCCACTGCGAGTAAGAGTTACTCCTGGGAGAGTTTTATACATTACAATTAGCCGATCAAGTAGGTGTCTAGAAAGGTGTGAACGAGGTTACGCCTCTGGGAAAACGAGGTTTACATTAATTAGGTTCGTGCGAAAGCACGGGGGACCTCCCTCAAAGTACCGACACTGGCCTGGCTGAAAGATTGGCGAACTTGTAGTGTGTAATTAATCTCGGCTAGTCTTTTCTTTTAGGGTTTGAAGGAAGATTTGATAAAAACAGTGGGAGCCATCCTGATTAGATAAAATAATAACCAATCTATTCTTGCAAGAGCGCACGCTGAGTGTTTTCTTCTCTCTCTCTCTCCAGGTAGCGACCATATCACGCCTTAATCAAGATAATAATATGGATGTATTGACCGAACCCGCTTGTTATACTGAGCTGGGGAACGTTGGTCCCGTTCCAACTTATAATTGTTATAAGACAGAGCAGGAAATTGGGGATTACCAGAATTCCCGTGCAGCCCAAACGAAGAAAGTGCATGCTGATGCATCATCTTCGGGTGTGTTCATTACAATGAACTGTTTCTCAAATGTCCTCTACGTCCTGGGTATTTGATACCGGATCAGGATCCCGCATATGTAATATGTTACATGGGCTACAGATAGGTAAAGAACTGAGAACGGGTGATAAGTTTCATGAGGCAGAAAACGGGGCAAGAGTTGCAGCCAAGTCTGTTAGTCACTGTCACCCTGTATGACCAGTACATTGATTCTGAACGAATGTTATTAGATACCGAACCTGATATACAAAATCATATCAGTCTCTTTATTAGTAAAGAAATGATAAAATTTTGTATAGTTGGATGATGTTTTGAACATTTCCTATATCAAAAGTTGATCGATTCAGGCACGTTATCTAAAAGCATTGATGTTCTAAATCAAACTACAGTTCTTAGTATACGGAACACACACAAGAGGAAGAGTTCAGAAATGAACGAATCCTTCTTGAGGCATTGTAGACTAGGTCATATCAATGCGACCCGACTAGCTGAAGTTACATAAAGATGCATATTTAAATTAGTTTGAATTTACATATTGTGAAACTTGCCAGTCAAGTCACAGAGATAAGATGACCATAGCTCCGTTTACTGGAAACAGAGAAAGAGTTAGTGAACTCTTAGGATAATACATGTTGATGTATGTAGGTCCCCTGTCTACACTTGCCAAGACCGGTTCTTTATACTTCATTATATTCTCTGATAATCTCTTAAGATTCAGACATATGTTCCTGTTGAGACACAAGTCCGAACCTTTTGAGATATTCACAGAATATAAGTAAGAAGTAGAGAACCAAAACGGGTATAAGTATTATGTCCTTTGATGTGATCAAGGAGGAGAATACTTGAGCACGGAATTCCTGGACTTTTCTAAAGGAGAATGAGATTCTCTCTCAGCATTACTCCTCCGAATACACCATAGCACGATGGTATATCGGGGCGGAGCAATCACACCCTATATGATAAGGTGTGCTCTATGATGAGTACTACTGAGTTACCTATTTCCTTTTTGGGAGTTATGCACTTGAGAAGCTGCATACCTATTGAATAGGGTTCAAATCAAATCGGTTGCCTACCACTTCATATTTGATATGGAAAGGGAAGAGCCCATTTCTTAAGTTAGTTAAGATTTGGGGTTGTCCGGGCTATGTCTAAAAGCAAAATCCGGACAAGCTCGAGGCAAGGTCTGTTATGTAGAACTGGAATGGTTCCAGCTATACAAACTATAGCAGATGATTTGGTAAGAACCAAAAGGATTCAGTAGATTCCAACGAACCTCAGCCTCTCCGCCGATCTAGTAGGTTTCCTCACCCACCTGAGAGATACTTCGGTTCCTCTATGACAGTGGGAGCGAGGATTGCATCATGAGATGATGACCCAACTAGTTTCGAGCTGGCCATCAGGAGTGGGACTCTGTAAGAATGGCTGGATGCTTAGCGATCTGAGATGGAATCCTTCTACACAAACAAAGTATGGACTTAGGTTGCTATATCTGAAGGGTTAAATCCCCATCAGGAGCAAGTATATCTTGAGAAGATTACTTGGTTTAGATGGAAAAGTTGAGACTTTCAAAGCTAGACTTGTTAAAGCTTTTCGTCATCGACTAGGCGTGGATTATGATGAAACCTTTTTCAAGTGGCTATGCTTAAGTCCATCCAGATCCTACTTGCCACGGCTACATACCATGACTACGATATCTGGCGGTTGGGTGTCATGACTGCTTTTCTAAATGATGTTTTAGAAGAGAACGTCTATAAGTACACAGCCAGAGGGCTTCGTAGACAGTGGGAGCAGCGGAAACGTGTACAAGATGCTTTATAGGATAAAGCAGGTATCGCGGAGTTGGAACATCTGTTTTGATGTAGTATTCAAACAGTTTGACATCATCAAAATGGTAGATGAACCTTGTATAAACAAAAAGGTAGTAGGGAGTATGGTGATGATCCTCGTAGAGTACGTGGATGACATACTCTTGATAGGAAAGGAGTTTCCTATGCTACGCTCGGTCAATCTCCGCTTATCACAATGATTCTCCATATAGGATCAAAGTGATACCTCCTAAATCCTGGGTTTTGGATCTATGAGATAGATCAAATTGGATGTTAGGATTCTCACTAGTTGTAGTGAGATGGTATCAACCGATCCTGGGGAGAATCACTGGAAGGGTTCCAGGGTGATAAGGACGACTGAAAGTCAGTCACAGGCATTGTCTTTACCCTCAGTAAAGGGACGGTATGTTGGAAGAGTTCCAAGCACGATACCGTGGCATACTAGACGATAAAGGCTCGATACATCGCTACTTAAGATGCTACCAAAGAGGCAGTCTGGATGCATATTTGTTCATGAGATGAACTTAGTTCCTCCCATTGTGTGACAATGGAGTTGTGGCTTATGCCAAGGAACGTCCGTCCCATCAATGATCTAGACATATTCTAAGGCAGTATCACCTGATCATGGAGATGGTTGATCTCCAGGATGATCGAGGTTAGGAGAGTAGACTCAGAGGACAACACGGCGGATCCACTCACGAGAGGCCTTTTCCCAGAGAGAGACTTTTATGGGATGGTTGAGTATGAGATACTACAACCACTGCTATCAGATGGCCCTAGTGCAAGTGGGAGATTGTTAGTTATATGTATGCCCTAGAGGCCATTGCTATACATAGGATGTATATTGTAGTGGATGCTGGGACATATATAGGGAGGACTTTCTTGCTCGACATGATAGTATGCTATCTGGTTACTCTTTACCTTAACATGTATACTGATTGTCTCTCTGTTACATGTTGGTAAAGCCCTTAGGATGTGTACTTGACTACCTGGACTATGATGCGGATCATACTAGTGGGGACATGGTAGTCCATAAGTACAACCTTCAAGGTCCCTAGTCGTGGGTATATCGAGACGGGGCATCGATATACCAGAGTAGACTAGCGTATACCTTCTCGACCCATACAGATGGGCGATGGATGATCCCATATCCATTGGTGTTTGACATCAGAGATGATATACGGGTGCTCAGTGGAGACTGGGTACACTGGACGGACTCACCGAGAACTCCCAGATGGTATTATACCTTACGTCAGATGGCAGTTCTCTGGTGACACTGGTACAGAGTAGTCTGTTGACCCGAGATCGTCATAGAGTCTTGTGTGGTTCCCACTGTGCTTTGATTTCCACCTTACCACGTCCAAGAGGGCGTGCAAAACGGTGGTTTTTGGGTACAGTCCCGAGTCACATGGAGGCAATGAGCGATAGGTGGGGATTCGTCTCTCCCGGTATAGGGAGTTGATGTTGCGCTGTGTTCGATTGGCTATAACCGGAAATCCCTGGCCAGGGTTGCTGAGATTTACTGGTAAGTGTTACCAGTAGTTTCTCGAACTATTATAGACCTCATATTGACACGACTTATCAAGCTATTGGGGTCTGAAGTTTACCACCCCTAGGCGAGATATGCGACATATCAGACGAACAGACCGGACTGTACGGTAAGTGTTACTGGTTGGATTCACAGGAGTATGAGCGGGCTTGCTCGTCGATCTTCTGATCGCTCAATACCCGGGTGGCCGTTACGTTTAGCAGACCGCTTGCGGCTTGTGGGTGCTTGATATGATCATCATCTGCTGCCGGCGTATTGACGAGTCTTTAGAGTCCTACACAGAGGTTTCCTGGCTCAAGCGAAACGAAATAGGAGCGCATATGAGATATGTGCGGGACCGAGAATAATGCGTGTATGTGATACCGTATTCTATTCTCGCGATGAATGTATCAATATGGTTGTATGCGATATAACCTGGTTATAGAATCAAGGATTGATTCGATAAGCCGATACATTGGATATTAGTCGGTTATATGCGATATGACCGGATCGTTAAATCAAGTGTTGATTTAATGATTTAATGCATAATTATATATTTGATATATTACTTTGCATTAACTAGTATTGGTTCACTTTAAATGGATTTTCTCACTTGAAGTTCACAAGTTGTATATGTGATATACTTTTGTGCACTTTTTTGTATCATGTTTGATGATACATGCTAACTTGGTTAAGTGTATGATTAAACCATGGTTAGTTAATGGTTAGGGTTTCATTTGATTTATTTATGCATTTATTTATTTTGTTTTGACAAAAGAAAAGGAGAAATGAAAACAAAAGGGTTGCTTTCATTCTTGAAGCTTGTTGAAGCTTCATGAAGCTTTGACCAAAGTGAACCTTTTGTCTTCATGCTTAACCCTAACCATTGATCTAACCTTAGTCAATTCTCTACACCTAACCATGGTTCATATTATGATAAGTATTCATTTTCTTTTGTATTTTTATTAACTTATCATAATATTTTCTTCTTCTTCTTCTTCTTCAAGAAGAAAACCTAGCTTTCATCAATGATGATTTGATGAAAAGAGTGAGAAATCCAATTCTAAAGTGAACCCACCTCCTATTTCTTCATCCTCTACCTCTTGCCAAGTAGTATAGGGTGTTTTCTTCACAAGTTTCATGACTTGGTGAAGTGGGAGCTTGATCTAGTGATGCCTCGACGTAGATCATCTTCGGCATCGTAGTCGATGACCTAGCCCGTCCATTTCTCCGATGAAGCCGACGCTAGAGCCCGGGATCTGATTAGGACAGCAAGGGGACTTCATCATGGAGCTATGGAGGTGGAGAACCGGATCTACAAAGGTTGTATTTCCGTTCTTTTAGTTAAGTTGTTAACTAGTTTCATTTGTCGCCTAAATATCTAGTTAACGATCCGTATTAGGGTTTCTCGGCACTTGTAAAATTTGAAATTGGCATGGTTGATGCCTTGTGAGACCTCATTAGTGCGCCTAGAAACCCTACAAGTGATACCCGATGGGAACTCTATTTTGATGGAGCGTCTTCCATGAAGAAACGCAAACAAAACACCCCTATAATCAAATCAGGGGTGGGCCTCATCTTCGTAACTCCACAAGGAGGGATAATGCGCTTCGCTTTCTCCTTAACAGAGCCGAGGACAAACAATGAAGCCGAGTATGAAACTTTGATAGCAGGCCTCAAGATCGCCATAGACATGGGAATTGAAAACCTCCTCATATACGGAGATTCCCAACTGGTCGTTAGCCAATTAAACAACGACTGTCAAACGTGCAAACCAGAGCTGGTGAAGTATGGCGAGAGAGTACAACAACTGCTGACTCAAATCCCCTCCTACATGCTGGAAAGCATACCGCGTGCAGAAAATAGCAAAGCGGACGCACTAGCTAAGCTCGCTAAAGAACTGGCCGACGAGAACCTTGATGACGTAAGAATCGTGGTACAAAGCCGTCGGGTGCTTGCCTCAGCAGAAATATCTCCGGAATCATCCGAAGAAAAGGGAGTGGCTGAGCAAATGGCTATGCAAATAAAAGACCAGGAAAAGGCTGAGGATTGGAGAGAAGTCTTTATAGACTACTTCAAATCCCGTCGAACGCCTGAAGATGCGTCCTCAAGACATCAGCTCATTAAACGAGCTCTGTCTTTCGCCTTCGTCAATGATACTCTGTACAAGAGGTCGTTTGATTCTCTGTGGTTGAGATGTCTAGGACCTGAAGAGGCAAAAAGACTCGTTCAGGAAGTTCACGACGGACTCTACGGTTCTCACCAAGCAGGCCCAAAGATGAAGTTGATGATTAAACGGATGGGCTACTATTAGCCAACGATGATTCAGGACTGCCTTGAATATGCGAAGCAATGCCACTCATGCCAGATTCATGGGGATTTTATCCATCAGCACCCAAATTCTCTACATCGAACAGTGGCTAGCTGGCCATTCGAAATGTGGGGAACTGACATAGTCGGCCCCATTGAACCAGCATCGTCTAGAGGACATCGTTTCATCTTGGCGACGACTGACTACTTCTCCAAATGGGCAGAAGCAATACCGCTCGGGTACTTGGCGGGTAGTTTGCAGCACCCGTAGGGGTCTAAGGTGGGGTATTGGCTATTCATCGTGACCGTGTAATCCTCTTTTCGTTACATGCTCGAACGGAATGCGGATTCCTAGTATATCCAATATATTCATCTGTGATCTGGAATGGCTATCATTGCTATATATCTATATATGATATCTATTTAGGCGTTGCTTATGTTTTGCATCCGCGCTAGTCCAGCCCCCGCTCTGTCGTTAGTTAAGTAACCTAACGGGAGATGACGGGACCCCGTGGCGAATGCGGATGGCATAAGCGTACGTCATATTTTCGTTGTTTTCTGCAATGGTAGGATTAAATGATGGGACGCATTGAAATTAATGCAAGAAAATAAACCAAGTAAAAGTCGTTGGAACACTTTCAAAACCACTCGGTTCTTTTCAAAAACCAACTTTTAAATGCGGAGCTTGAGTCACTCCTTTTTAAAAGCTATCTCGTTCCATCGATTATATCAAGTTCACTACGTTCACGGTTTTGCCAAAACCATTCGTAGCCCTCCATCATTTCAGTTAAATATTCGGTAGTATTCAAGCTATGTATTTTGACCTCACGCCAAAGCATAGTGATTGGTAGCTGCCGGATATTTATCTGTTGCATAGATTAAATGCGTTGGTTTGGGACAGTCGTACTGCCATTTTGGCCTACATCAAGGGTAGGTACGGGTTGGTTCAAATTAACCTGGATAATGATGGGAAGAACTTGACATGTGACTTATGACATTTTGACCCCACGCCAAGGTCATAAGAGCATGGGGCAAAAATCCACATCGGGAGTTTCAAAAGAACTGAAACTTGCTAGCGTTGCATACCATTTGGAGTGTGATGATTCTGGTAGGATTCCTTCAGTTTTGTCACGCGATGATATTTGGATCCCGATCCTACTGTGAGTATATGCTACTCCTCGGGAAATTTCTCACTTAACGATCAATGCTATAAACCTAGTAGGTGTCTAGAAAGGTGTTAGCGGGGCTATGCCCATAGGGAAAAGAGGTTATTTAATTAAGGAACTTCGCGAAAGCGTTGGAAAACCTCCCTCGAAGTACCGACACTGGCCTGGCTGAACGGTTAAGCAAGTATCGTACGGTGAGATTGATCCTGACTAATTCTTCCTTTATGGTTTGAGGAGGGATTCAAGAGACAGTGGGAGCCATCCTGTTTAGACAAACTAAAAACCACTCTAAACTTGCAAGAGCATCATGCTAAAGTGTTTCTTCTCTCTCTCCTAATTGCAGCGACCAATCAACATGACTGGACTTAAGTTATTACTAGATAAAAACATACTGACAGGGCCAAACTACAAAGATTGGCTCAAGAATGTCAAAATAGAAATCACTTACGACAAGTTGGGGTATCTCCTTACCACCAAAGCTCCCCTGTCCTAGGTCCTACCTCCAGCGTCGGGGATATAGAAATCCGTAAGACATGGGAGATCGATTGCGCGAAGGCCAAGTGCCCCGTGCTTGCCTCTATGGACAATGAACATCAGAGGAGGCACGAGAATATGGACTTGGAATCCATATTTCTTCATACAAAAGAACTGTATGGAGAGCAGTCTCGTATCGCAAGATACGAAGTGTCGAAGAAGCTGTTTTCGGCAAGATTGGCCATCGGATCATCGGTAGCGGAACACGTGCTTAAGATGATTGGCTTCATTGAAGAGCTCGCGGACCTTGGGACCACGTTAGAGAATGAGCTCTATACGGACTTGATTCTCCAGTCCCTTCCTTCCACTTACGCCCAGTTTATCCTGAACTTCAACTTACAAGGAAAAGAGGTTGAACTTCCGGAGCTCCTCAACATGTTGAGGAGTGCAGAGGGCACCCTACAGAAAGGTAGGGAAACATCCATTTTGTTTGTAGGAGGATCTTCCTCTTCTAAGTCCAAAGCGAATGCCAAGGGAAAGAAGAAGAAAGCCCCCGCCAAACCAAGGGGCGGTGTTAGTAAAGTGGATACGAAGGGAAAGGCAAAGGCAACAAAGGTAGCGGAAAAGCTTGTGGGAAAGAAAGAATGCTTTTACTGTCACAAGAGTGGGCACTGGAAAAAGGATTGCACGGTTTGGAAGGCCAGAAACCAGGATCTGAAGCAAGTTGCGGCTTCAGCTTCAGGTGTGTATGTTATTGAAAACTGTCTATCAATAAACTCTACTTCCTGGGTATTGGATACCGGATCAGGATCTCATATCTGTAATCCTTTGTAGGCATTGAGAAGGCGTCGGGTTTTGAAGGCAGGTGATATGACCCTCAGAGTTGCAAACGGAGCTGGCATGGATGCTGAGTCCGTGGGGGACTATCACCTGGGATTGTCAGATGGGCATATTTTGGTTTTGCGTGATTGTTATTTTGTACCCAATGCAACCTGTAATATCATATCTGTATCTTTATTATCTAAAGAAGGTTATGAATTTGCATTTGTAAGTAATGTTGTGAACATTCACCTTAATCAAGTTTTGATTGGGTCGGGTATATTAAACAATGGTATATACGTATTAAACCAACCACAGATTTTCAATGTCCAGAATACACACAAAAGAAAGTCTCCAGAAATCAATCATGCTTTCTTATGGCATTGTAGACTGGGTCACATCAATGAGAGAAGGTTGACGAAGTTACATACAGAAGGATATTTGGATTCATTCGAATATCATTCATATGCAACTTGTCAATCCTGTCTCAAAGGAAAGATGACAAAGACTCCGTTCACTGGACACGGGGTAAGAGCGAGCGAGCTCTTGGGGCTCGTACACAGCGATGTGTGCGGTCCAATGTCTACACATGCGCGAAGCGGTTATTCTTACTTCATTACTTTTACGGATGATTTTTCAAGGTTCGGACATGTCTTCTTAATGAAGCATAAATCTGAAGCCTTTGAAAAGTTCCAGGAATACAAGAATGAAGTAGAAAAACAAACAGGCAAAAGTATCAAGACACTAAGATCTGATCGAGGTGGTAAATACTTAAGTGCCGAGTTCCTGGATTACATAAAAGAGAATGGAATTCTCTCTCAGCTTACTCCTCCATACACTCCGCAACATAACGGTGTATCGGAGAGACGGAACCGAACCCTATTGGATATGGTACGTTCCATGATGAGTAACGCTGAGTTTCCGCGATCATTCTGGGGATATGCGCTAGAATCAGCCGCATACCTTTTGAACCGAGTTCCCACTAAGACTGTGCCTACCACACCATATGAGTTATGGAGTGGGAAGAAACCCTATCTTCAATATCTGAAGATCTGGGGATGTCCAGCTTTTGTCAAAAAGCAGCATGCGGACAAACTCGAGGCACGCTCAGTACTGTGCAAGTTTGTGGGATACCTAAAGAACTCCACGGGGTATCTTTTCTATCACGCAGAGGAACAAAAGATCTTTGTTTCTCGTAATGCCCACTTTCTGGAACACCAGTTCTTTGAAAAGGAAATTAGTGGGAGCGCGATAGAACTGGAAGAAATTCCAGAACCACAGACTATTACTGAAAGCTTAGTAGAACCAGAAGGTTCGAAAGAACAGGACATTCCTACGCCGCTCCGCAGGAGTAGTAGGCAATCTCATCCGCCCGAGAGATACTATGGTTTTCTCATAGACGGGGATAGAGAGGATTGCATCATTGATTATGATGAGCCGACTACCTTCCAGCAGGCCATTCAGAGCGTTGATTCGGTAAAATGGCTGGATGCAATGCGGACCGAAATGGAGTCCATGTACACCAACAAAGTATAGACTTTGGACGTTGCTCCAGATGGGGTAAAACCCATAGGATGCAAGTGGATCTTCAAGAGGAAGATTGGTGTAGATGGACAGGTTGAGACCTATAAAGCTAGACTTGTTGTAAAGTGTTTTTGTCAAAGACCTGGTTTGGACTATGACGAAACCTTTTCTCTAGTGGCTATGCTGAAATCCATTCGGATCTTTCTTGCCATTGCTGCCTTCCACGATTATGAGATTTAGCAGATGGACGTAAAGATCGCTTTTCTAAATGGAAATTTAGAGGAGTGTGTCTATATGGACCAGCCAGAGGGTTTCATTTAGAGTGGGAGCAGCGGAAAGGTGTGCAAGTTGCTTAAGTCCATTTATGGACTAAAGCAGGCATTGCGGAGTTGGAACATCTGTTTTGATGAGACGGTCAAAGAATTTGGCTTTATCAAAAATCCAGATGAACCATGTATCTATAGTAGATTTGTAGCAAGAACTGTCGTGTTCCTCGTTTTATACGTGGATGACATTCTCTTGATAGGAAATGACATTCTTATGCTACAATCTGTCAAAGGATTCTTGTCGCACAGGTTCTCCATGAAAGACCTGAGTGATGCCTCTTACATTCTGGGGATCCGGATCCATCGTGATAGATCCAAGAGGATATTAGGACTTTCACAGTCCAGGTACATCGACACCATACTGAAAAGATTCAGTATGGAAGATTCCAAACGCGGTAATCTATCGGCTTGTCACGGGATCACCCTCTCCAAAGAGATGTCTCCCAAGACTGATTTGGAAAGGGATCGCATGTCTATTATACCCTACGCTTCTGCGGTAGGCTCTATAATGTATGCGATGTTGTGTACCAGACCAGATGTTGCTTACGCACTGAGTGTGGTAAGCCGGTATCAGTCAAACCCTGGGGAGAAGCACTGGATAGCGGTAAAGAACATTCTCAAGTATCTGAGAAGGAATAAGGAGATGTTCTTGGTGTATGGCGGAAAAGACCTCCAGATTGAGGCCTTTGCTGACTCCAGCTTCCAGAGTGACAAGGATGATTCCAAGTCCATGTCGGGTTTTGTCTTTACCCTTAATGGAGGGGCGGTGTGTTGGAAGAGTTCCAAACAGGAAACCGTTGCTGACTCGACTATGGAAGCAGAATATATCGCTGCATCTGATGCCGCAAAAGAAGCCGTCTGGATGAGGAAGTTCTTGAAAGAACTTCCGGTGGTTCCGTCCATTGTTGATCCAATACCTCTGTATTGCGACAACAACGGGGCTATAGCTTTAGCGAAGGAACCCAGGTACCATCTGAAATCTAGACACATCTTGAGGTGGTATCACCTGATCAGGGAGATCGTGGACCGCCAGGAGATCGAGATTCGTAGGGTTGCTTCAGAAGATAACACTGCAGATCCACTCACGAAGGCCTTACCCCAGACTCAGTTCGAGCGGCTGATCGAGATGATAGGTCTTCGATACGCCAGTACATGGCCTTAGTGCAAGTGGGAGATTGTTAGTGTATATGCCTTAGAGGCCATTACTGTATCATACTAGTTTGTATATTACTTAATGGAAACTTGGGATATTCACAGTTGTATAGACAATCTTGCTCGAAATGGTAGTATGCTACTTGGTTTGTCTCTGCTTTAATGTGTACATGTGTTTCTTTTAGTGTATCACCTATACACATTAGTGGAGCCCTTAGGATCTTTGCTTGATTACCAGCATTGGGGCTGGGTAATCTACAAGCACATCCTTATACACACGTCCCTGGTCGTGGGATTATCGAGACAGGGCATCGATACTCCGGAGTAGACTAGCGTATGTGCTTCTCATCCCAGCACGGGAGACGGTCTGTCTCACAGCCGTCAGTACGTCGTCCTTGAGATAGTATGCGGGTGCTCGTTAGGTTACGAGTACACTGGACATGACTCGTTGGGAACTATTGGTTGGTACTATACCTATCATCAGTTATTAGTTCCCAGGTAACATGAGTATAGCTTAATCCACTGACTTGACACTGTCACTTCGCCTCGAGTGTGTTCCCACTGTACTTTGATTACTACCCTACCACGGCTCAAAGGAGTCGTGCAAACAGGTAGTAGTTGGGTGCAGTCCCGAAGCACTTGGAGGCAGTGACGGTTAGACAGGATTCGTCTCTCCCGGTATTAGGGGTTGACATCGCGCTGTGTCTAGGAGAGCCATTACACAAGTAGTCCCTGGCCAGGGCGAGCGAGATATACTGGTAGGTTTCCAGTGTTATCTCAGGGTGTTCTGGGCTACACTCTGACACGACTTGTACCGCTATTAGGGGACTGACGTTTACCACCCCCTAGGCCCGTCATGCAATGTTATCAGACGAACAGACCGGACTGTACGGAGATTGTCACATACAGGCTCAGTAGGAGTTCAGATGGGTTTCACCTCGTCAGTCTTCTTATCGACATCTACCTGGGGGCCGTTACGCACAGCTAGTGCCGCTTGCGGTCTGTGGTTAAACCCACTGCCAGCGTAGTGTCGAGTCTTTAGAGTCCCACACATAGGGTTATTCACCTTTAGGCAAAACAGAGTAGAGGTCGCATGGTTTTGCGACAGGGTTCGTTCACATCCGCGCACTTATACACGTTTGGCGTCCGGACAGTCATTACTAGCGGGCTCTGGTTTGAGCCAGATCCTAGTATATGTTTTGGGGTTAGTTTTATCTCATAGTATTCATGTTCCTCGGAACACGAATGCGGGTGTGTATGCACAGTTGATTGAGGCAGAGGAAGATGATTTTCATTAGGGTTTCGGAACGGGTGTGTATGCACAGTTGACAGTTGTCCTTTTCCAAACCCTAATGGATATGTGAAATATCAATTAATAATATTAATTAAATGAAATTGTGTCATGGTTAGGGTTGTTGACTTGTTGACCAAGGTGGACTAGTTGACCATGTTTGAAACATTGACCATCATCATTACTTTTCAAGATGCTCTTTGATCTTTGCAAAAAACATTTAATGTGATATAATAATGGTCTCATCAAACCAACCATCACCTTTTTCATTTTGGATTAATATTAGTAATTAGATAATTCACATATATTGTTATGGTTGTAAAAACCATTCTCATTTCTTTCATAACCATTCTCTCTCTTCTTTTCATCTTCCTCCTCCTCTAGTTCAAGGAAAAACATTCTCATGAGTTGAGAAACCTTTCCTTGGAGATAAAACACCCAAAACCACTCTCTACTCATCCTAAGGTTGAAGGTCTAGCAAGCCGGAGACTTTAGTTTTCTCAAGTTCGAGAAAGGAGCTCAAGGTAGAAACCCTCAGGTGGATCCATCTTCGGCAAGAGAAGGCGACGAGGAGAGAACCATCCGACCACTTCAAAGAGTCCAAGAAGAAGGAGTTCAAGTGAGGTATAACCCCTAACCGAGTAGATAAATCTCTAGTTAGGTTGCTAGTGTGTAGTTTAGCCAAGATCCGTATTTTGTAGTCCATGTTACCTAAACCCTAAAAATCGTTTTTCACCATTTCCGCAAGCCCGAAAGAACCGGGAGAGGTAATGTAGACTTACAGAAACTGGGTTTTTGTTTCGAGTGTTTCGGAGTTCTTTCGGTTTCGTATTTTTACTAATATCATCTAAATCTCTAGCTTGGCTCTGATACCACTGTAGAAAAGCCTAGCACGACAGTAAGGTTTCGGGAGGTATTTGTTAGAGTATATGCCCATAGGGGCCATTAATGTATCATACTAGTTTGTATATTACTTAATAAAAGCTTGGGATATTCACAGTTATATTAATAGTCTCGCTCAACATAGTAGTATCCTACTTGGTTTATATCTATCTTAATATGTGTATATGTTAACATATCGCGAATACATATTGATAGAGCCCATAGGATCTTAGTTGACTACCAGCGTTGTGATGGCAGTCACACTAGTGGGGGCTGGGTAGTCTACAAGCATATTGTCACGACTCGAAAGTACGGAACGTGACCGGCACTTAGATTACGAAACGTCTAGAGGCGCAACGTAACCTAAGTAAGCCGAAGCCCAGAAATCTAAACCATATAAAAGAAGAAGAAGTAAAAGAAAACATGAAGAAAAACGAGTTTAAAAGTATCGGCAAATTTTCCCAAAAAATTCGGCAGGGTCTCCTCTGTAAAACTGGCCCCAAACGGGTACAACAAGTACAATATACAAAAACAAATAAAAGCATCTCCAAACGGGAGCTAGCTCAACGCCAACAGGCGGAAACAACCACAACAAGCACAATAATATACAACGCCAAAGGGCGAGGCTCAAAACCCAAAAGAAAACAAATCCACCAAATCAGAATAATACACGCGACTCTAAGGTCGAAATAAATAAATAGTCCAGTAATCTATCAAATAATACAAGTTTGGTTGATGGAGCTTACTAGATACAAATGAAAGAATAAAAGTACAATGGTGGTTCAGATACAAGTGAACCAACCTACCGTGCAAATCACCCTGAAGAAAAGATGTGCCAGCAAGCTACCAGGGAAACCTGTACATCGAACCTGTAATAAAATTTGGCACAACGGGGGTGAGTTGCCAACTCGTGAGTAGAAGATATCTACAAAAAGAAATCAAATGCACGACGCTATCCTAGGTCATAATAATACACTACTAAGTCCCAATCATCTAGTAATAGCAGGGTAATACTACGCGTAAGTGCAGATACTCCGTGCTCGTGTCAGTACCTCATATAATACTATGTCATATGAATGGATATGCATGCACCATGAATGTAAAATAACCAATCTTGAAATCCAGGTATATCTGTATAAGAAATCTTTAGCTGTTATCATAGTAAAACGTGTATAGAAACCTGAAATATCAACAATGAAATCCATGGAAATCCGTGTCAAGCATCGACACAAACATGTAAATCTCAAGTCTCATAGTCTCAATATCTCGAGCTCCGTCATTCCGGATCGGCCCATATCATCAAATCTCACGACAACGGTCGGTATCCTCCGGATATCCGCCGCGCCAGACATCATCGGTAGGTAGCCTTCCCCTGCCAGGCTCATCGTCTACAACTCGATCTTCTTGCCCCGGGGTACCATACCGGGCCCACCATGTACCCGAGACGGTTCATCCGATCCTCGAATCGGGTCTCGAAATCCATCAGAAAACATGAAATCTCATGGTGGACGACACATACATCACGAGAAAACCGCATCTTATGTTTTAAAAAGAGAGGAGGAGAGAAAGAGAAGTTTTTATATATTCTTGCGGTTTTCCCCCAAAAATCCAGAAATCTCATAGAAACCCAAATCTTGAAATCATGAGTAAGTATATGATAAGTGTCGGCATATGCCCATAATACTGCATGATAACATGAAAGTATGAATGCATGAATGTCTAAGTAATAAATATCATGTCTATACTAACATCAGAGAGTAATCACAATATTATATCGGTCTAGTTGTTAACTGATTCTATCAATAAAAGATAATATGATCTAAAGTGTACGTGACATAGCAATTACCGATGATGATGTGTGTGAGCCGGCAAATAAGTGTGCGTGGAATATGCGCATCATCGGTAATGGTGCTGGTGTCCTAACAGGTAAGGTTTATACTGATTATAGCAACATATGTAAGAACATGCACCATGATGATTACAGTACGAATGTAAAGACAGATGTGCATTATCCACCCCTCTGCGACATACGAGTACAACTATCACTATATGAATCGAACCTAAACTAGTGTCCATCTAACCTCCTAAGGAACTAAACCTAAGAAACTAGTCAATAAGAAACAAGAGTCTACTTAAGGTCTGAATCAATATCTCTAATAGTCGGCGATCCAGCCTCAATAGCGTCACGTACGTAGTACGGCTTCCTCGAACCAAGAGTGTGGATCAATCATCATATCTATGCCTCGTACGGTAAAATCCATCGTACGGCATCCCAATATCGGGGTACGGGTCAAGTATCTCCTAGGTGTCTCATCATTCGTATAATATCATCACCAGCACATCTCATGATCAAGGTGCTAAACTGTAATCGCCTACATCAATCATATATCATTGCCATCATAATATGCATCATTATTTTATCCTCAGAAGTATCATATCATATGTATCATATTGTGATTAAGTCATACTGATATCTTATCGTCAGCAAGTCACACCTATATGATATCGTCATCAAGTCACACCTATATGATATCAACATCAGGTCACACCTATATGATATCGACATCAGGTCACGCCTATATGATGTCGTAATCAAGTCATACATATCCCATATCGTGATCAATCACAAGTTACAGTCCGGGTACTATTTGAGAGTCCCATGTACCTCAATATCATCACCACCCATTAAAATTTATGTACACATGTTCATTATCTCATTCTCTAATGATCCGCTAACACTTAATATGACTGTATAGCCAAGAATCACGGCATCAAGCCCAGTTATATTGTTTCATCATACCTCGGATATCATATCACATCAATGAATCCCATATACGTGTTGTGTGTGTATATATATATATATATATATATATATATATACCTATACCTAGTCCGATATATATATACACATACACGTATATACCATGTCGAGTTTTAGTGTGTGCGTGCGTGTGTTTCTATCTGAAACCTACGAACCTCTTCCAAGGTATTCATCCTCTGGTATGGTTTTCCTAAATCAGTCTAGTCTAGCCTAGGGTCATTACTAGGGTCCTACTTATTAAGAATCTAGGGTCACATCTGGTTTCCTAATGACAATAAGTACTATTCCTATTCTACGTTGCGGGGGTGCTAAACGCCATCCACCCGACTTCCCCCCGTAGATATGCATCTACTCACCTGGTCCATGTCTGCCGAAGACGGTGTCGCCATCCTCCTCTTCATCGCCCGCAGTCCACGTGAAGGGTACCTAAACGCAAACATATAAATAGTATCTTAAACTGAATCACATACAAAAGTCAAAACGACGCAAGGAACAAGCATAGGTTAAAACCTATGTCCCGTCCACGCAAAAGAACCAAATATCGCTCGATATCGGCGTACAAACTCCGATGGATCGAGATAAACATCAACAAATAACTCGTAGTTTTAAAACTCATTACTTATATTATAAAACATGATTAAATCCATCGAAACCCTAAAAATCGATCAAACCGTCCAATTTCGTAAAACCCGAAAATACCAATTTACCGTTTTTCTTCAAAACTTGACATTTAAATGAAACCAATGGTCATAAAACTCATTAAATAGCATAACTAGACTATACAACCCCTTACTATATTTTTATTACACAATTTTGCATTAATTTGAAATTTCTAGTTTGCAACCATTAGAAATTTTCAACCTCTTTCAAGCAAAATTCACAATTCCACCACAAAACATGATTTTGCATGAATTAATGTATTAAACTACAATTCATGATGATAATGATATGATGAAACCACAATTATATTTTTAATCTCATTTATTTAGGAATTTCCAAAATCTAGTTTGCAAAAACTAGCATAATTAGCTTATTTATCACACTTTGCTAACTAACAATTGAAACTAATAACTAGATTAGGTTTTGCATTCCACTAACATGTTAATATCCCTATTAAAACCATAATATAATGATAAAAACATTAATTAGAATTTTATCTCACCCACATATACATTTATATAAAAAAATAGTTAGCTAAATAACATAATTAAATCAATTTTGGATAACAATTTATTATACAACAATCATGCAAGATTTTTCCACTTCTAAAAATGGTAAACTAGTTATTATAACCCTAATTAATTAATAAAAATCACCACTTGAATTTACAAACCCTAACTTGAATTTTTAAAATTTGAAGATAGATTTAATTTATTAATTCTAATTATGCTAGAATGAACATCTAATACAATAAATCAAAAGTACAAGATTTTTACCTTCAAACAAGAAATCCAAACATGAAAATGTGCCTCCAAAATGCATGCTTTCCCACTCCAAAATCCATGTAAAGAAGAGCAAAGAACAAAGGGTAGGAATTTATTAGGATTTTATGCAATTTTTATTGGAGGATTTTTGATGATTTTTTGTAAGAAAAAGAAGTGGGAAATGGGGGGGGCTGCCATGGGGTAATGGCCGGCCATAGTTGGAGGTTAGGAAGAGAAAGAAGAGGGTGAGAAATTGTGTAGAAGTTTCATGAAAAGAAACATCACTTAAAGACTTTTCATCAATTTATTTATTTTCTTTTATTTCTTTACTATAGCAACTCAAGAAAACTCTAGAAAAATGGAAAAATTTGCAAATAAATTTTTCATGATACACACTAAATTCTAATATGCCATGGTTCATTTTTACAAATTAAAACCATTCAAATTTGTAATTTACACTAATTTAGTGTAAAAATAAAACTTATGTTAATATTTAAAGTAATTAATTTAGGAAAAATATTTAATTAAACTAAAAATTTATAAGTGGCTAAATAAACACCATTTACTAGTAATTACATAATTAAAATAGGTATTTTTTGAAATTATAATGAAAAACAATCACGGTTTAGTTTTACGAAAAATACATTTTACTTTACCGAAAATCATAAAATTCACTTAAACAATTTTATTCATTTAATTATTTATTTAATTATTTTTAAAACGTTACAATCTTCCCCCCTTTAGGAAATTCGGTCCCCGAATTTAAATTAAAACTCCCCTTCCAAATACTAAAGCATCTAGCAAAACACTCAAATCGTCGGGGCTCCGAAATCATCAATACATAACAAAAATCAACTCCGTCAAGCATAACGCAATCATCGGAGTTATGGTGAAGACAAAATATCAAAACCCAGTACGAAACCCAACGTAATATATATCAAAACTGTAACTCATATATAGTGCGCATCATAGTAAAATCGTCCAAATATTTGGATAAAGAAATATGCAAAACCCCCTTTTTAAAATCACCGTGTGATGCACGTGTCACGGCATAATTAGCGGACGTTTATTAAAAAAAATAGCTATATATATCTTTTATTTAACATACACGTCCCGCCTGGTTACTAAATCAAATAGTAATGATTATAAAAACACACTGCTCAAACTGAAATCAATCCCAATCACATCAATAAAATATCATGTGCGTCCGGTGCGCACTGAAATCGAAACCAAATACAGATACCATGAATACACACAACAACAAAACTAAGTGCAACAGGTGTGCACCAAAAACATCTGTCAAGTGCAACGGGCGTGCACGACTCATTATCAGGTGCATCTAATCTGCACAAAACCCCGATTTAGTGCATCTGGTGTGCACAAAATCGCATCAAGTGCACCGAATGTGCACAAGAATCTCAATCAGGTGCACATGGTGCACGAAAACATACATCGAATATCAAAATCGAAGTCACAGTACAAAAATGCATGGAAACTAGGTCGAAGCATATGCCAAAATCATGTGTAACCCATATGCACGAAATCAAATCAAAATCTCAAAATGTATTAAAACTAAATCAAGTGCACTGGGTAGGTACAAAACAACATCAATACAACCGATATATGAAACATGCATAGAATATAATGAAAGTACATAAGAAATACCGATCGTAGAACAAAATCCTCAAATACCAAAATCCAACCAACGGAAATATGAAATTCAAATCACCAAGTCGCAATCGTAAACACTATCGTCAATGTGCGTCTCTTTCCTCTGATGTCGACTGCTTCGAACTCGTATTTTCATAGGTGTGCTGACTGCGCTACCAACAGCAATACTCATGTCTAGAGTCTCCCACATAGTCGATCCCTTCACCTGATATCCAGACTACATTAAACTTTTCGATCGATCCATCAAAATCCCATAATTCCCCAAGAGCTCAACACTCAAGTACAGTTTAAAAATATCCGGTACATACCCCAGCATCGATGATCCAGCCGTAGAAGGGCAAACCCAAGCCTCACTAATGGCACCGCGGAACTGCCGTAAACCCTAAGGTTCAAGGGCGTCCCCATGGTCATTATTTTGAGTTAGGGTTTCATTCTTCTAGAGGGTCCATCGAGATACCTGCATGTTCTTCCGAATACTTTAAACTTGGGAAAATGGTTTTCTGATAATCGTTCGAACCCTTTAACTTCATCCGGACGGCATATGAATACCCTTCATCCGCACGCTAAACAATGCTTCAATCCTCAAGAATAACCAATACTCTAATGGTTATCGCATTCGAGCCGCAGCTCCATCTGCCCGTGCGCCCGTGGTAACAAAAACCACCCTCCGACATCGACGAAGATAGATCAAAGGAACGAATGAAATACGTTGCAAACAAATGTACATCCTAAGGCTCCTTAGGTAGAGGAGCGTATCGTAAGTATGCCGCGGACCATACCCACGGTACGTTACTCTACCTAAATCGCCTACTCCATCAACCAAGGGTCACCTAGACTTATACAAGGTTAAACCTAGCGCTCTGATACCAACTTTGTCACGACCCGAAAGTACGGAACGTGACCGGCACTTAGATTACGAAACGTCTAGAGGCGCAACGTAACCTAAGTAAGCCGAAGCACAGAAATCTAAACCATATAAAAGAAGAAGAAGTAAAAGAAAACATGAAGAAAAACGAGTTTAAAAGTATCGGCAAATTTTCCCAAAAATTTCGGCAGAGTCTCCTCAGTAAAACTGGCCCCAAACGAGTACAACAAGTACAATATACATAAACAAATAAAAGCATCCCCAAACGGGAGCTAGCACAACGCCAACAGGCGGAAACAACCACAACAAGCACAATAATATACAACGTCAAAGGGCGAGGCTCAAAACCCAAAAGAAAACAAATCCACCAAATCAGAACAATACACGCGACTCTAAGGTCGAAATAAATAAATGGTCCAGTAATCTATCAAATAATACAAGTTTGGTTGATGGAGCTTACTAGATACAAATGAAAGAATAAAAGTACAATGGTGGTTCAGATACAAGTGAACCAAGCTACCGTGCAAATCACCCTGAAGAAAAGATGTGCCAGCAAGCTACCAGGGAAACCTGTACATCGAACCTGTAATAAAATTTGGCACAACGGGGGTGAGTTGCCAACTCGTGAGTAGAAGATATCTACGAAAAGAATCGAATGCACGACGCTATCCTAGGTCATAATATTACACTACTAAGTCCCAATCATCTAGTAATAGCAGGGTAATACTATGCGTAAGTGCAGATACTCCGTGCTCGTGTCAGTGCCTCATATAATACTATGTCATATGAATGGATATGCATGCACCATGAATGTAAAATAACCAATCCTGAAATCCAGGTATATCTGTATAAGAAATCTTTAGCTGTTATCATAGTAAAACGTGTATAGAAACCTGAAATATCAACAATGAAATCCATGGAAATCCGTGTCAAGTATCGACACAAACATGTAAATCTCAAGTCTCATAGTCTCAATATCTCGGGCTCCGTCAGTCCGGATCGGCCCATATCATCAAATCTCACGACAACGGTCGGTATCCTCCGGATATCCGCCGCGCCAGACATCACCGGTAGGTAGCCTTCCCCTGCCAGGCTCATCGTCTACAACTCGATCATCTTGCCCCGGGGTACCATACCGGGCCCACCATGTACCCGAGACGGTTCATCCACTCCTCGAATCGGGTCTCGAAATCCATCAGAAAACATGAAATCTCATGGTGGACGACACATACATCACGAGAAAACCGCATCTTATGTTTTAAAAAGAGAGGAGGAGAGAAAGAGAAGTTTTTATATATTCTTGCGGTTTTCCCCCAAAAATCCAGAAATCTCATAGAAACCCAAATCTTGAAATCATGAGTAAGTATATGATAAGTGTCGGCATATGCCCATAATACTGCATGATAACATGAAAGTATGAATGCATGAATGTCTAAGTAATAAATATCATGTCTATACTAACATCAGAGAGTAATCACAATATTATATCGGTCTAGTTGTTAACTGATTCTATCAATAAAAGATAATATGATCTAAAGTGTACGTGACATAGCAATTACCGATGATGATGTGTGTGAGCCGGCAAATAAGTGTGCGTGGAATATGCGCATCATCGGTAATGCTGCTCGTGTCCTAACAGGTAAGTTTTATACTGATTATAGCAACATATGTAAAAACATGCACCATGATGATTACAGTACGAATGTAAAGACAGATGTGCATTATCCACCCCTCTGCGACATACGAGTACAACTATCACTATATGAATCGAACCTAAACTAGTGTCCATCTAACCTCCTAAGGAACTAAACCTAAGAAACTAGTCAATAAGAAACAAGAGTCTACCTAAGGTCTGAATCAATATCTCTAATAGTCGGCGATCCAGCCTCAATAGCGTCACGTACGTAGTACGGCTTCCTCGAACCAAGAGTGCGGATCAATCATCATATCTATGCCTCGTACGGTAAAATCCATCGTACGGCATCCCAATATCGGAGTACGGGTCAAGTATCTCCTAGGTGTCTCATCATTCGTATAATATCATCACCAGCACATCTCATGATCAAGGTGCTAAACTGTAATCGCCTACATCAATCATATATCATTGCCATCATAATATGCATCATTAGTTTATCCTCAGAAGTATCATGTCATATGTATCATATTGTGATTAAGTCATACTGATATCATATCGTCATCAAGTCACACCTATATGATATCAACATCAGGTCACACCTATATGATATCGACATCAGGTCACGCCTATATGATGTCGTAATCAAGTCATACATATCCCATATCGTGATCAATCACAAGTTACAGTCCGGGTACTATTTTAGAGTCCCATGTACCTCAATATCATCACCACCCATTAAAATTTATGTACACATGTTCATTATCTCATTCTCTAATGATCCGCTAACACTTAAAACGACTGTATAGCCAAGAATCACGGCATCAAGCCCAGTTATACTGTTTCATTATATCTCGGATATCATATCACATCAATGAATCCCATATACGTGTTGTATATATATATATACCTATACCTAGTCCTATATATATATACACATACACGTATACACCATGTCGAGTTTCAGTGTGTGCGTGTGTGTGTTTCTATCTGAAACCTACGAACCTCTTCCAAGGTATTCATCCTCTGGTATGGTTTTCCTAAATCAGTCTAGTCCAGCCTATGGTCATTACTAGGGTCCTACTCATTAAGAATCTAGGGTCACATCTGGTTTCCTAATGACAATAAGTACTATTCCTATTCTACATTGCGGGGGTGCTAAACGCCATCCACCCGACTTCCCCCCGTAGATATGCATCTACTCACCTGGTCCATGTCTGCCGAAGACGGTGTCGCCATCCTCCTCTTCATCGCCCGCAGTCCATGTGAAGGGTACCTAAACGCAAACATATAAGTAGTATCGTAAACTGAATCACATACAAAAGTCAAAACGACGCAAGGAACAAGCATAGGTTAAAACCTATGTCCCGTCCACGCAAAAGAACCAAATATCGCTCGATATCGGCGTACAAACTCCGATGGATCGAGATAAACATCAACAAATAACTCGTAGTTTTAAAACTCATTACTTATATTATAAAACATGATTAAATCTATCGAAACCCTAAAAATCGATTAAACCGTCCAATTTCGTAAAACCCGAAAATGCCAATTTACCGTTTTTCTTCAAAACTTGACATTTAAATGAAACCAATGGTAATAAAACTCATTAAATAGCATAACTAGACTATACAACCACTTACTTTATTTTTATTACACAATTTTGCATTAATTTGAAATTTCTAGTTTGCAACCATTAGAAATTTTCAACCTCTTTCAAGCAAAATTCACAATTCCACCATAAAACATGGTTTTGCATGAATTAATGTATTAAACTACAATTCATGATGATAATGATATGATGAAACCATAATTATATTTGTAATCTCATTTATTTAGGAATTTCCAAAATCTAGTTTGCAAAAACTAGCATAATTAGCATATTTATCACACTTTGCTAACTAACAGTTGAAACTAATAACTAGATTAGGTTTTGCATTCCACTAACATGTTAATATCCCTATTAAAACCATAATATAATGATAAAAATATTAATTAGAATTTTATCTCACCCACATATACATTTATAAAAAAAACTAGTTAGCTAAATAACATAATTAAATCAATTTTGGATAACAATTTATTATACAACAATCATGCAAGATTTTTCCACTTCTAAAAATGGTAAACTAGTTATTATAACCCTAATTAATTAATAAAAACCACCACTTGAATTTACAAACCCTAACTTGAATTTTTAAAATTTGAAGATAGATTTAATTTATTAATTCTAATTATGCTAGAATGAACATCTAATACAATAAATCAAAAGTATAAGATTTATACCTTCGAACAAGAAATCCAAACATGAAAATGAGCCTCCAAAATGCATGCTTTCCCACTCCAAAATCCATGTAAAGAAGAGCAAAGAACAAAGGGTAGGAATTTATTAGGATTTTATGCAATTTTTATTGAATTTTGGAGGATTTTTGATGATTTTTTGTAATAAAAAGAAGTGGGAAATTGGGGGGGGGCTGCCATGGGGTAATGGCCGGCCATAGTTGGAGGTGAGGGAGAGAAAGAAGAGGGTGAGAAATTGTGTAGAAGTTTCATGAAAAGAAACATCACTTAAAGACTTTTCATCAATTTATTTATTTTCTTTTATTTCTTTACTATAGCAACTCAAGAAAACTCTAGAAAAATGGAAAAATTTGCAAATAAATTTTTCATGATACACACTAAATTCTAATATGTCATGGTTCATTTTTACAAATTAAAACCATTCAAATTTGTAATTTACACTAATTTAGTGTAAAAATAAAGCTTATGTTAATATTTAAAATAATTAATTTAGGAAAAATATTTAATTAAACTAAAAATTTATAAGTGGCTAAATAAACACCATTTACTAGTAATTACATAATTAAAATAGGTAATTTTTGAAATTATAATGAAAAACAATCACGGTTTAGTTTTACGAAAAATACATTTTACTTTACCGAAAATCATAAAATTCACTTAAACAATTTTTTTCATTTAATTATTTATTTAATTATTTTTAAAACGTTACACATATCCTTTTTCAGGTCCCTAGTCGTAGGATTATCGAGACAGGGCATCGATACTCCAGAGTAGACTAGTATGTACGCTTCTAATCCCAGCAGGGGAAATGGTCTGTCCCACAGCCATTAGTACGTTGTACTGGAGATAGTATACAGGTGCTCGTTGGGTTACGGGTACACCGGACAGGACTCGCAGGGAACTGTTGGTTGGTATTATACCCGTCGTCAGTTAACAGTTTCCAGGTGACATGAGTACAGCATAGTCCGCAGACTTGACACTGCTGCTTCGTCTCAAGTGTGTTCCCACTGTTCTTAGATTGCTACCCTACCCGGCTGAAAAGAGTCGTGCAAATAGGTAGCAGTTGGGTGCAGTCCCGAAGCACTTGGAGGCAGTAGCGTTTAGATAGGATTCGTCTCTCCCGGTATTGCGAGTTGATATCGCGCTGTGTTTGGAGAGCCATTACGCAAAGTCCCTGGCCAGGGCAAACGAGATTTGCTGGTAGAATTTCCAGTAGCTTCTCAAGGTGTAATGGGCTTCACTCCGACACGACTTATACCGCTATTACGGGTCTGACGTTTACTGCCCCCCTAGGCCCAATATGTGATAGTCCTAGACGAACAGACCGGACTGTACGGAGATTGTCACATCAGGCTCAGTAGGAGTTCAGACGGGTTTCCTCATCAGCCTTCTTATCGACATCTACCTGGGGACCGTTACGTACAACTAGTACCGCTTGCGGCCTGTGGTTAAACCCACTACCAGCGTAGTGTCGAGTCTTTAGAGTCCCACACAGAGTGTTTCCCTGCTTCTGGCGAAACGATATAGAGGTCATATGGTTTTTTGACAGGGTTCGGACACATACGTGTATTTATACACGTACGATGTTCGAACAGATAATACTAGCGGGCATTAGTTTAAGCCAGATTTTAGTATTAGATTATTGGATTTATACAGTCTCAGTATTTCCGTTTTTTTACGGATGAGAGGGGTATTCTCGTAATTAGTCGAGAAGCTTCTAGAAGAAAGGTGAGGTGGAGAGCTTAGGTGTAATTTGCATTAATTGAATTTGTGACTCATGAAGTGATTCATCCAAATGAGTTAATGAAGCATTTATTGCTTAATGACTCATGAGATGATTCATTCATTGGTATTAAATGAAGCATGGTTGTAATTATCTATATGATTTATTTGATAATTATTATGCTTCATTATATACATAATGAGTTGTATTTTCAATTCATTATTACAAACACTTTCTCTTTCCTCAAGCTATCTCTCTTCAAAACCTAACCCTAATCCTTTCATGTGTTGAGATCCCAAGGGTTAGCAAGACTAATAGATCTCTAATCCATCTCTATATCCTCTAGGTTACCTTGATTAGCAATCATATCCACCTAGTTACCTCAAGTGAGAGGTTAAAGCTTGGAGAAGGAACTCTCGGGTGGATCTTCTATCACATCGAGGAGGCCGACGAAGAGGTGAACAACAAGAACAAGGAGGACTAGAATCTTGAGGTATAATCATCTATCATAGTAATTAATCACTTCTAGATAGCTGTTAGTTAGGGTTTAGCAAAGATCCGTAAAGTTAGTCGATGTTAACTTAAACAAAATGATTGTTTTACCTATTCCGCCTCCCCGCATCATGTGGGGTGTCTAACGTTGACTTACAGTGGTATCAGAGCCTAGCTAAACCATAACTAACATGTTAGCAAAGTTGTTAGAAATTCGATCGCAAAACGAACCCAAAAATACGATGTTTTCACCATGTTTCTGCCGTTTTTAAAACAGGGTCTAAAATTTTTTCAGTGACCCTTAAAAATACAAGCAGGGTTTTTAAAGAATTGCGAAGAAATTTGGGATAATGAATCGGCTATACCACCGCGGAACCGCCGCTGATCCAAGCGATCCACCACGGATTCGCGGCCGAGTTGACACCGAGTCAACCCAAATTTTCTCAGTTATTCTTCTGTGTTGATGTTGTGTTTTCTGGGATGTTTTGTTTCTGCTCAGGTTTTATGTGCACAGAGAATTGTTTGGAGTAGATTCATATGTGTTTCTTGATCGAAATTCTATGATGTTTGGCTAACTGGATTATATCTGTATTGTGTTTAATGTGTTCGTAAAACTCCCCTAACTGCTAGTATGTCGGTTTGCAGGGGGTTGCACATTTCTGTAATGGTTTTTCCTGGTTTGTGATTGTGAACTTGTTGGATTGTCGTGAATGGATAGCCGGGGATGTGAGACGAGTGTTTCTTTCATTCAAATGTAAATTGTAATTTGTTGTAATATTCTTTTGCGGGGCACATCCGGGTTGAGGTTGTAGCCACCATTGTATTATTTCATTTACTGTTTTCTGCTCCTAGGATAGACCCAAGGTGGGGTGCACAAACTACCGTGTAGTTTGAAGTGTTTAATGGCCTACTCACGTCGTTGAGGGAGACCGCTTCACTTCGGGTACTAGGTGGGTAGTTTGCCGTATCCGTAGGGGTCTACGGTGGGGTTTTGGCTATTCATCGCGACAGTGTAATTCGTCTTTCTTTGCAGGCTTAAAAGAAATGCGGATTCGTAGAAAATCCAATATGTTCATCCATGATCTAGAATGCCTATTATTGTGTCTGACGAATGTACAATACTATATATGATATCTAGTAGGCGTCACTTATATTTTACACCCGCGCTAGCCCAGCCTCCGCTCTGTCGTTAGTTAAGTAACCTAACGGGTGAATGACGGGGCCCAGTGAAGAATGCGTATGGCATAAAAGGACGTTGTATTTTCGTTGTTTTCTGCAATGATAGGTTAATTGATGGGACGCATTATATTAATGCAAAGAAAATAAACCAAAGTTGAATCGTTGGAACAGTTTAAATGAAACCACTCGGTTATTTTAAAACAGAAGATATTTTTTAATTGCGGAGCTTAAACCACTCCTTTTAAAAGCTATCAGGTTCCTTCGATCATATCAAGTTCACTACGTTCACGGTTTCACCAAAACCATTCGTAGCACTCCGTCATTTCATTTGGGTATTCAGTAGTATTCAACCTATGTATTTTGACCAACGCCAAGGCATAGTGTTTGGTAGCTGCTGGGTATTCATTTGTTGCATAGACAGATGAGTTGGTTTGGGACAGTCGTACTATCATTTGGCCAACGTCAGGGGTATGTACGGATGGGTTCAAATTAACAAGATAATGATAAGTAGAACTTGACGTATGACTTATGACATTTTGACCAATGCCAAGGTCACAAGAGCATGGGGTAGAAATCCACATCGGGAGTTTCTAAAGAAACTGAAATTTGTTAAGAGTTGCATACCATTTGGAGTGTGATAATTTTGGTAGGATTCCTTCAGCTTTATCACACGATGATATTTGGATCCCGATCCTACTGTGAGTATCCGCCACTCATCAGGAGATTCGTCACTTAACGATCAATGCTATAAACCAAGTAGGTGTCGAGAAAGGTGTCAGCGGGGCTACGCCCCCAGAGAAAAGAGGTTATTTAATTAAGGAACTTCGCGAAAGCGTCGTAAAACCTCCCTCGAAGTACCGACACCGGCCTGGCTGAACGGTTAAGCAAGTATTGTACAGTGAGAATAGTCCTGACCAGTTCTTCCTTTTTGGTTTGAGGAGGGATTCGAGAAACAGTGGGAGCCATCCTGTTTAGATAAACTAAAAACCACTCTAAATTTGCAAGAGCATCATGCTAAAGTGTTCCCTCTCTCTCTCTCTCATTGCAGCGACCCAGAACATGACAGGGCCTTAAGTTATTATTAGATAAAAATATTTTGACAGGGCCAAACTATAAAGATTGGTTCCAGAATGTTAAGATGGTTATTACCTATGACAAATTGGGGTATGTCCTTACTACAAAGGCCCCTGCCGTCCCAGGTCCTGAATCCAGTGTCACGGATAAGGAAATCCGCAAGACCTGGGAGTTAGATTGCGCGAAGGACAAGTGCATCGTGTTTGCCTCTATGAATAATGAACATCAGAGGAGGCACGAGAATATGGATCTAGAATCCATATTTCTCCACACCAAGGATTTGTATGGAGAGCAATCTCGTATAGCTAGATACGAGACCTCGAAGAACTTGTTTCAGTCGAGGATGACCGTCGGATCATCTGTAGGGGAACATGTCCTTAAGATGATTGGCTATATTGAAGAGCTCGCAGACCTCGGGACAACATTAGAGAACGAGTTGTATACAGACTTGATTCTCCAGTCCCTTCCTTCCACCTACGCCCAGTTTGTCTTGAATTTCAACATTCAAGGTAAAGAAGTTGAACTTCCAGAACTCTTTAACATGTTGAGGAGTGCAGAGGGCACCTTGCAGAAGGCAAGGGAAACACCCACTATGTTTGTTCGTGGTGCTTCCTCTTCCAGATCCAAGGTAAGGGCCAAAGGAAGGAAGAAGAAGGCCGCTACCAAACCAAGAGGTGGTGTTGGTAAGGTAGGAGTCAAGGAAAAGGCAAAGGTTGCGGTGCCGGTAGTGGCAAAGGACGAGTGCTTCCACTGTCATAAGAAAGGCCATTGGATGAAAGATTGCAAAACTTGGATCGCCAAGAACCAGGACCCGAAGCAAGATGTGGCTTCGACTTCAGGTGTGTTTGTAATTGAAAATTGTCTGTCAATCAACTTTACTTCCTGGGTATTGGATACCGGATTAGGATCTCATATATGCAATTCATTGCAGGCACTGAGAAACCGTAGAGTGCTGAAGGTTGGTGATATGACCCTCCAGGTTGCTAACGGAGCTAGCGTGAATGCTGTGTCCATAGTGGATTATCACCTTGGATTGACGAGTGGACATATTTTGGTTTTGCGCAACTGTTTTTGTGTACCCAGTTTAACGTGTAATATCATATCAATATCGTTGTTATCAAAAGAAGGTTATGATTTCATGATTGTAAGCGATGTTATTAACATCCACCTTAATCATAGTTTTATTCGGTCCGGTGCACTAGATAACGGTATATACGTGTTAAACAAATTACAAATTTTCAATGTCCAGAACACACTAAAAAGAAAGTCTCCAGATATAAATTAGGCTTTCTTATGGCATTGTAGACTAGGTCACATTAATGAGACAAGGTTAACTAAGTTACATAGAGAAGGATATTTGGATCCGTTCGAATATCAATCTTATGCCACTTGTCAATCATGTCTCAAAGGAAAGATGACAAAGACTCCATTCACTGGACATAGAGTAAGAGCGAGCGAGCTCTTAGGACTCATACACAGCGATGTATATGGTCCAATGTCTACACATGCAAGAGGCGGTTTTTCAGATTTCATTACTTTTATGGATGATTACTCTAGGTATGGATTCATTTTCATAATGAAACATAAATTCGAGGCCTTTGAGAAATTCCAAGAATATAAGAATGAAGTAGAAAACCAAACCGGCAAAAGTATCAAGACACTGAGATCTGATCGAGGTGGTGAATACTTAAGTGCGGAGTTCCTGAGTTTCCTAAAAGAGAATGGAATTCTCTCTCAGCTTACTCCTCCATACACTTCACATCTTAACAGTGTATCGGAAAGACGGAACCGAACCCTATTGGATATGGTACGTTCCATGATGAGTAATGCTGAGTTACCGCTATCTTTCTGGGGTTATGCACTAGAATCAGCTGCATATCTTTTGAATAGGGCTCCTACCAAGACTGTGCCTACCACACCATATCAGATGTGGAGTGGGAAAAACCCTATCTTCAGTATCTGAAGATATGGGGATGTCCAGCTTTTGTTAAAAAGCAGCATGCGGACAAACTCGAGGCACGATCAGTACAGTGTAAGTTTGTGGGATATCCAAAGAACTCCAAGGGGTATTTTTTCTATTACGCAGAGGAACAAAATGTTTTTGTTTCTCGTAATGCCCATTTTCTAGAACAACAGTTTTTAGAAAAGGAAACAAGTGGGAGCGCAATAGAACTGGAAGAACTTCCAGAACCACAAACTACTACTGAAAGTTTGGTAGAACCAGAAGTTCAAGAAGAACATGACATTCCCGCACCCCTCCGCAGGAGTAGTAGGCCGTCTCATCCGTCTGAGAGATACTACAGTTTTCTCATAGACGGGGATAGAGAAGATTGCGTCATTGATAATGATGAACCTACTAGCTTCCAGCAGGACATCCATAGTGCCGACTCAGTAAGATGGCTAGATGCAATGCGGACCGAGATGGAGTCCATGTACACCAACAAAGTATGGACTTTGGACTTTGCTCCATATGGGGTAAAATCCATAGGATGCAAGTGGATCTTCAAGAAAAAGATTGGTGTAGATGGACAGGTGGAAACCTATAAGGCTAGACTTGTTGCATAGGGTTTTCGTCAAAGACCTGGTTTGGTGTTCATACCAGAATATTGCATTTTATACCCCCCATTCTTATGCTCGTGTGTTTATAGGTAGGTGCGTTTAATCCGTGTTTGTTACATATTTACAGAATACAGGTTTCCAGTACAAATATTGCAAATCAAGACAAAATCTCCACAGTTACACCAAATACAGAACATCTGTCACAGCAGATAAAAGCCGGGTTCCGGTCATCCATATCCGTCCAGTGCCGAGTACCAGTTCCAGAGAAAAGACATATGACAGTGGTCATTCGTGTCTCGGACAAGCACAGAGCACGAGGGGGCAGCACAAGAATCAATGGGTGCGCGGAGCTCGAGAGAGATAGAAGTCAAAAGTGAAGAAATGATTGCAATCTTGGACTAAGAAATCTGATGATATTCTGGAAGACTTTTGTGCAGTATTGAGTTTTCAAACACGGGGAAAATACAAACCAGGGGATACGACAAAATTTGGCAGCCTAACACCCCTAAAGGGCCGTGGAACTGCGGCCTAAGCATGCTTAGGCCGCGGAACCGCGGCCGTATGGTGTCATCAGGTGGTGGGCTTTCGGGGGTAGTTTGGTACTTTTATTTAAGGGCAGATTGTTGCCCTAGGTTTCCCATTCGCTGCCTATAAATACTCCAGAATTGAGCTAAGCCAAGGGTCATTCTTTGTTCTTCTTTCTTTTTAGGATTTAGTCTTTTTCTTCTTCTTCTTCATTTCTTTTTCCATGAAAATTGTAGTGAGAGCTTTTTGAGTGGGAGATCAATGAAGATGAGGGCTTTTTGTATCATTCTCTTTTGTTTCTTCTTCCCCTTGAGATTCTTGCTTTCTCTTGATCATTCAACCTCTTCATTGAGCTTGAATGGTTAAGGGTTAGTTATTGATCTCAAGGGTCGTATTTTCTTATGGAATTAGCGCTTCATTTCACATGCGTTCTCTACCCTTCCCTTGATCTTGCAACCTCTTGATTGAGCTTGCAAGTTTAAGGGTTGGCTATTGATCACATGCTTGTCTTGAGTTCTAGTTTCTTGTTCTTTTTATCGCTTTTTATTACTTACTTATTATTATCTTGCTTTACTTTCTTGCAATTTAATTCATGCACTTAATTACTTGTAATCTTTTCTTTTCTTTTGCTCTCTTTTGTTCATTTTGTGAATGGTTGTAATTATTGTTGTTAAGATGAAATACGGTATTGTAAGTTAATATCTTCTTTCTCATTTCCTTTTCCCGTTATTTTCCATTGAACTCCGCCCAAACCATACGCAAGCGCTCCGTTAGGCACCCTACCCTAACAAGGTAACGGTGATTCCTAACCGCGACCGGTTGCGTTCGGTTTGGCCGGAGGCGAAAGCAAGAGACAAGAACGGAAGGACAAGGGTAAATAAGCCGTATTCCATGAATACCGCGCTTAAATCCCCTAATCCACGTTGTTGCCGATTGCCTTAGCTTCAATTGGTCAAGACTCGGCTCAAAGGTTTTGAGTACGGATTTCTTTAGCTTACAATCTCGTATCTTCTTCTTAACAACTTTATACTTGCAAATAATACACATAGGTTAGAATCGAACAAACATATACTCATTCTTTATTGACTCGTCTAAGACAAGAACGGAAATACAACCATCTCCCTGTGGATCGACCCGTGCTCAACCGGCTAGCTGCATAGCGACACCGTCCTGATCGCGGTAAACTTTAGAACTTTGAACATCCGACACGCTTTTAGCGTGCGATCAAATGGCGCCGTTGCCGGGGAGACGGTAGCGTATTTTCTTTCTTGTTATTCGGGTTAACATTCTTTTTGTATATATTTATAAAAAAAAAATTCTTTTTGTTTTTTTTTGATCTTTTTTGTGGGCAAGAGTGCAGATTTTTGCAAATTTGCAAACTGCGATTGTGGGGAGCAAAGTGTACATTCAAGGCTAAGGTGATTGCATAGTACAGTGCCAAAGATCCGGGTAGTTTGACCCGCGCAAGCGAACTTTTCAAGCTTACCGGATTTGATTCAACGGGGGTTTCCTAACCCAAAAACTTAACGGTACGTACTTTACTAACACCTTCTTCTCAAATCCGACGCGTCCAATATACTATTCTTTGCAGGATTCTTTGCAAGTTCGCTAACAAACGCTAAAAATTGACTAACCCGTATTTGTTGCAGTGCCGCGCTTAAAATAAAAAACAATTGTTTGATTCTTTATAGAATTTTTATTGAATTGCGCATTGCATACATTAATACGGATTTAAGGGCAAGCGAACCCCACAACATACGGTAAAGGATTTCATCACCTTTTCCGTGGCCCACAAATCACGAACTTGAGCATAACGTTTACCCGCACAAAATTTAAAAGAAACTAGACTTTAAGCCTTAAGGACTTCGCGCTCACTAGGAGAAATTAACTGTGTTTAGAACCTTGCTTAACGGTATATTGTTTACGGGGTGTCTAGGAAAGTGTTAACGGCGAAACCGCCAAAAGAGAAAGGGTTATTTAATTAAGGAACTTCGCAAAAGCGTTGGAAAACCTCCCCTTATCTCTGCACTTACCTGGCCTCGTGATCAGTGTATCTTGAGCCCGTTTCTCGACACAGTTTTACTTCGACAATCAAGTTCTGGAGCAGGTCTAGTTGACCTAGGTGAACCCTAGAACGATTAGGTGTGTGGTATTTTTGTGTCGTGATTGTTTTTGTCCATATTCCTTTTTGTGTATATTTCATTCTTTTGTTAATATCTAAAATAAAAAAAAATTTAAAAAAAAAATATATATATATATAAAAAAATCATTCTTTTTTCCACTTCTTTTCTCTGCCTTTCCTTCTTTCTCTCTTCATATCATGGGTACCCCTCCTCGCAAAACTCTTGCCGAACTTTGGTACCCACAACCAGACATTACTTCATACGGTTCTTGTTTTGGTCGAACATCGAACGACCCCTCCATGCCCAAAGTCTCACTGAAAGATCGCATAGCAGCGTCTCGGACAAACACTTGCCCTCCGCATTCCACTTTGTACCAACCTTTTCAACCTCCCACACCCGCTTATGTTGATACCCCTTTTGCAAGTCGTCCTTTGTCCATCGCTGAATGTATTGAACAATCCCGTAGCCGATCTTTCACTCCTTTCACCACTTCAAATTCTTGGGATCAACAATTCCATTCACCTTCCTATCCAAATGTTGATCCTGCTCCTGTCTAGCCATTCAATTCCTACCAATCCTACCCTACTTTTGTACCTTCCCTAGACATTGCTTCTGAACCGCCATTTGGGAGTTTTCAGTATCCAAACAACTTTGAATCTTTTACTGAAACCCCGTCATAACCCATGTCTAGTCTGGAACAGTCGTTGGAAGACTTTAGGGTAGCGTCAAGCCAACAGATGATGGATTTGAATGCGTCCATGGCCGCTCTCGTACAACATACTGACCCGGTAGCTAGTTTTCAACTAGCTCCTAATTTTTCAATGTATGATGAGGCGGCAGGACGGGCTGTGAATTTGAGTAGAGAGAGTGAGCTATACCCCCTTCCGAATCAAGCCTACCCGGTTCAACTTGAATCCCACAACTCCAGTTTTGAATATCTATCTAGTGTTCCCAACGATTCACCAATTGAAGTTAGAATGATTAATGAGTTGTGCGACTTTGTAGTGTTTGATTTGCCAGATTGTGAAGGGACCTTGCCAAGTGAAACCACATCCAATCCTTTTTACCTCTACATCTCCATCTTAGAACCTGAATCGATTAATATCCATGCTTTTGATGAGGTGTCTGAGAAAATTGACTTTCACTTGATTAAGGATATTGACGCCGGGAATATTTTGGATAATGAACTTGTAGATTTGGCAGAGTTTTTCTCTCCAATTCATCATCCCGAGTCATTAAATATTTTTCCCGAACCCCATATGCGTCTGGATTTTGAAGAGAAATGCATGGATGTGCTAAATTTTGAGGAGAATTTTGAGGATAGCTTTGAGGATGAACCTGTTTTAATTGATGAGTCGGATTTTCCAATTCATCCTGTCGCTTTCATTGACTGTATACACCCTCCCGAACCCTTAACAGATACCCTTCCTCGATCACTTCCCTCCATTCTTTCCATCGTTCCGACCTTGCTAGAAACCGTCTCACTTTCATTTACTATGTCTGGTTTACCAAGTTCGGCGTACCCATGGTTTCTCACGAATCTTGAGGGATTTGACCTCATTTCTCGACGGGTAAATATATTGGCACAATCGCTTTTCACACATCGGTCATCACAAATTGTGCTAATCTATTTGCTCCATTTGCACCCTCAAGTTCGTACTTCACTTCTTTTTCCCTTCCGCCATTCTTCTTCCTCTCATATACCGAGACCGTATACCACTTCTATCTCCATACGGTCTCGCGTATTCTCCATCTCTTTTCTTTACGCCTTCTTTCACCAACCAGCACATTATAGAGATAAAATCTTTGAATGGTTGGTACTAACTTTTGGCCTGTGTAAGGCCTTGTATAGCTTGATACTGTTCTCTTCCCCCCTAATCCTGAACTTCAACGCTTAACAGTGGAAACACTGTTTTACTTAAGTTTGGGGGGGACATTTTTTTTTGTATATATTTTTGTTTTCCTTTTTGTTTTGTATATAATTTTCTTTTAGGGAGCGCCGACAATTTTGACCCTCTTGGTGTAGCCTGACAGTGATGGCACTGTCAAGTTTAAGTTTCGGGGTGTGCTCGGTAAGCTTTCTTCCTTCGCATTCATTTGTATATTTTGCATTTGCATACCTTATTAAAAACCCACAAAAATTGAAAAATTTTCCAAAAAAAATAAAAACTTTGTCGTCAAGTTAGCTAGTAGGGTAACTTAGATTTTTATTCTGAAAGTTTAGTTGATATGTTAGAAATAACTAAATTCTGGACTTAGGAATTGAAAATCCTTAAAATAACCCTCATTCTGTCTAACTTTGGTAAGTATACGTCCTTACAATTTTTGAGTTCAGTTCTTGAGTCAAGTCAAGATGAAGGGAGAGTATTGAAGCTTTGCTGAAGGATAAGTCTGAAAAATAGTTTCTTTTCTTGAGTTCAAATTTAGAAAGTATATACCCTACAAACTGCACTTACACGCACCTTGAAACTTGGGATAGTAGAGGATACCTAGAAATACTCTTGCCTGAAAGCCTAGTATGAAAGAAAAAATGGTATTTAAAGCTAAACACCAAAAGTGCATATTGAAAAATATATCCGGTCTTGAAAAAGAAAAAGAAAAAGAAAAAAAGAAAAAATAGAATAAAGTCAAGACCTGGAAACTGCTATTTACGCTTTAAGCTCACACATTCAGTAATCGGCCGTTAGTGCCTCAAGAAGCATTAATAGTCGCATGAAAGGTGTGTGAGCAACACCGTCCATCATTAAATGAAAAGAAGTAGTATTAGGTATTAAGGCAAGGGTATTATAGCTTGAATTGAATTCTTGAGTGTAGGGGTGCAAATATACACACACGTAGGGGTATACAATCAATGTTTGAATAAAAGATAGAAATAAAGAATAAGACTTGTGTTTTCTGTAAAGTTGATAAAAATCCCTGATTTGAGGCCGCACTTTAGAAGGAAAACTCAGGAGAACCAACGTCTTTCTAAACTTTTTTGGAACGTATAGGACCTAAGGTTAAATAGATAGGAGGTGTGAAAAATAAGGGTTGGATATTTCTAACTTAGGATGATAGAATTCCTAACGTAAATACTGAACTGTAGGAGTAGAATCAATGTTAACTTATGACACTAGCTTGACAGGATTTTATGGGTAGTATCCGCTGAAAACCCTCAGGAGACAACACTCCTCCTACTAGGGACACCTAGAGGTTTAACGGCTTGTTGCACGTGCTCAGTGCAATCGCGTTCCCTGCGAAAGTGCGGTTAGGATTTTAGTTTTGTGAATAATTGGTTTTGCTCGGGACGAGCAAAAGATAAGTTTGGGGGTATTTGTTCATACCAGAATATTGCATTTTATACCGCCCATTCTTATGCTCGTGTGTTTATAGGTAGGTGCGTTTAATCCGTGTTTGTTACATATTTACAGAATACAGGTTTCCAGTACAAATATTGCAAATCAAGACAAAATCTCCACAGTTACACCAAATACAGAACATCTGTCATAGCAGATAAAAGCCGGGTTCCGGTCATCCATATCCGTCCAGTGCCGAGTACCAGTTCCAGAGACAAGACATATGACAGTGGTCATTCGTGTCTCGGACAAGCACAGAGCACGAGGGGGCAGCACAAGAATCAATGGGTGCACGGAGCTCGAGAGAGATAGAAGTCAAAAGTGAAGAAATGATTGCAATCTTGGACTAAGAAATCTGATGATATTCTGGAAGACTTTTGTGCAGTATTGAGTTTTCAAATACGAGGTAAAATACAAACCAGGGGATACGACAAAATTTGGCAGCCTAACACCCCTAAAGGGCCGCGGAACCGCGGCCTAAGCATGCTTAGGCCGCGGAACCGCGGCCGTATGGTGTCATCAGGTGGTGGGCTTTCGGGGGTAGTTTGGTACTTTTATATAAGGGCAGATTGTTGCCCTAGGTTTCCCATTCGCTGCCTATAAATACTCCAGAATTGAGCTAAGCCAAGGGTCATTCTTTGTTCTTCTTTCTTTTTAGGATTTAGTCTTTTTCTTCTTCTTCTTCATTTCTTTTTCCATGAAAATTGTAGTGAGAGCTTTTTGAGTGGGAGATCAATGAAGATGAGGGCTTTTTGTATCATTCTCTTTTGTTTCTTCTTCCCCTTGAGATTCTTGCTTTCTCTTGATCATTCAACCTCTTCATTGAGCTTGAATGGTTAAGGGTTAGTTATTGATCTCAAGGGTCGTATTTTCTTATGGAATTAGCGCTTCATTTCACATGCGTTCTCTACCCTTCCCTTGATCTTGCAACCTCTTGATTGAGCTTGCAAGTTTAAGGGTTGGCTATTGATCACATGCTTGTCTTGAGTTCTAGTTTCTTGTTCTTTTTATCGCTTTTTATTACTTGCTTATTATTATCTTGCTTTACTTTCTTGCAATTTAATTCATGCACTTAGTTACTTGTAATCTTTTCTTTTCTTTGTTCTTTTCTTTTGCTCTCTTTTGTTCATTTTGTGAATGGTTGTAATTATTGTTGTTAAGATGAAATACGGTATTGTAAGTTAATATCTTTTTTCTCATTTCCTTTTCCCGTTATTTTCCATTGAACTCCGCCCAAACCATACGCAAGCGCTCCGTTAGGCACCCTACCCTAACAAGGTAACGGTGATTCCTAACCGCGACCGGTTGCGTTCGGTTTGGCCGGAGGCGAAAGCAAGAGACAAGAACGGAAGGACAAGGGTAAATAAGCCGTATTCCACGAATACCGCGTTTAAATCCCCTAATCCACGTTGTTGCCGATTGCCTTAGCTTCAATTGGTCAAGACTCGGCTCAAAGGTTTTGAGTACGGATTTCTTTAGCTTACAATCTCGTATCTTCTTCTTAACAACTTTATACTTGCAAATAATACACATAGGTTAGAATCGAACAAACATATACTCATTCTTTATTGACTCGTCTAAGACAAGAACGGAAATACAACCATCTCCCTGTGGATCGACCCGTGCTCAACCGGCTAGCTGCATAGCGACACCGTCTTGATTGCGGTTAACTTCAATTCTCTCAATCATTTGGACTATGACGAAACTTTTTCTCCAGTGGCTATGCTCAAATCCATTCGGATCCTTCTTGCCTTTGCCGCCTTCCATGATTATTAGATCTGGTAGATGGACGTAAAGACGGCTTTTCTAAATGGTAATTTAGAAGAGTGCGTCTATATGGATCAGCCAGAAGGTTTCAATCAGAGTGGGAGCAGCAGGAAAGTGTGCAAGTTGCTTAAGTCCATTTATAGACTGAAGCAGGCATCGCGGAGTTGGAATATCTGTTTTGATGAAATGGTCAAAGAATATGACTTTATCAAAAATCCAGATGAACCATGTATATATAGTAAAATTGTAGCGGGAGCTGTGGTATTCCTCGTGTTGTACGTGGATGACATTCTCTTGATAGGAAATGACATTCCTATGCTACAATCTGTCAAAGGATTCTTGTCACACAGGTTCTCCATGAAAGACCTGGGTGATGCCTCTTACATTCTGGGAATCCGGATCCGTCGTGATAGATCTAAAAGGATGTTGGGACTTTCGCAGTCCAGGTAAATCAACACTATACTAAAAAGATTCAGTATGGAAGATTCTAAGCGCGGTAATTTACCGGCTTGTCATGGAATCACCCTCTCCAAAGAGATGTCTCCCAAGACTGATTTGGAAAGGGATCGCATGTCGATTATACCCTACGCTTCTGCGGTAGGCTCTATAATGTATGCGATGTTGTGCACCAGACCAGATGTAGCTTACACACTGAGCATGGTAAGCCGGTATCAGTCAGACCCAGAGAAGAAGCACTGCATAGCAGTAAAAAACATTCTCAAGTACCTGAGAAGGACTAAGGATATGTTCTTGGTTTACGGCGGAAAAGACTTCAAGATCGAGGCTTTTGCTGACTCCAGCTTCTAGAGTGATAAGGATGACTCAAAGTCCATGTCAGGTTATGTCTTTAACCTCACTGGAGGGGTGGTGTGTTGGAAGAGTTCCGAGCAGGACACCGTTGCTGACTCGACGATGGAAGCGGAGTATATCGCTGCTTACGATGCTACAAAAGAAGCAGTCTGGATGAAGAAGTTCCTCACAGAACTTCAGGTGGTTCCATCCATTGTTGATCCAATACCTTCGTATTGTGACAACTACGGGGCTATAGCTTTAGCGAAGAAACCCAGGTCCCATCAGAAGTCCAGACACATCTTAAGGCGGTATCACCTGATCAGGAAGATCATAGATCGCCAGGAGATCGAGGTCCGGAGAGTTGCTACAGAGGAGAACACTGCAGATCCATTCACAAAGGCCTTACCTAAGATACAGCTCGAGAGGCTACTCGAGATGATAGGTCTTCGATACGCCAGTACATGGCCCTAGTGCAAGTGGGAGAGTGTTAGTGTATATGCCCCAGGGGCCATTATTGTATCATACTAGTTTGTATATTACTTAATGGAAGCTTGGGATATTCACAGTTATATTAACAGTCTCGCTCAACATAGTAGTATGCTACTTGGTTTATATCTATCCTAATATGTGTATATGCTAACATATCGCGAATACATATTGATAGAGCCCATAGGATCTTGCTTGACTACCAGCGTTGTGATGGCAGTCACACTAGTGGGGGCTGGGTAGTCTACAAGCACATCCTTTTTCCGGTCCCTAGTCGTAGGATTATCGAGATAGGGCATCGATACTCCAGAGTAGACTAATGTGTACGCTTCTCATCCCAGAAGGGGAAATGGTCTGTCCTACAGCCATTAGTACGTTGTACTGGAGATAGTATACAGGTGCTCGTTGGGTTACGGGTACACCGGACAGGACTCGCAGGGAACTGTTTGTCGGTATTATACCCGTCGTCAGTTAACAGTTCCCAGGTGACATGAGTACAGCATAGTCCACAGACTTGACACTGTTGCTTCGTCTCAAGTGTGTTCCCATTGTTCTTAGATTGCTACCCTGCCATGGCTCAAAGGAGTCATGAAACAGGTAGCAGTTGGGTGCAGTCCTAAAGCACTTGGAGGCATTGGCGGTTAGATAGGATTCGTCTCTCCTGGTATTGGGAGTTGATATCGCGCTGTGTTTGGAGAGCCATTACACAAAGTCCCTGGCCAGGGCAAACGAGATTTACTGGTAGAATTTCCAGTAGCTTCTCAAGGTGTAATAGGCTTCACTCCGACACAACTTATACCGCTATTAGGGGTCTGACGTTTACCGCCCCCTAGGCCCGATATGCGATAGTCCTAGACGAACAGACCGGAATGTACGGAGATTGTCACATCAGGCTCAGTAGAAGTTCGGATGGGTTTCCTCATCGGCCTTCTTATCGACATCAACCTGGGGACCGTTACGTACAGCTAGTACCGCTTGCGGCCTGTGGTTAAAACCACTGCCAGCGTAACGTCGAGTCTTTAGAGTCCCACACAGAGTGTTTTCCTGCTTCAGGCAAAACGATATAGAGGTCGTATGGTTTTACGACAGGGTTCGGACACATACGTGTATTTATGTACGTACGATGTTCGAACAGATAATACTAGCGGGCTTTAGTTTAAGCCAGATTCTAGTATTGGATTATTGGATTTTTACAGTCTCAGTATTTCCATGTTTTTACGAATGGGAGGGGCATTCTCATAATTAGTCGAGAAGCATTTAGAAGAAAGGTGAGGTGGAGAGCTTAGGTGTAATTTGCATTAATTGAATTTATGACTCATGAAGTGATTCATCCAAATAAGTTAATGAAGCATTTATTGCTTAATGACTCATGAGATGATTCATTCATTGGTATTAAATGAAGCATGGTTATAATTATCTATATGATTTATTTGATAATTATTATGCTTCATTATATACATAATGAGTTATACTTTCAATCCATTATTACAAACACTTTCTCTCTCCTCAAGCTCTCTTTCATCAAAAACCTAATCGTAATCCTCTCATGTGTTGAGATCCCAAGGGTTAGCAAGACTAATAGATCCCTAATCCATCTCTATATCCTCTAGGTTATCTTGATTAGCAATCATAGCCACCTAGTTACCTCAAGTGAGAGGTTAAAGCTTAGAGAAGGAACTCTCGGGTGGATCTTCTATCACATCACGGAGGCCGACGAGGAGGTGAACAACAAGAACAAGGAGGACTAGAATCTCGAGGTATAATCATCTATCATAGTAGTTAATCACTTCTAGATAGTTGTTAGTTAGGGTTTAGCAAAGATCCGTAAAGTTAGTCGATGTTAACTTAAACAAAATGATTGTTTTACCTATTCCGCCTCCCCGCATCATGTGGGGTGTCTAACGTCGACTTACAGTGCATACCATTTTCTAAAATTTGTCATGCTAAACAACCCTAACCCTAGAATCTTAACTAGAGATTTAGACAATACAACATGTAAACTACTTTACATCTAAGTTAATATGGAATACAACCTTTGTAGACTGGTCCTTCACTTCAATAGCTCCGTATAGTAGTCCCTTCGCTCTAAGTTGATCTTCCGGACTCTATAACGGCTCCACAAGAAAAAAAGAACAAGCTTGCACGAAGTCTTCGAGGCCGAAGATGATCTACGTCGAGGAGACACTAACCCAAGCTACCTCTTCACTAATTACGGATTAGTGAACCTAACACCCTAAACTAAATAGCTAATGAGGATGATGAAGTAGGATTTTTGCTCAGTTTAGAATTCTTTTTCTCACTCTTTTACTTCACCTTTGAGAGAGCTAGAGAGCTCAATGAAGAAGATGAAACAAAAATGAATGAGAAAGAGAATGGCAACCATGGGTGAGAAAATATCATATACTAACTCATGTAGAGACATAACCATGGCTAATGAGAATGGTTGGGTTAATAAATATCTTAAGTAAAACAAAATTAGTGGACTAAGTCAATGGATCTCCAAGCTTCTACAAGCTTCATGCCATGTGACCAATTTCCAACTAATTTGGATTTACTTTAAATAAATAAATCTCACATTATCATGAGCATGGTGTGAGTCTCATACACCCATGTAGTGTGTATCATCAACCATGACAGAAAAAAGAAAACTCAAATAATATATATCACATATATATTAAGTGTGCACATGTGAGAAAAAGAAAAACTTAAGTGAGCTAATATTAGTTAATGTAAATTAATATATCAAATTAATATTATACATTAAATCATTAAATCAACACTTGATTTAATAATCCAGCTATATCTCATATGACCGACTAATATTATTTGTATCAACTTATCGAATCAACACTTGATTCGATAACCCGACTATATCTCATATAACCGACCGATATTATAAATCGTGAGAATAGAATACGGTATCACATACTCGTATTAATCTCGGTCCCGCACATATCACATATGTGCTCCTACTTCATTTTGCCTAAGCCAGTAAACCTCTGTGTATGACTCTAAAGACTCGTCAATACGCCGACAATAGGTGATGATCATATCAGGCACCCACAAGCCGTCAGTGGTACTAGCTGGACGTAACGTCTACCCGGGTATTGAGTGATCAGAAGATCAAAAGCAAGCCTGCTCATACTCCTATAAAGCCTGTCAGTAACACTACCGTACAGTCCGGTCTCTTCGTCCGATATGTTGCATATCTAGTCTAGTGGTGGTAAACGTCAGACCCCAGTAACCGATAAGTCGTGTCGATGTGAGGCTCATAACGGGCCGAGAAACTAATGATAAAACTTACCAGTAGATCTCCGAATCAGCCTCGGCCAGGGACTTTCTGTTATTGCCTATCGTAGCACAGTGCAACATCAACTCCCATTACCGGGAGAGATGAATCCCCTCCTATCGCTTATTGCCTCCATGTGATTTGGGACTGTACCCAAAAGCCACCGTTTTACACGTTCTCTTGAACGTGGTAAGGTGGAAATCAAAGCACAGTAGGAATCGCACAAGACTCTATGACGATCTCGGGTCTACAGACTAACCTGTACCAGTGTCACCAGAGAACAGCCATCTGACGATAGGTATAATAACAACTAGGAGTTCTCGGCGTGTCCGTTTAGTATACCCAATTTCTACTTAGCACCCGTATACCATCTTTGATGTCAAACACCAATGGATATGGGATCATCCATCGCCCATCATATGGGTCAAGAAGTGTATACGCTAGTCTACTCTGGAATATCGATGCCCTGTCTCGATATACCCTAGACTAGGAACAATTATAGGATGTACTTGTGGACAACCTTAGACCCACTAGTATGATCTCCATCGTAGTCCTAATAATTATGTACACATCCTAAGGGCTTTATCAATATATGAGACCAAGACAGTATCACAAAACTAGTCTACATGTTAAGACAAAGAGCAACCAGATAGAATACTATTATGTCGAGCAAGAAAGTCCTCTATATATATATCTAAGCATCCACTATAATATACATCACATGTACAATAATGGGCTCTAGGCAATACATATAACTAACAATCAACCACTTGCACTAAGGCCAGTTGTTTTAGTATCTCATACCCATCATCCCGAAGAGCCTCTTAAATTGTATCTGGTGTATGGCCTTTGTGAGTGGATCCGCTGTATTGTCCTTCGTGTCAACTCTCCTGATCTCGATCTCCCGGCGATCAACTATCTCCCGGATCAGGTGATACCGCCTCAGAATATGCCTGGATCGCTGATGGGACCTGGGTTCCTTGGCCAAAGCCACAACTCCATTGTTATCACAATATAAAGGTATTGGATGCTCGATGGACGGAACCACACCAAGTTCGTTTATGAACTTCTTCATCCAGACAGCCTCTTTGGCAGCATCGTTGGTAGCGATGTATTCAGACTCCATCGCCGAGTCTGCCATGGTTTCTTGCTTGGAACTCTTCCAACAAACCGCTCCTCCATTGAGGGTAAAGGCAAATATCGATACCGACTTAGAGTCGTACTTATCACTTTGGAAGCTCGAATCGGTAAAGGACTCCACTTGGAGTTCACCGTTATCATACACCAAGAACATCTCTTTAGTCCTTCTCAAGTACTTGAGAATGTTCTTCACAGCTGTACAGTGACTCTTTCCTGGATCTGCTTGATCCCTACTTACTACACTTAGTGAGTATGCTACATTGGGTTTGGTACATAGCATCGTGTACATGATAGAGCCTACTGCCGAAGCATAGGTATCCCTTGCATGCGAGCTCTCTCCAAATCAGTCTTGGGAGACATCTCTTTGGAGAGAGTATGTCCGGTGATCGTGGGTAAACATTCATGATTATTTTCTCTTCCCCGATCAGATCGTAGGATTTTAATACTTTTACCCGTCTGGTTCTCAACTTCATGCTTATATTCTTTGAATTTCTGAAAAGCTTCAAACTTGTGTTTCAACAGGAACACATGTCCGTATCTTGAGAGATCGTCAGTGAATGTAATGATGTAAAACGAATCAATCCTGGCATGTGTAGACACGGGACCACATATATCACTATATATTTGTTCCAAGAGTTCCGTAACTCATTCTCCGTGTCCAAAAACGGAGTTTTGGTCATCTTTCCTTTGAGACATGACTGGCAAGTTTTATAAGATGATAATTCGAACGGATTCAAATTTCCATCCTTATGTAATTTAGCTAGTCGTGTCGCATTGATATGACCTAGTCTACAATGCCACAAGAAAGATTCGTTCATTTATGAACTCTTCCTCTTATGTTTGTTCTGTACGTTAAGAACTGTGTTTTGATTCAGAACATATAAACCGTTACATAACGCACCATACCCAATCAACACTTGATTTTGGTAAATGGTCATAACATTATTCTCTACTACAAAGTTATATCCTTGTTTATCTAATAAAGAAATTGATATTAAATTGCATATCATAGAAGGCACGTAATAACATTCGTTCAAGATCAAAGTATTCCCATTTGGTAATACAAGGTGATATTCACCAACTGCTTTGGCTGCAACACTTGCACCATCCCTACTTTTAGAGAATGATAACCTATACCCAGTTCTCTACCTTTCTTTAGCCCATGCAACATATTACATATATGGGATCCCGATCCGGTATCTAATACTCAGGACGTAGAGTGTACTGAGAAACAGTTCTCGGTAACTAAAACACCCGAAGAAAATGCATCAACATGCTTATTCTTCGTTTGGGTGGCATAGAAATCCGGATATTTTCCTATTTCCTGCTCGGACTTATACCAATTATAAGTTGGAGCGGAACCAGCGTTCCCCTGCTCAGTATAACAAGCGAGTTCGGTCAATACATCCATATTATTATCTTGATTAAGGCCAGACATAGTCACTACCTGGAGAGAGAGAGAAGAAAACACTTAGCGTATGCTCTTGCAAGATTAGATTGGTTATTATCTTATCTAATCATGATGGCTCCCACTGTTTTTATCAAATCTTCCTTAAAACCCTAAAAGGTAAAACTAGCCAGGATTAATTACACCTTACAAGTTCACCAATTTTTCAGCCAGGCCAGTGTTGGTACTTTGAGGGAGGTTCCCCTTGCTTTCGCACAGACCTAATTAAAATAAACCTCTTCCCAGGGGCGTAACTCTGTTAATACTTTTCTAGACACCTACTTGATTGACTAATTGTCATGTGTAAAACTCTCCCAGGAGTAACTCTTACTCGCAGTGGGTATCGAGATCCATCTATCTCATAGAAGATATAAAATCTCATTGTAAATTTCAACACTTGAAATTCTCGACAATATATTACGGAGCATATGATCTCGATGGAATTTTTAATGCAGTTTTTAAGAAAAACGTGATTTTCTATTTAATAAATAAATTTTATTTTTAATAATTATATATAAATATTATAAAACCATCTATTTTAAATATATATATATTAAATTCCATGTTTTCTAAGCAAAAGAAAAGAATTACAATTTCATGAAAATACCATCAAGAATTCATACAAGTCAAATTTACACAAAAATACCATGAACTATTCAACTAGGGATTATTTCACTAGAATACCTCACTTTTAAAAGATACATCTATGAAAACCCTAAATACGATAAATAAATCCTTGAGAATTATTTTTAAATTGTACTAAAAATATTTTTCATAAAACCCCCTCAAGTTATATTAAATTATAATAAGGACCCTGGTAAATATAGGTTTAAGCGGGACCAATTCTCTTGAGCTTCAGTGAGCTGGAGAAAGTGGGTGCTTACCTATTTAAGGTAGACAATTAAAATAGGGTTATCAATGGTAATTGGCTTGGAAAAAATCACAAATCCTGCGGTCCATGTACAGCAGTTACCGATAACTCCTAAACCTAATTCAGGACTCAAATCTATTTAAATTGTCTGACTCAATCTGAGTTTCAGTCTAATATGAATACAATCCATACATGAATACAATTCAAACAAAACTCCAAAACAACATGAATCCATATATACTGTAACTTGAACATGAATACCAGAATACTGTCAAATTTCAACATGACTTGATTTGACCGAACCATGGACATATATTGACTTGACTATATAACTATCCATTTACATCCTTATCCGTTTACATGAACAATTTATACCATGGTCTCGACAAGTCTTATATCTACAAATCATTAAAATCAATATGTTCAGTCGAAAATATCGCACATTTGATATATCATTTTCCTTACTTTTCTTAAAACCTAAAACTACCCCTAACAAGTCTTTTTATTGAACATATCATAATTACGACACTTAGTATAAAACAACAACTCAAGTTACGGTATTAACTCGTTAAAACAAGCTTAAAAACCTACCATCTCCCTGCAGACAACCCGTACTCATCACGGCTCGCTACACGCGACACCGTTTTTTATTATGGTTATTTCAAATTATTTTTAAAATGGCTCACGCAAACCGCTTTCTAATCATCTATATATCAGATAACAGAGCCATGGAGCAAAACCACGCCCTATCTTACAGGTCTGGCCACAATATGCGGCCTGGGTTTGGATTTGGGGTCTCGTGTTTCTAGGGTAGTCTTTGTTAGTTGTGTGTATGCCCTAGATGCCATTATTATACATGATTGTATATTATAATGGATGTTTGGACATATATAGGGAGGACTTTCTTGCTCAACATGATAGTATTCTATCTGGTTACTCTTTATCTTAATATGTAGACTAGTATTGTGATACCGTCTTGCTTTCACATATTAGTAAAGCCCTTAGGATGTGTACTTGACTACCAGAATTATGATGCAGATCATACTAGTGGGGCCAGGGTAGTCCACAAGTTCATCCTTTAATTGTTCCTAGTCGTGGATGTATCGAGATGAGGCATCGATATTCCAGAGTAGACTAGCGTATACGTTTCTTGACCCATTTGATGGGCGATGGATGATCCTATATCCATTGGTGTTTGACATCAAAGATTGTATACGGGTGCTCAGTGGATACTGGGTACACTGAACAGGACTTGCCGAGAACTCCTAAATGGTATTATACCTAACGTCAGATAGCAGTTCTCTCGTGACACTGGTACAGGTTAGTCTGTAGACCCGAGATCGTCATAGATTCTTGTGTGATTCCTACTGTACTTTGATTTCCACCTTATCACGTTCAATAGAGCGTGCAAAACGGTGGTTTTTGGGTACAGTCCCGAGTCACATGGAGGCAATGAGCGATAGGAGGGGATTCGTCTCTCCCGGTATTAGGGGTTGATGTTGCGCTATGCTTGATTGGCCATAACAGGAAGTCCCTGGCCAGGGCTGATATAGAGATTTACTGGTAAGTGTTATCGGTAGTTTCTCGACCCGTTATGAGGCTCAAATCGGCATGACTTATCAAGTTATTGGGGTCTGACGTTTACCATCCCCAGACTCGATATGCGACATATCAGACGAAGAGACCGGACTGTATGGTAGTGTTACTTATTGGATTCACAAGAGTATGGACAAGCTTGCTTGTTGATCTTCTAATCGCTCAATACTCGGATAGCAATTACTTCCAGCTATTACCGCTGATGGCTTGTGAGTGACTGATATGATAATCACCTGCTGCTGGCGTATTGACGAGTATTTAGAGTCCAACACAGAGGTTTCCTAACTCATGCGAAACGAAGTAGGGTACATATGTGATATGTGCGGGACCGAGATTAATACTTGTATGTGATACAGTATTCTAATCTCATGATATAGGTTATATATGATATAACAGGATTATTGTATCAAGTGTTGATTCAATAATTTGTTATGTGTATATTTGATATACATGTATATGATATTAGTCGGTTGTATGAGATATAACCGGATTATTAAATCAATTGTTAATTTAATAAATTGATGTATAATTATATATTTGATATATTAATATACATTAACTAATATTAGCTCACTTAAGAAATTGTTTTCTCCAAATACATTTAAATATATATGTGACATATATTAATGTATTTATTTATGTGTCATGCTAGATGATACAATGGACTTGGGTGTATGAGACTCATACCATACTTAAGATAATTAGGGTGATTATTTATTTAGGGAATAAACAAAATTATGTGGAAAATGGCTTGGTTTGGATGCTTGTAGAAGCATGTGGAATCTTTGACTTATTCCACTAATTTTGTTTTACTCTAAATATTTATTAACCTAACCATTATCTTTAGCTATGGTTAAATCTCTACAAATATCTTGGAGATATTTTTTCACCCATGGTTGATCACTTCTTCTTCTTCTTGATCTCATTTGAGTTCACTAGGTTTTCTTGAGTGAAGAAAAGAAAGAGAGAAAAATTATTCTAAAGTGAGCAAAATTCCTACTTCACCAATCTATACCAAACTAGCCATTTAGTATAGCTTGTTTCATTCACTAATTCTCAATTAGTGAAGAGATAGCTTGAGTTAAAGATTCTTCGACGTAGATCATCTTCGGCCTCAATGATCCTTGAGCAAACTCATTCCTTTCTCCTAGTGGAACCTAAGCAGTGTCCGGGAGAACACTACTTGGAGTAAATAGACTATTACACGGAGGTTTATAAGTGAAGGACCGGTCTACAACGGTTGTATTCCTATATCACTTAGTGTAAAGATGTTTACATGTTGGGAATCTTGTTGAGTTGCCCGACTGGATATTGAAAAGTGTTTTCAATTTGAGACTAAAATGCCGGGTTTATAGTGTTAGGCATGAAATCCGGGGTATGTGATATTCTGGGTTTATGGTGTCTAAGGTGGTTGCGGATTCTAATTATTGTAGGCTTCATTTCTTTTTTGTGACTGTAAGTGTAATATGTGGTGTATCGCCGTTTTCGTTGCTATATGTCAACAACAATTGGGATACGCATATTTACTTACGTTGATGACATGTGATGTTATGTGTTGCTGGGATATGTTATATTGGATCGTCGTGTTTGAATAGCCGGGGTTTTTTTTGCGTGAGATGAGAGTTTTTCATTTTCATTCATGTAAAAACTTTTATGTAATATTCTTTTATTGGGTTACTTCCGGGTTGAGGATGATGTCACCATTGATGTATATTATTTTCTTTTCCGCATTAGGATAGACCCAAGGCGGGGAGCATTAGCAACCGGGTTCTAGAGTCCAGTGGGAGACCATCTCGAGGAGTCGAGTCCGGGTTTCCTAACTCTAGAATTGGTAGGGTTGCTTGCCGCTCTTGTAGAGGTCTAGGGATGTGGGTTTGGCCATTCATCACGACCGTAGAATCCGCGTTTTTACTGGCTTAATTTAAAACATGGACCTCCTAGAATATCCAATATTTCATATGTTGACTTCTTCTACAATGTTCTGTGATGAGATTATATTACTGCCTGAGACGAATGCTTTATATTATATATATGATATATAGTAAACGTTGCTTATGTTTTGCATCCGCGCTAGTCCTGCCCCCACTCTGTCGTTAGTTAACTAACCTAACGGGACCCCGTGGCGAAGGCGGATGGCATAAGCGTACGTTGTATTTTCGTTTCTTTATCTGTGATGCTTAGGAAGCATAAATGATGGGACATCACTAATGAGATTAATGAAAACGAAAGAAACCCAATAATGTTGTGGAATCAAATTTTCAAAACTAGTAGTTCTAGTTCTTGCTTTGCATAGTGGTATTCCTTGATGAATATCCAGCACCTTATTTGATGAGGAAAGAGCCTAGATCCCTTTACAGGGAGTGACCTCTTTAACGAAAACTAGCAGATGCTACACCCACTCGGTTTATTTTGAAAAACTAAATTTAAAAAAAGCGGAGTTTAAACCACTCCTTTTCAAAATCACTCGATTCTACAACGATATCAAGTTCATTAAGCAAAGGGTTTTAACTTGTCGTAGCCCTCCGTCATTTCAGATAAGTACTATTTATTATTCGTGCTGCGTTTGTTGACCTCCGTCAAGGCGTAGTGTGTGGTAGCTGATTAGTGCTTATCTGCCGCATATGATGTGATTGAATTAGGGTAGTTGTACGGCCTTGTTGACCTCCGTCAAGGGTCGTGCGAGTGGGTTTAATTCAATCATGAAATGTACGGGTTGAACTTGACTAGCAGCTTATAGTTTGTTGACCTCCGTCAAGGTCATAGGACGCTAGGGCAAAATATTATTGGGAATTTCAAGTGTTGAAATTTGCAATGAGATTGCATAACTTCTATGAGATAGTTAGATCCCGATACCCACTGCGAGTAAGAGTTACTCCTGGGAGAGTTTTGCACTTTATAATTAGCTGATCAAGTAGGTGACTAGAAAGGTGTCAATGGGGTTATGTCTCTGGGAAAACGAGGTTTATTTTAATTAGGTCCGAGCGAAAGCGTGGGGAACCTCCCTCAAAAGTACCGACACTGGCCTGGCTGAACGATTGGCGAACTTGTAGGGTGTAATTAATCCCAACTAGTCTTACCTTTTAGGGTTTGAAGGAAGATTTGATAAAAACAGTGGGAACTATCCTGATTAGATAAGATAATAACCAATATAATCTTGTAAGAGCATACGCTAAGTATTTTCTTCTCTCTCTCTCTCCAGGTAGCGACCATGTCACGCCTTAATCAAGATTATAATATTGATGTATTGACCGAACCCGCTTGTTATACTGAGCTGGGAAACGTTGGTTCTGCTTTATCTTATAATTGTTATAAGTCTAAGCAGGAAATAGGGGAATATCCGGATTCTCACGCCACCCGAACGAGGAATGAGCATGTTGATTCATCTTCTTCGGGTGTGTTTGTTACCAAGAACCGTTTCTTAGTACACTCTACGTCCTAGGTATTAGATACCGGATTGGGATCCCACATATGTAATATGTTGCATGGGCTAAAGAAAGGTAGAGAACTGGGAAAATGTGATCATTCTCTAAAAGTAGGGAATGGTGCAAATGTTGCAGCCAAAGCAGTTGGTGAATATTATCTTATATTGCCAAATCGGAATACGTTGATCTTGAACGAATGTTATTACGTACCATCTATGATATGCAATTTAATATCGATTTCTTTATTAGATAAAGAAGGATATAACTTTGTAGTAGAGAAAAATGTTATGAACATTTTCCTAAATCAAGTGTTAATTGGGTTTGGTACGTTACGTAACGGTTTATACGTTCTAAATCAGAATATGGTTCTTAACGTACAAAACATACACAAAAGGAAAAGTTCAGAAATGAATGAATCTTTCTTGTGGCATTGTAGACTGGGCCATATCAATGCGACACGAGTAGCTAAGTTACATAAGGATGGATATTTGAATCCGTTCGAAATTACATCTTATGAAACTTTCCAGCCATGTCTCAAAGGAAAGATGACCAAAACTCCGTTTACTGGATATGAAGAAAGAGCTACTGAACTCTTAGGACTGATACATAGTGATGTATGCGGTCACATGTCTACACATGCCAGGGATGGTTCCTCGTACTTCATTATATTCATTGACGATCTCTCAAGATAGAGACACGTGTTCCTATTGAAACACAAGTTTGAAGCTTATGAGAAATTCAAGGAATATAAATACGAAGTAGAGAACCAAACGGGTAAAAGTATTAAAATCCTTCGATCTGATCGGGGAGGAGAATACTTAAGCATGGAGTTCCATGACTTTCTAAAAGAGAATGGGATTCTCTCCCAGCTTGCTCTTCGTATACACCACAGCACAACAGCGTATCGGAGCGGAGAAATCGCACCCTATTAGATATGGTGCGCTCTATGATGAATATCGCTAAGTTGCCTGTTTCCTTTTGGGGTTATGCTCTTGAGACAGCAGCACACCTATTGAATCGAGTTCCAACCAAATCCGTGCCTACCACTACATATGAAATATAGGAGGGGAAGAGACCATGCCATAATTTAAGATATGGGGTTATCCGGCTGTTGGGAATTCTCCCGCGCGCGCAAACGCGTATGTTTTGGAAATGTGGATACGGTTTTAGAAATAGCGGATTGCGCACACGAGATCGTTCTCGTTTTAAAATTTATAACTGTAAGTGCACGGTGCGTTGTAGCGAGCTGGCAAGCACGGGTAGATCCGCAGGGAATTGTGATTGGGTATTGCGATTTAAAGTTCAACAAATTAACGAATTGGGGTTTGTCACAAAAATATAAAAAGAATACGGAAAAAAGAAACAAGGAAAACAAGTGTAAGGAAAGAATGGTTGTGGCTTGGCTTGGAATCTTGAATCGCGACGTTTACCTCTACACTCTCTTGGTCATGAGTTGTCCTGCCTTAACTCGATCTCGGCATGGAGCACGACTTGTCAACGCGGTTGTGGACCATAAACCGTCAAAGTCCGATATTCGCCGCAAAGCACGAAACGAGTCCTTTTGGTCACTTACCGTTTGTATGTCCGTGCTTGGGGTATCAACACTAAGCAAAAGGGTTAGCAAGCATACCGCAACAACAAAAACACAAAGTGGTTAGTGAGAAGAAATGATTTTGGTGTTGAGTTTGCTAAGTGATTGTGATGGTATATCATATATGAAATTAAGAGATTTATCAAGTCCTTAATTACAAGATACGATATCCAAGCTTAGCAAACTTAACACCAAATGGATTTTAACTTAAACATTGAAAATGGGGAAAGAGAATGAATACGGTATATAAGGAGGTTATAAGTAACCATGTGTCAAAATACCGTATCATATCAATACATTAGCAATATTTAGGTTAGAAACATAAGCTAATCATATTACACATAATCAAGAGGTGGAGGAGGCAAAGCCTTTCATCTCACTTCCTCACCCACACCACAACCAAAATGAAAGATTAGTTAAGCATGAATAAAAAGCAAGTAAAGAAAGCAAGTATAAAAAGAAAGCAACAATTTATTAACCACTTAAAGAATTGAGATACAAGATTATGGTAGCTTGTTCAACCTCCTTAATGAAGCTCTCCAAAGTGAGCTTCAAAAGGGAAGAAGAACAAGAAACCAAATGAAGCACACTCACCCTCAAGCTAAGCAAAAGAAACTAAAACTATAAAATGGAGTATATACTTGGTCCCTCAATCTAAACACTTATTTGCTTTATATACGCAACAAAATATCAAAAGTTGCATATGACACTGGACTGGAATGACAACAAGGGACCCACCAAAAGAGCACGAGCCCATTTGGCCCCAACTTGGCCGCATATTGCGGCCAAGATGATTAAATCTGCGGCCCAATTTTGGAGAGTGGGGCCCATCTTTGGTCAGTGTTCTTCTAGTCCTCTGAGCATCTCTCTGTAATTGCAATTTCTTTTAATTCACACCAGAGTGTACAGAGAGGGATCAAGTGCAAAGGTTCATATCATATCAATACTTTTAGCAATCAATGCTCATTTAATGCACATCACACTATATATGCCCACCACTTGCACAATCCATCATTCTTATGTGCCATGGGCAGCCCCACCATGGTCCAAGTGCCAAAGAGCATGTGTGCACACTTGTATATGTTGGACCAATTTAGACAAAAAGTGTGTACACATGCATTATTTCCAAAAGAGCTCTTAGGATATCGGTCAGTTTCCTGTTCTGTTTGCAGTGTCGGCTCCCAAACGTTATATCTGTGATTTTGAATGTGTTTTCCAGTATTTATCACGGACACCTGTAAACTGAAATTACTGAGCAGACACTGATTAATAATACCGATATATAGAAAAATAGATAACGGATGAGAGGTATTAATATGCTGTTTTCTGTGGTGAACAAATACCCCTAAACTTATCTATTGCTCATCCCGAGCAAACAAAAAATCCTAGCCTCACTTTCGCAGGGAACGCGATTGCACTGAGCATGTGCAACAAGCCGTTAAACCTCTAGGTGTCCCCAGTAGGAAGAGTGCTGTCTCCCGAGGGTTTTCAGCGGATTACACCCACAAAATCCAGTCAAGTTAGCGTCGTGGAAAAACTGTTGATTCTAATCTTAAGGTTAGAGATCAAAGTTTGAAGTTCTATTACCCAAATCAGAAATGTTAGACCTTATTTTTCACTCCTCACAATTTGCTTAACATAAGCCCATACGCGTCATTTCGTGATTGTGCGGATAGTGTCCATAAGTTTTAAAGAAAATTAATTAGGGTCATCATGTCACAAATACAGACCAGGATAGACTTCTAAAGGATCACACGAGTTTGAAAAGAGTTAAGATTTTCTCAAGTTTTATTCTCCGGTTAGATTTCAAGTCAGAATAAATATCAATTTTAACAGAGAACCTAAGTCTTATTTTTCACTCATACCTTTCACCTGTTGTCGGTCATACATTCCTTCGTGGTTGCGTACAACGACCTTATAAAATATAAACCTTCATATCTCCATGAAAAAAACTGTTTTATAATTGAAAACTTGTCTGCGCCAAGATTATTCTCCCACAAAGAACCGTGAGGACTTTTAACTTGGAGAGAACACTTGCTTAGCTTGTTTTATTAGACGTTTGAAAACTTAGCGAGTTTTGGGTCAGTGACTCCCAAACCAGATGGTCTTAGGGAATTAGGAGTGGAGACACCCCAAGGACTTAATTACCCAAGTTACCAAGGCCACAAAACAAAAGACTCATTTGCGTTTAAAATATTCTAAAAGCAGTGAAAATGGAGATATAGCCAGCTTTTTCCTTTTTAAATCCAAAAGACGTGATTTATGAATAAGGTGTGTAATTACTCCAACAAGGTTTCAGATGGGTTATTTTTCAGACTTATAACTTCTGTTAAAACTTCAATAATATTCTTCATATTCATCTTACTTTATGAACTATTCCTGACATTACTTAACTCAGAACAATCCTGTTTGATCCTAAAGATATTTATCAATTTTAAAAGTTTACAGACATGTCAGACTTTTATCAAATTCTCAAAAACATACGACACGTGAAAATTGATATAAAAACACAAATTAGCTACGGTTAAACACAAAGGAGGGTTATTTTTCGGGTCGTCAGTTTCACAAAAGGGGTTTAGTTGCTTCTAACTTATCAACCGAACCGTCAGATTTTGAATCTAGGTTCTCCCACTAGCTAAAAAGTTTTTATATTTATCGGAATTTTTTTCAATTTTTATGGGTTTTTTAATATGTATGCAATGCAGAATATACACATGATGCAGTGCTCACCCCCAAACCTGAGTTTTACGATGTCCTCATCATTGCTCCCGTCTCCGGTGGCTAGATTTAGACATCAGGGTGATAATTTTATTAAAAAATAAAAAAAACTAAGACTAATTACAACATTTACAAGTTAAAAGATTGGGTTAGTGCAGAAATTAATACCAGCCATTCAAAAATTTTGTCGATATAATGCCATGGCTGGCAAAAGAATAGGTATAATAAAAAGAAAAAAAGAATATACAAAAAATGGTTAGATGTTAGTAAAGGGCATGGGTGTGTGAAGGTAGGGATGAGAAGACGTTGAAGGTGAAGACGAAGTTTTGAGGCGGTCAAAGAATTGTTTTCTGAATAAATTGAATGTTCAATAAGCACGTATTGAGTTTCAAACTCAGGCTCGTTCAAAAACTGGAGTTCATCCGCAAAAAGTTCAGCAAAAGAAAGGTTTCTCGGACGCGCCCAAATTTTTCCCAACTCTAACTCACCAAGAATATCAAGTTCATCAGCAAAAATCTCCTCAAAACTCGACATGAACGAATGTTTTTCAAAACTTTCTTCCTCCCTATAATTTTCGACAATCTTACTCTCATTATTCACACTCTCTCCCAATACAATTTTCTCCTCATCACATTCACAAATGGGTAGGTATATGTCATCTAAAAAAGTAGGTTCCCACCCTAATGTTTCTTCCGAAACAATATCACTAGATGATACAAAAATTGTGGGTTCCTGATCATTAATATCTTCAAACAAGCTATCCCAACCATACCTGTTAAATTCACAAGCTCCCTTATTTAAAATTGGAAAGCAAAAATCAGTCGGTTCAAGAATTTCCTCATCAAGTATTATTTCAGTTAAATCAATCTCTAAATCACAAGTGACAAGAGGCTCAGTGGATACCTGAAGGCTAGTGGTGGACTGATTTAGAGGGTTTGCTTGTGTGTCCTGGCAAAACTCAGTCAATTCAATCGTATCATCATCTATGAAATCATCAAAATTTGGTTGATCGTTTAACTCTTTCGGGTGACTTCCTAGTTGACAGATATTAACACTATGGGGTTCCAATTGACTGTGTTCACTCCCTAGAATCTTCTCAGCTAAATATTTCACGTGTTCCTCTATGTTAGCCAAAGATTGGGCCAGAGCAAGAAATAATTGCTGAGACTGCTGTATGAACATGGAGAACGTAGAAGCTGTTTGATTCTCGACCGCAGTCATCACTTCAATACCTTTTTCTAGAGCGGTCGACCTAGCATCCATCTCACTATCATACCCTAAAGATGGTTCAATTGTTTCAGGTTGGAGGGGTTGTGATGGTGGTGATGCTAAAGCAGTCATTCTGTCGACCTCTTTCTCTAAATTTTCAATCAGTTGGTCTTTGGTTGAAGTGGGACTGGGTTCAGGAGTGTTAGGTGGGTGACCGTTATCAAAAATTTGGGACGGTTGGTCACCCCCTAGAAAAGGACAATTTTCATGAATGTGGGAAGAATCATTGCAATTTGAACAAATGGATTGGGGCTGAATATAAATAAAAGAATAAGAATCGTGAAAAAATGAATTAAATCGTGTATTACCCATATTAACAAGAATGCACAAAAATCAAAAAAATAACGAATCTCACACCCCCTAGCAGTCTATGTTATTCTAAATCAACTAGACCTGCTCAAGAACCTGATTGACGAACTAAAACTGTATCGAGAAATAAACTCAAGATATACTGATCACAAAGCTAGGTAAGTGCAAGAGATAAAGGGAGGTTTTCCAACGCTTTCGCGAAGGTCCTTAATTAAATAACCCTTTCTCTTTTTGGCGGTTGCGCCGTGAACACTTGCCTAGACATCTCGTGAACGATATACCGTTAAGCAAAGTTCTAAATACAGTTAATTCCTCCTAATGAGCGTGAAGTCCTTAAAGTCAGAATTTTAATTGATTTTAAAATTAATGGAGGTATGCAAGAATGCTTTTTTCTGATTTGTGGGCTATGGAGAAAAGGTGATGAAATCCTTTACCGTATCTTGTTTGGTCATTTTTGTTCTTAATTCCGTATTAATATGCAATGCGCAATCAAATAAAAGAATTTAAGAAAATCAATCAATTAAAGTAATTCTTTTTCAATTTTAGTTATGCACTACAAAAAATACGGTTAGTTCTCTTGTTTCTTTGACGGCAAAATTGTGCGAAGAATCCTGCAAAAGATAGAATATTGGAATGCGTCGGATTCGAGCGAAGGTGTTAGAAAATACGTACCTAAGTGAATTGGTTTAAGAAAACCCTTTGAAAGTGATCCGAGTCGTTGAATGTTCGCTTGCACGGGTTAAACTACCCGGATCTTTGGCACTATACTTCACTAACGTCTTGCAATTAAATTTTAATCTTGCTCCGCACGATCGCTTCTCGTAATCCCGTTGAAATCTGAAAATGTCGGAAAATACGATATTTAGCGCGAAAAGCGATATATATGGCCAATTAGCTGCACACACATAATTGTGAAATTTTGCATATACCAATAGATCACAAATGGGACAAAGAAGAAAACAACAAAAATATAGGACAATTGGAGGCAGATAGGCCGCAATTTGCGGCCAAAAAGGATTTATTTGCGGCCAGATTTTTGATGGCTTCTCCAACTTTTTACTGTGTGCTGACTATCCTTAGAGTGTCCCAATTTTATATGCAAAATTCTATAATTAAATTCAGTGTGACAGCAGATCAAAAAGACAGAGAACAAATGTTAGAAAAGTTAGTTTTGATAAAAAAAAATTAAGTTAATATTTAGTTTGTTAGCACAAACCAGAAATAACAATACCTAATGACTACCAACTCCCCGGCAACGGCGCCAAAATCTTGTTGGGAATTCTCCCGCACGCGCAAACGCGTATGTTTTGGAAATGTGGATACGGTTTTAGAAATAACGGATTGCGCACACGAGATCGTTCTCGTTTTAAAATTTATAACCGCAAATGCACGGCGCGTTGTAGCGAGCCGGCAAGTACGGGTCGATCCGTAGGGAATTGTGATTGGGTATTGCGATTTAAGGTTCAACAAATTAACGAATTGGGGTTTGTCCCAAAAATATAAAATGAATACGAAAACAAGAAACAAGGAAAACAACTGTAAGGAAAGAATGGTTGTGGCTTGGCTTGGAAGCTTGAATCGTGACGTTTACCTCTACAGTCCCTTGGTCATGAGTTGTCCTGCCTTACCTCGATCTCGGCATGGAGCACGACTTGTCAACGCGGTTGCGGAGCACAAACCGTCAAAGTCCGATATTCGCCGCAAAACATGAAACGAGTCTTTTTGGTCACTTACCGTTTGTATGTCCACGCTTGGGGTATCAACACTAAGCACAAGGGTTAGCAAGAATACCGCAACAACAAAAACACAAAGTGGTTAGTGAGAGCAAATGATTTTGGTGTTGAGTTTGCTAAGTGTTTGTGATGGTATATCATATATGAAATTAAGAGATTTGTCAAGTCCTTAATCACAAGATACGATATTCAAGCTTAGAAAACTTAACACCAAATGAATTTTAACTTAAACATTGAAAATGGGGAAAGGGAATGAATACGGTATATGAGGAGGTTATAAGTAACCATGTGTCAAAATATCGTATCATATCAATACATTAGCAATATTTAGGTTAGAATTAAAAGTTAAGCATATTACACATAATCAAGAGGTGGAGGAGGCAAATCCTTTCATCTCACTTCCTCACCACACCACAACCAAAATGAAAGATTAGTTAAGCATGAATAAAAAGCAAGTAAAGAAAGCAAGTATAAAAAGAAAGCAATAATTTATTAACCACTTAAAGAATTGAGATACGAGATTATGGTAGCTTGTTCAACCTCCTTAATGAAGCTCTCCAAAATGAGCTTTAAAAGGGAAGAAGAACAAGAAACCAAATGAAGCACACTCACCCTCAAGCTAAGCAAAAGAAACTAAAACTATAAAATGGAGTATATACTTGGTCCCTCAATCTACACACTTATCTGCTTTATATAGGCAACAAAATATCAAAAGTTGCATATGTCACTGGACTGGAATGACAACAAGGGACCCACCAAAAGTGCACAGGCCCATTTGGCCCCAACTTGGCCGCAAAGCGGCCAAGATGATTAAATCCGCGGCCTAATTTTGGAGAGTGGGGCCCATCTTTGGTCAGTGTTCTCCTGGTCCTCTGAGAATCTCTCTGTAATTGCAATTTCTTTTAATTCACACCAGAGTGTACAGAGAGGGATCAAGTGCAAAGGTTCATATCACATCAATACTTTTAGCAATCAATGCTCATTTAATGCACATCACACTATATATGCCCACCACTTGCACAATCCATCATTCTTATGTGCCATGAGCAGCCCCACCATGGTCCAAGTGCCAAAGAGCATGTGTGCACACTTGTATGTGTTGGACCAATTTAGACAAAAAGTGTGTACACATGCATTATTTCAAAAAGAGCTCTTGGGATATCGGTCAGTTTCTTATTCTGTTTGCAGTGTCGGCTCCCAAACGTTATATCTGTGATTTTGAATGTGTTTTCCAGTATTTATCACGGACACATGTAAAATGAAATTACTGAGCAGACACTGATTAATAATACCGATATATAGCAAAATAGATAATGGATGAGAGGTATTAATATGCAGTTTTATGTCGTGAACACCGGCCTATGTCAAAAAGCAAAATCCGGACAAAGTTGAGGCAAGGTCAGTTCTGTGCAAGTTTGTAGGATATCCCAAGCATTCACGGGGGTATATCTTCTACCACTCTGAGAAACAAAAGGTGTTTGTTGCTTAACATGACACCTTTTTAGAAAATGAATTTCTTGTAAAAGAAATTAGTGGTCATGAGGTAGAACTGGAAGATGTTCCAGCTACACAAACTACAGCTGATGATTTGGTGAAGCCGGAGGATTCGATAGTCCCCGATGAACCTCAGCCTCTCCGCCGATCTTGTAGGGTTCCTCATCCACCTGAGAGATACAACGGTTTTCTCATTGATGGTGGGAGAGAGGATTGCATCATGGAAGATGATTACCCAACTAGTTTCGAGCAGGCCATCATGAGTGGGGAATCTGTGAAATGGCTGGATGCAATGCGGTCTGAGATGGAATTCATGTACACCAACAAAGTATGGACCTTGGAAGTTGCTCCCGAAAGGATAAACCCATTGGGAGCAAGTGGATCTTTAAGAAGAAACTTGGTGTAGATGAAAAAGTTAAGATTTTCAAAGCTAGACTTGTTGCAAAAGGTTTTCGTCAACGACCAGGTGTCGATTATGAAGAAACCTTTTCTCCAGTGGCTATACTTAAGTCCATTCGGATCTTACTTGCCATTGCTGCATACCATGACTATGAAATCTGGCACATAGACGTCAAGACCGCTTTTCTAAATGGTGATTTAGAAGAGAGCATGTATATGACTCAGCCAGAGGGCTTCGTAGATAATGGGAGTAGCGGAAAGGTGTGCAAGCTGCTTAAATCAATCTATGGGTTAAAGCAAGCATCACGGAGATGGAACATCTTTTTTGATGTGGTAGTCAAAGAGTTTGACTTCGTCAAAAACGTAGATGAACCTTGTGTATACAAGAAGGTTGCAGAGAGTAAGGTCGCCTTCCTCATATTGTACGTGGATGACATACTCTTGATAGGAAATGATGTTCCTATGCTGCACTCGGTCAAGCTTTTCTTATCACAAAGATTCTCTATGAAGGATTTGGGTGATGCCTCCTGCATCCTGGGGATTAAGATCTATAGAGATAGATCTAAATGGATGATGGAATTGTCCCAATCCAGGTACATTGACACCATACTAAAGAGGTTAGTATGGAAGATTCCAATCGTAGGAATTTACCCACGATCTCAGAAATCACTCTCTCCAATGAGATGTCCCCCAAGAATGATTTGGAGAGGGCTCGCATGCAAGGGATACCCTATGCTTCGGCAATCAGGTCTATCATGTATGAGATGTTATGTACCCGACCGAATGTAGCATACGCACTTAGTGTTGTAAGCAGGTATCAATCGGATCCTGGGGAGAATCACTAGACAGCCGTGAAGAACATTCTTAAGTACTTGAGAAGGACTGAGATATGTTCTTGGTGTATGGTAACATGGAACTCCAAATGGAGCCCTTTACCGATTCGAGCTTCCAGAGTGATAAGGACGACTCTAAGTCGGTCTTGGGTTTTGTCTTCACCCTCAATGGAGGGGAGGTATGTTGGAAGAGTTCTAACCAAGATACCATGGCAGACTCAATGATGGAGGCTGAATGCATCGCTACCAACGATGCCACCAAAGAGGCTGTCTGGATGAACAAGTTCATATCTGAACTTGTAGTGGTTCTGTCCATCGAGCGTCCAATACCTTTGCATTGTGATAACAATAGAACTGTAGCTTTAGCCAAGGAACCCAGGTCCCATCAGCGATCCAGGCATATTCTAAGGCGATATCACCTGATTCGGGAGATAGTTGATCGCCGGGAGATCGAGGTCAGGAGGGTTGACACGAAAAATAACACGACAGATCCACTCACAAAAGTCATTCGCCAGTTACAATTTGAGAGACTCTTCGGGACGTTGGGTATGAGATACCACAACAACTGGCCTTAGTGCAAGTGGGAGATTGTTAGTTGTATGTATGACCTAGAGGCTATTATTATATAAGATTCTATATTATAATGTATACTTAGACATATATAGGGAGGACTTTCTTGCTCGACATGATAGTATGCTATCCGGTTACTCTTTATTTTAACATGTAGACTAGTATTGTGATACTGTCTTGCTCTCACACGTTGGTAAAGCCCTTAGGATTTGTACTTGACTACCAGGATTATGATACAGATCATAGTAGTAGGGCCAGGGTAGTCCACAGGTTTATCGTTTAATTGTTCCTAGTCGTGGGTGTATCGGGACGAGGCATCGATATTCTAGAGTAGACTAGCGTATACGTTTCTTGACCCATTTGATAGGCCATGAATGATCCCATATCCATTAGTGTTTGACATCAAAGATTGTATACGGGTGCTCAGTGGAGACTGGGTACAATGAACATGACTCACCGAGAACTCCTAGATGGTATTATACCTAACATCAGATAGCAGTTCTCCGGTGACACTGGTACAAGTTAGTCTATAGACCCGAGATCGTCATAGAGTCTTGTGTGATTCCCACTGTGCTTTGATTTACACCTTACCACGTTCAAGAGAGCGTGAAAAACAGTGGTTTTTGGGTACAGTCCTGAGTCACATGGAGGCAATGAGCGATAGAAGGGGATTCGTCTCTCCCGGTATTGGGGGTTGATGTTGTGCTAAGCTCGATTGGCCATAACAGGAAGTCCCTGGCCAGGGCTGATACAGAGATTTACTGGTAAGTGTTATCAGTAGTTTCTCGACCCGTTATGAGACTCAAATCGGCACGACTTATTAAGTTATTGGGGTCTGACGTTTACCACCCCCAGACTCGATATGCGACATATCAGACGAAGAGACCGGACTATACGATAATGTTACTTATTGGATTCACAGGACTATGGATAAGCTTGCTTGTTGATCTTTTGATCGCTGAATACCCGGGTAGTCGTTATGTCCAGCTAGTACCGTTGACGGCTTGTGGTTGACTGATATGATCATCACCTATTACTGGCGTATTGACGAGTCTTTAGAATCCTACACAGAGGTTTCCTAATCATGCAAAACGAAGTAGGGCACATATGTGATATGTGCGGGACCGAGATTAATACTTGTATGTGATACAATATTCTAATCTCGCGATATAGGTTATATGTGATATAACCAGATTATTGAATCAAGTGTAGATTCAATAAATTGTTATATGTATATTTGATATATATGTATATGATATTAGTCGGTTGTATGAGATATAGCCGGATTATTAAATCAAGTGTTGATTTAATAAATTGATGTATAATTATATATTTGATATATTAATATACATTAACTAATATTAGCTCACTTAAGAAATTGGTTTCTTCAAATACATTTAAATATATATGTGATATATATTAATGTATTTATTTATGTGTCATGCTAGATGATACAATGGACTTGGGTGTATGAGACTCATACCATACTTAAGATAATTAAGGTGATTATTTATTTAGGGAATAAACAAAATTAGGTGGAAAATAGCTTGGTTTGGATGCTTGTAGAAGCATGTGTAATCCTTGACTTAGTCCACTAATTTTTTTTTACTCTAGATATTTATTAACCTAAAAATTATCATTAGCCATGGTTAAGTCTCTATAAATATCTTGGAGATATTTTTCACCCATAGTTGATAACTTCTTCTTCTTGATCACATTTGAGCTCACTAGGTTTTCTTGAGTGAAGAAAAAAAAGAGAGAAAATTAATTCTAAAGTGAGCAAAATTCCTACTTCACCAATCTATACCAAACTAGTTATTTAGTATAGGTTGTTTCATTCACTAATTCTCAATTAGTGAAGAGGTAGCTTGAGTTAAAGATTCTTCAATGTAGATCATTTTCGGCTTCGAAGATCCTTGAGCAAGCTCGTTCCTTTCGCCAAGTGGAGCCTATGGAGAGTCCGGGAGACCACTACTTGGAGCAAAGGGACTACTACACGGAGCTTTAGAAATGAAGGAACGGTCTACAAATGTTGTATTCCTATATCACTTAGTGTAAAATTGTTTACATGTTTTAAAACCCCTAATTCTCTAATTAGATCCTTGGTCAGGCTCACTCCGCACCTTAAAATTTTAAAATAGCATACTTGATGTGTGTCGAAAATCGTCGGGGGTGCTAAGCGAACCCTTCAGTCTTTAGGTGGCCTGCACATCTCACTGTATATGCAACTTATTTTTCAGAGCTCTCGAGTGAAACCAGATTCTACTTGATCATCACATTTCGTCAAAAACTCGATATCGGAAAATTCCAAGTTCATTTTTTGGGGTTTCTAGTCTCAAGTTTGTCCAGAATTTCATCACTAATGTTTTGTGGTCACTAACTAAATCTTAATTGCATCTCTACAACTCAATTCTTCCACCAAAAATCATCCTAGAATTTTTCAAGATCACTAATCTAGAATAATCGAACTCTAACCACAAATATGAGGTTAAGAAACTTGATAATATGAAGGAAAGAGAAGGCTTTAACTCTTGGAAGCAACTTAAGAAAGTTCTTTGGTGGCCCAGGGTGCTCAAACCCCTAACTTGAACTCAGCATAGGGTGTAGGATGAGGTGGTGGTCATTTTTTGTGAAGGTGGTGTGGGGTTTTGATGGGATTTTAGGGATGTTTTGGTGGTGGTAGTGAGATGGAGGAAGTGGAGAAGGAAGGAGATGAAGGAAAGAAAAGAATGAAGGAAGAAGAAAAGAATGAATGGATAGGGTTGCCATGCCCCCCACTCTCTCTACATAAATTACCATTACATAGATGTCTCCTTCTCTTTTCCCATTTTGTTTTCTTTTTCTTTTCTCTTTTTCTCTTTTTCTTTTAAAACCCAAATAACAACAATTAAAAAAATGAAACCAGGCATGTATCAAAATACAATGTGTCATGGTTAACAAAAATGGATTTGGCCTAAAGCATAATTAGTAGTGCACTAATCAAATTTAATATAAACTTGCGTATATGTAATTGCATAATTATTTATATAATGTCCAAATCCAATAAATGCCTTTATAATTATTAATCTCCAAATATTTTCCAAAAATAATATTTCAAATTTCTGAAGTGTTACAATCTTCCCCCCCCCAAAATAAATTCGGTCCCCGAATTTAAATTTAAACCCCTAAATATTAAAACATTTCAGTAATCAGTCAAGTCAACGGGGCTCCGAAATCATGAATACATAAATATATCGCAGCGCATCGTGTGCGGATGAAAGCGAGTGCAAAATTCAAAAATCGAAACTCCGTTAAGCGTCACGCAATCATGAGAGTTATGATGCAAATGCAAGCCTCAAAATCCACAGCTAAAATCAAATATACTATAATCAAGATTATAACACATATATAGTACGCATCCTTATAAAACCATCTAAAAGCTGAATAAAACACGTGCAAAATTATTTCCGAATTACCGTGCGATACGTAACTCACGGTACATGTGGCGGACGCTCATTTTACAAAGAAATAGATATATGTCTATATATGTTTTGTTTAATATATACATCCCGCCCTTTTTTTGAAAAAAATTTCCGAAGGTTTTTCTTGTAAAAATTTGTGTCACTCGTAGACACGTAAGGAAATAGTGAGACTATTGCTCCTTTTTTTTTGAAAACCTCTTGGTAGATATTGATGCATGCAAAAATACTCAGGTACTGTTCTTAGACCAGTCCTGCTCGGTTACCATAACATATGGTATATATCATAAAATATGATGCTCAGAAATAATTCAATCTCAATAGGTGTATCCAAATATCACGTGAGTCTGGTGCGTACGGAAATCGAAGTCAAATACAAGTGCCACGAATATGCACAAAAGCAAAAACTAGGTACAACGGGTGTGCACGAAAACATCTATCATGTGCAACGGGTGTGCACAACATCAACATTAAGTGCATCTTGAATGCACGAAAATCTTAATCAAGTGCAACTAATATACACGAATAAAAATCTCGATCAAGTGCAACCGGTGTGCATGTTCAGTTGATAAAACTGCACATTTGTTATTACATTTTTCCTACTATTTCTATATTAAAAAAGGTCTTTATTATAATATATCGTACATATGAGGGTTTATCTGTAAAAATACTATTTTCCATGTGTGGATATATTATAATTAGCATTTGGTAGGAAAATGTATGCAATAAAATATCATTGACCAAATCTTAAGAAAACAAACTCTACTAAATATCATTTGAGTTGTTGTGCAGAATTTTCAAGACTAAAATCAAGGAAACCAAGTTGTTAAAGCAAACCTGCCTAATTAAGAAATCAAAACTTAGAAATCAAGTTTGGCAGCAACTACGAGAAGATTTCCAAGTTCCAAAAATTCCAGAGATCGCCACATGTCACAAGGATCAAGCCACAGAGAAATGACCAAAAGATCACAACCCTTGGCCGCGGATCCGTGGCCCAACCCCCCTGTTGGCCGCGGATCCGCCGCAGTTCAGAGAGGTTAGGAGTAGCGCTTTTTTTGGGTGAAGCTTTACTGTTGGTTTCCAAATTTGGAAGCTAGACTTCTGGCTTTGGGACTATAAATAAAGACCGAGAGCCTCTTGGAAAAATCATCAAGTCGACGCGATCATGAAGTCCAAGACGGCTCACGCATCCAGGCTGATCATCAACAGTTCATCTACCTCCTTAGAAGAGATCGAGAAGCAAACTAGTATTTGTAATCATTTTCTAAGGGAACAAAGTATAAATGAGTTTTGTTGATTAATAAAAGTAGTTCTTTTTCTTATTCTGTTTTTTTAGTTTTAATATGATTTCTCTCTCCATCTCTTCTTCTCCCAACATGCGCGAGTAATTCTCCGCTTGTTAGGGTTCGTAGGATCAGGGTAGGTTAATGGATGATGAAGATTTTTAAACTCTTTTTACGTCCTATAAAGTTTATAAACTTTATCAAAAGAATCATTAACATCCTAATCGGGCGCGCTACCAATTTATTGTTATTCTCGACCGCGATTAGAGATTAGATTAATGATTGTTTTGGTAAAGGCTAGATATGAACGGAGTTCCATGTCGAGATAGGGGTTAAGAGTGGGAACCCTTTTCCCTCCAGAAACCCTAATCTACATGCATCACTGTCGTTCTAGTTTTAAATCTATTAAAGGATAAAAAGGGTAATCTTTAATTAATCATCCATAACTACTAAATCCTAATGAACCCTACAAGCCCCCTTTTCATATAAACTTGCTTCCGTAGTTAATCTAGATCTATATTTTGCATCAGTGTTTAACGTAGATCTAGATCCTACAACCATTCTACAACAATTCTTTATTCTTCCTCCTTTCTTTCTAAACACACCTCAAGTAAGAGTAAAATATTCCATGTTTCCCAAAGGACGACCCGTACTCATCTCGGTCTAGCTACACGCGACACCGTTCTGATTGCGGTTATTCTACAAACACAACTCTTTCGAACCAATCAAATGGCGCCGTTGCCGGGGATACGTGCGTAATTTTTTATTTTTACTATTTGTGTTGAATTCTTATTCGATCATTATCATAAACAAAACAAAACTGCAAATTGTATATTTAACGATTATTGTGTGAATTTTGCGACGGGATCTGGAGTCGCAGACTTGAGGAAACAGAGATTCAGAGACATTCATCAAGATCCAGAGGAGTATAGGAGGCCACGTAGCAAATTTCATCAATTGATCCTTCCTTCTTGCGGCGGATCCGCGGCAGATACACCATATTCGCGGCGGAAGCGCGGCGGGTTAGAGGATCTAGGGTTCCAAACTTCTCTGGTAAGATTATCAACTCTTTCTCTCTTCTCTGAAATCTAATAAAATATCATTTCTGCAGGATTCTTTGCAAAATATCGCCGCTCAAAAATCTTTTTTGCAAAGTTTTGTGATTGGTTTGTTTTGCATATTTTAATACGGACTTTAAGGGGCAAATACCAAATCCAGATTAGGTAGGGATTTTAACACCCTTCCTAAACCCCACAAATCACAAACCGAGCATCTACATCAACCCTACATTAATTTAAAAAATATCTAGACAAGACTCTAAAGATTGTCGTGCTCAATAAGGGCAGAGGAAGGTCGTGGGTAATTTATCGCTTATCCGCATTACTTTTGTGGTGCCTAGGCAAGTGTGTCTAAGGCAAGTGGTTACTTAATTAGGCCCGCTATTTTCGGTGATTCGTATAGTGGATACCTCCCACTTACCTAGCACTTACCTGGCCACAAAAGTAGTAAAGAGGTGGTAGAGGATTGATCCTACGGCTTGTCCTTTGGAAGTCTAGGAGCGGTCTAGAGACTGGACTTAGGTAACCTTAGTTCTAGGGTTGTTTGTGCATTATTGTGTGATTTGTCTTAAGTCCCACTTTTTCAAAATAGACCAATTTTAAATCACACACACGCTGCCACTTGCACTAAACCCGCTTACTGCATGCTTGGCTGGACACGGGATTCTAGTGCCCGTCTTGTCCTCGTTCCTGCTATCGACGCCGAAGTCGGTGCTTCTTCATCTTCTTTTCCCTCACCACACACCACAACCTAGATGGACGGTATTCCATCAGATTATAACACCACGCTGCCACCGCCCGTAGGTGCGCAGAATTCACCGCGCATCTCTCTCCAAGAGAGATGCTATCCTATCCGTGGTCCCCTTCCTACTTGTCTATCTATTCCACCAGCTAACAGGGATAATTTTGAAATTAAAACCAACTACATCAATCTGTTGCCCAAATTTCACGGGCTTGAGTCGGAAGACGCGTACGTTTTCATCACCAAATTCGAAAACGTATGCGCAATGATGGGTACTTCACAATTGACTGTGGATGCTATGCGCTTGCGTCTTCTCCCATTCACACTGTGCGACTTGGCAGAAAAATGGCTTTATAATACTGCCGCACACTCTATCACTAATTGGGATGAATTCGTAATAGCATTTCTTAAGAAGTTTTACCCAAACCATAAGACTGCCCATATTAGGAGCGAGATCAATCAGTTCACCCAGCTTCCCAATGAACCATTTTGGAAGTGCTTTGAACGTTTCAAGGATCTGCTTGTCCAATGTCCTCATTATGAAATACAAAGATGGGATTTATGTCGAATTATATATGAGAGCATCAATCCAGCGACAAAGCAGATGCTTGAAACAATGTGTCAATGCAATTTCATGTCCAAAGACGATGGAGAAGCTTGGAAATGTCTGGAAGATCTCGCTGAAAACACTTTGCAGTGGGAAAGCGTAAGACCACCTTCATCTAGGGGATGTATTCACCAGCTCGATGTTTCCATCGTAGTGAAAGCTGAAATGGCAGCGATGCAGAAGAAACTCGACGCTATTGAGAACAAATTCTCATCAGTCTCCCTAAATCAGGTCACGCTTCCCAAGACCGTCTGTGGTTGCTGTTCAGATCCTTCACACTTAACTGAAGAATGTCCTATGAATGCATCGTTTCAAACTAATGCTGCTTTTCAGCAGCGACCTAGAAACGATCCATATTCTTCCACGTACAATCAAGGATGGAGGAATCATCCTAACTTTGCTTGGAACCAAAACCAACCCCAAAATCAAAATCAGATCCAAAGCAATTATCAAAGACCTCCTCCACAGCAACCACAACCACAAAGTCAGCTCCCCTTTCAGTCACAAAATTTTCAAAATCCGGCCAACACGTCTACACCACAAGTGGCCGGTACTGACAACTCTTCACTCGCATAAACTTTGGATATGTTTATGAAACTTACCATTCAAATGTCGGCTGATATGAAGTCTTCTATTGATACCATAAAGAAAGACTGCTCCTCCCACGGCGAGAGTATTAAATCAATAGAAAACCAACTTGCACAGTTGAACGCCGCAATGAGTGCGAGAGAGAAAGGGAAACTCCCATCTCAACCCTTACAGAATCCTGGCTATTCACAAAATCATAATGTGAATGCCGTTACTATGTTGAGATCGGGAAAAGTGCTGAATAACCGAGTGGGTGAGCAATATGATGATGTTAGTGACACCAATGATACCCCAGCTTCTTCTTCTTCCCCTAATTCGTCTAGTCTCCCACCTTCATCCGAGCCTATTCTCCGTTTTCCCCAAGGCTTGAACCTTCGCCCATTTCCTCGAATCTACCTAAAACGATCCCCACTCCAATTCTGGGATCCACTCCATCCCCACAATCCTCTCCAATGTTGGGCCAAACCCTTATTGATAAAGCACCTTATCCAAACAGGTTAAGGGACAACAGACCAAGTCCACAAATGGAGAAGATTGTGGAAATTTTTAAGCAAGTTAACATAAACATTGCTCTCTTAGATGCCATTCAACAAGTTCCGTCATATGCGAAAATCCTAAAGGACTTGTGCACTAGGAAGAGAAAAGTTCAAGTACCTAAAAAAGTTTTCCTTGCGAGTAATGTGAGCACTGCTTTTACACAACAACTACCCAAGAAACGAAAGGACCCTGGAAGTCCAACAATTTCTGTTTCTATTGGGGGTAAAAATATCAATCGTACTCTACTCGATTTAGGTGCTAGTGTTAACTTGCTTCCGTATTCTGTTTATGAGCAATTAGGGATCGGAGAGTTAAAACCTGCGCATTGCACTCTTCAGATGGCCGATCGATCTATCACCCAACCTAGGGGTGAGCTAGAGGATGTGTTAATCAAAGTCGGGGAATTTATATTCCCTGTGGACTTTATTGTTATAGATACACAGCCTGTGGCAAACCCACGCAATCAAATCCCGGTGATACTCGGTCGACCCTTCCTAGCAACTTCCAACACAGTAATCAATTGTAGAAACGGCTCTATGACCCTATCCTTTGGAAAGAAGTCAATTGAGCTTAACATTTACAAGTTAGGAAGTGAACCCTCCGAACCCTATGCTCATGTGTGTTATGTCGAATTAATGAATGGCGACAGCAGCAAATTTGATCAAGCTCATGATACTGACTCTTTTCATATGTTGTTGCTTGACCCAACCATGTATTATACATACACGGACTCTTCCACCGAGTTGTCCGGGTCAACATCTAACGCTGATGAGGAACTTTTTATAGAGTCTGACGATCACCCCATTTTTTCTGATGATATTATTTTTCGGGGTATCGACGAAAGCTTTGAGGAAATTTTCGCTGATGAACTCGCATTTTTACAAGACACGGGTATTGAGATGAATCAACTCCAAGACAAAGAAATTGAACCTCCACCCCTTCTTCTGGACAATCATGATAATGCGAGTAATCCATCATCACTATCACTGTGTCGTCTCTCCAAATTGAGACGCAATCCTTTTCCATTACATCTCTTATCACCTCCCCACTTCTTCACGTCGAAAGGTGACATGTTCTTCCACCAACCTTGGTGCTTCATTGATAAAATTTTTGAATGGTGGGTGTTGACCTTCGGTCTTTGCAAAGCTTGGCATTGACCAATAACCTTGACCCCCTCGTGTGATTTTAAAAGATTAACATCGTTTAACTCAAGTTGGGGGGGTGTATTTTGGCTCTTAAAAGAAATTTTTTATAAGATTGTGAGCCAAAAATGAGTTTGGGGGAGGATTTCACTTGCATTATTTCTTGTCCCCCTTTTCCTCCCAAGTCTACAGGTTTTTGAGCTTAACGGATGACATCAGTGAGGACACTGCTGTAAACAGGTTTGGGGGAGGTTTGTGCTTATTTACACATCAATTTGCATCATATTTTGCATAAGCACAACATTTTCAAAAAAAAATTTAAAATATTTTCTTTTATAACAAAAGAGTTGAAAGTGAAAAATTACATCCAAAAGATAGGAATAGTTTAAGAAAACCAAGAAAATTAGAAGTTTTCTTAAACGAACTGGTAATAAGTAGTTAAGAGTTGTTGTCCCAAGGGTTAGTAAGATGAAGAAAGTCACTAATCTGAGGATAAAAATAAGTCTGAAAAATAGTTTCTATTCTGCAAGCCAAACATTTGAATGTTGATACCCTTCTATATGAACTTACACACGTCTTGAAAATCGGGATAGTAGAGGATACCTTAAAATACTCTTGTCTAAAAGCCAAAGTATGAAGGAAATAAAAAAAATGAATAAAATATAAAATGGTGAAGAAGAAAAATGAACACTGGTTTTGTTATCGCCAAGGCAGCAATAAAAAAATATAGCGAGGGTGCTTCATCACCTAGTGCCTTAGACCAACTGGTCTGGGAGTCACTGCTAAGCCTTAGGTGGTGCAAGACGAGGAAAATACTATCACCTAATCTGCAATCACATAAGTAATCGGTCGGTTAGTACCTCAAGAAGCATTAACGGTCGCATGAAAATGTGTGAGCAAATCCATAAATATTCATCAAATTAAAAAGTACTGAGGCAGATGGACAAGAGTATGATAGCTTGAATTGAATTCTCCGAGTGTAGGGATGTCCATTACACACACGTAGGGTTATATGATAAATGTTTGGATGAAAGGTAGGAATGAAGAATAAAGACGATGTTTTATTGAGGGATGATGTGATTTCTAACATCTTTTCATGAATATTAAGATAGGGCTTATGACAACTGAAAAGCTAGTGTAGTTGGAAACTCTAAAATTTCAAAGTATTTCTTTTATGGTTCTTATCTTTATATGTAAATTTCACCATCTCTCTTTTATTATAGGATTTTGTCGGTGTAATCCACTGAAAACCCTCAGGAGACAACACTCCTCCTACTAGGGACACCTAGAGGTTTAACGGCTTGTTGCACGTGCTCAGTGCAATCGTGTTTGCCTACGAAAGTGTGCTTAATTTTCTCCTTTCTTTTCCTTCTCTTGAATAAACAAGTTTGTTCGGGACGATCAAAGATAAGTTTGGGGGTATTTGTTCAGTTGATAAAACTGCACATTTGTTATTACTTTTTTCCTACTATTTCTATATTAAAAAAGGTCTTTATTATAATATATCATACATATGAGGGTTTATCTGTAAAAATACTATTTTCCATGTGTTGATATATTATAATTAGCATTTGGTAGGAAAATGTATGCAATAAAATATCATTGACCAAATCTTAAGAAAACAAACTCTACTAAATATCATTTGAGTTGTTGTGCAGAATTTTCAGGACTAAAATCATGGAAATCAAGTTGTTAAAGCAAACCTTCCTAATTAAGAAATCAAAGCTTAGAAATCAAGTTTGGCAACAACTACGAGATGATTTCCAAGTTCCAAAAATTCCAGAGATCGCCACATGTCACAAGGATCAAGCCACAGAGAAATGATCAAAAGATCACAACCCTTGGCCGCGGATCCACGGCCCAACCCCCCTGTTGGCCGCGGATCCTCCGCAGTTCAGAGAGGTTAGGAGTTGCGCTTTTTTTGGGTGAATCTTTACTGTTGGTTTCCAAATTTGGAAGCTAGACTTCTGGCTTTAGGACTATAAATAAAGACCGAGAGCCTCTAGAAAAAATCATCAAGTCGACGCGATCACGAAGTCCAAGACGGCTCACGCATCTAGGCCGATCATCAACAGTTCATCTACCTCCTTAGAAGAGATCGAGAAGCAAACTAGTATTTGTAATCATTTTCTAAGGGAACAAAGTGTAAATGAGTTTTGTTGATTAATAAAGGTAGTTCTTTTTCTTATTCTGTTTCTTTAGTTTTAATATGATTTCTCTCTCCATCCCTTCTTCTCCCAACATGCGCTAGTAATTCTCCGCTTGTTAGGGTTCGTAGGATTATGGTAGGTTAATGGATGATGAAGATCTTTAAACTCTTTTTATGTCCTATAAAATTTATAAACTTTATCAAAAGAATCATTAACATCCTAATCGGGCCCGCCACCAATTTATTGTTAGTTTCGACCGCGATTAGAGATTAGATTAATGATTGTTTTGGTAAAGGCTAGATATGAACGGAGTTCCATGTCGAGATAGGGGTTAAGAGTGAGAACCCTTTTCCTTCCAGAAATCCTAATCTACATGCATCACTGTCGTTCCAGTTTTAAATCTATTAAAGGATAAAAAGGGTAATCTTTAATTAATCATCCATAACTACTAAATCCTAATGAACCTTACAAGCCCCCTTTTGATATAAACTTACTTCCGTAGTTAATCTAGATCTATATTTTGCATCAGTGTTTAACGTAGATCTAGATCCTACAACCATTCTACAACAATTCTTTATTCTTCCTCCTTTCTTTCTCAACACACCTAAAGTAAGAATAAAATATTCCACGTTTCCCAGAGGACGACCCGTTCTCATCTCGGTTTAGCTACACGCGACACCGTTCTGATTGTGGTTATTCTACAAACACAACTCTTTCGAACCAATCAGTGCACAAAATCACATACAGCATGCTAAGTGTGCGCAAGAATCGAAATCAAGTGCGTCAGGTCCGCATAAAAACATCTAGTGCAATAGAGTGCACGAATGCAAATACCAGGTGCGCTAGGTGCCCAAACACTCGTCAATATATCAAACGCACATAGAAACAATATTGAGTATACCAAGGTGTATAAAATCATAAATGTGTGCAACTAAGTGCACATAACCCATATCAATTCACTGCAAGCACATGTGAACTATACCGTGTGGATAAGTCAAAAGTCAAGTGCATACGTCATGCACGAAGTCAAATCAACTGTATCAAAATACAAAGAATCATAAATATGTGCGACAAATGCACAAAATCAATATCAAGTGTAATGGATATACACAAATCAAACATCAATGTAATAGATGTATCAAACATAAATCAAATGCAACAACTGTGCACATAGCAAAATATCCAGTAGGTGCAACTACGGTGCACGAAAACTCCATCATGAAAATAAATTATCAAAACTCAAAGTCCAAAATGATAAAAGCGTGATACTGGGATCACTAAAATGCAAATTGAAATAAATGACATTGGGGTGCACCTCCTTCAATGTCGGAAAAATGCCGGTGAACCCAAAACTGGCTGAGCAAGAACATCTACTTGCATCCTATCCATGGTCTGGCGTCCTCTGTCTCTGGGTCCTTGTTTTCTCTGTGGATCACCAATCCCACAATCTCTCTGCTCGACGGCCCAGTTAGGAGTGATGATGGAAATAGTCCCGCTCTAGCACTTCTCTGATCATCTCCTGGCCAATTAACATGGCCACTCGTAATGTAGCACGCCGACGATGGTGGCATCTGGCCCTCTGAGTATTGGTGATACAAATGATCCTGGGTTTGGACCCTTATCGCTGAAGTATTTCGGAAAGAGCCTGCCACGGTCTCTTCCGATCTCACCTCTGCCGAACTATACGGAAGTTGGCAGTCTTTACTTAATCTGCTTCTATTCCGAAACAGTTGCATTCTCATCATGAATTTCCTCTGGAATTTGGCCTTATCCAATGCCCTGAGTACGTATCAATCCTCTGGTTTCAACAGAGAAGAACAACACAATAAGAGCTTATGCGAATCTCTTATCCACTTGTCTTCATTATCGTCCACTTCGAAATCACATCTTGCTGGCTGTGTACTGCAATTCATTCTTAGCTACAGTTAATCCGGAGTCTCTCACAAAGACTCAAAGCTATGAACTCGGTATCTTCACCACTCTGTGGAAGATATCTAATCGATTACGTCCTCGGGAATTCGTCCAAATCATCGGAGGAATACGCTTCATTTGTTCTTTCTTGATCAACTCACAACGCGTGTGGGTGAGGCCCTGCTAACTGAATCTAGTCAACTTACTAATCTCGCATTGGAGCATCCAACAAAAAAAATGTCCTCTCTTGATCGATTCACTCCAGGTCTGAGCAAGATCCTTCAAACTGGAATTTTTCAACTTAACTGAACCTACATTGGAGTATCTAGTTAGACGAATCATCTTAGATACTTTATTCAAGATAGGCTAGCGATCTTCTGTCACATCCCTGCCTGTAAGCTCCTGTGGCTTCAGCTTTTAAACTCTGGAGGAGACATCCCGTTAATCTCAGTAACAGCTAGGTCATATGTCTTCACGGTAGACAACAATGCGACCTTCCAGAGTGGGTTGTATGTCTGCAGTCTTCAAAATCTGGCAGCCTCTATCAGTGGCCCGATCACCCAGCGCAGATCCCGAAAACTTGTCTTAAACGAGAGATCCTAACACAAACAATATTAGTACGCTCCTATGTCACCGGAAGAATATCATGGTCGGTCCCCGTCCCTGATGAGCTCGCTCTGACCGCATCTCTAGCCGCAGCTCTCTCTGTTCTCGTAGCCATGGTGACAGGAACCTCAAGCAAATATCAATGAGGATAAATCATAGGAACGAATAAAATCACGGACCTCAAGAAATGTACATCCTAAGGTCACTTAAGCGGAGCAGCATATCATAAGTATGCAGCGGAACATACACACGGTATGCTACTCTAGATAAGTTACCTACTCCATCAACCAAGGTCAACCTATGTGACGATAATTCGGGTCCAATACCCCTTTAGTCATGTCTAAGTTCCGTAAGGTCAAGCCTAGGTTCTGAAGTATATACTTTAGACTCCGCATTGTCAAACCTAGACCCGAACCAAGGTTAAAATTAACGCTATGATACAGACTTTGTTATGATCCGGAATTGGCACGTGACCGGCATGAGAATCACGTGAAATCTCCCCACCGTAATTCAAGTAAGCTGAAAGCCCAGAAATATAAACCTTTTTCGAAAAATATTGGAGGTGCAGTTTGAAATATCAACATAATGAAAATGCAATGATTTGTATAGTATCTTTGAAAATATTTTCGTCCTTGAAATTTAGGCAGCGCCTTCCTTGTAAATTTTGATCCAAAACCATATACAAGCAATAATATTGGCATCCCCAAGCGAGAGCTAGCTCTTCGCCAATTGGCGGAATCATAACCACCCAATGAATATATATACGACACCCCAAGGCGAAGATCAATCACACAAAGAAAGTAAAGAAGTCCAAGAAATCATCAAGCTCAAATAAGGGACAATACACCCATCTCACAATAAGTCTCAAGAATGAACAAGTCTGTGTCTAGGTCTACCAAATATACATAGTCTGGTTGATGGAGGTTTTAACTAGATACAACTGAATAAATTTGTACAAGGGCGGTCATGATCCAAATATGTACCCCACCTACCAATGCAAAATACCCTGAAGCAAGCTGTGTGCCAGCGGGCCGCTACTGATCCGAGCGATCGATCCTGCAAGAAAACTGTGGCACAATAGCGGTGAGTTGCCAACTCGTGAGTAGAAAATATCAGCAGGTAGAAATCGAATATATAACGATCCCTAAGTCATACTGTAACATAGAGGTAATACTTGGTATCTAGGGTGACCGTATATACATATGTGTACAATAATAAGGTCATGCCAGTATCAGTATATAGTATCAAGTCATCTGAATCATATGCATGTATACATGTGTATCATCCAATGTGTGTCCATCAACGACACATTAAATCATCATAAACTTGAGTGTCCAGCATCGACTCTAAAAAATATCATAAAACCATGTTCAGCATCGACACATAAATCCTCATATCTCGGGCGTTGTCTCATCGGATCGGTCCTCATAACCATCTGATCTCACGACTCCGGTCGGTATCCTCCGGATATCCGCCGAGCCCAAACTATCACCGGTCGGTAGTGCTCCCCTTCCGGGCTCAACATCTTTCTATACGATCTTCTTGCCCCGGGGTACCGCACTGGGTCCACCATGTACCCGCAGACGGTACTTCCTCACTCCTCGAATCGGGTAACTCATAGCTCAGAACCGAGAAAACTCATGGTGGACGCCACAAATCATATCATGAGAAACCGCGTTTTTTAAAACAATCATAAGACTTTCAAAATATATCAGCGGTTCTCAAATCCAGAGATCTCCTGAAAACAAAATCTCATATACATGTAACCATAAAGGTCCAGTAATTGCAATGCACAGAAAAGTACTATAATGTATTGCGAGTGTTTTCATGTAAGCATATCGTGTACTAAGTACTGATCAATCATTATAATTCTACAGTTTAAGAGCAATACGGCGATATAACAGTTCTACTGTGTAAGTAGCATGGCAATTACCAATGAAGAGTGTGTTAGCCGGCAAATCTGCGTACGTGTAACATGCGCATCATCGTTAATGGTGCACGTGTCCTAGTAGACGATGCCATATAAAGATAGGTGCTGGAAACGTAGTATGTATGTCACGATGAAATAATACAGCATAAATATGAACGATATGAAGTACGCAACTACACCTGAACCATACGGCTATAGTTTTAATAGTACGAATCGTAGTTCTGAAAATGGGGCGACGGTGTTTTTGATAAAAAGATGCCATTTGAAAATCCGTAGCGTCCCTTAAGGTTATCGTTTAAAAGTGCATACGATTCGTCAGTTTTGGAAATAGGTATGGTTCAAATGTAATCCATTATCCACCAAGGTGTTTAGAAAGCAATGATTCTCCGAATCAAAACAATCCTTAAGTCAGCGATCCAGCCTCATAGTATCAGATGCGGTATAATCATCGTACATCATCCTCGATTTAAGAGTGTGGATCAATCATCCGGTATATCATATCGCGTACGGTATAATCTAACGTACGGTGTCATCAAATCAGAATAAGGATCTATCGTCCTATACATAATATCGCGTACGGTACAATCCATCGTACATCATATTATCTCATATTCTCGTGTGTGTGTGCGCGCGCGCGCGCACGCACTTTTGTCAATCTCATATCATATCTTGGCATAGTATATGTGTATATGTCAATTCTCATATCAAACATATCATTTCATGTCATCTTGTTTCATCATATCCTCATTTCATCATGTCATCTCGTACTTATCCTTATGATCATATCCGTAAGTACATAAGATTAGGTTTCTAAATATATGTTCTACATCTTGGTCCTCCCATTACTATGGTTGTGGGGGAGCTATACGCCATCCACCCGACTGTAAGTCGATGTCGCGCACCCCGCGGGTTCGCGGGAGGCGGAATATTTAAAAAAATGGATTTTACAAAGATCGCAATACCGACATGAACTCCAGGATCGATCCTAAACCCTAACTAGCAAACTTGCAAGAGGTTAGCTACTCGGAAAGAAGTTTATACCTAATGATTTCAATTCCTTCGGGTCTTCTTTGTCGCTTTCCTCCAACTCGTCATACGCTCCAAGGATCGTTTGGATCGGCGCTTCCTCGTCGGCCTCCTTGAGTCGAAGATGATCCACCCGAGAGTCTGTACATCGAGTTCCCACCTCAACTGAAGTAACTTGGGAACCTAGTTCGCTACACTAGATGTCATAGATGATGTAAAGAATATATATGGAATAGTTTGTCTCTCATAGACATAGTATTCTCAACTCATGAGACAAGAATGGCTTGAGGTAGAAGAAGAATACTTGAGGAGAATGCTAGTGAAGTTTTTGCATAAGAAAAAGAATGAGCTCTTTTTTGTCTAAATTGAACCATACCTTTTCACATATGAATAATCCATATTAGAAAATGAAATAAGGTTCATTTTCAACATGGTGAGTCATAGGTTGAAAACCCTATATGTGTCAACAAGAGCCATGCACAAATATATGCAAAATACACCTCATTTTCTCCACCTCATATATGAATAATCATTTAAACTAAAATGATAAATACGAATTATGAGGTGTCTCTTCTAGAAGCATCTTTGAACAAATTACAAAAATGCCCCTCATCCGTATATACATACTCGTATCCGAATTCCGAAAAATACGAATACAAAGGATACAAAAACAATCCATCAGTATAATAATAGGATCCGGCTTAAACCATAGCCCACTAGTATTATCTGTCCGAATTATCATCCGTGCACAAGTACACGTACGCGATCGAACCTTGTCGTAAAACCATACGACCTCTACATCTTTTGCTCGATGCAGGGAAACCCTCTATGTGGTACTCTAAAGACTCGACACTACGCTGGCAGTGGATTTAACCATAGGCCGCAAGTGGTACTAGCTGCACGTAACGGCCCCCAGGTATATGTCGATAAGAAGGCCGATGAGAATAACTCATCCGAACTATTACTGAGCCTATCTGTGACAATCTCCGTACAGTCCGGTCTGTTCGTCTTAGAGTATTGTTCATATCAGATTTTTGCATTTTTATATCGCCCATTCTTAATCACATTGCATATAGGTAGGTACTTTTAATCCGTGTTTGCTGAATAATTACAGGTTACAGGTTCTCAGCTCTTAACAGTGAAATTCATGAGAAGTTGCAACAAATGCGGGACTACGACCAACAACAGATGAATACCGATCTCCGCTAACTATCCGTATGATGCCTCCTACAAGTTTAAGGGACAAAATGGCAAATCGTTGGTCACTTCAATACGGAGCTCAAGGCAAAAGTCCACTGTTGAAAATCTGGAAAAGAACTGAAGAGCTTTTAAGAAACCATGTGTACCAAACAAAACATAAAAGCAACATGGAGAAGCCCTGAAAAGGAGATCCTACAGGTCCACAAAATGGCCGTGGAATCACGGCCAAATAGGCACTTCTTCCGCGGTTCCGCGGCCGCGTCTGAGCAGTGTCGGTGGCTGTTAGCTCCGCGTTGACTCGGCTCTTTTAGGGTAGTTTTGTAATTTCAGGTTTAGCTCAGAATGTAACCTAGGGTTTCACCTTCCTATCTATAAATAGAAGAGTTCAAAGCCAAATAATGTATACTTTTCTTTATTAGGTTTTAAGATTAAATTTCTATAGTTTTTCTTTCACCATTAAAATTGTAATGAGCTTTTGAATGGTGATCAATAAAGGAAAAAAAAATAAGTTCTTTTATGTATCTTGCATATCCATTTATTTATCTGCAATTCTTATTTGTTAATATAGTTGCTAATTTTTATTGTTGTTTTTCTCTTGTTTTCTCTTTTTCTATTTTTGTTTATCCTTAAAACAACGATGATGCTTGAGTAAGATCCTTGCCAAGGTGAGGTCTCAAATAGCTAGTTGTAAATTCCTCTTAATCTCATTTCTTTCTACCTTTCTTGTTATTTTTATCATTTTAATGGGTGAGTAATCTTCTCACTTGTTAGGGCAGGAGAAGGAAAGTTTGAGAGAAGGAAATCTCTCACTCTTTTCTCTGCCCAACACCTTAATTCGGACTCCCGTTAATTGAACCATAATCCGCTCACTACGGCACCCTATCCTACATGATAGCGGTGATTCCATAGTTAGACCGGTTGTGGTTGAATTAACCGGAGGTTAGGGCTAAGAGCCAAGAACGGACGGACAAGGACCAAAAGGAAAAAACTAAGCATGGAAAGCCTAGCTTATACTTGCAAGTTCCTTCCTAGTCTTGCTAATTCCCGTTGTTACCGATTACCTTAACACCAATATTAATGAGGACATTGAGAAAAAGTGAGGAACTCCTAAAACTCGAACTAACCTAATTCTAACCCTAGAAAGCTCTTTATCATCTTTTATCTCATTAATAGAACTTAAAGCAAATCTCAAAATATTTGGATTTAACTCGTTAAAGCATAAAGAAAAAAATATTCCATCTCCCTGTGGATCGACCCGTACTCAACCAGCTAGCTATCAAGCGAAACCATCTTGATTGCGGTAATTAAAAATACGCAAAAACGTAACAATCAAATGGCGCCTTTGCCGGGGAGACGGTAATTTGTTTCTTTGTGTAATTACGGGTTAATTAAAAAAATTAAAAAATATATATATATAAAAACTAAAAAAAAAATATCATCTTGTTATTTTTGACTAGTTTTTGTGCAAGTGTGCAGGATGGGAAGAAGGTCTGGAGCAAACTCAGTAACCAAATCAAGATTCAGGTGATCTAAACAGGAAGAGGAGAACCAACTAAGCACAGGGACCAAATTTGAAGATCCAAACCAACTGTTTAGCCGCAGAATCGCGGCAGAAGCAAGGGTTTGACCGAGGAACCGCGGTCAACGGGTGACGTTAGCAACTAAAAAATCTCTGTGAGTATCTTTTTTCTCCTCTCCTCTCCTCTGAACTCCACTGAAATCATTTTCCTGCAGCATTCTTTGCGCAAATTCTCTTCCCCTCTCCATTAAATTGGTTTTTGTGCAGGATTCTTTGCGTCGCAGCCAAAATAAAAATTATTTGCAAGTGTTTTAGATTTTTGGTTGTTACTGCTTTGCATAATTAATACGGAATTTAAGGGGCTATAACACTAATTCAGATCGGGTGGGGATTTCATCACCTTTCCTAAGACCCCAAAAATCACTTAAAGCATACACATCACCCTTATGCTTAATTAAAAAATATCTAGACTCAGCCAACTAAGGACTGTCGTGCTCAATAGGACAGAGGAAGGTTGTAGGCATTCAATCATTTATCTAAACTTGACTTTGTGGTGCATAGGCTAGACAAGTGAGAAAGGTAATTTTAAAAGGCCCGTCTCACGGTGATTCGTAAGCGGAACCCTCCTTTCTTCATTTGTACTTACCCGGCCACAATTGGCATTGAAGAGACGATTTGAGGGTTATCTCACAACTTATCACTTTGGAACTGTTAGGAACAGTCTAGTGGACTTTAAAGACCCTAGCTCTAGGTGTGTTTGTGCATATTGTGATTATGATTGTTGTTGTAAAAGGTTTAGTCCCAAAATTCCGTATTCTTTCAAACAAACAATTTTTTTTAAAACTCCAAATTTTTTTTCAAAATAAAAAATAAATAAAAATATAAAATATAAAAAACAAAAAAATACACCACTTCCCTCCCTCTTCCAACATGGGTACCCCACATCGCAAAACTCTTGTTGAACTTTGGTACCCACAACCAGACATTACTTCCTACGGTTCTTGCTTTGGTCGAATTTTGAACGACCCTTCCATGCCCAAAATATTTTTGAAAGATCGGATAGACGCGTCTAGGACGAAAACTTGCACTCCGCAATCCACTTCGTATCAACCATTTCAACCTCCCCCACCCCCTTACGTTGATACCCCTTTTACGAGTCGTCCATTGTCCATCGCTGAACGTATTGAACAATCCCGTAGCCGATCTTTTACTCCTTTCACCACTGCGAATTCTTGTGATCAACAATTCCATTCACCTTCTTATCCGTATGTTGATCCTACCCCTGTCCAACCATTCAATTCCTATCCATCCTACCCAACTTTTACACTTTCCCTAGACATTGCTTCTGAACAGCTTTTTGGGAGTTTCCAGTATCCAAATGAGTTTGAATCTTTTACTGAAACCTCTTCACAACCCATGTCTAGTCTGGAAAAGTCGTCGGAAGAATTTAGGGTAGCGTCATGCCAACAGATGATGAATTTGAATGTGTCCATGGCCGCCCTCATACAACCTATTGACCCGGTAGCTAGTTTCCAACTAGCTCCAAATTTTCCAATGTATGATGAGGCGGTTGAACAGATTGAGAATTTGAGTGGAGAGAGTGAGCTGAGCACCCTTCCAAATCAAACCTACCCATACCCAATTGAATCTCACAACTTCGGTTTTGAATGTCTATCAAATGTCCCAAATGATTCACCGGCTGATGATAGAACGATTAATGAGTTGTGCGAATTTGTAGTGTTTAATTTACCTGATTGTGAAGGGTCACTTTCGAGAGAAACCATCACCAATCCTTTTGGCCTCTACACCTCCACTCTAGAACCTGAATTGATTAATATCCATGCTTTTGATGAGGTGTTTGAGAAAATTGATTTTCACTTGATTGAGGATATCGACGCTGGGAATATTTCGGATGATGAACCCACAAATTTGGATGAGTTTCTCTCTCCATTTCATCGTCCCGAGTTATTAATTATTTTCCCGAACTTCATATACATCTGGAGTTTGATGATAAATGCATGGATGAGATAACTTTTGAGGGGAATTTTGAGGATAGTATTAAGGATGAACCAGTTTTGCTTGATGAGTTGGATTTTCCAATTCATCCTGTCCCTTCCACTGACTGTGTACACCCTCCTGAACCTTTAACCGTTATCCTTCCTCAATCACTCCCCTCCATCCTTTCCATCGTTCCGACCGCGCAAGACACCGTATCACCTTCATTATCTGTTTCTGGTTTACCAAGTTCGACGTACCCATGTTTTCTCATAAATCTTGAGGGATTTGACCCAATTTTTCGACATATTGATAGATTAGTGCATCCATCTTTTCACATCGATCATTACAGATTGTACTAATTTATTCAATTCATTTTCACCTTCAAGTTCGTACACCATTTCTTTTCCCCTTCCGCCATTCTTCTTCTCATATACCGAGACCGTCTTCCACTTCTATCCCCATATGGTCTCACGTATTCTCCACTTCTTTCCTCGCCGTATTCTTTCACCAACCAGCACACTACACAGATAGGATTTTTGAATGGTTGGTGCTCACTTTTGGCCTTTGTAAAGCTTTGTATAGCTTGATACTGTTTTCTCCCCCTAACTCTGAACTTTAACGTTTAAACAGTGGAAACACTGTTTCACTTAAGTTTGGGGGGACCTTTTTTGTATATATTTTTTGGTTTGCTTTTTGGGAGCGCCGACAATTTTGACCCTCTTGGTGTAGCCTGACAGTGAGGGCACTGTCAAGTTTAAATTTGAGGGTGAGAGTTGATTGTAAATAGTTATCTTTGCATTGCATCTGTATATTTTTATTTCTTCGTACATATTTGTTTTTCTTTGCATATTTAATTCCATGTCTTATTTTTCTGCATTGCATCTTTTATAAAAAAATGAAAAAAATATAAAAATATAAAAAATATATATATATAAAAATTGAAAAATTTTTAAAATTTTTTTTGAAAAGTTCAATTTTTGCCATATTTGACTTTAGTTCAACATGACGGTTGACTAGTTAGGAAAAACTAGATCCTAAACTTAGGAAATTTAAAACCCTAAAAATAACCTTTCTTAATGTTTAACTGTAGAAATATATGTCCTTGCAGTTTATTTAGAAATAAGCAAATTTTGAGTTCAGTTCTTGGGCTAAGTCGAGATAAGGGAAGAGTATTGAAAGCTCTATTTGAAGTATAAGTCTGAAAAATAATTCTGAACCTTAAGTCCAAATTCTGAAAATATATACCCTACTATACGCACTTACACACATCTTGAAACTTGGGATAGTAGAGGATATCTTGAAATGCTCTTGTCTAAAAACCTTAGTATGAAGGAAAATAAAATATAAGTGGTGAAGAAAGAAAAGAAAAAAATGAACACTGGTTTTGTAATTGCTTAAGGCAGCATAAATAAAAAAATATAGCGTATGATAGCTTGAATATAGCTCATAGGTTAAAACCTATCACCTAGTGTCTTAGACCAACTGGTTTGGGAGTCACTGCTAAGCCTTAGGTGTTGCAAGACGAGGAATTACACCTAAATGCGCAAGCACATTTTGTAATCGGTCGTTTAGTACCTCAAGAAGTATTAACGGTCGCATGAAGGATGTGTGAGCAATTTCATCTAGAATTCACCAATTAAAAAGTATTTTGGAAGATAGACAAGTGTATGATAGCTTGAATTGAATTTCCAAGTGTAGGGGTGATAATTACACACACGTATGGGGTATATGATTGGAGTTTGGAGGAGAGATAGGAATAAAAGATAGGTCTTATATCTTCAGTAGAGATGATAAAAATTCCTTAGTTAAGATTGCGCCTTAGAAGGAAAACTTTGGAGATGCTGAAAGCTTTATAAACTGGCAAAACGTATATGATGTTAAGTTAAAAGAAAACGAAGTGTGAAAAATACGGGTTGATGATTTCTAAGTTGAAGATGATAGAATTTCTTGCTAGAATACTGAATTGAAGAATTAAAGTCAATGGCCAAATTGATCGGATTTTGTGGGTAGTATCCGCTGAAAACCCTCAGGAGACAACACTCCTCCTACTAGGAACACCTAGAGGTTTAACGACTTGTTGCACGAGTTCAGTGCAATCGCGTTCCCTGCGAAAGTGAGATTAGAATTTTTCAAGAATAAAATTGGCTTTCCTCGGGACGAGCAAAATATAAGTTTGGGGGTATTTGTTCATATTAGATTTTTGCATTTTTATACCGCCCATTCTTAATCACATTGCATATAGGTAGGTACTTTTAATCCGTGTTTGCTGAATAATTACGGGTTACAGGTTCTCAGCTCTTTACAGTGAAATTCATGATAAGTTGCAACAAATGCGGGACTACGACCAATAACAGATGAATACCGATCTCCGCTAACTATCCGTATGATGCCTCCTACAAGTTCAAGAGACAAAATGGCAAATCTTTGGTCACTTCAATGCGGAGCTCAAGGCAAAAGTCCACTGCTGAAAATCTGGAAGAGAACTGAAGAGCTTTTAAGAAACCAAGTGTACCAAACAAAAGATAAAAGCAACATGGAGAAGCCCTGAAAAGGAGATCCGACAAGTCCACCAAATGGCCGCGGAACCGCGGCCAAATAGGCACTTCTGCCACGGTTCCACGGCCGCGTCTGAGCAGTGTCGGTGGCAGTTAGCTATGCGTTGACTCGGCTCTTTTGGGGTAGTTTTTTAATTTCAGATTTAGCTCAGAATGTAACCTAGGGTTTCACCTTCCTATTTATAAATAGAAGAGCTCAAAGCCAAATAATGTATGCTTTTCTTTATTAGGTTTTAAGATTAAATTTCTGTAGTTTTTCTTACTCCATTAAAATTGTAATGAGCTTTTGAGTGGTGATCAATAAAGAAAAAAAAGTAAGTTCTTTTATTTATCTTGCATATCCATTTATTTATCTGCAATTCTTATTTGTTAATCTAGTTGCTAATTTTTTTTGTTGTTTTTCTCTTGTTTTCTCTTTTTCTCTTTTTGTTTATCCTTAAAACAACGATGATGCTTGAGTAAGATCCTTGCCAAGGTGAGGTCTCAAATAGCTAGTTGTAAATTCTTCTTAATCTCATTTCTTTCTACCTTCCTTGTTATTTTTATCTTTTTAATAGGTGAGTAATCTTCTCACTTGTTAGGGCAGGAGAAGGAAAGTTTGAGAGAAGGAAATCTCTCTCACTCTTTTCTTTGTCCAACACCTTAATTCGGACTCCCGTTAATTGAACCATAATCCGCTCACTACGTGTAACATTTCAGAAAATATAAAATATTATTTTTGGAATTTAATATTAAAATAATATATTTCCCGAAAACTGCCCGATTTGCGAAATTGGGGTTTTCGAAAAAGGGTATAAATATATACAGATAATTATGAAATAAATGGAAATTAAAATAATTTATTCATTTAAAAATATATTTAAAGGATTTGGCATTTTTAAAATTTATTATATGCAGTTTTGATAAAAACCCGATTAGTGCACTGCTAATCGCGATTAAGTCAAATCCGTGTTTCTACAGCTTTTCATGGCTAGTGCACCATGTCATTTGCATTTTGGCTACATGTTGTTTTCTTGTGTTGGTTTGGGTATTTTATGGTTTGGTTTTAAAAGAAATATGGAAAGAAAATAGTAAAAGGGTAATACTGAGAAAGAGTGGGTGAGAATAAGAGAGGAGAGAGAGGGGCTGCCTCATTTTCACCTCCCCTGTCATTTTCTTCTCCTTTTTATTCCTCACTTCCCTCCAGCTTCACCCCATGATATCATCTCAAAATATCCATCAAAACCCTAAACCCCTTTCATTAAAATTGACCACCTCCTTCTCCTCTATACATTGGACCAAGAAAAGTTAGATTTTGACAACCTTGAGGAGCTAGGGCTTTTCTTGGGTTGCCCAAATGAGGTAATTTCATCACCATTAGCATAGTATTACTTTTAATTTAGTATCCTTGCATGTTTAGAAGTGTTTAATTTTGATTTAGTGAGGTTAGAAAATTCCTAGTTAGGGTTTGAGAGATTCTTGGGTTGTGAAGTGTAACTGAGAGTAGTAGTGACCTTAAAACGCCCTTTGGTGATGGTATATTAGACTGGAACCAGAGACTTAAACCCCAATACCAAACTTAGAAACCCCGACATCGTATAATTGTGTGAATTTCGAGGGTATTTTGGAATCTGGAGTAACCTGGGTGACCTGAAAATTAAATTGCAAACACAGGGAGTCGTGCAGGCACCTAGGAAGCTACCACTGAAACCCTAGCCCCATACCCCAACCCAAGGCCGCAAATATATCCATTTTGGCTGCAATTTGTGGACAGAGCAAGGAATTAGGGTCCCAAGTTTGGTCCATGGCTCCATTTGCAATAAATTAGACCCCTGCTGTATGCAAAATTGGCTAATTGTCACCTGGGGAAAATCTGGGAGTGTTTTACTTAGTTTCTGAAATTGTTTTGCGGCTTTTAATGAAGTTGAATTTGGTATCTGGTATTGTGTTTCCGTCGTGTGGTGTTTGGACGTCAACGACCAGGGTTATTGGTCGTGTTTTGCATGCTAGGCGATAGGTTTTAACCTATGAGCGAAACGTGTGACGTTTTGGTTTTCCGCCTTGATTTTAATACGCATTGCGATTGTTTATTGTTGTAGGTACCATCGCGTGGATTCCGAGGTGACGGAGCGTGGCGTCATCGATTTCGGCAAGCGAAGGCAAGGTGAGTGGATCTATATCCACGGGGGAAGTCGGGTGGATGGCGTATAGCACCCCCGCAAAGTTTTGGTGGAAACCGATTTGTAGCTTATGGTTAAGAAAACCTAGATTTGAAAACTAGGGTTAGAGTTAAATGATAGTTAGCGAAACCATATTAGAAACTAAGGATAATTAGAGTGATATAATACGACTAATATGTGATGACGGTATTTGAGGATGATGTTTGACGATATTGCCGTTTAGGATAATATAGGATTAGATAGTCGACGTAGATGTGTCATCCGAACCATACATATTTCTAAATTGAGGAATCATATGCATCTTTTAAACAGTTACCTTGAGGGACGTTACGGAATTTCAAATGATATCTTTTCCTTAAAAACACCGTAACCCCTATTTTCAAAACTACGATTCGCTACTTTAAAAATCTGATTGTATGGTCCGGGTGTGTATGTTATATTAGATACTTATACTTATAGTAGAGATAGAATTTTTGTGTGAACTCGACGTGATGTGAGATATAAATGCGATGACAAGAATATAAGACGAATATGATGGTCTGATGATATGATGGTATACGGATGCGAGTCGATTGAGACGATTGATACCTTGTCGGTCCCTTGATATGAGATCGTTATGGATGTGATCTGGGACATAGGTATATATATATATATATAGGATGTTGTGAATCATGGATGATAGGCCGTACGTGATATTAGGCCGTATCTTCATTGCCTTATAGGTTGATAGGATCCCTGATAGCTTAATGCCTCCTTACGATGATTTTCCCTACGTGATGAGTTTGACTTGAGGTTTGATCCATACCTTTGACAAGAGGATGCCGTACGATGGAGTATACCGTACGTGATGTTGTGAGGCTCGATGCCGATTGATAGATTCACCGACTCGATCATGTTAGATACGTATACCCATCAGCATTTGCATATGATTTACCTTATGCTGCATTCATGTTATTCGTATTGCATTACTTATACCTGTGATAGTACACCTGCACCATTATCGATGATGCGTATGTTACACGTACACAGATTGTAGGCTCACACACTTCATCATCGATAATTTCCATGTCACTACATAGTAGGATTGCTGCATCATGATATGACTCTTCGCATAACATAATTGCGCACATACACATTGTATATCCATATTGGTGCACATATTCTTTGATACATCCATACTTGCGCATATACACATTTGTATATCCATATTGGTGCACACATATATTGGTACATCCATACTTGCGTATATACACATTGCATACCCATATTGGCGCATATACACATTGGTACCTCTATACTTGCCCATATACATATTGTGCCTACATAGATAACTGGTTTTATTGGGAAATTGGGAACCACATGTTATATTTTAAAAACTGGAATCATTTAAAAGAGCGGTTTTCCCTTAATATGTCATATCACTGTTCCATGTTGCATGATATACGGATATGCTTACATTTCTACTATATGTCGCATACATCATGCTCTATGAATTTACGCATTGAGATATGCCGTTTTCATGAGATTTCTGGATTTGAGAACCGTGGACATTTTAAAAGAGATTATGTGTTGTTTTAAAAACTCTGTTTCTCTTGATATGATATTTCAGTGCGTCCACCATGCGTTTTCTCGGTTCTGAGACGTGTGACATGTGAAACCCGATTCGAGGAGGCGGATGAGGCCGATTGCGGGTACATGGTGGACCCGGTATGGTACCCCGATGCAAGAAAGGGATGCTGTGCATACAGACGATGAGCCTGGCAGAGGGACTAATACCTACCGGTGATAGTATTTGGGCTCGGCGGATATCCAGAGAATACCGACCGGAGTCGAGAGATGATATGGGCCGATCCGGACTGACAGAGCCCGTGGGCCGATCCGGACTGACGGAGCCCGATATATGAGGATTTACGTGCCGATGCTGGGCACGGTTTTCATGATGTTTTCGAGTGTCGATGCTAGGCACTCAGGTTCCATGATTTTGATGTGTCGTGAGGGACACCGTTGATTTATATCCTCATACTTTCATGCACACTCTTCTATGACATTTACGTGCATACAGACATTGATTATATGGGTGGACGAGATCCACATGCATACATACATTGATTATATGGGTGGACGAGATCCACATGCATACATACCTTGATTATATTATAGGATGATATCCGCATGCATATAGGTATTGACTACCTTGTTTGCTCATATACAGACCTGGCCACCCTAGATATCATAGTATTACCTTTATGATATAGTTGACCTAGGAGTCGTTGTTTATTCGATTTCTATCTGTTGATATTTTTCTACTCACGAGTTGGCAACTCACCCCGTTGTGCCACAGTTCTTGCAGGTTGACCGCTTGGATCAGTAGCGGCTTCGCTGGCACACAGTTGCATTTGGGTGTTTGCATTGGTAGGTGGGACATTTGTATCGTACCCACTCTTGTATCTATGTTTCATATTGTATCTAGTTAACTCCATCAATCAAAATTAGAAAATTGTATAAGTAATGAGACTTAGTGAGACTTGTAGTTGCGAGATTTGAGCGATGGGTTTTATATTCGCTTTTGGGGTTATGTCTTGCTTATTTCTTTATCTTTTGTAGTGATCTTCGCCGTTGGGCATCGTATACTTATATGTATTGTCTTGCATGGTTGTGATCCGCCGTTTGGCGAAGAGCTAGCTCCCGCTTGGGGATGCCATTATTCTTGTTATGTATTGTGGCTTTGGATCAAAATATACAAAGGAGGTGCTGCCCAAATTTTTAAAAGACGAAACACGTTTTCAAACTAGTAAATTTTACTTGCATTTTCATGTTCCTTTTCTATGCATTAAGAAAACTTGATTTCATTATACCTTTATTTCAATACTTCACCTCCTTTATTTTCTTAAAAGGTTTAGATTTCTGGGTTTCAGCTTACTTGAATTCCGTTACGCCTTTAGACGTTGCGTGATTCAAGTGCTGGTTACGAGCTAATATTTCGGGTCGTGACACTACGGCACCCTATCCTACATGATAGCGGTGATTCCATAGTTAGACCGGTTGTGGTTGAATTAACCGGAGGTTAGGGCTAAGAGCCAAGAACGGACGGACAAGGACCAAAAGGAAGAAACTAAGCATGGAAAGCCTAGCTTATACTTGCAAGTTCCTTCCTAGTCGTGCTATTCCCCGTTGTTGCCGATTACCTTAACATCGATACTAATGAGGGCATTGAGAAAAAGTGAGGAATTCCTAAAACTCGAACTAACCTAATCCTAACCCTAGCAAGCTATTTATCATCTTTTATCTCATTATTAGAACTTAAACCAAATCTCAAAATATTTGGATTTAACTCGTTAAAGAATAAAGAAAAAATATTCCATATCCCTGTGGATCGACCCATACTCAACCGGCTAATGTCAAGTCAACAAACTATGATGTACTCATGTCACCTAGGAACAGCTACCCGACGATAGGTATAATACCCACCAGCAGTCCCCGACGAGTCCTGTCCAGTGTACTCATAACCTAATGAGCACCTTCATATTATCTCCAGTACGACGTACTAATGGCTGTAGGATAGGCCATTTCCCCTGCTGGGATAAGAAGCGTATACACTAGTCTACTCTGGTGTATCGATGCCCCGTCTTGATAATCCTATGACTAAGGACCTGTATAAGGATATGCTTATAGACTATCCAGCCCCCACTAGTGTGACTGCCATCACAACGCTGGTAATCAAGCAAAGATCCTAAGAGCTCTACCAATATGTATAAGCGATATGCTAAGAAACATATGCACATATTGAGGTAGAAACAAACCAGGTAGCATACTACCATATTGAGCAAGACTGTTACTATATCTGTGTATATCCTAAGCTTCCATTAAGTAATATACAAACCGGTATGATACAATAATGGCCTCTAGGGCATATATCACTAACAATCCCCCACTTGCACTAAGGCCCTATATTGGCGTATCACAGACCAAAGATCTCGAATAGCCTCTCGAATAGTGTCTGAGAGATGGCTTTTGTGAGTAGATCTGCAGTGTTGTTCTCTGAATCTACTTTCCTCACCTCGATCTCCCGGCGATCAACGATCTCCCGGCGATCAACGATCTCCCTGATCAAGTCGTACCTCTTCAAGATTTGTCTGGATCTCTGATGGGACTTGGGTTCCTTCCCTAAAGCTATAGCGCCATTTGTTGTCAATACTAAAGTATTGGATCAACAAATGGAAGGAACCTCCTGAAGTTCAGTTAAGAACTTCCTCATCCAGACAGCCTCTTTTGTGGCGTCTCATGCAGCGATATACTCCATTTCCATCATGGAGTCATCCTTATCACTTTAGAATCTAGAGTCAGCAAAAGCCTCGATCTGGAGGTCCTATCTGCCATACACTAAGAATATATCCTTAGTCCTTCTCAGGTACTTGAGAATGTTTATTACTGCTATCCAATGCTTCTCCCCTGGGTTTGAATGATACCGGTTTACCACGCTGAGTGCGTAAGCAATAACTTGTCTGATACACAACATCGCATACATTATAGAGCCTACCGCAGAAAGCGTAGAGTATAATCGACATATGAACCCTTTCTAATTCAGTCTTGGGAGACATCTCTTTGGAGAGGGTGATTCCGTGACAAGCCGGTAGACTACCACGCTTAGAATCTTCCATACTAAATCTTTTCAATATGGCGTTGATGTATCTTGACTGTAAAGTCTCACTATTCTCTTTGATCTATCACGATAGATCTGGATCCCCAGAATGTAGTTGGCATCACCCAGGTCTTTCATAGAGAACCTCTGTGATAAAAATCCTTTGACTGATTGTAGCATAGGAATGTCCTATCAAAAGAATGTCATCCACGTACCAGACGAGGAATCCCACAGTTCTTGCTACAATCTTACTATAAATGCATTGTTCATCCGGATTTTTGATAAAGTCGAATTTTTTGACCGTCTTATCAAAACAGATGTTCGAACTCCGCGATGCCTGCTTTAGTCCATAAATGTACTTATGGAACTTGCACATTTTCCAGCTGCTCCCACTGTGATTGAAACCTTCTGGCTGATCCATATAGACGCACTCTTCCAAATATCCATTTAGAAAAAGCTGTCTATACCTTCATATGCCAAAACTCACAATCATGGAAGGTAGCAATGGTAAGAAGGATCCGAATGGATTTGAGCATAGCCACTAGAGAAAGGGTTTTATCATAGTCCTAAACCAGGTCTTTCACGAAAAACCTTTTGCAACAAGTCTAGCCTTATAGGTTTCAACCTGTCCATTTACACCAATCTTCTATCTAAAGTTCTATTTGCAGCCGACAGGTTTTACCACTTCTGGAGCAATGTTCAAAGTACATACTTTGTTGGTGTCAGATGGACTCGATTTCGGTCCACAATGCATCCAGCCAATTTACCGAGTCTCTGCTCAAAATGGCTTGCTGTAAGCTAGTGTAGGGATTCTATAGCACCACACTAGGTTTATGGTTGCATCACACATGCTATAACAAAAATTAGAGGGTGCTAAACAATTCCAAATATGAATCGAACTAGAAAAATAGAGTAACAAGCTAAAGCATCACATGCTATAAAGTGTCAACACTAAGTGAGGAGAAAATACATCCTTATAGACCTCCTCCTAGACTCCTTGGATCGCGTAGGATTTGAGTTGGTTGGCTTGTATCCTTCCACGTCCACGATGATCCACCACGAAGTCTCTTTGCACCAAGCTCCAAGCTTCTCTTGATCAAGGATGAAGTAGAAGCAAACACTCCACTCAAGTGGGCCAGACTAAAGTAGAATGGTGATTTGGGTTTGGATCTCAATTAAAAACCTTTTCTTTTTAATCCTTTCTCTTTCTTTTAAAACCCTAGTGAGTTTTGAGGAAAGAGAGGAAGAAGGAGATGGCTCAAGATAAACTCAAGAGAGAGAATAATATGAGAATAATGAGATAACTCTCACTCAACTCAAGAGAGTGAGTGTCATCCATGCTAAACTATGGTTACAAAATATCTAGATATTTTATAACTTGAGTTTAAGCAAAACCATGGGCTAAAACCATGGGCAAATGAAACCATGGTTTTGACTTTGTCAACACAAGAAAATGAGAGTTGAATAGTCAACCATGATTTAATTTGCCATTTTGCTTTTCTCAAATTAACAAAATATATACGTATAGATATGTAACCATGTGAGTCTTGCATTGCCACCACCAATGTATCATCAACCATGACACATGTATGCTTGCATGTGTGCATGCACATCAACATATACATACACTCAAGCATGCAGCATAAAGAAATAGGTTTTACTAAATGAGCTAATGAACTTAATATTAAATCAACACTTGATTTAATAACCCGGTCATATCACATACGACCCGTCCAATAGTAAACACTCGATTAAAATACGGTATCCAATACACGCATTTAATCGAGCTCCCGTGCATATCACATATGCACCCCACATCATTTCGCCTGAGCTAAGAGACTCCTTTGTGGGACTCTAAGACTCGTCAATACGCTAGCAGTTGGCAGTGATTATATCACACGCCCACAAACCGTTAGCGGCACAAGCTGTACGTAACGGCTTCCAGGTATTCAGTGATCAGAAGAAATATAAGCAAACCTGCTAAAACTCCCGTCGAGCCAGCTGGCAACACATACCGTATAGTCCAGTCTCTTCGTCAAATATGTTGCATATGTGAGTCTAGGGATGGTATCGTCGACCCCAATAACCCAATAAGTCATGCCGGTATATGGCTCATAACAGATCGAGAAACTACTGATAACACTTATCAGTAAATCTCAGCAGCCCTGGCCAGGGACTTCCTGTTATAGCCAATCGTACATGGTGCAACAACAACCCCAATTACCGGGAGAGATGAAACCCTTCCTATCGCTTATTGCCTCCATGTGCCTCAGGACTGTACCCAAAATCCACCTATTTGCACGACTCAGTAGAGCCGTGGTATGGTGGAGATCAAAGTACAGTAGGAGACACACAAGACTCTATGACGATCTCGGGTCTACAGATTAACCTGTACCGGTGTCACTTGAGAACTGCTATCCGACGATAGATATAATACGACATAGGAGTTCTCGGCGAGTCCGTTCAGTATACCCAGTCTCCACTGAGCACCCATATACGATCTTTGGTGTCACCACACCAATAGATATGGGATCATCCATCGCTCATCATATGGGACAAGTAACGTATACGCTAGTATACTCTTGTGATATCGATGCCCCATCGAGATACACCCACGACTAGGAACATTTCAAGGATATGCTCATAGACTACACATGTCCCACTAGTATGATCCGCATCATAATCTTAATATTCCTGCATCATCCTAAGGGCTATATCAACATGTACCAGATGAATGAAAGCATGATCAAATGAACATATCAAGATAAAAGGTGCAACCGGATAGTATACTATCATGTCGAGCAAGAATGTCCCCTGAATACACATACACACACATACCGGTACATACACTATCATATAATGGCCTCTAGGGCATACATATATCCAACAATCTTCCACTTGTACTAAGGCCAATTATTGGCGTATCGCATACCCAACCTCTCCAAAAGTCACTCATGCTGCGGCAAAGGGAGTTTCTTGGTGAGTGGATTCGCGGTGTTATCTTTTGTATCTACTCTCCGAATCTCGATCTCGCGGTGATCAACTATCTCCCGGATCAGATGATATCGCCTGAGGATGTGTCTGGATCGCTGATTGGACCTGGGCTCTTTGGCTAACGCCATAGCCCTATTATTATGATAATACAAAAGTATTGGATCAATAATGGTCAGAACCACTCCTAGCTCCGAGACGAACTTCCTCATCCAGACGGCTTCCTTGGTAGCATCATTTGCAGCAATATTCTCAGCTTCCATCGGGGAGCCTGCAACGGTATCCTCTTTGGAACTCTTCCAACACACTGCCCCTCCATTGTGGGTAAAGACAAACCCAGAAATAGATTTTCTGTCATCCTTGTCACACTGGAAGCTCGAATCAGTAAAGGCCTCCATTTGGAGATCTCCGTTACCATACACCAAGAACATTTCTTTAGTCATTCGCAAGTACTTAAGAATGTTCTTCACTGCTGTCCAGTGATTCTCCCCTAGGTTGGATTGATGCCTGCTTACTACACCCAGTGCATAAGCTACATCAGGACGTGTACATATCATCACATACATTATAGATCCTACAGCAGAAGCGTAGGGTATAATGCTCATGCGAGCTCTCTCTTCATCGGTCTTTGGGCAAAAGTCCTTAGAGAGAGTAACTCCATGACTAGCGGGTAAGGAACCCCGCTTGGAGTCTTCCATACTAAACCTCTTTAGGATGGTGTTAATGTACCTAGTTTGGGAAAATCCCAATAACCGTTTAGATCTATCCCTATAGATCTTTATGCCCAATATGTACGAGGCATCACCCATGTCCTTCATGGAGAACCTTTATGATAAGAACAGTTTGACCGATTGTAGCATAGGAACGTTGTTTCCTATCAGAAGAATGTCATCCACGTACAATACGAGGAATGTGACAGTACTTCCCAAAATCTTCCTATAAACACAAGGTTCATCTGGATTTTTGACAAAATCAAACTCTTTGATAACATCATCAAAACAGATATTCCAACTCCGTGATGCCCGCTTTAATCCATAAATGGATTTAAGCAACCTACATGCTTTCCCGCTGCTCCCACTATCAATGAAGCCCTCTGGCTGATCCATATAAACGCACTCTTCTAAATCACCATTTAGAAAAGCAGTTTTAACGTCCATCTGCCAGGTTTTATAGTCGTAGTGAGCAGCAATAGCAATTAGGATCCGAATGGATTTAAACATGGCTACAGGAGAAAATGTTTCGTCATAGTCTAGTCCTGGTCTTTGTCGAAATCCTTTCGCCACAAGCCTTGCCTTATAGGTCTCCACCTGCCCATCTACAGTGATCTTTCTCTTAAAGATCCATTTGGACCCTACAGGTTTTACACCAGAGGGTACAACATCCAAAGTCCACACTTTGTTGGTGTACATAGACTCCATTTAGGATCTCGTGGCATCCGGCCACTTCACAGAGTCATTACTCGTGATAGCTTGCTGAAAACTGGTAGGGTCATCATCATCAATGATGCACTCTTCTCACACCATCAATGATAAAACCGTAGTATCTCTCCGGTGGGCGAGAATTCTTACCAGATCTACGGAGCGACTGAGGTTCATTAGGTCTGTTGCAACATTAGGTTCAACCAAGTCGTCATTTGTAACTTGTGTCTCTACAACCTCTTCTAGATCTACCACATTGCCATCAGTCTCATTTGGAAAAATCTCATTTTCTAAAAATGTGGCATTTCGAGAAACAAACACCCTTTGTTCCTCTTTGTGGTAGAACAGATATCCATATGAATCTTTTGGATATCCCACAAATAAACATTTGAACGATCTTGTCTCGAGTTTGTCCGGATTATACTTTTTGACAAAAGCTGGACAACCCCAAATCTTAACTCGCTTAAGAGATGGTCTCTTCCCATACCAAATCTCATATGGAGTGGTAGACACGGTCTTGGTCGGAATCCTGTTCAACAGAAAAGCTGCAGTCTCCAATGCATGCCCCCAAAAGGATAGGGGCAACTCAGCATCACTCATTATGGATCGTACCATATCTAATAGGGTTCGATTCCACCACTCTGACACACCGTTGTGCTGTGGTGTGTAAGGGGGAGTGAGCTGAGAGAGAATTCCATTGTCTTTTAGGATGTTCGAAAACTCTATACTAAGATACTCTCCACCTCGATCCGATCGAAGTATCTTGATGCTTAATCCAGTTTATTTTTCTACTTCAAGTTTGTATTGCTTGAATTTCTTAAAAGCTTCAGACTTATGCTTTATCAAAAACACATGACCGAATCTTGAGAAATCATCAGTAAAAGTTATGAAGTAAGAAAAACCGTCTCTCACTTGTGTAGACATTGGCCCACATACATCAGTATGTATGAGGCCCATGAGCTCAGTAGCTCTTTCTCTGTGTTCAGTAAACGGAGTTTTGGTCATTTTCCTTTTGATACAAAACTGGTAAGTCGCATAAGATTTATACTCAAAAGAATTTAAATATCCATCTTTATGAAGCTTGTTTAGTCTTGTTTCATTAATATGACCAAGTCTACAATGCCAAATAAAAGCTTTTATGTCTGAAAATTTTCTTTTGTTTGTGTGCTGTATGTTGAAAACCGTGTGTTGGTTAAGGACGTATATCCCGTTATTAAGTGTACCACAACCAATCAACTCTTGATTAAGTTTAATGTTCATAACATTGTGTTGCACAGCAAAATGATATCCTTCATTGTCTAACAAGGAAACGGATATAATATTACAAAGTATGCTTGGTACAACATAACATTGGTTCGAAACCAATATACAACCCGATGGCAACCCCAGATGATACTCTCCCACTGAAACTGCATGTATATTGGAACCATTTCCAACCCAGAGAGTATGATCATCTGTCTTCAAAACTCTGCTATTTTTCAGCCCCTGCACAGAATTTCAGATATGAGAACCCGAACCGGTATCCAATACCCAGGAAGTAGAGTTTATAGAAAAACAGTTTTCAGTTACGAACACAGCTGAAGCTGAAGCATCACCATGCTTCCCTTTCTTGAGACCAAGGTACTCAGTAAAATTCCGCTTCCAGTGTCCCGTCTTCTTGCAGTAGAAACATTCTCCTTTTCCCGACTCCGCAGCTTTGGATTTGTCTTTCCCCTTTACCTTTTTATTCCACCTCTCGGCTTGGTGGATTTCTTCATGATCTTTCCCTTGGCCTTGGCTTTTGGGATGGAAGAAGAAGATTGTCCAACAAGCAGGGAGGGAGACTTCTCCTTAAGCGTGCTCTCCGCATTTCTCAACATATTGAGATGTTCGGGTAGTGACTTCTCCATGTTGTGCATGTTGAAGTTCACTATGAAAGGAGAAAAGACAGAGGGAAGAGACTGTAGAACAATATCCGTGTATTGCTCGTTGTCCATTGTCCATTCGAGGCCCTCAAGCTCTTCAATAAGAGCTATCATCTTCAGAACGTGGTCACCTACTGAAGTGCCAGGAGCCATGCGCATCTGAAACAGCTTTCGAGATGATTCGAATCGTAGGATACAAGATTGCTCTCCTTACAACTCCTTCGTATGGAGAAAGATGGATTGAACATCCATCTCCTCATGCTGCTTTTGATGTGTATTGTCCATCGATGCAAGCGCGAGGCATTTGGCGGTGGCACAGTCAATATCCCACGTTCTGCGGATCTCCCTATCTGCAACCGAAGATTCAGGGCTTGGTTTGGGCGAGGCTCTGGCAGTGAAGAAATATGATACTTTATCATATGTAAGAGCTGTAAGTCGATGTCGCACACCCCACGTGTCCGTGGGGAGGCGGAATTAGCAAAAAATGATTTTTACAAGCTTCGCAACATCGACTCAAACCAAGGATCGAACACAAACCATAGCTAGCAATCTACTTGAGGTTTAACTACTCGGATTCGAAGTTATACCTCACGTTACTTGTCCTTCGGGTCTTCATCACTGTCCTCCACACCTCGTAGGCTCTATAGAACATGGGCACCTCAACGGCCTCCTCGAGTCAAAGACGATCCACCAGAGAGTCAATAGTCCGAGCTCCTATCTCGAATCTAAGATATCTATGACTTCTAGTTTGCTAATATAGAATTCCTAGATGGTGCAGAGTATTTAGATGGATTACTTAGTCACTTTAAACCCTAGGATTCTCAACACATGAGAGCTTTTATAGTTTGAGGAAGAAGATGAAGACTTGAGGAGAGAGAAGTGTTTTGTGATCATGAAATGAATAATACTCATGCTAGAATAATATGAAGCATAATAATATCTCTCTTGATAATATCAAGATAATATCTAGCATGCTTCATTTAATTCTAAGGGTGAATCACCTTATGAGTCATTAAGCATTTAATGTAAACATACACCTAATCCTCCACCTCATTTAGTTTAAATCCTAAAAGGAAATAAACACAAATAAGTCACCTACTTCTAGAAGCTTCCTGACAAATTACGAGACTGCCCCTCCCATCCGTATTTCCGAAAAACACGGATAATCTTAGACTGAATAAATCCTTCTGTATAATACTAGAATCTAGATTAAACCAAAGCCCGCTAGTATTATCTGCCCCATCATAGTACGTGCACAAGTGTACGTAAGTGATCGCGGCCCTGCCGTAAAACCATACGGCCTCTACACCTTTTGCCTGGTGCAGGGAAACTCTCTGTGTGGGACTCTAAAGACTTGACACTACGCTGGCAGTGGGTTTAACCACAGGCTGCAAGAGGTACTAGCTGTACGTAACGGTCCCCAGATATCGATAAGAAGGATGATGAGGAAACCCATCCGAACTCCTACTGAGCCTGTATGTGACAATCTCTATACAGTCCGGTCTGTTCGTCTTGGACTATCGCATATCGGGCCTAGGAGGCGGTAAACGTCAGACCCTTAATAGCGGTATAAGTCGTGTCGGAGTGAAGCCCATTACACCTTGAGAAACTACTGGAGCCTACCAGTAAATCTCGCATGCCCTGGCCAGGGACTTTGCGTAATGGCTCTCCATACACAACGCGATATCAACCCCCAATACCAGGAGAGACGAATCCTATCTAACCGCCATTACCTCCAAGTGCTTCGGGACTGCACCCAACTACTACCTGTTTGCACGACTCCTTTGAGCCATGGTAGGGTAGTAATCTAAGTACAGTGGGAACACACCCGAGGCGAAGTAGCAGTGTCAAGTCGACGGACTAAGCTGTACTCATGTCACCTGGGAACTTCTATCTGACGATGGGTATAGTACCAACCTGCAGTTCCCGGCGAGTCCTGTCCGGTGTACTCGTAACCTAACGAGCACCTGCATACTATCTCCCGTACGACGTACTGATGGCTGTGGGACAAACTATCTCCCCAACTGGGATGAGAAGCGTACACACCAGTCTACTCCGGAGTATCGATGCCCCGTCTCGATAATCCTATAACCAGGGACCTGTATAGGATGTTGCTTATAGACTACCCAACCCCCACTAGTGTGACTGCCATCACAACGCTGGTAATCAAGCAAAGATCCTAAGGGCTCTACTAATATGTATAAGCGATATGTTAAAAGAAACATATGCACATATTAAAGTAGAAACAAACCAAGTAGCATACTACCATTTTTAGCAAGACTGTTAATACAACTGTGAATATCCTAAGCTTCCATTAAGTAATATACAATCTAGTATGATACAGTAATGGCCTCTAGGGCATAAACACTAACAATCTTCCACTTGCACTAGGGCCATGTACTGGCATATCGCAGACCTATCATCTCGAATAGGCTTTTGAACTGCGTCTGAGGATTGGCCTTTGTGAATGGATCAGCAGTGTTATTCTCCGTATCTACTCTCTTCACCTCGATCTCTCGGCGATCTACGATCTCCCTGATCAGGTGATACCGCCTTAAGATGTGTCTGGACTTCTGATGGGACCTGGGTTCCTTCGCAAAAGCTATAGCGCCGTTGTTGTCGCAATATAGAGGTATTGGATCAAAACTGGTAGGAACCACCTGAAGTTCTGTGAGGAACTTCTTCATCCAGACAGCTTCTTTTGCGGCATTGCAAGCAGCTATGTAATCCGCTTCCATTGTCGAGTCAGCAACGGTGTCCTGCTTGGAAGTCTTCCAACAGGTCGCCCCTCCATTGAGGGTAAAGACATAACCCGACATGGACTTGGAGTCATCCTTGTCACTCTGGAAGCTGGAGTTGGCAAAGGCCTCGATCTGGAGGTCCTTTCCGCCATACACTAAGAACATCTCCTTGGTCCTCCTCAGGTACTTGAGAATGTTCTTTACTGCTATCCAGTGCTTCTCCCATGGGTTTGCCTGATACCGGCTTACAACGCTCAATGCGTATGCTACATCTGGTCTGGTACATAACATCGCATACATTATAGAACCTACCGCAGAAGCGTAGGGCATAATCGACATGCGAGCCCTTTCCAAATCAGTCTTGGGAGACATCTCTTTGGAGAGGGTGATTCCATGACAAGCCGGTAGGTTACCGCGCTTAGAATCTTCCATACTGAATCTTTTCAATATGGTGTCTATGTACCTGGACTGCGAAAGTCCCAACATCCTCTTTGATCTATCACGATAGATCTGGATCCCCAGAATGTAGGTGGAATCACCCAGGTCCTTCATGGAGAACTTCTGTGACAAGAATCCTTTGACTGACTGTAGCATAGGAATATCATTTCCTATTAAGAGAATGTCATCCACGTACAAGACGAGGAATACTACAGCTCTTCCTACAATATTACTATATTTGCATGGTTCATCTGGATTCTTGATAAAGTCGAATTCTTTGACAGTATCATCAAAACAGATGTTCCAACTCCGCGATGCCTACTTTAGTCCATAAATGGACTTAAGCAACTTGCACACTTTACCGCTGCTCCCACTCTGAATGAATCCCTCTGGCTGATCCATATAGACGCATTCTTCCAAATTACCATTTAGAAAAGCCGTCTTTACGTCCATCTGCCAGATCTCATAATCGTGGAAGGCAGCAATGGCAAGAAGGACCCGAATGGATTTGAGCATAGCCACTGGAGAAAAGGTTTCGTCATAATCCAAACTAGGTCTTTGACGAAATCCCTTTGCAACAAGTCTAGCCTTATAGGATTCAACATGTCCATCCACACCAATCTTCTTTCTCAAGATCCAGTTGCATCCTACGGGTTTTACCCCATCTGGAGAAATGTCTAAAGTCCATACATTGTTGGTGTACATGGACTCCATTTCGGTCCGCATTGCATCCAACCATTTTACCGAGTCGCCGCTCTGAATGGCTTGCTGGAAGCTAGTAGGGTCATCATTATCAATGATGCAATCTTCTCGATCCCCGACTATGAGAAAACCGTAGTATCTCTCGGGCGGATGAGACTGCCTACAACTTCTGCGTATAGGCGCTGGGATGTCCCTTTCTTCTGAGCCTTCTTGTTCTACCAAAGTTTCAGTAACAGCTTGTGGTTCTGGAATTTCTTCTAGTTCTATTATGCTCCCACTCTTCTGATTTTCTAAAAATTCAGCTTCCAAGATGTGGGCATGACGAGAAACAAAAACCTTTTGTTCTTCTGCGTAATAGAAATAATACCCCTTGGAGTTCTTTGGATATCCCACAAACTTACACTGTACTGAGCGTGCCTCGAGTTTGTCCGCATGCTGCTTTTTAACAAAAGCTGGACATCCCCATATCTTCAGGTACTGAAGATAGGGTTTCTTCCCACTCCACATCTGATATGGTGTGGTAGGCACAGCCTTGGTTGGAACCTTGTTCAAAAGATATGCAGCTGATTCTAGTGCATAACCCCAGAAAGATCGCGGTAACTCAGTCTTACTCATCATGGAATGAACCATATCCAATAGGGTTCGATTCCGCCTTTTCGATACACCGTTGTGTTGCGGTGTGTATAGAGGAGTAAGCTGAGAGAGAATTCCATTCCCATTTAAGTAACCCAGGAACTCGGCACTTAAGTATTCACCACCTCGATCAGATCTCAGTGTCTTGATACTTTTGCCTGTTTGGTTTTCCACTTCATTTTTATTCCCGGAATTTCTCAAAGGCCTCGGATTTATGCTTCATCAAGAAGATATGTCCATACCTAGAGAAATCATTCGTAAAAGTAATGAAGTAGGAATAACCACCTCGCGCATGTGTAGACATTGGACCACATACATCGCTGTGTATGAGTCCCAAGAGCTGGCTCGCTCTTACTCCGTATCCAGTAAACGGAGTCTTTGTCATCTTTCCCATGAGACAAGATTCACAAGTAGCATAAGATTGATATTCGAACGGATTCAAATATCCTTCTCTATGTAACTTAGTCAACCGTGTTTCATTGATGTGACCTAGTCTACAATGCCATAAGAAAGCCTGATTTATTTCCGGAGACTTTCTTTTAAGTGTGTTCTGGACATTAAAAACCTGAGCTTGATTCAATACATATATACCGTCTTCTAATGTACCGGACCCAATCAGAACTTGATTTAGGTGGATGTGAACCACATCGCTTACGAATGTAAAATCATATCCTTCTCTCGAAAGTGAGGACACTGATATGATATTACAAGTCAAACTAGATACATACAAACAGTTACGTAGAATCAATATCTGCCCACTTGTCAAACCTAGGCGATATTCTCCTACGGATTCAGCGTCCACGCTCATTCCGTTCGCAACTCTGAGAGACAAATCGCCTACCCTGATAACTCTACGGTTTCTCAAAGCATGTAATAAATTACAAATATGAGATTCTGCTCCGGTATTTAGTACCCAGGAAGTAGAGTTAATTGACAAACAGTTCTCAATTACAAACACACTCGAGGCCGAAGCCACAACATGCTTTGAATCCTGGCTACTGGCTTCCAAAGCCCTGCAATCCTTCTGCCAATGCCCATTCCCATAACAATAGGAATATCCCTCCTTACCTACACCAAGTCCCGAAACTTTTGCTCTTCCCTTTCCTTCTACTTCACTGACACCGTATATCGGCTTTGTGGAGTTCTTCTTCTTTTCATCCTTTGCTTTCGCCCTGGATGCAGAAGAAGATGGTCCCCCATTAAGCAGAGCGGGTGTATCCCTGGTTTCTTTCAGGGTGTAAGTAGAGGGTAGGGACTGTGGAAATAAGTCAGCATATGACCTGTTTCCCAACGTGGTCTCCAGGTCCGTGAGCTCATCAATAAAGCTAGTCATCGTAAGGACATCCTCCCCCACAGATGACCCGACAGCCAACCTCGCTTGAAGCAATTCGTTCGAGGTCTCATATCTTGCGATACGAGATTGCTCTCCATATAAATATTTGTTATGGAGGAAGATGGAAACTAAGTCCATCTTCTCGTGCTGCTTCTGGTATACACCATCAACTGAAGCCAACACGAGGCACTTGGCATTTACATTCTCCTTTTCCCTTGTCTGACGGATATCCATATCCGCGATGGTGGAAACTAGACCTGGGACGGTGGGGGCTTGAGTAGTAATAGGGTGGTACAGTTTTGTCATAGGCAATGGACATCTGGACAGATCTTTGCCAGTCATAAAAGTCAGATTCAGTCAACTTGTTATCTATATGTAACCTAGTCATGGTCACATGGTCGCTGCAGTTGAGAGAGATAGAAGAAAACACTTTAACATGATGCTCTTGCAAGTTTAGATTGGTTTTTAGTTTATCTAAACTGGATGGCTCCCACTGTTTCTCGAATCCTTCCTCAAACCATAAAAGAAGAATTAGTCAGGACTGATCTCACCGTACAATACTTGCTTAACCGTTCACCAGGCTAGTGTCGGTACTTCGAGGGAGGTTTTACGACGCTTTCACGAAGTTCCTTAATTAAATAACCTCTTTTTCCTGGAGGCGTAGCCCCGCTGACACTGTTCTAGACACCTACTTGGTTTATAGCATTGATCGGGATCTCCTGATGAGTAGCATATACTCACAGTAGGATCGGGATCTAAATATCATCGTGTGATAATGCTGAAGGAAACCTACCAACATTATCAAACTCCAAATGGTATGCAACACTAGTAAGTTTCAGTTTCTTTAGAAACTCCCGATGTAGATTTTTGCCCCATGCTCTTATGACCTTGACTAAGGGCCAACAAATCATAAGTCACATGTCAAGTTCTACCTGTCATTATCCAGGTTGATTTGAACCCACCCGTATATACTCTTGACTAAAGGCCAACAAAGTAATACGACTGTCCCAAACCAACGCATCTATCTATGCTACATGTGAACACCCCAGCAGCTACCAATCACTATGTCTTGACTAAGGGCCAAACAAACATAGCTTTAATACTACTGACCATTCATATAAAACGACGGAGGGCTACGACTGGTTTTGGCAAAACTGTGAACGTAGTGAACTTGATATAACCGAAGGAACCTGATAGCTTTTTAAAAGGAGTGGTTAAAGCTCCGCAATTAAAAATTCTGCTCTTTTAAAATAACCGAGTGGTTTCTTTTAAATTTGTTCCAACGATTCAGCTTTCGTTTGTTTTCTTTGCATTAATATAATGCGTCCCATCATTGCAGAAAACAACGAAAATACAACGTCCACTTATGCCATCTGCATTCGCCACTAGGTCCTGTCATTCACCCGTTAGGTTACTTAACTAACGACAGAGCGGGGGCTGGGCTAGCGTGGATGCAAAACATAAGAAACGCCTACTAGATATCATATATAAATATTGTACATTCGTCAGACGCAATAATAGGCATTCCAGATCACAGATGAACATATTGGATATACTAGGAATCCGCGTTTCGTTTGAGCCTGCAACAAAAGACGGATTACACGGTCGTGATGAATAGCCAAACCCCACCCTAGACCCCTACGGGTACGGCAAACTACCTGCCAAGTATCCAAAGTGAAGCGGTCTCCCTCAACGACGTGAGTAGGCCACTAAGCACTTCAAAGTACCCGGTAGTTTGTGCACCCCACCTTGGGTCTATCCTAGGAGCAGAAAACAGTAAATGAAATAATACAACGGTGGCTACAACCATAACCCGGATGTGCCCCGCGAAATAATATTACAACAAATTTACGATTTACATTTGAATGAAAGAATGAAAAACTCTCATCTCACATCCCCGGCTATTCATCCACGATAATTCAACAAGTTCATATACACAAACCAACATGTTCATTACAGAAATGTGCAACCCCCAACTAACCGACATACTAGAAATTAGCGGAGGTTTACGAACACATATAAACATCACCAAGCTTGTAAAGTAACAATGACATTAGAATCCCGCACACAATTAGCAAACATATCCAATTTTCCACCGAAAATCCAGTGAGCTAAATTTTAAACTGAAAGTTTTGACCCAATCCGGGAGTCGAAACGAACTCGAAACCCACCCGAATCTTCGCGGAGGCGAAGATACATGATAATACATCGAGTGAGGGGCCTCGGGGGGGGGTGCCCACCCCTGGGGGCTACCATGAGGTGGCCCCCAAAGGAGGACAGACCTGAGAGACCAGTTTCTGGTCTCTCAGGTCAGCAGTCCCCAAGGCCACCAATTGGTGGTCTTGGGGGGTGTTCCCGGCTGTTGGTCCCCCCGGGGTGTCCCCGAGGTACTCACGCTTCACCCCACGGCTTCTTGGTTCAAACCGTGAGCCCGCGGGGTGTGCAAACAACTCAAAACCTCACTTTTCAAAACTGTTTTTGTCGACAGTTTTCCGGCGACAAAAACGGCGGAATTCTAAAATCGCGACAAGCTATCTAAGGTTTGTGAAAGGCTCTGATACCACTGTAAGTCGATGTCACGCACCCCACGTGTCCGCGGGGTGGCGGAATTAGCAAAAAATGATTTTTACGAGCTTCGCAATATCGACTCAAACCAAGGATCGAACACAAACCGTAGCTAGCAATCTACTTGAGGTTTAACTACTCGGATTCGAAGTTATACCTCACGTTACTTGTCCTTCGGGTCTTCATCGCTGTCCTCCACACCTCGTAGGCTCTATGGAACTTGGGCACCTTAACGGCCTTCTCGAGTCAAAGACGATCCACCCGAGAGTCTATAGTCCGAGCTCCTATCTCGAATTTGAGATAACTACGGCTTCTAGTTTGCTAATCTAGAAGTCCTAGATGGTGTAGAGTATTTAGATGGATTACTTAGTCACTTTAAACCCTAGGATTCTCAACACATGAGAGCTTTTAGGGTTTGAGGAAGAAGATGAAGACTTGAGGAGAGAGAAGTGTTTTGTGATCATGAAATGAATAATACTCATGCTAGAATAATATGAAGCATAATAATATATCTCTAGATAATATCAAGATAATATCTAGCATGCTTCATTTAATTCTAAGAGTGAATCACCTCATGAGTCATTAAGCATTTAATGTAAACATACACCTCATCCTCCACCTCATTTAGTTTAAATCCTAAAAGGAAATAAACACAAATGAGTCACCTTCTTCTAGAAGCATCCCGACAAATTATGAGACTGCCCTTCCCATCCGTATTTCCGAAAAACACGGATAATATTAGACTAAATAAATCCATCTGTATAATACTAGAATCTGGATTAAACCAAAACCCGCTAGTATTATCTGCCCCATCATAGTACGTGCACAAGTGTACGTAAGTGATCGCGGCCCTGCCGTAAAACCATACGGCCTCTACACCTTTTTCCCTGTGCAGGGAAACTCTCTGTATGGGACTCTAAAGACTTGACACTACGCTGGCAGTGGGTTTAACTATAGGCCGCAAGCGGTACTAGCTGTACGTAACGGTCCCCAGGTAGATGTCGATAAGAAGGACGATGAGGAAACCCATCCGAACTCCTACCGAGCCTGTATGTGACAATCTCTGTACAGTCCGGTCTGTTCGTCTAGGACTATTGCATATCGGGCTTAGGGGGTGGTAAATGTCAGACCCCTAATAGCGGTATAAGTCGTGTCGGAGTGAAGCCCATTACACGTTGAGAAACTACTGGAACCTACCAGTAAATCTCGCTTACCCTGGCCAGGGACTTTGCATAATGGCTTTCCATACACAGCGCGATATCAACCCCCAATACCGGGAGAGACGAATCCTGTCTAACCGGCACTGCCTCCAAATGCGTCGGGACTGCACCCAATTACTACATGTTTGCACGACTCTTTTGAGCCGTGGTAGGGTAGTAATCTATGTACAGTGGGAACACACCCGTGGCGAAGTAGTAGTGTCAATTCGACGGACTAAGCTCTACTCATGTCACCTGGGAACTGCTATCTGACGATGGGTATAGTACCAACCTACAGTTCCCGGCGAGTCCTGTCCGGTGTACTCGTAACTTAACGAGCACCTGCATACTATCTCCAGTACGACGTACTGATGGCTGTGGGACAGACCATCTCCCCAACTGGGATGAGAAGCGTACACACCAGTCTACTCTGGAGTATCGATGCCCTGTCTCGATAATCCTACGACCAGGGACCTATATAGGATGTTGCTTATAGACTACCCAGCCCCCACTAGTGTGACTGCCATCACAACGCTGGTAATCAAGCAAAGATCCTAAGGGCTCTACTAATATGTATAAGCGATATGTTAAAAGAAACATATGCACATATTAAAGTAGAAACAAACCAAGTAGCATACTACCATTTTTAGCAAGACTGTTAATACAACTGTGAATATCCCAAGCTTCCATTAAGTAATATACAATCTAGTATGATACAGTAATGGCCTCTAGGGCATAAACCCTAACAAGAGCAATGTTAATGTTCCTCAACCAGTCTTTATAGTTCGGTCCGATAAGCTTATTTTTCTCTAATAATTGCTTAAGTCCAATCATGGTTATTTGCCATTAGGAGAGAGAAAAGAACACACTCAGCGAAAGCTCTTGCAAAGATTAGATTGGTTTATTATCTTATCTAATCGATATCTCCCACTGCTTTTATCAAATTCTCCTTTAAACCTTAAAAGGAAAAAATTAGCCAGGATTAATTACATTCTACAATTTCGCTAACCGTTCAACCAGGCCAGTGCCGGTACTTCTGAGGGAGGTTCCCCGTGCTTTCGCACGGACCTAATTAAAATAAACCTTATTTTCTCAGAGGTGTAGCCCTGTTGATACCTTTCTAGACACCTAATGAGTTAGCTAATTGTAAAGTGCAAAATTCTCCCGGGAGAAACTATTGCTCATAGTGGGATCGGGATCCTACTATCACATAAAAGGTATGTAATCTCATTGCAAATTTCAACACTTGAAACTCCCGATATGGTTTTTACCCCTAGCACTTATGACCTTGACTATAATCAACATATCATAAGTACTAGTCAAATTCTACCCGTCATTTCATGATTAATTAGACCCACCCATATGACCCTTGCCTATAATCAACATAATCACATGAATGTCCTAATTAATCTCATCATATGTTGTGTAGGAAGACATCACTTAGCTACCGTACACTACGCCTTGACTATAATCTACATACGTAGCACGAATACTAAGTACTCTACTTTCTAAAATGACGGAGGGCTGCATATAGTTTTTAAGAAAACCTTTAACGCTTCGAACTTGATATCGTTGTAGAATCTAATGGTTTAAAAAAGGAGTGGCTTAAGCTCCGCTTTTTGAAATCTTGCTTTTTCATAAAAATCCGAGTAGGTTTCAAATCTGATTCTACAACATCTTTTTAGGTTTCTTTTGTTTACATTAATCATATTAATGTAGTCCCATCATTTAAGTCCTTAAACCATTACATAAAAGAAACGAAAATAGAACGTACGCTTATGCCATCTGCATTCGCCACAATGTTCCGTTATGAACCGTTAGGTTACTTAACTAACGGCAAAGCGGGGCGGGACTAGCGCGGATGCAAAACATATGTAACGTTTATTATATATCATATATATATAATACATCATTCGTCTCAACATATAAAGTAATCACATTACAGAATATCCACAGCAGAAGCACATATATGAAAATAGAGGATATACTAGGAGGTCTGTATTTTGTATTTAGCCAACAATAGAAAATACGGATTCCACAGTCGCGATGAATAGCCAAGCCCACACTCCTAGACCCCTACGAGAGCGTCAAGTGACCCTACAAATTCTAGAGTTTAGGAGACCCGGTCTCGACTCCTCGAGATGGCCTCCCACTGAACCCTAGAACTCGGTCACTTGTGCTCCCCTCCTTGGGTCTATCCTAATGCGGAAAAGTAAATAATATACAACAATGGTGACATCATCCTCAACCCGGAAGTGCCCCAATAAAAGAATATTATATACAATTAATTTTACATGCATGAAAAGAAAAACTCTCATCTCACATAAAACCCCGGCTATTCATTCACGACGATCCGGCATATCATATCTCAGCAACACATAATATCACATATCATCAACGTAAGTAAGTATGCGTACCCCAATTGTCGTTGATGTATAGCAACAAAACCGGCGATACACCACATACTACACTTACGGTCGCAGAAAAGAAAGTGAAAAACTATAACATTTAGAATCAACCCAGCCTTTAGACATCATAAACCCAGAATATCACATATTCAGGATTTCATGCCTAACAATGCAAATCTTATATTTAGGTCTCAACCATGAAAACACCTTTTCAAATGAAGCCGAGTAATTCTACAAGATTCCCGATTCTACCGCGACCAAAATATTAGATTTACACGCAACTAATTACATTTCACAAAACTAATTAGTGTAGATTCCAATTATTGTATCACATTCATAAATAAACTAGGCGCAATTAAAATATCCGATCAATCGACCAATCATACAAAGAATTCTCAGATGGCTCAACACTTGAGTCAGATCAAAATATACCAGAAACTGCATCAGGCACATATGGGCCAGCACAAGAAGGCACAGTCCAAGCCTCACTAACGGCGCTGCGGAACCGCCGCCAAAAAACCCTTTTGGCCGCGGTTCCGCGGTCGTTAAGTCGAGTAAGGACTTCGTTTTTCTTGGGGGCCTATACAATACCCTGCATGATTTTCTGAGTATTTTTAATATGAAAAATTCCAACTTTTTAAAAAATTTCCAGAGAGGACTACTTTGGATGTCGGTTTTCGTTCGTTCGAAGTTTTTAACGTCGTCTAGGTTACTCTAAATTTCTAGATTGGCTCTGATACCACTGTAGGAATTTTATAGCACCACACTAGGTTTAGGGTTGCATCACATATGCTATAACAAAAATTAGAAGGTGCTAAACAATTCCAAACATGAATCGAACTAGAAAAATAGACTAACAAGCTATAGCATCACATACTATAAAGTGACCAACACTAAGTGAGGAGAAAATACAACCTTTGTAGACCTCCTCCTAGAATCCTTGGATCGTGTAGGGTTTGAGTTAGTTGGCTTGTATCTTTCCGCGTCCACGATGATCCACCACGAAGTCTCTTTGCACTAAGCTCCAAGCTTCTCTTGATCAAGGATGAACAAGAAGCAAACACTCCACTCAAGTGGGCTAGACTAAAGTAGAATGGTGATTTGGGTTTGGATCTCAATTAAAAACCTTTTCTTTTTAATCCTTTCTCTTTCTTTTAAAACTCTGGTGAGTTTTGAGGAGAGAGAGGAAGAAGGAGATGGTTCAAGATAAACTCAAGAGAGAGAATAATATAAGAATAATGAGATAATTCTCACTCAACTCAAGAGAGTAAGTGAGTGTCATCCATGCTAAACTATGGTTACAAAATATCTAGATATTTTGTAACTTGAGTTTAAGAAAAACCATAGGCTAAAACCATGGGCAAATGAAACCATGGTTTTGACTTTGTCAACACAAGAAAATGAGAGTTGAATAATCAACAATGGTTTAATTTGCCATTTTGCTTTTCTCAAATTAACAAAATATATATGTATAAATATGTAACTATGTGAGTCTTGCATTGCCACCACCAATGTATCATCAACCATGAGACATGTATGCTTGCATGTGTGCATGCACATCAACATATACATACACTTAAGCATGCAGCATAAAGAAATATGTTTTACTAAATGAGCTAATGGACTTAATCTTAAATCAACACTTGATTTAATAACCCGGTCATATCACATACGACCCGTCCAATAGTAAACGCCCGATTAAAATACGGTATTCAATACACGCATTTAATCGAGCTCCCACGCATATCACATATGCACCCCACATCATTTCGCCTGAGTTAGAAGACTCCTTTGTGGGACTCTAAGACTCGTCAATACACTAGCAGTAGGCAGTGATCATATAGAACGCCCACAAACCGTCAGTGGCATAAGCTGTACGTAACGGCTCCTAGATATTGAGCGATCAGAAGAAATACAAGCAAACCTGCTAAAACTCCCGTCGAGCCAACTGGCAACACTTACCGTACAGTTCGGTCTCTTCGTCAAATATGCTGCATATGTGAGTCTAGGGTTAGTATCGTCAAACCCTATAAACCAATAAGTCATGCCGGTATATGGCTCATAACAGATCGAGAAACTACTGATAACACTTATCAGTAAATCTCAGCAGCCCTGGCCAGGGACATCCTGTTATAGCCAATCGTACATGGCACAGCATCAACCCCCAATACCGGGAGAGACGAAACACCTCCTATCACTCATTGCCTCCATGTGCCTCGGGACTGTACCCAAAATCCACCTGCTTGCATGACTCAGAAGAGCCGTGGTAGGGTGGAGATTAAAATACAGTGGGAGTCACACAAGACTCTATGGCGATCTCGGGTCTACAAACTAAGCTGCAGCAGTGTCACCTAAGAAATGCTATCTGACGATAGATATAATACCACAAAGGAGTTCTCGGTGAGTCCGTTCAGTGTACCCAGTCTCCACTGAGCACCCGTATACGATCTTTGGTGTCACCACACCAATGGATATGGGATCATCAATCGCCCATCATATGTGACAAGTAACGTATACGCTAGTCTACTCTGGTGTTATCGATGCCCCGTCTCGATACAGCCACGACTAGGAACATTTCAAGGATATGCTCATAGACTACACATGTCCCACTAGTATGATCCGCATCATAATCTCAGTAGTCCTGCATCACCCTAAGTGTTAGTGTATATGCCCTAGGGGCCATTATTCTATCGTACTTGTATGTATATTACTTAATGGAAGCTTGGGATATTCACAGTTATATATACAGTCTTGCTAAAAATGGTAGTATGCTACTTGATTTGTGTCTACTTTAATATGTGCATATGTTTCTTGTAACGTATCACTTATACATATTAGTAGAGCCCATAGGATCTTTGCTTGATTACCAGCGTTGTGATGACAGTCACACTAGTAGGGGCTGGGTAGTCTATAAGCAACATCCTATACTTGTCCCTAGTCGTAGGATTATCGAGACTGGGCATCGATACTCCAGAGTAGACTGGTGTGTACGCTTCTCATCCCAGTTAGGGAGATGGTCTGTTCCACAGCCATCAGTACGTCGTACTGGAGATAGTATACAGGTGCTCGTTAGGTTACGGGTACATCGGACATGACTCGCAGGGGAACTGTTGGTTGGTATTATACCCGTCGTCAGTTAACAGTTCCCAGGTGACATGAGTACAGCATAGTCCACAGACTTGACACTGCTACTTCGCCTCGAGAGTGTCCCACTGTTCTTAGATTGCTACCCTACCACGGCTCAAAAGAATCGTGCAAACAGGTAGCAGTTGGGTGCAGTCCCGAGCACTTGGAGGCAGTGGCGGTTAGAAAGGATTCGTCTCTCCCGGTATTGGGAGTTGATATCGCGCTGTGTCAGAGAGCCATTACGCAAAGTCCCTGTCCAGGGCAAGCAAGATTTACTGGTAGGTTCCAGTAGTTTCTCAGGGTGTAATGGGCTACACTCCGACACGACTTATACCGCTATTAGGGGACTGACGCTTGCCACCCCCTAGGCTCGATATGCGATAGTCTTAGACGAACAGACCGGACTGTACGGAGATTGTCACATCAGGCTCAGTAGGAGTTCGGATGGGTTTCCTCATCGGCCTTCTTATCGACATCTACCTGGGGACCGTTACGTACAGCTAGTGCCGCTTGCGGTCTGTGGTTAAACCCACTGCCAGCGTAGTGTCGAGTCTTTAGAGTCCCACACAGAGAGTTTCCCTGCTCCAGACGAAACGATATAGAGGTCGTATGGTTTTACGACAAGGGTTCGGACGCGTGCGTGTGTTTATGCACGTACGACGTTAGGACAGTTTTTACTAGCCGGCTTTGGTTTAAGACAGATTCTAGTATCGGGTTATTGGATTTATACAGTCTAAAGTTTTTCCATGTTTTCACGGATAGGAGGGGCGTTCTCGTAATTTGTCGGGAAGCTTCTAGAAGGATGATGACATGGAGGGTAAGGTGGCATTGGCATTTAATGAATTTGTGACTCACTTAGATGAATCATTCAAGTGAGTGAATGAAGCATTTATTGCTTAATGACTCACTTGATGATTCATTGCATATATTTAATGAAGCATGATGATAATGCATTTTAATTTATTCTTTTTGATTTTCTTATGCTTCATAATATATTAGAAGTGAGAAGCTTTTTCATTCATTCACATGCTCACCTTCTCTCTCCTCAAGTTCTCTTTTGAAACCCTAATCCTCCCCTCTCATGTGTTGAGATCAAGGATTAGATAGACTAATACATCCATAACCTCACTCTATATCCCCTAGGTAGCTTAGATTAGCACTTTGAGCAACCTAGTTATCTCAAGTTAGAGATCAAGCTTGGTGTAGGAGCTCTCGGGTGGATCGTCTTTGACTCGAGGAGGCCGTTGAGGTACCGATGTTCCAAGGAGCCTACGAGGAGTGGAGGACAGCGATGAAGACCCGAAGGACAAGTAACGTGAGGTATAACTTTGAATCCGAGTAGTTAAACCTCTCGTAGTTTGCTAGTAACGGTTTAGAAACGATTCTTGCGCTCAAGTCCGTGTTACGAAGCTTTGATAATCGTTTTTCATATATTCCGCCTTCCCGCAAGTTCGTGGGGTGCGTGACATGGACTTACAGTGGTATCAGAGCCAACTAAACCATTACTAGTTTGTTAGCAACTGATTAGAACTTCGATCGTCAGAAAACGCGAAAACGAAAGCCCAGATACCCTAAGTTTCTGTTGATTTTAAAAGTGTTGAAAACAATATTTGATATGCCTTAAAATTCACAGCAGGGAAATATAAGAATACTGGGAAAATACGAGCCCCTAACTCGGCAAGACGGCCGCGGATCCACGGCAAGATTGTGCTTTTGGCCGCGGATCCGCCGCGGAGTCAACCCCGAGTTGACTCGGATTTGCACAGTAATTCATATTTTTTGGAGTTGTGTTTTCCTGTATATTCTGTTTCTGCCCAGGTTACTTCAGTGCTGATTTTCTTTTGGGGTAGACACGGAAAAAGGTTGTTGATCGATGTTCTAAGTTATTTGCTAATTGGGTTTGTATCTGTAATGTTTAATGTGTTCGTAAACCTCCCCTAACTGCTAGTATGTCGGTTGGCAGGGGGTTGCACATTTCTGTAATGTTTACTGTTTGTGTATATGAACTGTATTGGACTGTTTTGATGATTAGCCGGGGTTTGAGATGGGTTATTATATTCATTCATTCGATGTAAATGTAATATGATGTAATATTCTTTTGCGGGGCGCATCCATGTTGCGGTTGTAGCCACCGTTGTATTATTTCTTTTTACTGTTTTTGCTCCTAAGATAGACCCAAGGCGGGGTACACAAACTACCGGGTACGTTGATGTGTTTAGTGGCCTACTCACGTTGTTGAGGGAGACCGCTTCACTTCGGGTACTTGGCGGGTAGTTTGCCGTACCCGTAGGGGTCTAGGGTGGGGTTATGGCTATTCATTACAACTGTGTAATCCGTCTTTTGTTGCAGGCTCAAAGCAAACGCGGATTGCTAATATATATCCAATAATGTTCATCAGTGATCTGGAATGCTTATTATTGCGTCTGACGAATGTACAATATCTATATATGATAGCTATTAGACGTCACTTATGTTTTACACCCGCGCTAGCCCAGCCCCCGCTCTGTCGTTAGTTAAGTAACTTAACGGGTGATGACGGGACCCCATGGCGAATGCGGATGGTATAAGAGGACGTGGTATTTTCGTTGTTTTCTGCAATGATAGGATAAATGATGGGACGCATTATTATAATGCAAAGAAAATAAACCATAGTTTAATCGTTGGAACAAATTTAAAAGAAACCACTCGGTTATTTTAAAAGAGCAGAATTTTTAATTGCGGAGATTTAACCACTCCTTTTAAAAAGCTATCAGGTTCCTTCGATTATATCAAGTTCACTACGTTCACGGTTTTGCCAAAACCATTCGTAGCCCTCCGTCATTTCAATTAAATATTCAATAGTATTCAAGCTATGTATTTTGACCTTCGCCAAGGCATAGTGATTGGTAGCTGCTGAGTATTTATCTGTAGCATAGATAGATGCGTTGGTTTGGGACAATCGTACTACTATTTTGGCCTTCGTCAAGGGTATGTATGGGTGGGTTCAAATTAACCTGGATAATGACGGGTAGAACTTGACATGTGACTTATGATATGTTGGCCTTCGTCAAGGTCATAAGAGCATGGGGCAAAAATCCACATCAGGACTTTCTAAAGAAACTGAAATTTGCAGAGAGATGCATACCATTTTGGAGTTTGATTAATGTTGGTAGGATTCCTTCAACATTATCATACGATGATAATTTGGATCCCGATCCTACTGTGAGTATATACTACTTATCAGGACATTCGTCACTTAACGATCAATGCTATAAACCAAGTAGGTGCCTAGAAAGGTGTCAGCGGGGTTACGCCCCCAGAGAAAAGAGGTTCTTTAATTAAGGAACTTCGCGAAAGCGTTGGAAAACCTCCCTCGAAGTATCGACACTGACCTAGCTGAACTGTTAAGCAAGTATTATACGGTGAGAATAGTCCTGGCTAATTCTTCTTTTATGGTTTGGGGAAGGATTCGAGAAACAGTGGGAGCCATCCTGTTTAGATAAAATAAAAGTCACTCTAAACTTGCAAGAGCATCATGCTAAAGTGTTTTCTTCTCTCTCTCTCTTATTTGCAGCGACCTTGTGACCACGACTAGGTTACATCTAGATAACAAATTGACTGAATCTGACTTATATGACCGGCAAAGGTCTGTCCAGATGTCCTTTGCCTATGACAAGCTGTACCACCCTATTACTACTAAAGACCCCCCCGTCCCAGGTCCAGTTTCCACCGTCGCGGATATGGATATCCGTCAGACAAGGGAAAAGGATAAAACGAAAGCCAAGTGCCTCGTGTTAGCTTCAGTTGATGGTGTATACCAGAAGCAGCACGAGAAGATGGACTTAGTTTCCAACCATAATAAAGATTTATATGGAGAGCAATCTCATATCACAAGATATGAGACCTCGAACGAATTAATTCAAGCGAGGTTGGCTGTCGGGTCATCTGTAGGGGACAACGTCCTTACAATGACTAGCTGTATTGATAAGCTCAAGGACCTGGAGACCACGTTGGAAAACGAGTCAGATACTGACTTGATTCTACAATCTCTGCCTCCTACCCTGAAGGAAACTAGGGAAGTAGAAGGAAAGAGAAGGGCAAAAGTTTCGGGACTGGATATAGTAAAAGTGGGACGTTCCTATTGTTATGGGATTGGGCAAAGGCAGAAAGATTGCAGGGCTTTAGAAGCCAGTAGCCAGGATACGAAGCATGCTGTGGCTTCAGCCTCAAGTGTATTTATTATTGAGAACTGTTTGTCAATTAACTCTACTTCCTGGGTACTAGATACCGGAGCAGGATCTCATATCTGTAATTCATTATATGCTTTGAGAAACCGTAGAGTTATAAAGGTAGGTGATTGGTCTCTCAGAGTTGCAAACGAAATGAGCGTGGACGCTGAATCCGTAGGAGAATATCGCCTAGGTTTGACAAGTGGGTAAGTATTGATTCTACGTAACTGTCTGTATGTACCTAGTATGACTTGTAATATCATATCAGTATCCTCACTTTCGAGAGAGGGATATAATTTTACATTCGTAGGCGATGTAGTTCACATCCACCTAAATCATGTTTTGATTGGGTCCGGTACATTAGATAACGGCATATACGTATTAAGTCGAGCTCAGGTTTTCAATGTCAAGAACACACTTAAAAGAAAGTCTCCGGAATTAAATCAGGCTTTCTTATGGCATTGTAGACTAGGTCACATCAATGAGAGAAGGTTGACTAAGTTACATAGAGAAGGATATTTGAATCCGTTCGAATATCAATCTTATGCTACTTGTGAATCTTGTCTCATAGGAAAGATGACCAAGAATCCGTTTACTGGACACGGAGTAAGAGCAAGCGAGCTCTTGGGACTCATACACAGTGACGTGTGCGGTCCAATGACTACACATGCGAGAGGTGGTTATTCCTACTTCATTACTTTTACGGATGATTTCTATAGGTATGGACATGTCTTCTTGATGAAATATAAATCCGAGGCCTTTGAGAAATTCCAGGAATACAAGAATGAAGTGGAAAACCAAAAAGGCAAAAGTATCAAGACACTGAGATCTGATCGAGGTGGTGAATACTTAAGTGCCGAGTTCCTGGGTTACTTAAAAGAGAATGGAATTCTCTCTCAGCTTACTCCTCCATACACACCACAACACAATGGTGTATCAGAAAGGAGGAATCGAACCCTATTGGATATGGTTCGTTCCATGATGAGTAAGGCTGAGTTACCGCGATCTTTCTAGGGTTATGCGCTAGAATCAGCTGCATATCTTTTCAACAAAGTTCCAACCAAGACTGTGCCCACCACACAATATCAGATGTGGAGTGGGAAGAAACCCTATCTTCAGTACCTGAAGACATGGGGATTTCCAGCTTTTGTAAAAAGGCAGCATGCGGACAAGCTCGAGGCACGTTCAGTACAGTGTAAGTTTGTGGGATACCCAAAGAACTCCAAGGGGTATTTTTTCTATTACGCAGAGAAACAAAAGGTTTTTGTTTCTCGTCATGCCCACTTTCTGGAACATCAGTTTTTAGAAAAAGGAACAAGTGGGAGCGTAGTAGAACTGGAAGAAATTCCAGAACCACAAGCTATTACTGAAAGCTTGGAAGAACCAGAAGGTTCAGGAGAACAGGACATCCCAGCGCCACTCCGCAGGAGTAGTAGGAAGTCTCATCCGCCCGAGAGATACTACGGTTTTCTCATAGACGGGGATAGAGAGGATTGCACTATTGACTATGATGAGCCTACTAGCTTCCAGCAAGCCATTCAGAGCGGTGACTCGGTAAAATGGCTGGATGCAATGCGGACCGAAATGGAGTCCATATACACTAACAAAGTATGGATTTTGGACATTGCTCCAGATGGGGTAAAACCCGTAGGATGCAAATGGATCTTCAAAAAGAAGATTGGTGTAGATAGACAGGTTGAAACCTATAAGGCTAGACTTGTTGCAAAGGGTTTACGTCAAAGGCCTGGTTTGGACTATGACGAAACCTTTTCTCCAGTGGCTATGCTCAAATCCATTCGGGTCCTTCTTGCTATTGCTGCCTTCCACGATTATGAGATCTTGCAGATGGACGTAAAGACGGCCTTTCTAAATGGTAATTTAGAAGAGAGCATCTATATGGATCAGCCAGAAGGATTCATTCAGAGTGGGAGCAGCGGTAAAGTATGCAAGCTGCTTAAGTCCATTTATGGACTAAAGCAAGCATCGCGGAGTTGGAATATCTGTTTTGATGATACTGTCAAAGAATTCGACTTTATCAAAAATCCAGATGAACCATGCATATACAGTAAGATTGTAGGGAGAGCTGTAGTATTCCCCGTCTTGTACGTGGATGACATTCTCCTAATAGGAAATGATATTCCTATGTTACAGTCAGTCAAAAGATTCTTGTCACATAAATTCTCCATGAAAGACCTGGGTGATGCCACCTACATTCTGGGGATCCGGATCTATCGTGATAGATCAAAGAGGATTGGGACTTTCGCAGTCCAGGTACATAGACACTATAGTGAAGAGATTCAGTATGGATGATTCTAAACTCGGTAACCTACCGGCTTGTCACGGAATCACCCTCTCCAAAAAGATGTCTCCTAAGACTGATTTGGAAAGGGATCGCATGTCGATTATACCCTACGCTTCTGCGGTAGGCCCTATAATATATGCGATGTTATGTACCAGACCAGATGTTGCATACGCATTGAGCGTTGTAAGCCGGTATCAGGCAAACCCAGGGGAGAAGCACTGGATAGCAGTAAAGAACATTCTCAAGTACCTAAGGAGGACTAAGGAGATGTTCTTGGTATATGGCGGAAAAGCCCTCCAGATGGAGGCCTTTGCCGACTCCGGCTTCCAGAGTGACAAGGATGACTCCAAATCCATGTCGGGTTATGTCTTTACCCTCAATGGAGGGGCGGTCTGTTGGAAGAGTTCCCAGCAGGAGACCGTTGCTGACTCAATAATGGAAGCAGAGTACATAGCTGCTTGCGATGCCGCAAAAGAAGCTGTCTGGATGAAGAAGTTCCTTACAAAACTTCAGGTGGTTCCTACCAGTGTTGATCCAATACCTCTGTATTGTGACAACAACGGCGCTATAGGTTTAGCGAAGGAACCCAGGTCCCATCAGAAGTCCAGACACATCTTAAGGCGGTATCACCTGATCAGGGAGATCGTAGATCGCCGGGAGATCGAGGTGAAAAGAGTAGAGACGGAGAATAACATTGCTGATCCATTCACAAAGGCCATTCCTCAGACACAGTTCGCGAGGCTATTCGAGATGACAGGTCTACGATATGCCAGCTCATGGCCCTAGTGCAAGTGGGAGATTGTTAGTGTATATGCCCTAGGGGCCATTATTGTATCGTACATGTATGTATATTACTTAATGGAAGCTTAGGATATTCACAGTTATATATACAGGCTTGCTAAAAATGGTAGTATGCTACTTGGTTTGTGTCTACTTTAATATGTGCATATGTTTCTTGTAACGTATCACTTATACATATTAGTAGAGCCCATAGGATCTTTGCTTGATTACCAGCGTTTTGATGGCAATCACACCAGTGGGGGCTTGGTAGTCTATAAGTAACATCCTATACTTGTCCCTAGTCATAGGATTATCGAGACTGGGCATCGATACTCCAGAGTAGACTAGTGTGTATGCTTCTCATCCTAGTTGGGGAGATGGTCTGTTCCACAGCCATCAGTACGTCGTACTGGAGATAGTATACAGGTGCTCGTTAGGTTACAGGTACACCGGACAGGACTCGCAGGGGAACTATTGTTTGATATTATACCCGTCGTCAGTTAACAGTTCCTAGGTGACATGAGTACAGCATAGTCCGCAGACTTGACACTGCTACTTCGCCTCGAGTGTGTCCCACTGTTCTTAGATTGCTACCCTACCACGGCTCAAAGGAGTCGTGCAAACAGGTAGCAGTTGGGTGCAGTCCCGAGCACTTGGAGGCAGTGGCGGTTAGATAGGATTCGTCTCTCCCGGTATTGGGAGTTGATATCGCGATGTGTCAGAGAGCCATTACGCAAAGTCCTTGGCCAGGGCAAGCGAGATTTACTGGTAGGTTCCAGTAGTTTCTCAAGGTGTAATGGGCTTCACTCCAACACGACTTATACCGCTATTAGGGGACTGACGCTTGCCGCCCCTAGGCTCGATATGCTATAGTCTTAGACGAACAGACCGGACTGTACGGAGATTGTCACATCAGGCTCAGTAGGAGTTCGGATGGGTTTCCTCATCGGCCTTGTTATCGACATCTACCTGGGGACCGTTACGTACAGCTAGTACCGCTTGCGTTCTGTGGTTAAACCCACTGCCAACGTAGTGTCGAGTCTTTAGAGTCCCACACAGAGTTTCCCTGCTCCAGGCGAAACGATATAGAGGTCGTATGTTTTACGACAAGGGTTCGGACGCGTACGTGTGTTTACGCACGTACGACTTTCGGACAGTTTTTACTAGACGGCTTTGGTTTAAGCCAGATTCTAGTATCGAGTTATTGGATTTATACAGTCTAAAGTTTTTCCGTATTTTCACGGATAGGATGGGCGTTCTCGTAATTTGTCGGGAAGCTTCTAGAAGGATGTTGACACGAAGGGTAAAGTGTCATTAGCATTTAATGAATTTGTGACTCACTTAGATGAATCATTCAAGTGAGTTAATGGAGCATTTATTGCTTAATGACTCATTTGATGATTCATTGCATATATTTAATGAAGCATGATGATAATGCATTTTGATGTATTCTTTTTGATTTTCTTATGCTTCATAATATATTAGAAGTGAGAAGCTTTTTCATTCATTCACATACTCACCTTCTCTCTCCTCAAGCTCTCTCTTGAAACCCTAATCCTCCCCTCTCATGTGTTGAGATCAAGAATTAGATAGACTAATACATCCATAACCCCACTCTATATCCCCTCGGTTGCTTAGATTAGCACTTTGAGCAACCCAGTTATCTCAAGTTAGAGATCAAGCTTGGCGTAGGAGCTCTCGGGTGGATCTTCTTTGACTCGAGGAGGCCGTTGAGGTGCCGATGTTCCAAGGAGCCTACGAGGAGTGGAGGACAGCAATGAAGACCCGAAGGACAAGTAACGTGAGGTATAACTTCAAATCCGAGTAGTTAAACCTCTCGTTGTTTGCTAGTAACGGTTTAGAAACGATTCTTATGCTCAAGTCCGTGTTACAAAACTTTGATAATCGTTTTTCATATATTCCGCTTCCCCGCAAGTTCGTGGGGTGCGTGACATGGACTTACACTAAGGGCTATATCAACATGTACCAAATGAATGAAAGCATGATCAAATGAACATATCAAGATAAAATGTGCAACCGGATAGCATACTATCATGTCGAGCAAGAATGTCCCCTGAATACACACACACACACATACCGGTACATACACTATCATATAATGGCCTCTAGGGCATACATATATCCAACAGCTAGTTGGCTCATCATATACAATGATGCAATCCTCTCGATCCCCGATTATGAGAAAACGTAGTATCTCTCAGGCGGATGAGACTGCCTACTAGTTCTGCGGAGTGGTGTGGGGATGTCCGGTTCTTCTGAAATCTTTGGTTCTACCATACTTTCAGTAATAGTTTGTGGTTCTGGAATTTCTTCCAGTTCTATTGCGCTCCCACTAATTCCTTTTTCCAAAAAATCATGGTTCTAGAATTTCTTCCAGTTCTATTGCGCTCCAACTAATTCCATTTTTCCAAAAAAATGATTTTCAAAAGGGTGGGCATGATGAGAAACAAAAACTTTTTGTTCCTCTGCATAATAGAAAAGATACCCCCTGGAGTTCTTTGGGTATCCTACAAACTTATACAGTACTGAATGTGCCTTGAACTTGTCTGTATACTGCTTTTTTCACAAAAGTTGGGCATTCCTATATCTTCAGGTACTGAGGATAGGGTTTCTTCCCACTCCACATCTGATATGGTGTGGTAGGCACAGTCTTGGAATGAACCTTATTCAAAAGATATGCAGCTGATTTTAGTGCATAACCTTAGAAGGATCGCGGCAACTCAGCGTTACTCATCATGGAACGAACCATGACTAATTGGGTTCTGTTCCACCTTTCCGATACACTGTTGAGTTGTGGTGTGTATGGAGAAGTAAGTTGAGGGAGAATTCAATTCTCTTTTAACTAATCAAGGAACTCGGCATTTATGTATTCACCACATCGATCAGATCTCAGTGTCTTGATACTTTATGCCTATTTATTTTTTCACTTCATTCTTATATTCTCAGAATTTCTCAAAGGACTCGGATCTATGTTTGAATAAGAAAGCATGTCCATACCTAGAGAAATCATCCGCAAAAGTAATGAAATGGGAATAACCACTTCTTGCATATGTAGACATTAGACCACACACGTCGCTGTGTATATGTCCCAAGAGCTCGCTCGCTCTTACTCCGTATCCAGTGAACGGGGTCTTTGTCATCTTTCCTATGAGACATGATTGACAAGTTGCATAAGACTGATATTCGAACGGATCTAAATAACCCTCTTTATATAACTTCGTCAACCTTGTTTCATTGATGTGACCTTGTCTATAATGCCATAAGAAAGCCATATTTAATTCTGGAGACTTTCTTTTAATTGTGTTCCGGACGTTGAAAACCTGAGCTTGATTTAATACGTATATACTATCCTCTAGTGTACTTGACCCAATCAAACTTTGATTCAGGTGGATGTAGACCATATTGCTTACAAACTAGACTAGATACACACAAACAGTTACGTAAAATCAATATCTGCCCACTTGCCAATCCTAGGTGATATACCCTTATGGATACAGTGTCCACGCTCATTCCGTTAGTAACCCTGAGAGTCATATCACCTACCTTGATAACTCTACGGTTTCTCAAAGCTTGTAAAGAATTACAGAAATGAGATCATGATCTGGTATCTAGTACCCAAGAAGTAGAGTTAATTGACAGACAGTTTTCAACCACAAACACACCCGAAGTCGAAGCCAAAACATGCTTCGGATCCTGGATTCTGGCTTTCCAAGCCCTGCATCCATTCGGCCAATGCCCTTTCCTATGACAATAGGAACAATTCTCCTCCCCTACTATTAGCCCGAATCTTTTGCCCTTCCTTTTGCCTCTACCATACTGACACCACTTATCGGCTTTGTGGAGGTCTTCTTCTTCTCATCCTTATCTTTCGCCTTGGATCCAGAAGAGGAAAATTCCCCAATAAGCAGAGCGGGTGTCTCCCTAGTTTCCTTCAGGGTGACTTCAACTGCAAGTATAACTTTATTCTCCTGGGCGTAACTAGAAGGTAGGGACACTAGAATTAAGTCAGCATATGACTCATTCTCCAACATGGTCTCCAGGTCCGTGAGCTATTTAATACAGCTGATCATTGTAGGGACGTAGTCCCCTACAGATAACCCGATAACCAACCTCGCTTGAATCAATTCCTTCGAGATCTCATATCTTGCGATACGAGATTTCTCTCCATATAAATCTTGTTAAGGAGGAAGATGGAAACTAAGTCCATCTTCTCGTGCTGCCTCTGGTATACACCATCTACTGAGGCCAACACGGGCCACTTAGCATTCGCACAGTCTTTTTCCCTTGTCTTATGATTATTATCTGCGACGTTGGAATCTAAACCTGGGATGGCGGGGGCTTTCGTAGTAAGAAGGTGGTCCGGCTTGTCATAGGTAATGAACATTGATCAGTCGAAAATATTGCATATTTTAGCCGGCAATTTCCTCATCATTTGCATACATATAGAAGTGTACGGTATTCATAATTCACATATTAGCAAATCGGTCGCAAAATATCAGATTACATGTATTCAACCTTAAAACCGGCATTTCTAGGGAAATTGACTGCATTGCATGGCATCGCAATATTTCTATATGTCGCAACCCGTGTTTCGAAGTCTGTGCAGGAAAAGGAAAGCTTGCTCAAAATTACACCGCTCAAATATTGCGTCAACTCACTGAATTCAAATCTGGTATCAATCCCAAGGAGCAATCACAAATCAACATATCATACAAAGTCCCAAATAGCAGTACAAGACAGCACCTAAAAGACCAAAGCCCAAGCCTCCTACATAGCCGCTGATCCGCGGCATGGGCTTGCTAAGGCCGCGGATCCGCGGTGGGTTAAGGGAGTTAGCTCCTCATTTTTATTGCACAACTCCTGTACCAAGGCCTACAGTTCAGAAATACATCTCAGTTTCCAGAAGACTCCAGGGACTTCTACCAGATCAGCAAACACTTTGAGCTTCACTAAATTAGCCTATTATTCTAGAACTTTCCCTAAACCCTAGCTTAAACCCTAAGCTAGTTCCTAACAAACTCTTTCAACAAACTTTGGGAGGGAAACTTCTAATTCAAACCTAAACCTAGGGTTTGGGAGCTCTATAAATAAGACCCTAGGCTCATGATCCACACATTATTCAACCTTGGGAATTATTCATCCAATTAGTGAATCTATCCCCAATCTATCTCTCTTTTCATCTCCTTCTTCCACAAGTTTAGTGAGAGAGCTTGTAGGAAACCCTAACCCTAATTCCAATTGAGATCAAGAATCCCGAGTACCCATTAAGCAAGAAGCCTTACAACCTTTAGGAGCGGAGCCGATCTTCAACGGAGCAAGCGATCCGAGCCGATCCACGACTCACGAAGCCGAGCGAAGCCCGATCAACGATCTAGATTCTTCTTCTTGTAGTTCTTGAAGCAAATGTAATCAAAATTGTTGAGATAAATAAATGTGATATTCTTTTATCTTGTTTTCTTTAAATTCTGCATCATGATATCTTTACAATTTGTGAATCTTTTCTGTGTGGTGATGTGTGAATAAAACTCCGCTCGTTGAGGAGTCGAGACGGATAATAGAATGATGATGTAACATAGCTTTAATCGATTCTTGATTCCTACGAGTTTTGTAAACCCTAGCAAGTTCAAGAAACGACAACCCATTTCGTTTCGATGCTTTCTTGATTGACATCGATCGAAATTGGGAAGTTACGATCGTTTCTTGAATTTGGTAGAGGCTAGAAAAGGAATGATATCGACGAAAGAACAAGGGTTATAGGATGAAACCCTAGTTTCACGAGAAAGCCCCAACTCTCGTCGATCATCATCAATCTAGTATCAATCCTTCGAAGGACAAGAACACGATATCTTTAGGTTACATCACGTCTATCGATCCTATCGATTCCTACGAGCCTTTTTTAGATTCTTGATTGTTGATTGGAAAAATATTATCAAAACCCAATTCTTGATTGTTTATCGGTTCTTGATTCTTGATTAAACATCGTGACACCTGAATCAATTGATAAATTCTTGAATCATGTTTTCTTTTCTTGTCAATTAAGTTTTCAATTCAAGCATATTATAAAAACGAATCATGCAATCCCTGTGGACGATCCGCACTCACTACAAACTACATCCGACACCGTAGTTTGATTGCGGTCAAAATAATTTTTTGGTTGTGAAGTTCGTTACAAATTTTCTACATACTACACAACGGGAAAAACGATCAATCAAAATGGCGCCGTTGCCGGGGATCACGCGCTAATTCGTTTACATTTTATAGTTTGAATTGAAAGAATTATTACATTTTACTTCTTGAAATAAAAATTCGTACAAACTCTTATACGTATGTTGTGATTGACTGCAAGGTGATCTGGAGCATTCTGTGCTGTGGAAATTTTTTTGGAATATACCAGAGAGCTGAGGGGGCCAAGATAAGCTCCCTGAAGAAATTGTGTACAGTGATCTCACTGTGGGAGCGCGTTTCCGCGGCGAGTACCCACCAAGTGCGGCGGTTCCGCGGCTAGGTTGGGGGTTCTCTGGAAAATTTTGCCTGCAGGTGATTTCTTGCTCTCTCCCCTCTCCTCTTTTAGCTCCAATTAACCCTTTTCTGCAGGATTCTTGGCAAATAATTGCAGCGCCGCAAAAGAAAAATTAAATTTGTGCGTGATTTTGATTTCTTGGTTGTTTGCATTCTAATACGGAAATTTAAGGGGCACGGCCAAATCCAAATTAGGTGGGGAATTCATTACCCTTCCTAGGCCCCGAAAATCGCAAAACTTGCATCCTCATTACCCTCATTAACTAAAAGAAATCTAGAGAAGACTCTAAGGACTGTCGTGCTCAATTAGGACAAGAGAAGGCCGTGGGTAATTCATTGCTTATCCGCGTTTTCTTGTGGTGCCTAAGGCGAGTGTGTCTAAGGCTAGTGGTTTTTAATTAGGCCCACTACTTACGTAGTGGAGTACCTTCCCACTTACCTGGCACTTATCCGGCCACAGGGGGACAAAGAGGCAGTGGAGGATTCTATCCTGCGACTTGTCTTTTGGCAGTTAGGAGCGGTCTAGAGCCGGACCTAGGTGACCATTAGATTCTAGGGTTTGTGTGCTGCATTTGTTTTGTCGCATCATTTTTTCAAAAATCCGTCCCTTTTTCAAAGCAAACACCGCATTCATTTACCCCTAATTATAAGTCAACGCTGCCACTTGTACTAACCCTTTTTAGTGCAAGATAGGCTGGACACGGGATTCTAGTGCCCGTTTAGTCCGCGTACCCTTTATCGACTCCGAAGTCGATATTTCTCCATTTACCTCTCCTTTACCCTCTACCACACCCACACCGATGGATCTGAATCCATCAAACTTCTTTAACCCTAATCTGCCGCCGTCCGTTGGTGCGCAGAATCCACCCCGCATTTCTCTCCAGGAAAGATGCTATCCACATAGAGGTCCTCTTTCGACCTGCTTATCCACACCACCAGCCAATGGGGATAACTTTGAAATTAAGCCCCAGTATATCAATCTTTTACCCAAATACCACGGACTCGAGACTGAGGACGCTTACGTTTTCATTACCAAATTTGAAAACGTATGCGCAATGATGGGTACGTCACAACTTTCAGTGGATGCGATGCGTCTACGACTTCTTCCATTTACATTGTGCGATATAGCCGAGAAGTGGCTATATAACACTACCGCACACTCTATTACGAATTGGGAAGAATTCGTCGCTGCATTCCTTAAGAAATTTAACCCACACCAAAAGACAGCTCGAATCCGTAGCGAACTGAACCAATTTGCCCAGCTCCCTGCTGAACCATTCTCTAAATACTTTGAACGTTTCAAGGATCTATTGGTTCAATGTCCTCATCACGGCATCCCGAGATGGGAGCTTTGCCGAATCATATATGAGGGCAGTAACCCTAACACTAAACAGAGCCTTGAAAACATGTGTCAAGGTACATTTATGACTAAGGATGATGGGGAAGCTTGGCGATACTTAGAAGAGTTCGCTGAAAAATCACTACAGTGGGAGAGTGGAACCCAACCATTGAATAGGGGTGGCATACACCAAATAGATGTGTCCATAGGTGTTCGAGCTGAAATGGCAGCAATGCAAAAGAAGCTCGACGCTATGGAACACAAATTTGCAGCAGCCTCCCTAAACCCAGTGTCACTCCCCAAAACTGTTTGTGGGTGCTGTTCTGATCCGTCACATTTAACGGAAGAATGTCCATTAAACTCTGCGTTTCAAGGTCACGAGCATTCTAATGCCGCATTTCAACGACCTAGAAACGATCCATATTCTTCCACGTACAATCAGGGTTGGAGGAACCACCCGAATTTTGCTTGGAACCAAAACCAATCTCAAAACACGGTTCCAAACACGAATAATTTTCAAAGGGCTCTTCCTCCACCACAACAGCAACCCCTTCAACTCACTCAGCACCCCTACCAGTCACAAAATTTCCAAAACCATGGCAACACTCCTGCACAGTCTAATCCTATGCAGTCCTGTTCTGACGAGTTCTCTCAATTCACTCAAACCATGAAATCACTTTTATCAAATTTCATAGAGGTTTCGGCTGAGGTTAGATCTTCCGTCGGTGAGATAAAGAAAAACTCAGCGTCCCAAGCTGAGAGTATCAGAACGATGGAAGCTGAAATCGCACGACTTAAAGCCGAAATGAGTGCGAGAGAAAAAGGGAAATGTCCCTCTCAACCCCTACAGAATCCTGGGCATTACAATGTAAATGCCATCACAACGTTGAGATCGGGAAGAGTGCTGAATAATAATGTCGGGGAAGATATTGATAATACTGAAAATCATATCAACACCCCGGCTGAGACCTTTCCACACACACACACACTTCTCCTTCTGATCCTTCTTCTTCTACCACACCACCTTCTAGCGAGCCTATTCTCCATTTCCCTTTAGGCTCGACACCTTCACCCAACCCTTATAGTTCTCCACAGACGGTCCCCACACCTCCTTTGGGACCTCGTCTACCCCCCTTTCCTTCTCCTGTGATGGACCCTGCGCTTATTGCGAAAGCTCCTTACCCGAACCGGTTAAGGGCAAATAGAACGAGTCCTCATATGGAGAAAATAATAGAAATGTTCAAACAGGTTAACATCAATATCCCTCTCCTAGATGCGATTCAACAAGTCCCCGCTTATGCGAAAATTCTTAAGGACTTGTGCACTAGGAAGAGGAAGACTCAAGTGCCGAAGAAGGTCTTCATGTCTAATAATATCAGCACTGCTTTTATACCCCAGCTTCCAAAGAAAAGAAAGGACCCAGGATGTCCTACAATATCGATTTCGATTGGGGGTAAAAACATAAATCGTGCTCTGTTAGACCTTGGCGCAAGTGTTAACCTGCTCCCTTATTCTGTCTATGAGCAATTAGGGATTGGAGAGCTGAAACCTGCTCATTGCACTCTCCAGATGGCAGACCGATCTATCACCAAACCAAGGGGTGAATTAGAGGATGTGTTAATAAAGGTCGGGGAATTTGTTTTCCCTGTAGACTTCATTGTGCTCGACACACATCCTGTAGCAAACCCCCGGGGCCAAATTCCGGTGATTCTGGGTCGTCCTTTCCTTGCCACTTCCAACGCTGTTATAAACTGTAGAAATGGTTCAATGAACTTATCATTTGGAAATATGACCATTGAACTAAACATCTATAAAGTTGGAAGTCAGCCATCAGAACCCTCTGCTCATATTTTTGATGTGTGCTCTGTCCATGAGATCGCTCCCGATAGTTGTGGAGCTGAGGATCTTTGCTTTTCTGATCTCGATGACATTACCACATCTCTGTTTTACTTTGCACAAGATCTTAGTGAGGACACTTTACCTACACATGAGTCCTGCACTTCTGACTTTTCTCCACCCGAGTCTGTATCTGTCACAGGCTCTGAGCTTCTTTGTAAATCCAAAAATCAATCTATGACCCTTCCTTCTATCATTTCTCCGCCTGAGTTAGATCTCAAAATTTTACCTTCTCACCTGAAATATGCTTATCTAGGTGAGAACGAGTCATTACCGGTTATCATATCCGCCTCTCTTGCATCAGAGCAAGAGAATGCCCTTTTATCGGTATTGAGATCTAACAAAGAGGCGTTTGGTTGGAGTATGGCGGACATCAAAGGGATTAGTCCCTTGATAGTTGAACCTCATATACATGTGATGGATGATGCCAGACCAACCCGAGAACCACAGAGACGGTTGAATCCCGTCATGAAGGAAGCTGTCATGAAAGAGATCGTCAAATGCTTAGATAATGGTATTATATACCCCATCTCCGATAGCCAGTGGGTGAGTCCTATACATGTCGTTCCTAAGAAATCCGGCATCACAGTTATCACAAATGAGGCGAATGAGTTGATTCAGACACGCGCCCAAACTGGGTGGCGTGTATGCATCGATTATAGAAAACTCAACGCTGCTACGAGGAAAGACCATTTTCCTCTACCATTCATTGATCAGATGCTGGAACGCTTAACAGGACGAGAATATTATTGTTTTATGGACGGATACTCAGGCTACAATCAGGTCCCCATCGCCAAAAAGGATCAAGATAAAACCACTTTTACTTGTCCTTTTGGTACCTTTGCTTACAGTCGCATGCCCTTTGGGTTATGCAATGCTCCCGCTACCTTTCAGCGGTGTATGATGGGGATATTCTCTGATATGGTAGAGAATTTTTTGGAGATCTTTATGGACGATTTCTCGATTTTTGGAGACTCTTTTTCTGATTGCCGAGCGAATCTGGACGCTGTTCTTACTCGTTGCAAAGAGAAGAACTTGACTTTAAACTGGGAAAAATGCCATTTTATGGTCCAAGAAGGAATAGTACTTGGACATGTCATTTCACAGAAAGGCATTGAGGTTGACAGAGCTAAAGTAGATGTCATTCAAAACTGATCAGTCGAAAATATTGTATATTTTAGCCGGCAATTTCCTTAACATTTGCATACATTTAGAAGTGTTCGGCATTCATATTCTACATATTAGCAAATCTGTCACAAAATATGAGATTGCATGTATTAGACTTTTAAACCGACACTTTAAAGGAAATTAACCGCATTTCATGGCATCGCATCATTTCTGTATTTGCGCAACACTTGTCTTGAGTCTATGCAGGAATTACGGAAGAAAAGAAAAAGAGCTGATCAAAAATACGCCAACTAAATCAATTCAGATCTGGTAGCAATGCAGAAGGAATTATACAAATCAATATATCAAAAGAAGGCCCAACAATCATCATAAGACTGTACCAGAAAGTGCAAGGCCCAAGCCTATAACATGGCCGCGGATCCGCGGCATGGGCTTGCTTAGGCCGCGGATCCGCGGTGGAACCAGGGAATTAGTTCCCCAATTTCAGTGCAAAATTCTCACAGAGGAGCCCACATTCATTTACAATATGTAAAATTCCATAATTCTCCAGAAGCTACTGCCAGATCAGAATAGAAGATTAAGGAAGGCTAATCCTAATTAAGCTCCTAATTAATCCTCTTCTAGAAGCTCCTCCTAACTAATCACATCTAGAAGCTTCTCCCCTAACTAACTTTTGAAGGGAAATTTGAATTTCCTCAACAAACTTTTGGAGGGAAACTTAGAATTTGAAATCCTAGATCTAGGGTTAGTTATCTATAAATAGGAACCTAGACCTAGGGTTAAAGGCTAATCAATAACCATTGGTTCATTCTACATCATCTTCTTCCACAAGTCTAGTGACAAGGCTTGTGCGAAACCCTAACCCTAATTCCACTCCAAATCCAAAATCTTGAGTACCAAATCAAGTGAGAAGCCTTCAACCTTTTAGGAGCCGATCTTCAATCGGGCAAGTGATCCAAGCCGATCCGCGATCCACGGAGACGAGCGAAGCCAAGTCGACGATCAAGTTCTTCCTCTTGTAGTTCTTGAGCGAATGTAACTAAATTGTTGATATAAATAAAAGGTGAATTTCTTTAATCTTGCTTTCTTTTAATTCTTGCATCATGATTAGATCTCAATTTGTAATTGTTGCTCTTGTTGTGATGTTTGAGTAAAACTCCGCTCGTGAAGGAGTCGAGACGATTGTAGAATGATGATGTAACAAATCTTAAATACAATTTTTAAGTCCTACGAGTTTTGTAAACCCTAGCAAGTTCAAGAATCGATGACCTAGTTTCGTAGCGATGCTTTCTTGATTGTGATCGCTCGAAATTAGGGATCTACGATCGTTTCTTGAATTTACTAGAGGCTAGAATATGAATGATATCAATGAAAGAACAAGAGATAAGATGAAACCCTAGTTTCACAAGAAGTCTCTAATTCTCATCGATCATCATCGATCTAGTATAAATTCATCGAAGGATAAGAATACATAATTGTAAGATTACATCACATCTATAGATCCGATCGATTCCTACGAGCCTCATTTCGATTCTTGAGATTTGGTTTGGAAAAATCAACAAACGATCAATTCTTGATTCTATCTTTTAATGCTTTCTTAGATCTAGATTTTTCTCATTTCTTGAACTTCAATTTTAAATCTTGAATTGTTTGTTTTCTTTTCCTTAAAGTTTCAACTCACCTAAATCAAAAGACGAACGATTACACTTTCCCTGTGGACGATCCGCACTCACTTACAATCTACAATCCGACACCGTAGTTGATTGCGGTCAAATAATTTTTGGTTGTGATTTCTTTACTATTTCATACTACACATCAAGAATTCGTTTCAATCAAATGGCGCCGTTGCCGGGGATAGTGCGCTAATAGTTCGTATTTTGAAATTTGAGTTGAACAATTTATTCCATCATATTTTTTAGATCTAAATTCGTGCAAACACTAATACGTGTGTTGTGATTTGTTGCGAGAAAATCTGGAATCATTGGAGCTGGAGAAAAAATTTTCTGAAAATTCCAGAGAGCTGTAGAACTCAACAGAAAGCTACTGGTGAAATTTGGTAGAGTGAACAGTATATTCAAGCGCGGATCCGCGGCGTTAGCCTTCATTTTGCGGCGGAAGAGCGGCTCTGTTGACTGTTCACTGCACCAATTTTTCTCAGGTATCTTCTATCTTTCTTATCTCTTACCTTATCTGCTCCAAATAACAATTTATTGCAGGTTTCTTTGCAAATAAATCGCAGCGCCGCAAAAGCAAAATAAATTTGTGCGTGTTTTTGATTCTTGTGGTTGTTGCATATTAATACGGAACATTAAGGGGCACGGCCAAATCCAAATTAGGTGGGGATTTCATTACCCTTCCTAGGCCCCGAAAACCATAAACTTGCATCCGCATTGACCCTCATTAATTAAAAAATATTTAGAGATGACTCTAAGGACCGTCGCGCTCAATTAGGACAAAAGAAGGCCGTGGGTAATTCATTGCTTATCCGCGTTTTCTTGTGGTGCCTAAGGCGAGTGTGTCTAAGGCTAGTGGTTTTTAATTAGGCCCACTACTTACGTAGTGGAGTACCTTCCCACTTACCTGGCACTTATCCGGCCACAGGGAGACAAAGAGGCAGTGGAGGATTTATCCTGCGACTTGTCTTTTGGCAGTTAGGAGCGGTCTAGAGTTTGACCTAGGTGACCACTAGATTCTAGGGTTTGTGTGTTGCATTTGTTTTGTTGCATCATATTTTTCAAAAATCCGTATCTTTTCAAAACAAACACCGCATACATCATTTCCTCTAATTATACCAACGCTGCCACTTGTGCTACAACCATTTAGCATAATGTTAGGCTGGACACGGGATTCCATTTCCCGTCTTGTCCGCGTTTCTTTTATCGACCCCAGAGTCGGTAATTCTTCATCTTCTCCCCCACCACCCACCACAACCGCGATGGACCCAAATCCATCAAACTTTAACACTACTCTGCCACCGCCCGCAGGTGCGCAGAATCTTCCACGCATTTCTCTCCAAGAGAGATGCTATCCTACACGTGTTACCCTTCCCACCTGTCTTTCTATACCACCTGCCATCGGGGAAAATTTTGAAATCAACCCCCAATTCATCAAACTATTACCCAAATTTCACGGTCTTGATTCTGAAAACGCATACATGTTTATTTCCAAATTTGAAAACGTATGTGCTTTGATGGGGAATTCACAACTGTCTGTGGATGCTCTGCGTTTACGTCTTCTCCCATTCACTTTGTGCGATTTAGCCGAGAAGTGGCTTTACATCACACCCGCACATTCTATTTCAACATGGGACGAATTCGTTGCAGCATTCCTTAAGAAATTTTATCCTAATCACAAGACCGCCCGTGTTCGGAGCGAAATCTCTAAATTTACCCAACTTCCCAATGAACCATTTTGGAAATGCTTTGAACGATTCAAGGATCTTCTTATCCAATGCCCTCATCACGGAATCCCCAGATGGGATTTGTGTCGAATTATCTATGAGGGTGTTGATCTCACTACTAGACAGATGCTTGAAACCATGTGTCATTGCCAATTCCTATCTAAAGATGATGGTGAAGCTTGGAAATACTTAGAAGATTTAGCTCAAAACACATCACAATGGGAAAGTGTTAGACCACCACCACCTAGGGAAGATGTCAATCAGCTCGATGTTTCCGTCACCATGAAAGCCGAAATGGCCGCAATACAAAGGAAACTCGACGCTATAGAAAACAAAATCTCTTCAGCCTCCCTAAACCAATCCACACTTCCCAAAACTGTGTGTGGCTGCTGTTCAAACCCTTCACATTTGACGGAAGAATGTCCTTTGAATATACCGTTTCAAGGTCACACTAATGCTGCACTTCAGCAAAGACCTAGAAACAATCCCTCTTCTTCCTCATATAATCAAGATTGGAGGAATCACCCGAACTTTGCTTGGAACCAATCACAATCTCAAAACACGGTTCCAATCCTAAACAATTTTCAAAGGGTCCCTCCACCACAACAGCAACCACCACTTCAATTGAGTCAGCACCCCTTCCAACCGCTAAATTTTCAAAATCCTGCCAACACTTTTGCACTACATGAAAACTCTTTGCAATTGGCCGGTACTGATAATATCTCTGCACTGGTGCAAACCTTGGTTACTTTCATGAAACAATCCACCCAAGAGTTGGCAAGTTTTCAATCTTCCATTGATAATATGATAAAGATCATTCTCACTCAAAATGAGAATATCAAATCAATGGAAGCACAAATTGAACAAATAACAGCCGAAATAAGTGCTAGAGAAGAAGGGAATTTTCCATCTCAACCCGTACCTGATCCTAGACCTTCACATTGCACTAATGTGGACGCTTTTACAACGTTGAGATCTGGAAGAGTGCTAGACAATCATTCGGGTGAACAAATTGATAATGATGAATTGATCATTAACACCCCGGCTTCAACTTCCACTTCCACTCACACTTCTACTTCTTACCCTATTTCGTCTAACTTACCTTCTTCTTCCGAGCCTATTCTCCGTATTCCCAAGGGCTCGAACCCTCCACCCACCTCATCTTTTCCACCCCCACAAACTTCTCCACAATTGTTGGACCCAACACTTATTGATAGAGCTCCATTTCCAAATAGGTTGAGGTCCAAGAAACATGATGCCCAAATGGAGAAGATTGTGGACATGTTTAAGGAAGTTAACATCAACATCCCTCTCCTAGATGCTATTCAACAAGTTCCGTCCTATGCAAAAACTCTTAAGAACTTGTGCACTAGGAAGAGGAAGACTCAAGTGCCTAAAAAAATCTTCATGTCGAGTACCGTAGACACGGCTTTTCCCCAACAATTACCACGGAAACGTAAGGACCCTGGCTGTCCTACTATTTCCATTTTTATTGGGGAGAAACACATCAACCGTGCGTTACTTGACCTTGGCGCTAGTGTTAACTTACTTCCTTACTCGGTATACGAGCAACTAGGTATCGGAGTGTTAAAGCCTTCGAACATAACTCTTCAGATGGCTGACCGATCAATCACCAAACCTAGGGGTGAACTGGAGGATGTGTTAATAAAAATCGGGGAATTTATATTCCCTGTGGATTTTATTGTACTTGATACACAGCCTGTAGCGAACCCACGAAATCAAATTCCGGTGATTTTAGGTCGCCCCTTTTTGGCCACTTCCAACGCAATAATCAACTGTCGTAATGGTTCTATGACCTTATCTTTTGGGAATAGGTCAATAGAGCTGAACATTTACAAGTTGGGAAGTGTACCCTCCGAACCTACTGCTCAGGTCTGTTCTGTCGACTTAATGGATGTCGACAGCAGCGAATTTGATGATCCTCCTGTTATCGATCTTGACTCTTTTCATACGTTATTGTTTGACCCAACTATGTATCATACACATACGGACTCTTCCACTGAGATGTCCGGGTCAACAATTAACACGGATTATGAACTGCTTTTAGAGTCTGAAGATCACCCCGCACCTTGTGATGACATTATTCTCCGGGGTATTGATGGAACTTTTGAGGAAATCTTCGCTGAAAAACTTGCATTTCTGAACAACACGGGTGTTGAGATGAATCATCTCCCAGTCATTGAAATTGAACCTCCACCCCTTCTTCTGAATTGTAAAAAGAATGCGAGTAATCCATCACATTCACTGCATCGTCTCTCCAAAATGAGACGCACACAATTTCTCTTCCACCCCTTACCCTTTCCCCACTTTTTCTTCCACCAACCAGAGCACTGCATTGATAAAAATTTTGAATGGTTGGTGTTAACATTCGGTCTTTGCAAAGCTTGGCATCGACCACTGATTTTTGACCCCCCTTGTGATTTTCAAAGCTTAACATTGCATAACTCAAGTTTGGGGGGGTGGTATATTTTCGGGCTCCTGAAAAGATAATTTTTACAAAATGATGAGCCAAAAATAAGTCTGGGGGAGGTTCTTCACTTAAATATTTTGCCCCCACTAATAAATTCCTCCCAAGCTTACAGGTTTTTCGAGATTTAGCAGATGGCAACAGTGAGGACACTGTTGAAGACAAGTTTGGGGGAGGTTTGTGCTTATTTTCGCATCATTTTGCATCATACATTGCATAAGCACAAAACATTTTTGAAAAACCTATAAAAATTTTAAAAAAAAAAAAATTCAAAAATATAAATTTTTTTTTGTACATAAATAAGATAATAAAAGTTTAGATAGTGAAAAATTACATCCATGAGATTAGAAAAATTTAAGAAATCCAAGAAAATTAGAAGTTTTCTTATACGAACTAGTAATAAGTAGTTATGAGCCGTTGTCCTAAGGGTTAGTAAGATGAAAGACGTCACTAATCTGAGGATAAAAATAAGTCTGAAAAATAGTTTCTATTCTGGAAGCCAAACATTTTGAATGTTGATACCCTGCTATTCGCACTTACACACGTCTTAAAGCCTGGGATAGTAGAGGATACCTTGAAATGCTCTTGTCTTAAAGCCAAAAGTATGAAGAAAAAAAAATGGTGAGAAAAATGGACACTGGTTTTGTTATCACCGAAGGGAATAAAAAATATGTAGCGAGGGTGCTTCTTCATCTAGTGCCCTAAGGCCAACTGGTCTGGGAGTCACTGCTATACCTAAGGTGGTGCAAGACGAGGAAAATACACCAAATAAGCAAGCACATGAGTAATCGGTCGGTTAGTACCTCAAGAAGTATTAACGGTCGCATGAAAGTGTGTGAGCTCATCGAGAAAAAAAATATATATATATATACTGAGGCTGACGGGTAAGAGTATGATAGCTTGAATTGAATTCTCCGGGTGTAGGGATGTCTTTACACACACGCAGGGTTATATGATCGATGTTTGGAAGAAAGATAGGAATGAAGAATAAGACGATGTTTTATTGAGGGAGGACGTGATTTCTGACATCTTTTCATGACCATTAAGATAGGGCTCATGACAACCGAAAAGCTAGCTTAGTTGGAAACCCTAATTTTCAAGGCTTTTCTTTTACAATTCTTTTCTTTAAATGTAATATTCATGATCTTTCTTTTATTATTGGATTTTGTGGGTGCAATCCGCTGAAAACCCTCAGGAGACAACACTCCTCCTACTAGGGACACCTAGAGGTTTAAAGGCTTGTTGCACGTGCTCAGTGCAATCGTGTTGCCTACGAAAGTGTGCTAGTTAGTTTTTCTCTTTCTTTATTTTCTCCTTCTCTTTTTAATAAAACATTCGCTCGAGACGATCGAAATTAAGTTTGGGGGTATTTGATCAGTCGAAAATATTGTATATTTTAGCCGGCAATTTCCTTAACATTTGCATACATTTAGAAGTGTTCGGCATTCATATTCTACATATTAGCAAATCTGTCACAAAATATGAGATTGCATGTATTAGACTTTTAAACCGACACTTTAAAGGAAATTAACCGCATTTCATGGCATCGCATCATTTCTGTATTTGCGCAACACTTGTCTTGAGTCTATGCAGGAATTACGGAAGAAAAGCAAAAGAGCTGATCAAAAATACGCCAACTAAATCAATTCAGATCTGGTAGCAATGCAGAAGGAATTATACAAATCAATATATCAAAAGAAGGCCCAACAATCATCATAAGACTGTACCAGAAAGTGCAAGGCCCAAGCCTATAACATGGCCGCGGATCCGCGGCATGGGCTTGCTTAGGCCGCGGATCCGCGGTGGAACCAGGGAATTAGTTCCCCAATTTCAGTGCAAAATTCTCACAGAGGAGCCCACATTCATTTACAATATGTAAAATTCCATAATTCTCCAGAAGCTACTGCCAGATCAGAATAGAAGATTAAGGAAGGCTAATCCTAATTAAGCTCCTAATTAATCCTCTTCTAGAAGCTCCTCCTAACTAATCACATCTAGAAGCTTCTCCCCTAACTAACTTTTGGAGGGAAATTTGAATTTCCTCAACAAACTTTTGGAGGGAAACTTAGAATTTGAAATTCTAGATCTAGGGTTAGTTATCTATAAATAGGAACCTAGACCTAGGGTTAAAGGCTAACAATAACCATTGGTTCATTCTATATCATCTTCTTCCACAAGTCTAGTGACAAGGCTTGTGCGAAACCCTAACCCTAATTCCACTCCAAATCCAAAATCTTGAGTACCAAATCAAGTGAGAAGCCTTCAACCTTTTAGGAGCCGAGCCGATCTTCAATCGGGCAAGTGATCCAAGCCGATCCGCGATCCACGGAGACGAGCGAAGCCAAGTCGACGATCAAGTTCTTCCTCTTGTAGTTCTTGAGCGAATGTAACTAAATTGTTGATATAAATAAAAGGTGAATTTCTTTAATCTTGCTTTCTTTTAATTCTTGCATCATGATTAGATCTCAATTTGTAATTGTTGCTCTTGTTGTGATGTTTGAGTAAAACTCCGCTCGTGAAGGAGTCGAGACGATTGTAGAATGATGATGTAACAAATCTTAAATACTATTTTTAAGTCCTACGAGTTTTGTAAACCCTAGCAAGTTCAAGAATCGATGACCTAGTTTCGTAGCGATGCTTTCTTGATTGTGATCGCTCGAAATTAGGGATCTACGATCGTTTCTTGAATTTACTAAAGGCTAGAATATGAATGATATCAATGAAAGAACAAGAGATAAGATGAAACCCTAGTTTCACAAGAAGTCTCTAATTCTCATCGATCATCATCGATCTAGTATAAATTCATCGAAGGATAAGAATACGTAATTGTAAGATTACATCACATCTATAGATCCGATCGATTCCTACGAGCCTCATTTCGATTCTTGAGATTTGGTTTGGAAAAATCAACAAACGATCAATTCTTGATTCTATCTTTTAATGCTTTCTTAGATCTAGATTTTTCTCATTTCTTGAACTTCAATTTTAAATCTTGAATTGTTTGTTTTCTTTTCCTTAAAGTTTCAACTCACCTAAATCAAAAGACGAACGATTACACTTTCCCTGTGGACGATCCGCACTCACTTACAATCTACAATCCGACACCGTAGTTGATTGCGGTCAAATAATTTTTGGTTGTGATTTCTTTACTATTTCATACTACACATCAAGAATTCGTTTCAATCAAAAACCTCCTTCATCCCAAAAGCGTCAAAGATATTCGCTCTTTCCTTGGCCATGCGGGCTTTTATAGGAGATTCATTAAGGACTTTAGCAAAATTGCTAGACCTTTAACACTACTCCTGGCCAAGGATACGACCTTCCATTTTGACTCGGATTGCGAGACAGCTTTCGACTCACTTAAACACTCACTCACTTCAGCCCCCGTTTTATCATCACCAAATTGGGACTACCCCTTTGAGCTGATGTGTGACGCATCTGATTTTGCAGTAGGTGCAGTCTTAGGACAGCACATCGAAAAGATGCCACACGTGATTTACTATGCTAGTAAGACCCTGAATGATGCGCAAATCAATTATACAACCACAGAGAAAGAACTTTTAGCGGTTGTATTTGCATTAGAAAAATTCAGGCCTTACTTAATCGGCTCACCTATAGTTGTGTATACTGACCATTCCGCTTTGAAACATCTTCTGGCCAAGAAAGATGCAAAAGGTCGACTAATACGTTGGATCCTACTGTTACAAGAATTTGATCTTCTTATCAAAGATAAGAAAGGATGTGAAAACGTAGTAGCTGACCACCTTTCACGCATCGTTTCTTCCCCTGTGACCCTGCCGATTGATGACTCGTTCCCTGATGAACAACTCTTGAGCATATCCGCTGAACCATGGTTCAGGGATATTGTGAACTATCATGCCACGGGACTTATACCGAGCGATTGGTCAAAACAGGACAAATATCGTTTTCTTTCCCAAGTAAAACACTTTTACTGGGATGAACCCTATTTGTTTAAATATTGTCCTGATCAGATCATTCGCCGGTGCGTCCCAAATGAAGAGTTCAAGAGTGTTCTTTCATTTTGTCATGATCAGGCTTGTGGGGGTCACTTTGGTCCTAGAAAGACAGCGGAAAAGGTTTTGCAATGTGGATTTTACTGGCCGACCTTATTCAAGGACGCATTTGAACATTGCAAAACCTGTACACGATGTCAGTATACGGGTAGAATATCCCAGAGGAATGAAATGCCTCAGCAACCCATTCTGGTTGTTGAAATGTTTGATGTTTGGGGCATAGATTTTATGGGTCCTTTTCCCAACTCCTTTGGGAATCTGTACATATTGCTGGCGGTTGATTATGTCTCAAAGTGGGTAGAAGCCATTCCATGTCGCACTAATGACAGGAAAGTTGTCATTAAGTTCTTGAAAGAGAATATCTTCTCGCGATTTGGACACCCACGCGCTATCATTAGCGATAATGGGACACATTTCTGCAACAGATCTTTCGAGACTCTGATGTGAAAATACTCAATCAACCACCGACTTTCTACACCCTATCATCCCCAAACAAGCGGGCAGACTGAAATCTCAAACAGACAAATCAAACTTATCCTAGAGAAAACTGTTGCTAAAAATAGAAAAGACTGGTCGACCAAATTGACGGATGCTCTTTGGGCATTCAGAACTGCATATAAAACCGACCTAGGAATGTCTCCATATAGGATAGTGTTTGGAAAAGCATGTCATTTACCTGTCGAGATAGAGCATAAAGCATTGTGGGCTATAAAAGAAATAAATTTTGATCTAAACCTTGCTTGCAACTTTCGGAAGCTGCAACTTAATGAGCTAAGCGAACTCCGCGATGAAGCTTATGATAACGCTGTAATCACAAAGAATAGGACTAAGGTTTTTCACGATAAAAGCATTTTAAGGAAAACATTTTTACCTGGTCAACAAGTCCTTCTTTATGATTCACGATTACACCTTCACGCGGGTAAGCTCCGATCTCGATGGAAGGGACCTTTTGTTGTGCGGTCTGTATACCCGCACGGGGCGGTAGAAGTTGAAAATGTTAAAAACGGTACTGTTTTCAAAGTAAATGGACATAGATTAAAGCCGTATTTTTCCACTGACCCCACGGAGGAGCTCTTGTTCTTACAAGAGCCAGTTTATTTGGATTAAAATTCCTCCGTCTCACCTTCATGTCCAGTATATCACTGCATCATATTTTTTGAATGAAGGTGAGTGAAAGATAAGTTTGGGGGAAGTTCTTCACTTATATATTTTACCCCCACTAATAATTCCCCCCAGGCTTACAGTTTTGTAGGTATAGCATTTGGCAACAGTGAGGACACTGTTGAAAACAAGTTTGGGGGATGTTTGTGCTTATTTTCGCATCATTTGCATATCATCTGCATAAGCACAAAACATTTTTTTTTTTTAAAAAAAAATCTATAAAAATTGAAAATTTTTCTAAACCCATAAAAATTTAAAATTTTTCAAATATAAAAATAATTTTAATATTTACACTTTTTTGTATATAAATAAAATAATGAAAGTTTAGATAGTGAAAAATTACATCCATGAGATTGGAAAAATTCTAGAAAACTAAGAAAATTAGAAGTTTTCTTATACGAACTAGTAATAAGTAGTTATGAGCCGTTGTCCCAAGGGTTAGTAAGATGAAAGATGTCACTAATCTGAGGATAAAAATAAGTCTGAAAAATAGTTTCTATTCTGGAAGCCAAACATTTTGAACGTTGATACCCTGCTATTTGCACTTACACACGTCTTGAAGCCTGGGATAGTAGAGGATACCTTGAAATGCACTTGTCTTAAAGCCAAAAGTATGAAGGAAATAAAAAAATAAAAAAATGAAGAAAATATAAAGTGGTGAGAAAAATGAACACTGGTTTTGTTATCACCAAGGGCAATAAAAATTGTATAGCGAGGGTGCTTCTTCACCTAGTGCCCTAAGGCCAACTGGTCTGGGAGTCACTGCTATGCCTGAGGTGGTGCAAGACGAGGAAAATACACCAAGTAAGCAAGCACAGGAGTAATCGGTCGGTTAGTACCTCAAGAAGTATTAGCGGTCGCATGAAAGTGTGTGAGCAATCTTATCTAAATATTCATTAATTAAAAAATACTGAGGCTGATGGGCAAGAGTATGATAGCTTGAATTGAATTCTCCGGGTGTAGGGATGTCATTTACACACACGCAGGGCGATATGATCGATGTTTGGAAAACAGATAGGAATGAAGAATAAGACGATGTTTTATTGAGGGAGGACGTGATTTCTGACATCTTTTCATGACCATTAAGATAGGGCTCATGACAACCGAAAAGCTAGCTTAGTTTGAAACCCTAATTTTCAAAGTCTTTCTTTTACAATTCTTGTCTTTAAATGTAATATTCATGATCTTGCTTTTATTATTGGATTTTGTGGGTGCAATCCGCTGAAAACCCTCAGGAGACAACACTCCTCCTACTAGGGACACCTAGAGGTTTAAAGGCTTGTTGCACGTGCTCAGTGCAATCGTGTTGCCTACGAAAGTGTGCTAGTTAGTTTTTCTCTTTCTTTATTTTCTCCTTCTCTTTTTAATAAAACATTCGCTCGAGACGATCGAAATTAAGTTTGGGGGTATTTGATCAGTCGAAAATATTGCATATTTTAGCCGGCAATTTCCTCATCATTTGCATACATATAGAAGTGTACGGTATTCATAATTCACATATTAGCAAATCGGTCGCAAAATATCAGATTACATGTATTCAACCTTAAAACCGGCATTTCTAGGGAAATTGACTGCATTGCATGGCATCGCAATATTTCTATATGTCGCAACCCGTGTTTCGAAGTCTGTGCAGGAAAAGGAAAGCTTGCTCAAAATTACACCGCTCAAATATTGCGTCAACTCACTGAATTCAAATCTGGTATCAATCCCAAGGAGCAATCACAAATCAACATATCATACAAAGTCCCAAATAGCAGTACAAGACAGCACCTAAAAGACCAAAGCCCAAGCCTCCTACATAGCCGCTGATCCGCGGCATGGGCTTGCTAAGGCCGCGGATCCGCGGTGGGTTAAGGGAGTTAGCTCCTCATTTTTATTGCACAACTCCTGTACCAAGGCCTACAGTTCAGAAATGCATCTCAGTTTCCAGAAGACTCCAGGGACTTCTACCAGATCAGCAAACACTTTGAGCTTCACTAAATTAGCCTATTATTCTAGAACTTTCCCTAAACCCTAGCTTAAACCCTAAGCTAGTTCCTAACAAACTCTTTCAACAAACTTTGGGAGGGAAACTTCTAATTCAAACCTAAACCTAGGGTTTGGGAGCTCTATAAATAAGACCCTAGGCTCATGATCCACACATTATTCAACCTTGGGAATTATTCATCCAATTAGTGAATCTATCCCCAATCTATCTCTCTTTTCATCTCCTTCTTCCACAAGTTTAGTGAGAGAGCTTGTAGGAAACCCTAACCCTAATTCCAATTGAGATCAAGAATCCCGAGTACCCATTAAGCAAGAAGCCTTACAACCTTTAGGAGCGGAGCCGATCTTCAACGGAGCAAGCGATCCGAGCCGATCCACGACTCACGAAGCCGAGCGAAGCCCGATCAACGATCTAGATTCTTCTTCTTGTAGTTCTTGAAGCAAATGTAATCAAAATTGTTGAGATAAATAAAGGTGATATTCTTTTATCTTGTTTTCTTTAAATTCTGCATCATGATATCTTTACAATTTGTGAATCTTTTCTGTGTGGTGATGTGTGAATAAAACTCCGCTCGTTGAGGAGTCGAGACGGATAATAGAATGATGATGTAACATAGCTTTAATCGATTCTTGATTCCTACGAGTTTTGTAAACCCTAGCAAGTTCAAGAAACGACAACCCATTTCGTTTCGATGCTTTCTTGATTGACATCGATCGAAATTGGGAAGTTACGATCGTTTCTTGAATTTGGTAGAGGCTAGAAAAGGAATGATATCGACGAAAGAACAAGGGTTATAGGATGAAACCCTAGTTTCACGAGAAAGCCCCAACTCTAGTCGATCATCATCAATCTAGTATCAATCCTTCGAAGGACAAGAACACGATATCTTTAGATTACATCACGTCTATCGATCCTATCGATTCCTACGAGCCTCTTTTAGATTCTTGATTGTTGATTGGAAAAATATTATCAAAACCCAATTCTTGATTGTTTATCGGTTCTTGATTCTTGATTAAACATCGTGACACCTGAATCAATTGATAAATTCTTGAATCATGTTTTCTTTTCTTGTCAATTAAGTTTTCAATTCAAGCATATTATAAAAACGAATCGTGCAATCCCTGTGGACGATCCGCACTCACTACAAACTACATCCGACACCGTAGTTTGATTGCGGTCAAAATAATTTTTTGGTTGTGAAGTTCTTTACAAATTTTCTACATACTACACAACGGGAAAAACGATCAATCAAACATCTAGACAAACCTCTACCAGTCAATATAGTAAAAACTCAGTCGTAGATATTATCTAACTGTAACCTAATCTGGTCACCTGGTCGCTACAATTAGGGGAGAGAGAAGAAAACACTCAGCATGATACTCTGGCAAGTTTAGATTGGTTTTTAGTTTATCTAAACAGGATGGCTCCCACTGTTTCTCAAATTCTTCCACAAACCATAATATAAGAATTAGTCAAGATTAATCTCATCAACAATACTTACTTAACCTTTCAGCCAGGCTGGTGTTGGTACTTCGAGGGAGGTTTTCCAACGCTTTCGCAAAGTTCCTTAATTACATAATCCTTTTTCCCTGGAGGCGTAGTCCCGCTAAGACCGTTCTAGACACCTACTTGGTTTATAGCATTGATTGTGTTAGTGAAAAAATCTTCCGAGGTGTAGTGGATACTCAAAGTAGGATCGGGATCCAAATATCATTGTGTGATAATCCTGAAGGAATCCTACCAATATTTTCACACTCCAAATGGTATGTAGCATTAGCAAGTATCAGTTTCTTTAGAAACTCACGATATGGATTTTTGCCCCATGCTCTTATGACCTTGACGAAGGCCAACATATCATAATTCACATGTCAAGTTCTACCCGTCATTGTCCAAGTTAATTCGAACTCACCTGTTCATACAAGAATTTTGCATTTTAATACTGCTCATTCATTATCTATTTTTTGTATATATCGGTGCTATTAACCATTGTTTGCTCAGTAATACAGAATACATGTATCCGTGACAAAATACTGGAAATACATTCAAAATCACGGATATATCATTTGCGAGCCAACACTGCAACCAGAACCGCAAAACGACCGATATTTCAAGAGTTTCTTTTTGCAACATGCTTGTGTACACACTTTTATCTAAATGGACCAACACAATACAAGTTGTACACAAGTGTGCACTAGAATCAAGGGGGGCTGCACCATGACACAAGTGGGCATGAGTGTGACATGCATTAAATGCTACAAGATATGTGTTGACTTTAAAGATTCAAGTTTCCCTCCAAAACCAAGCTGCAAACAAGATCAAACCAGAGAAAATAAACTGCACCAAAATGATGCTGGAAACAACACTAACCATCACACGAAGTTCGAGGAAGTTCCCCCAAAATATGGCCGGCCCCACATCTCCCCTAGCCGAGCTCGCCGACCCCACCTCCTCTGATCGGGTCCATCTTTTTGTGGGCCCCCCTTGATGCAACATCATCTCGTTTTTATTGTTTATTTATTCAGTTTTTGAGCTTATAAATACAGACCAGATGGATGAGGAATGGGATACCTTTTGATTAGTTTTGTATCAAAACTCTTGTAATTTGTTAGCATGCTTTCCTTTGTAATTCTTGAGCTCTTGCCCTTTTGCCTTGACCTTGCAACTTCTTCATTGAACTTGCAAGCTTAAGATTTAGGTTCTTGGCTTCAAGATTAGTGTAACTTGTTTGTGATTCAATAAAAAGTTTTCATTTTTTTATTACCATGTCTTGTTCTATATTTACATATTTGAACTTGTGAAATTCTCGCTTTACATTGATCTTGCAACCTCTTAAGTGAGCTTGCAACCTTAAAGTTTTGTGTTTGGATTTCACACTTCACCGGGCTTACAAACACTTGGAAATATTCGCACTTGGATTCATTGGTTCTCTCATTTTCTTTCTTTTCTCGTATTTTTCATTATGTTCCTTACTCTTATCCCTTTTTCTTATTTTTACTTTGTAAATATGTGTGAGTAGTCGCTATACTTGTTAAGGGTGGAATATGGTTAGATTGTATTTGAAGATGTTATTTGCTAAAAACCTTTAAAAACCTTAAACTTTGCAATTGAAACTCTGTGCAAATCACTCACAATTCCGCTCCGCTAGGCATCCTATCCTACCCCGATAGCGATGATTCCTAATTGTGACCGGATTGCTAGTGGTTTGCCGGAGGCTAGAATCAAGAGATAACAACGGAAGGACAAAGGACAAGGAAGACAGATTTAGAGAAATGCCGCAAATACCTTATTTCAAGTTCCCTAATCCATGTTGTTACCTATTGCTTTAGTGACAATACCAAAGTTGGGTCTATAAGGATTCGGCAAACTTCACCTTCATACAAGCTAACCTATTACTACCCTTAACAAGTCCTTTTATTATACATATCCTAGTTGCGACATTTAGTTTAATCAACAAATCAAAATACGTTGTTAACTCGTTAAAAAAAGCGTAAAAACATACCATCTCCCTGTGGATCGACCCGTGCTCAACCGGCTAGCTGCAATACGATACCGTCTTGATCGCGGTTAAACTTTAAAACTTAAGACTCGACACGCCTTTTGGCGTGCGATCAAATGGCGCCGTTGTCGGGGAGATGGTAACGCTTTTATACTTGTAGTCTCGTGTTAATTTGTGCATATTTTGTATAAAAAAATTAACTTTCTAACACATTCAAACGGATAAAACCATTCTTTTTCAAAAACCAACACAAATACAAAAAAAAATTCTTCTCTGGATTTGTAATCTGCTAACACTCTAAGGTTTAAAGAAAAAATCAAGTTATAAAAATGGAATGACATTACTTCATAGAGGAAACACACAAAAAATTTAGCCCATTCCCACACAAAAAAAACGGCGACACACCCTGAAAAACCGAGGTCGCCGGCCTGGTGGGGACATTTCCACTTTTTGTTTTTTGTGTTGCTTTCAGTGTTCTAGTTGCATCCCATTTTTATTGTTTGATTTTCTTAATTATTTGTGTTCAAAATTTTGGCTATCCATATCGCTTTTTGGCTCAAATTTCCGTATTTTTCCGACATTTGCAGACTTGACGGATTGTGAGCAGCGATCGTGTGGAACAAGGGGGCATTTTCAAGAACAAGAGGAGTGAACACTTAGTGCCAAAGATCCGGGTAGTTGGACTCGCACAAGCGAACCATTCGACCACTCGGAGGGAATATCGACACGAGTTTTCTTAAACTCGACACTTTTGGTACGTATTTCCCTAAACACTTCCTCTTCTCAAACCCGACACTCCAATTTCCTTGTCTTTGCAGGATTCTTAGCAATATCGCCGCAAAAATCCAAAGAAAAGACTAACCGTATTTGTTGCAGCACCACATTTAAAGTAAAAAACGAATTGATTGTTTGAAAACAAAACTTTGTTGATTTGCACATTGCATCATTTAATACGGACTTAAGGGGCTCTAACACCAATCCAGATTGGGTGGGGATTTCATCACCCTTCCTAAGACCCCGGAAATCACTAATTGCATAAGTGTCACCTCAAGCTTAATAAAAAATATCTAGACTCAGCCAACTAAGGACTTGTCGTGCTCAATAGGACAAAGGAAGATTGTGGGCATTCGGTTGTTTATCTAAACATGACTTTTGTGGTGCCTAGGCTAGACAAGTGAGGAGGTAATTTTAAAAGGCCCGTCTCACGGTGATTCGTGAGCGGAACACTCCTTACCTCACTTGTGCTTACCTGGCCACAACTGGCTGTGAAGAGGCGATTTGAGGGTTATCTCACAGTTTGTCGCTTTGGAACAGTTAGGAGCAGGTCTAGTAGACTTAGAGGACCCTAGTCTAGGTGTTGATTGTGCATTTGTGACTGTGCATTTGTGATTGTGTTTGTTGAACTTTCTTGTCATTTTCCCATTGTTTAAAAAAAAAAAAAACAAATCTGCCATTTTTACCTCCATCACCTAATTTTTTCTCCAATATCGTTTTCTTACCCTCACATTCTACGCTTTGACTACACTAAACTCGTTTAGTGTATGTTCGCTTGGACTGGGACCCTAGTACCCATTTAGTCCACGTTTTGTCAGTCCCTACGGACTACACGATCGACACCGCAGTCGAAACTCCTTCAACGCGTTTATCACCCCTACCTTTGCCGGCCGACTCCGATGTTGACCGGGATTCTGTTCATACATCTTCACCTTCACCATCACCAAATTCTTCTTCTGAGTTGTCAGGATTTCCTCCTAACATCCCTTTACCTCCCTCGGGACTGATTCCATCTCATCTGGGTGAGAATAACCCGCAACCACCTCCTGTTGTAGCGCCACAGCGAATCGCGCTCCAGGATCGTTTCTATCCCACCCGCTCTGCACTTCCTACGTGTCTTTCACTTCCGCCGGCCAATGGGGATAATTTCGAAATTAAGCCCCACTTCATCAACATGTTGCCTAAATTTCACGGGCTGGAATCCGAAGATGCCTATATCTTCATCAACAAATTCCAGAATGTCAGTGCAATGATGAAGACAACCCAACTGTCTGATGACGCTATACGGCTACGATTCATTCCTTACACTCTGTGTGACCTTGCTGAGAAGTGGCTGTATAGCACCACGCCGCATTCCATAGCCAGTTAGGATGAGCTTGTTAAAGCGTTTTTGAAAAAATTCTACTCAAATCACAAAACCGCGAGAATCCGAAACGAAATCAACCAATTCTCCAAGCTTCCTACCGAACCTTTTTGGAAGTGCTTTGACCGATACAAGGACCTTCTGGTTCAGTGCCCTCATCACGGTATTGAGAGATGGCAACTTTACCAAACCTTATACGAAGGCCTGGACCTAGCAAAGAAGCAGTTGTTGGAAACCATTTGTCAAGGCCACTTCCTATCCAAATCTGACGAGGAAGCTTGGCAATTCTTCGACGATCCTGCCGAACAGACGCTTCAGTGAGAGAGAACCAGACTGAGTACTTCTTCTTCTTCCACTTCTTCCGGTCAGTCTAGGGTAGGCATTCATCAACTCGATATCTCAATTGCAATGAAAGCCGAGATGGCGGCTATCATACAGAAACTGGAAGCAATTGAGAGTAAATTCTCGTCTCCTTCTCCTGCCCGTGCTCCTCCCCCTCATACCATCTGCGCTTGTTGTTCTGATCCATCCCATTTGACCGAAGAGTGTCCTTACAACCCACCAGCTCAAGGAAATGATCAGGTCAATGCTGCCTTTCAGCAAAGACCAAGAAATGATCCATACTCTTCCACCTACAATCCCGGTTGGAGGAACCACCCCAATTTCGCCTGGAATCGGAACCAGCATCAATTCCAAGGCAACAACAACTTCCAAAAGCCTCCTCCTCCGCAACAACAAGCTCAGAAATAGACTCAATATCAATTTCAGCAGCCCTTCTAACCCCAACCATATCAAAATCAGACGAACAATTTTGCACCCAACAATTCTTTTCCTCTAAACAACTTTGTTCTATCAAACAACGATAAGGTTTCCTCACTAGAACCGAGTCTGGAGGCATTTGTAAATCAATCGACTCAATCCACCGCCAACATCCAGTCGTCCATTCAGTCTTTGGTGCAACACCCTACCGCCCATGAGGAAAGCATCAAAACCATCGAAGCCCAGATTGCACAGCTGAATGCAGCCTTAAGCGAGCGAGAGAAGGGGAAGCTTCCATCTCAGCCACTCCCAAATCCCGGTCACCTATATAATGTACATGTTGCTCTTGAACAACAAAACCATAATATGAGTGATGTGACTACATTGAGATCTGGAAGGATGCTGCACAACAACATTGGGACACGGATAGATGATGACACCCCGGCCGCTTCTTCTTCTTCTTCTTCGTCTTCTGAGCCTATTCTCCCTTCTTCAAAAGGCTCTCCTTCTTCTTCTGCTCTGAACGGACCCACTTCTCACTCCATGAAAACTCCAGCTCTGGGATCCGTTCCAACTCCACAATCTCCTCCACAAGCATTGGACTCAACCAATTTTAAAAACGTTCCATTTCCAAACCGGTTGAGGTCTAATAAACAAAATCCACAAATGGAGAAGATTCTGGAGTTGTTTAAACAGGTTAACATCAACATTCCCCTTTTAGATGCTGTCCAACAAGTCCCTTCCTACGCGAAAATCTTGAAGGACTTGAGCACGAAAAAGAGGAAATCTCAGGTACCCAAGAAAGTTTTCTTAGATAGTGCAGTGAGTGATGCTCTTACCCAATCTTTACCTCAAAAACGGAAGGACCATGGCTGTCCTACGATTTCAATCACCATTGGGGATAAGAACATCAACCGCGCACTTTTGGATCTTGGTGCCAGTGTTAACCTGCTTTCATACTCAGTATATGAACAACTAGGTGTAGGAGAGCTGAAACCCACACATTGTACTCTCTAAATGGGAGACCGATCTATCACCCATCCTAGGGTTGAGCTAGAGGATGTGTTAATCAAGGTTGGAGATTTCATATTCCTCGTTGACTTCATTGTTTTAGACACAGCCTGTAGCTAACCCCCAGAATCAAATTCCGGTGATACTCGGACGTCCATTCCTTACAACCTCTAATGCTGTGATCAATTGTCGAAATGGTTCAATGAACCTATCTTTCGGAAACATGACAGTTGAACTCAACATTTTCAGGTTGGGGAATCAGCCCTCTGAACTTAATGCTCATATACTAGAAGTTTGTTCGATCCAGGAGATCACCCAGAGGACTGTGAATTCAAGGAGTTTTTGTTCGATCACAGCAATCTTGACGCCACTAGTGTGTTCCTCTTCGAACCTGCTGCTGCTTCTGCTCCCGACTGCGATTATGAGTGTTTCACTTTCTCGAACGATCTTGGCCAGTCACCATCCGAGTTTGAATCCTTTGAATTTCCGGATAAGTTAGCTGAACTATCCAACTCGGTCGCTTACACTCATTTTGAATCTCTGCTGGAATCCTTTGAGTTCGAGACCTTTTCACCAATCTTGCCTTCAATCGTTTCACCGCCAACGCTTGAACTCAAGCCATTGCCGTCTCACCATAAGTACTCTTACTTGGGTAAGAACGAGACCCTACCTGTTATCATCTCGGCTTCTCTAGCTCCAGAGCAAGAGAAAGCCCTTCTTACGGTCTTGCAAAGCAATAGGCAAGCTTTTGGCTGGTCAATGGCGGACATCAAGGGGATTAGTCCCATGATCGTCGAACATCATATTCATTCAATGGATGATGCCAAACCAGCCAGGGATCCACAAAGACGACTCAACCCAGTTATGAAGGAGACTATAAAAAAGGAGATCGTAAAGTGTCTAGATAGTGGTATCATTTACCCTATCTCTGATAGCCAGTGGGTTAGCCCCATTCACGTTGTCCCCAAAATGTCGGGCAGAACGGTCAAAACTAATGAGGAGAACGAGTTAATCCCTACTCGCACCCAGACTGGGTGGCGAGTATGCATCGATTATAGAAAACTCAACGCCGCAACGCGGAAAGACCACTTTCCGCTACCTTTCATTGACCAAATGCTTGAACGATTGGTTGGACACGAGTACTACTGCTTTCTGGATGGCTACTCCGGCTATAATCAGATTCCCATCGCCGAAAAAGACCAGGAGAAGACCACATTCACCTGTCCTTTTGGCACGTTTGCATATCGTCGCATGCCCTTTGGGTTATGCAATGCGCCCGCTACCTTCCAGCGGTGTATGATGGGAATCTTCTCCGACATGGTGGAAAAAATTTTGGAGATCTTCATGGATGATTTCTCCATTTTCGGTGATTCCTTTGATGAGTGTTTACTGCATCTTGACGCTAGCCTTATCCGGTGTAAGGATACGAACCTCACTTTAAACTGGGAGAAGTGCCACTTCATAGTACGCGAAGGTATTGTCCTAGGACATATCATTTCGCAAAATGGCATTGAGATAGATAAAGCAAAGATTGAAGTCATTTCCAATCTCCCTCCTCCCAAAAGCGTCAGAGACATCCGAGCCTTCCTTGGCCATGCCGGTTTCTATAGACGGTTCATCAAGGACTTTAGCAAGATTGCTAGTCCCTTGACTCTTTTGCTGGATAAGGACACGACATTTGACTTCAACTCGAGCTGTGTGACTGCGTTCGAGTCATTAAAAAGATCACTCACTTCTGCTCCCGTTCTGTCCTCGCCTGACTGGACGTATCCATTTGAGATTATGTGCGATGCATCTGACTTTGCCATCGGTGCGGTCCTTGGACATCACATCAATAAGATGCCGCACGTAATCTATTATGCTACCCGAACCCTGAACGATGCCCAACAGAACTACACAACAACCGAGAAGGAATTCTTGGCTGTTGTGTTCGCTTTAGAAATGTTCAGGCTTTACTTGATCGGCTCTCCAGTCATCGTCTACACGGACCATTCAGCTCTTCGCCATCTTTTTGCAAAGAAGGACGCAAAATCTCGGCTGATACGTTGGATCCTCTTACTTCAAGAGTTTGACCTTGTCATCAAGGACAAAAGAGGATGTGAAAACGTAGTCGCCGACCATCTTTCACGACTCCCTTCTTCGCCAACGCTTCAACTTCCGATCAACGACGTTTTTCCAGATGAACAGCTCTTGACAGTATCTTGCGAACCCTGGTTCACAGATATTGTGAGCTATTTGGCCACTGGATTGCTACCGATTGAATGGTTAAGTCAGGATAGACTTCGATTCTTATCCCAAGTAAAATACTTTTACTGGGACGAACCTTATCTGTTCAAGTACTGTTCCGACCAGATTATTCAACGGTGTGTCCCTGACAATGAATTCAGGAGTGTGCTATCGTTTTGCCATGATCAAGCGTGTGGCGGGCATTTTGGCCCCAGAAAGACAGCCGAGAAGATCTTGCAGTGTGGTTTCTACTGGCCACAACTCTTCAAAGACGCTCATGACTACTGCAAGACTTGCTCCCGGTGCCATCACTTAGGCCGGATATCCAGGAGAAACGAGATACCGCTCCAACCAATCTTGGTTATGGAGATTTTCGATGTTTGGGGGATTGATTTTATGGGGCCGTTTCCAAGCTCTTTTTGGAACTTGTACATTCTTCTCGCTGTTGATTATGTCTCTAAGTGGGTCGAGGCTGTACCCAGCCGGACCAACGACAATAAGGTTGTCGTTAGATTTCTTAAGGAAAACATCTTTTCCCGGTTTGGGCACCCCCGCGCGATCATTAGTGACAATGGAACCCATTTCTGTAATAGGACATTCGAGGCCTTGATGCGGAAGTATTCTATTAATCATAAGCTATCAACGTCCTACCACCCCCAAACATGTTGTAACACCCGAGTTCATTTATACCAATTCCAGCTTCAGTATATTACTTATCCATGGTCTCTCTTGATTTGGCGTGTTTGGGTGCGAATGGTACTTCTACCTATTACTTTGCATTCGACCCGACCCGTTTAATTGTACCTGCTTGACTCTTATTTATAGTTTACTTTAACTGGTTGTTTGGGCTTTTGCATCTCATAATTTGGTTTATACTGGCATTTTATCTTGTATTGCATCTATTGTGTATAACAATTATATATCACATAAAATAAATTAAAATTTCATTTCATGGTCTGCTTGATACCCCTAATCCTGTGGTAGCGTCCTTGTATCATGTTCTCGTTCCGTTCAGTGAAACGGACATGTTTGGATGGCTACACGCACGTTCGTGCGTCCGTTCTTGGGGGTAGGCCTTTTGATTGCAGAATCTTTCATTTCAATTTTTGAAACCTGCCTATATTTTTCATCTTTCAAATTCAAATTCTTGGACCCGACCCGGGCGCATTTCTGAAATGTTTTGTAACCCGCCAAATTCTAATTATTTAAAATCCTTTAATATTTTCTTAACAGTCTGAATCCTTTCTAACCTAAATATAAAATTTTTAACACAACAAATAAAGAGAAAATATTTCCTCTACTCCCAAGCCGGTGAAATGATCTTCTAAAAACGATTTAAAATCTTTTATATTTTTTAAACAACCTTCTCTTTCTCCCCTAACCAATCAAACTCTCCCTCCTTCATGGCTTTGCCCACGAATCCTCTCTCTCTCTCTCTCTCTCTCTCTCTCTCTCTCTCTCTCTCTCCTTTCTTTCCTATCCTTCGCCGCTAGCAAACAACTTTCTCCCTCTCCCTCTTTCTATCTCCTCTCGTTTCTCTCTTCATCTCTCCTCTCGCACCTCTCTCTCACTCCTCTCGCGGTGAGGAAGGAGCCGGTCACCGCCCCCCTCCACTACGGTCACCTCCCTCTATCTCCTTTTCTTCTTCTCGTATTCGAACCCGAGCACCCCACACAGAACCCCACAGCTTCCAGAACCCATCACCATCACCGCGACCTCGTCGTCAACAGCAGCAGTCCTCCCGTCGCCTCCATCTCTTCCACAGTCACCGCGGCCCTATAACCCAACCCTTCAACCACCGCTTCGCGTCCAGTCATCATCGCACTTCTCGCCATCGACCAAACCCGAGCATCAATTGCGGCGAGCCCAACTCCAGGGCACCCATCTCCTTTGCCGACACCATCGTCAAGAACCCACACCATCTCCTGCAACTTTAACCAAGAACCTAACCGAACCCATTCCCCCTCATCTCGGAACCCCAACCGCAACCATCATCAATCCTTACTCGATTGCTCCTCCCCTCCACCAACGTCACCTGCATCCCCTCTCTCTTAAGCCGAGCCCAGTAACCCATCTTCGTCTCCATTGCACCTCTTTCATCCTCACTGGTGATCAACCTTTACCTTCGCCGGCAAACCCGAGGTCCTCCAGCCATCGTCTTCTTTATGGTCCCTCGACAGAATCCCAGATCCATACCTGAGATCAACCTCGACCTAACCGACTTACTCTTCTCTTCTTTGCTGCGGAGCACAACCAAGATCGCAAGTCAGCTCTGGCCGTGATCGCGCTTCGCATCTGAGTTGTGTCCTCCTTCCGTGATCGTTGGTTTGAGGCAAGTATTCGATACTTGCTTTTACATGCTATTTATAATGAAGGTTATGTTTTATCGTAACATCGTTCTCTATCGATATTTAAGCTAACATTATTCTATAATCGTTAAAAAATAAAACAGTAGCTTAATAGGTTGCCATGTATTCTACATTTTTAGATAATTTATGCTGAATGGTCACATGCATTTATATAACTTATGAATACATGATTTTGCCTATTAAAATACGGGAAGTGTGCCCTTTAATATTCATTTACATGCGTGTATTAATCGATACTTTATACACTTGATTTATCGTAGCTATAAATAATACTTGAACCCGACATGACTCGTTACTTTATACATGATATCTCGTTCTAACTATATTACCTGATTTGTACCATGACATATTTAAGGTATTTGAATGTGATATTTTCTACCTGATAAGTATTTGTAATTCATCGAGGCAAGTACCCCTTGCTACATGCTAAATAATATTTACATATGCATTGATAACACCCTAAACCTGCAGTTTAACTTTAGTACTAGAATTTCCCATTTCCATGTTCAATATCGTGTTATATCATTTTATCTTCCAAGCTTGAAACCTACCGTTTGCAATTACTGTATTAAACCAAATAACCACATTTACATGTTTTAATCACACTTTCACTATTGGCGCAGCCTATGGCACATCCTCTATAGTTTTACTTCTTTCGGACACTCGTGTACATTTAACCTGTAATAGCTGGGATTTCATCCATTGAACCTATATATAAACCATTGCACCCGTAAAATTCTTAAACGTGTTAACATGATTTAACGACCATAATTGTCGTACTGTATTCTTATAATGTTGAAGTCATCTCTATGACACAACTGATAACTGTACTGTTAATTGAGTGGATCTGCCTATTGCTTAATTCATTGCTTAGATCATGTTGTTGATAACCATGCTTGATTATGTAACTGATTATGAGCGCACCTATAATATCGTTTACATCTTGACATGACTTGCTTCATCATATTGTGTGACCCGACATGGTACCGTATACTGCTTGACTTGACCTGATGTACCATGACTTGACTCGTTACCAGATCTGGTGTCTAATGCCAACAAGCCTGACATGTAGTCCATATGGACCGTTCCTGTTGTCTATCCAGACAAACGTGCTTACCTGATCCTGTGTTGGCATTAGTTCTTGATTACTGAATACTTGACTTGACATACACATATAACCTGGGGGTATGGGGAAATCAAAGGTGAAACCTGACTTGTAACTCAACAGTTCGCTACTTGTTCTGATCATTTTAGAGGCTAGGCCAGCCTTGGGATGATGCTGCTGACATCATTCATCTGTACATATTCCTGTTTAGTGCCTAGCGGCATGTCTCGGTTTCAGCCCGAGAATCTAGACCGTGGTCCCGGGTATGCACGGGATACTATTGAGTTACATCGATGATTCATCAATTTGATTTCAAAGACTTGAGAGTGGATAACCCAATAGAACAGTTTAGTTTACTCACTGCAGACTACCCTTCACTGTCTGATTTACATTACTGTTACATCTTCTTTTCATTCATGATTATATTTGCATTGCCTGTTACCCTGTTTACATTTTATTGCTTGATGACACGACGCGCTGACTTCTGGGTTTTGCATGGCCCAGATTCTCCTACCTTGTTGCAGACTGATAAGGAGTAGTGCCGTTGTTAGAAGAGCGGTGAAGTTCCTGTCGGTATGTAGTTTTACTTCCAGGTGTTTCATTTATTGTATCTTTTGGCTTCCGCATATTGTTATTTCTTGACTCTTTTACTCTGGCTTATGGACATGTACTAGATAGTTAGTTTACTTTCCTGTTCTTGATATCTCTACAGCCGTAATGTGACTGTGGAAGGATTTTTTTTCTAACCACATGTAGCATGGTTGGCTATGTCACGTGCCCATCTTAGCGTACTCTGGGAAGCTGGGCGTGACATGGTTCTTTTGGTATCAGAGACATAGGTTAGTCGGGTTGATTCTTTGTAGTTGGGTATTGTACCCAATTCACGAATCAGAATACCCCTGTTTAGGAAACATATCCTGCCACCTTGCCTTTTTACCGTTCTTGAATCAAGTTCTTCCTGATTATATCTTTTACGACGTGCAAACTTCCTTTGCATATCGACTCGAAAACCTGATTCCTTGTTATCTCTAGGACTTGGGCGACTTGGGTGGAGTTATGTAATTGTGCCCATGAACTGCAGCATGGTTACAATGCGGTACTCTATTTAAGTAACTTGGAGTCCTAGTCTTGATCCACTTCCGTATTCCATGATCGTTATATTACCTTGCTTCTCTCGGTTTCATTGCTTACAAGTTATTGTTTCATCACCAGCTTGAATCATGTTCATAGTGGTTAGCCTTCTTCAGTATCTTGACTTTGGATGAAGCCATCTTAATATCTTACTCGTTCTTGTTTTTCCCCGCGTTAGGATTATTCAATCCTGGTGCATTTCCTTGTTTTTTGTTGTCTTGGGAATGGGATTTCGCGGCACTTTTCACACTCATATTGATTGTAGGGAAGGGAAGGTGATTCTCCAGATTCCCGGACTTTCAGAAGTTGTTTTGCTGGAGGAAACAGTTCTGTCGGTCCAGTCGAGTTAGGGCTAGGCCGACAAGCAAGGTTCTTTCGTCAATGGCAATGGATAAGGAAGAAGCGCCGGCTATATTTGAGAGTTTCAAGGAAGTGTGAAGACATATCAGGTTTACCGCCGAGACGAGACGTGGAGTTCGCACTTGAACTTGTTCTTGGTGCAGCGCCAATCTCAAAGGGCTTATTACCCGATGGCACCAGTGGAGTTGGAAGAAATCAGGAAGTAGGTTGCTAAATTAGTTGAGAAGGTTGGTTTCGCCGCAGCAACTTAACTGGGGAAGCTCCAGTTCTTCTAGTAAAGAAGAAAGATGACACAGGGAAGGCGTGCATTGATCATCGAGAATTAAACCGAGTAAGTATTATGAACAAGTACCCGATCCCTCGCATTGGAAAAGTGTTTGAGCAGCTTAGTGGCGCGAGAGTATTCTTGAAGCTGGATTTGCGGTTCGGATATCATCAGGTCCGAGTTAAATCAGAAGATATTTGCAAGACTGCATTCCGAACTCAGTATGGACATTACGAGTATTAGTGATGCCCTTCGGAGTAACGAATACACCGGTAATATTTATGGACTTGATGAACTGAATCTTTTCGCCATTCTTGGACCAGTTTGTGGTGATATTCATTAAGGATATTCTGATCTACTCGAAGAGCATTGAAAAGCATGCAGAACACTTGAAAATCGCACTGCAGACATTTAGGCACGAAAGATTTTATGCAAAGATGAGCAAGTGCAAGTTTGGGCTTGAAGATGTAAAGTGTGGGAACATATCATAGCTGGAAGTGGAATCGCCGTTTACACAGGGAAGATTTCAGCAGTTCAAGACTGGTCGATTCCGAAGAATGTTATGAAGATCAGAAGTTTTCTCGGACTTGCAGGATACATAGAAAGTAGGTAGAGAGTTTTGCTCGTTGGCCGAGCCATTGGCCAAGCTTACGCGTAAGAAAGTACCATTGGTGTGAATGGATAAGTGTGCGACAGCTTTCGAGGCGTGAAGCAGAGGTTGATGACCGCACCTGTTTTAACCGTACAAGACAGTTCCGGAAGATTGGTGTTTCACAGCAACGCACCGGAGAAAGATTTGGGATGTATTTTGGTGCAGCATGGGAGGGTTACAACTTACGCATCAAGACAGTTGAAGACCCATGAGAGGAATTACCCAACTCATGACTGGGAGTTAACTGCTGAGATTTTCTTCGCTTTGAAGATTTGGAGACACTACCTATTGGGCGAAAGGGGTCGAGATATTCACCGATCATAAAAACCTAAAGTACGTGTTCGCTCAGAAGGGGCTAGTTGTATGACAGCGTAGATGGTTGAAGCTGACGGCTGACTACGATTTCGATCTTAAGTACCATCCGGGAGAGGTTAGTGTTGTGCCGGATACGCTTAGTTGGTTGCCGGAAATTCTGATGTTGACTGCATAGAAGAAACTTAGTGAAGACTTTCGGAGACTCGATTTGGAAGTCGTACTACCGCGTTCTTTGGGATAGATGATGCAATTACAAGTACAGTCATTGTTGATCGAGGATATTGAAGCAGTGAAAATCACAGGATCCTAGATTGCAAAAGTTTCGAGAATAGGTTGTAGCCGGAATACGAACAGATTTATTGATCCATGAAGATTGTTCATAGCGATATGGTGGCCGTTTGTGTGTGCCAAAAGGAGACTTTCGTGAAGAACTTATGAAGGAGGCACACAGTTCAGCTTTTTTCGTACATCCAGGAGGTACGAAGATGTACCGAGACTTACGACAGCGGTTCTGGTGGGAAGGTATGAAACGGGAGATCGCTCGCTTTGTGGCAAAGTGCTTGGTGTGTCAGCGAGTTAAGGCTGAACATCAAATGGTTGATGGTTTATTGCAACCACTTCCGATTCCTCGGTGGAAGTGAGAACAAATAACCATGGATTTCGTGACGGCTCTACCGCGGAATCCAGAAGGCAACAATGCAGTATGGGTAATTGTTGATCAATTGACCAAGGCGGCTCATTTTAACCCTTTTCGGGTTGGTCAATCAACAGAGACTTTGGCGGAGCGGTACATGCAGGAGATTGTAAGATTACATGGAGTACCAGTGAGCATCGTGTCCGATCGGGACACTCGGTTCTTATCACACTTCTGGAGGAGTTTACAGGAAGGTTTGGGGACTCGATTGAAGTTTAGCACAGCTTATCATCCTCAAACTGATGGTCAGTCGGAGAGAACGATCCAAACTCTTGAAGATATGTTGAGCGCGTGCATGTTGGACTTCAAGGGTTCTTGGGAGGAGCATCTACAATTGGTGATGTTTTCTTACAACAGTAGTTTCCTGGCAACTATTCAGATGGCTCCATGTGAAGCTTTGTATAGTCGCAATGTCGTTCACTTGTTGGTTGGGACGATGTCAGTGAAAGAAGATTGTTGGGACCAGACTTGGTTGTGCAGACAGTTGAGGAAGTTAACGCTATTCGGAATCTTATGAAGTCAGCTCAAGACAGACAGAAGAATTGGGCAGACACGTCGAGAAGACCTCTAGAGTTCGCCATTGGTGTTTTGGTGTTCTTGAAGGTATCACCAACTGGAGTGGTGATTCGTTTCGGAAGTCGAGGAAAGTTTAGTCCTCGATTTGTTGGACCTTTCAAGATTTTGGAGCATGATTGGAAGAGTGGTCTATAGTTTAGTGTTACCGCAATCATTGGAGAATCAACTTGGGAACGAGAGGTTGAGGTCAGACAGAAGATTTCTCATCTACCTTTATAGTTTCTTGATTGATTATCCTTTCTTGTTCTTGGAATTTCGAGGACGAAATTCTTTTGTAGTTGGGTATAATGTAACACCCGAGATCATTTATACCAATTCCAGCTTCAGTATATTACTTATCCATGGTCTCTCTTGATTTGGCGTGTTTGGGTGCGAATGGTACTTCTACCTATTACTTTGCATTCGACCCGACCCGCTTAATTGTACCTGCGTGACTCTTATTTATAGTTTACTTTGACTGGTTGTTTGGGCTTTTGCATCTCATAATTTGGTTTATACTGGCATTTTATCTTGTATCGCATCTATTGTGTATAACAATTATATATCACATAAAATAAATTAAAATTTCATTTCATGGTCTGCTTGATACCCCTAATCCTGTGGTAGCGTCCTTGAATCATGTTCTCGTTCCGTTCAGTGAAACGGACGTGTTTGGATGGCTACGCGCACGTTCGTGCGTCCGTTCTTGGGGGTAGGCCTTTTGATTGCAGAATCCTTCATTTCAATTTTTGGAACCTGCCTATATTTTTCATATTTCAAATTCAAATTCTTGGACCCGACCCGGGCGCATTTCTGAAATGTTTTGTAACCTGCCAAATTCTAATTATTTAAAATCCTTTAATATTTTCTTAACAGTCTGAATCCTTTCTAACCTGAATATAAAATTTTTAACACAACAAATAAAGAGAAAATATTTCCTCTACTTCCAAGCCGGTGAAATGACCTTCTAAAAACGATTTAAAATCTTTTATATTTTCTAAACAACCTTCTCTTTCTCTCCTAACCAATCAAACTCTCCCTCCTTTATGGCTGGGCCCACGAATCCTTTCTCTCTCTCTCTCTCTCCTTCCCCGCTAGCAAACAACTTTCTCTCTCTCCCTCTTTCTCTCTCCACTCGTTTCTCTCTTCATCTCTCCTCTCGCACCTCTCTCTCACTCCTCTCGCGGTGAGGAAGGAGCCGGTCACCGCCCTCCTCCACTACGGTCACCTCCCTCTATCCCCTTCTTCTTCTTCTCGTCTTCGAACCCGAGCACCCCACACAGAACCCTACGGCTGCCAGAACCCGTCACCATCACCGCGACCTCGTCGTCGACAGCAGCAGTCCTCCCGTCACCTCCATCTCGTCCATAGTCACCGCGGCCCTATAACCCAACCCTTCAACCACCGCCTCGCGTCCTGTCATCATCGCACTTCTCGCTATCGACCAAACCCGAGCATCAATTGCGGCGAGCCCAACTCCAGCGCACCCATCTCCTTTGCCGACACCATCGTCAAGAACCCACACCATCTCCTGCAACTTTAACAAAGAACCTAACCGAACCCATTCCCCCTCATCTCGGAACCCGAACCGCAACCATCATCAATCCTTACTCGATTGCTCCTCCCCTCCACCAACGTCACCTGCATCCCCTCTCTCTTAAGCCAAGCCCAGTAACCCATCTTCGTCTCCATTGCACCTCTTTCATCCTCACTGGTGATCAACCTTTACCTTCGCCGGCAAACCCGAGGTCCTCCATCCATCGTTTTCTTCGTGGTCCCTCGACCGAATCCCAGATCCATACCTGAGATCAACCTCGACCTAGCCGACTTACTCTTCTCCTCTTTGCTGCGGAGCACAACCCAGATCGCAAGTCAGCTCTGGCCGTGATCGCGCTTCGCATCTGAGTTGTGTCCTCCTTCCGTGATCGTTGGTTTGAGGCAAGTATTCGATACTTGCTTTTACATGCTATTTACAACGAAGGTTATGTTTTATCGTAACATCGTTCTCTATCGATATTTAAGCTAACATTATGCTATAATCGTTAAAAAATAAAACAGTAGCTTAATAGGTTGCCATGTATTCTACATTTTTAGATAATTTATGCTGAATGGTCACATGCATTTATATAACTTATGAATACATGATTTTGCCTATTAAAATACGGGAAGTGTGCCCTTTAATATTCATTTACATGCGTGTATTAATCGATACTTTATACACTTGATTTATCGTAGCTATAAATAATACTTGAACCCGACATGACTCGTTACTTTATACATGATATCTCGTTCTAACTATATTACCTGATTTGTACCATGACATATTTAAGGTATTTGATTGTGATATTTTCTACCTGATAAGTATTTGTAATTCATCGAGGCAAGTACCCCTTGCTACATGCTAAATAATATTTACATATGCATTGATAACACCATAAATTTGGAGTTTAACTTTAGTACTATAATTTCCCATTTTCGTGTCCAATGTCGTGTTATATCATTTTATCTTCCAAGCTTGAAACCTACCGTTTGCAATTACTGTATTAAACCTAATAACCACATTTACATGTTTTAATCACACTTTCAGTATTGACGTAGCCTATGGCACTTCCTCTATAGTTTTACTTCTTTCGGACACTCGTGTACATTTAACCTGTAATAGCTGGGATTTCATCCATTGAACCTATATATAAACCATTGCACCCCTAAAATTCTTAAACTTGTTGACATGATTGAACGACCATAATTGTCGTACTGTATTCTTATAATGTTGAAATCATCTCTTTGACACAACTGATAACTGTACTGTTAATTGAGTGGATCTGCCTATTGCTTAATTCATTGGTAAGATCATGTTGTTGATAACCATGCTTGATTATGTAACTGATTATGAGCGCACCTATAATATCGTTTACATCTTGACATGACTTGCTTCATCATATTGTTTGACCCGACATGGTACCGTATACTGCTTGACTTGACCTGATGTACCATGACTTGACTCGTTACCTGATCTGGTGTCTAATGCCAACAAACCTGACATGTAGTCCTCATGGACCGTTCCTATTGTCTATCCAGACAAACCTGCTTACCTGATCCTGTGTTGGCATTAGTTCTTGATTACTGAATACTTGACTTGACATACACATATAACCTGGGGGTATGGGGAAATCAAAGGTGAAACCTGACTTGTAACTCAACAGTTCGCTACTTGTTCTGATCAGTTTAGAGGCTAGGCCAGCCTTGGGATGATGATGCTGACATCATTCATCTGTACATATTCATGTTTAGTGCCTAGCGGCATGTCTCGGTTTCAGCCCGAGAATTTGGACCGTGGTCCCGAGTATGCACGGGTTACTATTGAGTTACATCGATGATTCATCAATTTGATTTCAAAGACTTGAGAGTGGATAACCCAATAGAACAGTTTAGTTTACTCACTGCACAATACCCTTCACTGCCTGATTTACATTACTGTTACATTTGCTTTTCATTCATGATTATATTTGCATTGCCTGTTACCCTGTTTACATTTTATTGCTTGATGACACGACGCGCTGACGTCTGGGTTTTGCATGGCCCAGATTCTCCTACCTTGTTGCAGACTGATAAGGAGTAGTGCCGCTGTTAGACGAGCGGTGAAGTTCCTGTCGGTATGTAGTTTCACTTCCTGGTGTTTCATTTATTGTATCTTTTGGCTTCCGCATATTGTTATTTCTTGACTCTTTTACTCTGGCTTTTGGACATGTACTAGATAGTTAGTTTACTTTCCTGTTCTTGATATCTCTACAGCCGTAATGTGACTGTGGAAGGATTTTTTTTCTAACCACAGGTAGCATGGTTGGCTATGTCACGTGCCCATCTTAGCGTACTCTGGGAAGCAGGGCGTGACACATATGGGCAAGCCGAGATTTCAAATCGACAAATCAAGCAGATATTGGAGAAGTCGGTTTCCAAGAACCGTAAGGATTGGTCTTCAAAACTCACTGATGCTCTTTGGGCATTTCGAACTTCTTATACGACCGATCTTGGTATGTCTCCCTATCGGCTTGTTTACGGAAGGCTTGCCACCTTCCAGTGGAAATAGAGCATCGCGTATTTTGGGCGATAAAGGAGCTGAATTTATCTCTCGAAGATGCGGGCAACCATCAGAAGCTGCAGTTAAACGAATTGAGCGAGCTTCGGGATGAGGCTTACGAAAACGCGGTTGTCGTTAAGAACCGAACGAAGGTGTTTCACGATAAACACCTTTTGCGCAAAACGTTCGCACCTGGTCAACAGGTAATGCTTTACGACACCCGGCTACATTTCCATTCAAGCAAGCTCAGATCTCGCTGGAAATGGCCATTTTTTGTGCGGAATGTGTACCCGCAAGGCGCTGTGGATTTGGAATATCCAAAGGACGGTTCGTTTTTCAAAGTAAACGGACACGGACTGAAACCGTACCTTAGCGCTGAACCAACAGAGGATCTCCTGGTCTTGCAGGAACCGGTTTACCCTGCATAATCTTCCTCTGCCTACCACCAAACTTCGGTTATCCAGCCAAAAACAGTAGACAATGTTTCAAATAAGTTTGGGGGTATGTATATACTGCTTTTTGTATATATATGTGGATATTCTTTTCCGGTGCATATCCATTTTTGACGAACAATCTTGTCTAGTGATGCTCAGTTAGAAAAAAAAACGACGATTTTGACCCTTCAATAAACTTGCCTTTTTGATGTACAAAGAAAGTGAGGGTACTGTCCAGTTTAAGTTTGGGGGTACGCTCGGTACACATTTCTAACCTTCGCATTCATATGTATATTTTGCATCTGCATACTAAAACCCATAAAAAATCAGAAATTTTTCTAAAAACATAAAAACTTTGTCGTCAAGATAGCTAGTGGGAGAACTTAGATTCAATATTTCGACGATTTTGTTTGATAAGATAGGAACAACTAGACCCTATTTTTAGATTTTGAAAACCTGAAAGATAACCCTCCTTTGATGTTAACTATAGCTAATATACGTCTTTACATCACACTACACGTGTCGTGAGTTTTGAAAATTAGATGACAAGTCAATTATGTCTGAAAACGTTTTAATTGATAAACTATTTTCTAAGGATCAAATAGGTTTGTTTTGAAATAAGTAATATCAAGAATAGTTTATGAAGTAAAGCGGATATGAAGGGATGTTATTGATGCCTTAATTGGAACTAATTCTGAAGAATAACCCATCTGAAACTTGATTGGAGTGATTACACACTTAACCCACTAAACATGTCTTTTATCCAAAAAATAAATTGAACTACCGGTTATATCTCCTTTCACATTAAATCATCATGATTTTCATGCTAAAATTGGCCTTTTGCTTTAGGGCCTAGGTAACTTGAGTAATTTAGTCCGCTGGGGTGTCTTTACACCTAATGCCCTAAAACCAACTGGTTTGAGTGCATTGGCCCAAAGCTTGCTAAGAAGCCTAGAAAGTCCAAATTAAAACAAAGTCAAGCAAGTGTTCTCTCCGAGTTAAAATTCCTAACAATTCTTTGTGTGAGAATAATCTTGATAAAAGACAGGATTTTTATAAAAAAATGTTTTTAACGGAGATATGAAGGTTTTATTCTATGATGAAGACTTTTGCACGTTCACAGTGGTGTGTATGAAACGAAAACAAGGAAAAGGTGGAGTGAAAAATAAGATCTAGTTTCCTGTTAAGGAAGATAGAAATTCTGAATTTGAAACCTAACTGGAAAACAAAACTTGAGATGTTCTTAACTCTTTATAAAACTTGTGTGATCCTTTTTAAATCTTTATCTGGGCTTTATTTTGTGACATGTCGAATTTAATCGATCCTTTTGAAACTTAACGACACTATCTGCCCTACACGTAAAGACATATAGAATTTTAAGTTAAATAAGAAGCGAGGTGTGAAAACTAAAGGTTCGATAGGTCTAAATTCAGGATAATAGAATTGCTAGCTTTAAAACAAAACCTTAGAATTAGAATCATACTTATTCCGCAAAACTAGCTTGACGGGATTTTGTAGGTGTAATCCGCTGAAAACCCTCAGGAGACAACACTCCTCCTACTAGGGACACCTAGAGATTTAACGGCTTGTTGCACGTGCTCAGTGCAATCGCGTTCCCTGCAAAAATGAGGTCCGGATTCTCTTTATTTTTGTTGTTTTGCTCGGGATGAGCAAAAGATAAGTTTGGGGGTATTTGTTCATACCAGAATTTTGCATTTTAATACCGCTCATTCATTATCTATTTTTTGTATATATCGGTGCTATTAACCATTTTTTGCTCAGTAATACAGAATACAGGTATCCGAGACAAAATACTGGAAATACATTCAAAATCACGGATATATCATTTGCGAGCCAACACTGCAACCAGAACCGCAAACCGGCCGAGTCAAGGGTTTCTTTTTGAAACATGCTTGTGTACACAATTTTTATCTAAATGGACCAACACAATACAAGTTGTACACAAGTGTGCACTAGGATCAAGGGGGCTGCACCATGACACAAGTGGGCATGAGTGTGACATGCATTAAATGCTACAAGATATGTGTTGACTTTAAAGATTCTAGTTTCCCTCCAAAACCAAGCTGCAAACAAGATCAAACCAGAGAAAATAAACTGCACCAAAATGATGCTGGAAACAACACTAACCATCACACGAAGTTCGAGGAAGTTCCCCCAAAATCTGGCCGGCCCCACATCTCCCCTAGCCGAGCTCGCCAGCCCCACCTCCTCTGATTGGGTCCATCTTCCTGTGGGCCCCCCTTGATGCCACATCAGCTCATTTTTATTATTTATTTATTCAGTTTTTGAGCCTATAAATACAGACCAGAGGCATGAGGAATGAGATACCTTTTGTTTAGTTTTGTATCAAAACTCTTGTAATTTGTTAGCTTGCTTTCCTTTGTAATTCTTGAGCTCTTGCCCCTTTGTCTTGACCTTGCAACTTCTTCATTGAACTTGCAAACTTAAGATTTAGGTTCTTGACTTCAAGATTAGTGTAACTTGTTTGTGATTCAATAAAAAGTTTTCATTTTTTTATTACCATGTCTTGTTCTATGTTTACATATTTGAACTTGTGAAATTCTCGCTTTACTTTGATCTTGCAATCTCTTAAGTGAGCTTGCAACCTTAAAGTTTTGTGTTTGGATTTCACACTTCACCGTGCTTACGAACACTTGGAGATATTCGCACTTGGATTCATTGGTTCTCTGTTTTTCTTTCTTTTCTCGTACTTTTCATTATGTTCCTTACTCTTTTCCCTTTTTCTTATTTTTACTTTGTAAATATGTGTGAGTAGTCCCTATACTTGTTAAGGGTGGAATATGGTTAGATTGTATTTGAAGATGTTATTTGCTAAAAACCTTAAAAGACCTTAAACTTTGCAATTGAATCTCCGTGCAAATCACTCGCAATTCCGCTCCGCTAGGCATCCTATTCTACCCCGATAACAATGATTCCTAATCGTGACCGGATTGCTAGTGGTTTGCCGGAGGCTAGAATCAAAAGATAACAACGGAAGGACAAGGGACAAGGAAGACGGATTTAGCGAAATGCCGAAAATACCGTATTTCAAGTTTCCTAATCCGCGTTGTTACCTATTGCTTTAGTGTCAATACCAAAGTTGGGTTTATAAGGATTCAGAAAACTTCACCTTCATACAAGCTAACCTATCACTACCCTTAACAAGTCCTTTTATTATACATATCCTTGTTGCGACATTTAGTTTAATCAACAAATCAAAATACGTTGTTAACTCATTAAAACAAGCGTAAAAACATACCATCTTCCTGTGGATCGACCCGTGCTTAACCGGCTAGCTGCAAAGCGACACCGTCTTGATCAAGGTTAAACTTTAGAACTTAAGACTCGACACGCCTTTTGGCGTGCGATCACCACCCTACATACCATTGATGAAGGCCAACATAGTAGTACGACTGTCCCAAACCAATGTATCTATCTATGCTACAGATGAATATCCAGCAGCTACCATTCACTATTCCTTGGCGAATGTCAAAATACATAGCTTGATTACTACTGAATATTCAACTGAAATGATGTAGGGCTACGGCTGGTTTTAGCAAAACCGTGAACGTAATGAACTTGATTTAATCAAAGAAACCTGATAGTTTTAAAAGGAGTGGTTTAAGCTCCGCATTTAAAAGTCTGTTGTTTTTTTAAAAACCGAGTGGTTTTAAAATTTGTTCCAACGATTCAATTTTGGTTCGTTTTCTTTGCATTAATAATTTTGTCCCATCATTTACACCTATCATTATAGAGAGAAACGAAAATATGACGTACGCTTATGCCATCCGCATTCACCACGAGGACCCGTCTTACACCGTTAGGTTACTTAACTAACGCCAGAGCGTAGGCTGGACTAGCGCAGATGCAAAACATAAGCAACGTCTAATATATAGCATATATATAATAATCATTCGTCTCACGCAATAATAGGCATTCCATATCACAGATGAACATATTGGATATACTAAGAATTCCGCGTTTCATTTAAGCCTGTAATGAAAGACGGATTCCACGGTCATGATGAATAGCCAAACCCCACCACAGACCCCTACAGTTGCGGAAAACTACCCGCCAAATTTCCGAAGTGAAGCAACCTCCTTTTTCACCACAGAAAACTGCATTTTAATACCACTCATTCATTATCTATTTTGTTATTTATCGGTAATATTAACCAGTGCCTGCTCAGTAAATACAGATTACAGGTATTCGAGATAAAATACTGGAAAAACACTCAATATCACGGATATAACGTTTGGGAGCCGACAATGCAATCAGAACAGAAAACCAACCGATATTCAAAGAGCTATTTTGCAAATAATCATGTGTACACATTTTTGGTCCAACACAACACAAGTGTGCACATAGCTCTTTGGTTCTTGGACCTTGGTGGGGGCTGCCTTGGCACACTCATGACTTGTGCAAGTGGGCAAGTGAGTGTGATGTGTGTTAAATGCAAAAAGGAGTGATGTGAAATAAAGCATCAAATTTCCCTCCAATTCCACTGAGTACAAACCAGGGTTATTTGGAGAAATCAAACAATACCAGGCCAAGTGGAGAGCACACAAGTCCACCATGCCAAGACGAGCCTCATTGCTCGGATTTAGACCAACGAGCCCCCCAATAAATCCGACGACACCGGCCCCCCTTGCTTCTTTTTCCCCCATTTTTCATCTGGCGCTTTATAGAAATCACATCATCCCATATATATTGTTTGTTTATTCTATTTTGATGCTTATAAATACCAGAAAAGATTAAAGAGAGGGGGTGCACATATTCTATAGTTTTGTTTAGTTTTTGGTTTAGGCTTGAGAGTTGTGCAGGCTTTCACTTGGTTTCTTCTTCTTCTTCCCTCTTGAAGCATTCCTTGGAGTGCTTCATTATGGAGGTTGAACAAGTTACGAATATCATGTACCTCAATTTCATCAAGTGTTAAATAATATTGCTTTTTCTTGTTCCTTGTATTCTTTTTCTTATTTGCTTTCTTTTACTATTGTTATGTGTAACTAATCTTTCTTTGGTTGTGGTAATGGTAAGGAAGTGAGATGAAAGGCTTTGCCTCCTCCTCCTCTTGTTCATGTTTAATGTTCTTATATTTATAATTCTAACTTAAAGATTGTTTATGTATTGATGTGCTATGGTATTTTGAAACCATGGTTACTTTGTAACCTCTTCATATATCATACTCACTCCTTTTCCCCATTTCGCAATGTTTAAGTTAAAATCAATTTGGTGTTAAGTTTGCTTAGTTTGGATACGGTATTTTGGGACCAAGTGCTTGACAAACCTTCGGTTTTCATATACCCTATACTATCACAAGAAATTAGCAAAGTTAACACTAAAACTAATTGCTCTCACTCGCTACTTTGTGTTTTTTATGTTTTCGTCATAGTTACTTAATTCACGAATTATTCGGCGAATTCGCGAATAATTTGCGAATTTTTTATCAGCCGATTAAATCTCCGATTTAATCGCCATTACCGAATGGGCCGAATTATTCGCGAATTATTTGCGAATAATTCGCGAATTATTCCTAAATAATTCGAAAAAACAACGAATAATTCAAAAAACAGCGAATAATTCACAAAATCAAAACCTAGCATCTCATATATTAATTTCTTTCTCGAAATCCTTCCCGATCATTTCCCGAACACTTGCCGAATCATTCCCGAATACCTGCCGATTTTTTCCGAATAGTTCTCCGAATCCGAATTTTCGACCTCGCTGAGTTATACTCGAACGACGAATTTGTGACTATGGTTGTCGTATGCTTGCTAACCCTTGTGCTTAGTGTTGATACCTCAAACTTGGAGATACAAATGGTAAGTGAACAATACAGACTCGTTTTGTGTTTTGCATCGAATATCAGCAACTTGATGACTTGTGCTTTGCAACCATCTTGACAAGTCATGCTTCGCACCGGGATCGACACAAGGACGGACAACTCATGAGCAAGGGAGCGTTGACGGAATCGTCGCGATTCGACCATTCGAGCCAAAGCCATAGCCATTTCTTTCTTAACTTGTTTTCTTTATTTTCTTGTTTTATATTTTTGTGACAAACCAACCAATTCATTATTTGTTGGACCTTAAACAACAAAACATAATACACAATTCCCTGCGAATCGACCCGTACTTGCCGGCTCACTACAGCGCACCATGCACTTGCGGTTTATAAATTTTAAAACGAGATCGAGCTCGCGTGCGCATCCATTTCCTTAAAACGATTTCATTTTCAAAACATATGCGTTTGTGCGCGCGGGTAAGGCCCCAGCAAGTTTTTGGTGCCGTTGCCGGGGAATTGGTAGTTATTAGGAATTGTTATTTCTGGTTCATACCAACTCACTAATTATTAACTCAATTTTTTTTCAAAACTAACACAAAAAAACACTTCTAACTTTGTTCTCTGTCCTTCAGACCTGCTATCACTCTGTAATCCAACTTAAAAATCAAGTATACTAGTGGAATACTAATATAGCCTAGAAATTACACACAAAATTCGAGCACCATTGGACATCATTTTGCCGGCGACATTGCTGAAAAATCCGGCGCCGCCAGGTGAAGTTTGAGATTTTTGGTTTTTTCTTTATGTGTGATCTCCAGTGCCTTGTTGAAATTCTAGTGGTATTATTTGATTTTTATAATTTTTAGTGTGCAGGAATTGGGGAAGATATATCGCTTTTTGATACTAAATATCGTATTTTCCGACATTTGCAGATTTTTACGGAATTACGAGCGATCGTACGGAGCAAGCTTCAAATTCCAGTGCAAGAAGTTAGTGAAGTATAGTGCCAAAGATCCGGATAATTTGACCCGTGCAAGAGAACATTCAAATATCCGTAATCACTTCAAAAGTATTTCTAAACCCAAAATCACATCGGTACGCTTTTTCTAACACCTTCGCTCAAATCCGATGCATTCCAGTACTCTATCTTCTGCAGGATTCTTCGCATAAACTTTCCACCAATTACACCGAGAACTAACCCGTATTTGTTGCAGCGCTTAAGTCTAAACGGAAAAAGAACTTTATTGATTGAATTCTTGAATTCTTTTATTGATTTGCGCATTTGCATCTTAATACGGATATTAAGGGCACGACCAAATAAGATACGGTAAAGGATTTTATCACCTTTTTCCGTAAGCCCACAAATCACAAAACAGCATTCTTGCATACCCACAGTAATTTAAAATCAACTAGAACTTTGACTTTACGGATTTCGCGCTCATTAGGAGAAGTTAACTTTGTTTAGAACACTTCTTAACGGTATATTGTTCACAGGGTGTCTAGGCAAGTGTTCACGAGAAAGGGTTATTCTAATTAAGGAATTTCGCGAAAGCATTGGATAGCTTCCCCTTATCTCTGCACTTACCTGCTTGTGATCTGTATATCTTGAGCCCGTTTCTCGACACAGTTTTACTTCGACAATCAGGTTCTTGAGCAGGTCTACTTTACTTAGCATAATGTAGACTGCTAAGGGTATGATATTGTTTGTTTTTATGATTTTTGTGAATTCTTGTTAATATGGGTGATACGCAGTTCGATTCGATTTTTCATGATTCTTATTCTTTTGTTTATATTCATTCCCAATTCTTTTGTTCATACTCATTCCCAATTCTTTTGTTCAAATTTCTACGATTCTTCCCACATTCATGAAAACTGTCCTTTCTTAGGGGGTGACCAACCGTCCCAGAATTTTGATAATGGCCACCCACCTAACACTCTTGAACCCAGTCCCCCTTCAAACCTAGAACAAATGATTGAAAATTTAGAGAAAGAGGTCGACACGATAACAACTTTAGCATCACCACCATCACAACCCTCCTTACCTGAAAAAACTGACACATCATTAGGGAATGATAGTGAGATGGATGCTAGGTTGACCGCTTTAGAGAAGGGTATTGAAGTGATGATTGCGGTCGAGAATCAAACAGCTGCGACACTAGCCCAGTTTATACAACAGTCTGAGCAATTGTTTCACGCTCAAGCTCAATCATTGGCTAGAATTGAAGAGCATGTAGCTGTGAGGATTCTAGAAAGTGAACACAGTCAATTAGAACCACATAGTGTCAATATCTGTCATCTAGGAAGACACCCGAGTAAGATAAGATCAATTGAATTTGATGATTTCATAGATGATGATGCAAATGAATTGACTAAGTGTTATCAAGACACACAAGAAAACCCTCTGAGTTAGTCTAACACTAGCCTTCAGGTACCTATTAAGCCTCTTGTCACCTATAATCTTGAGGTTGAATTAACCGATATCCTACTTGAAGAGGAAATTCTTACACCGACTGATTGTTGCGCTCGAATTTTAGAAGAGGGAGCTTGTGAATTTTTTGGGTATGGTTGTGATAAATTGTTAGAGGAAATCAATGATCAGGAACCCACAATTTTTGTATCACCTATTGATATTGTTTCGGATGAAACGTCAGTGTGGGAACCTACTTTTTTGGATGACATGTACCTAACCATTTGTGAATGTGATGAAGGAGAACTCATTTTGGGAGAGTTAGTGAGCTGTAACGATGAGAATAAGATTGTGGAAGATTATAGGGAGGAAGGCAGCATTGAAAAACATTCTTTCATGTCTTGTTTTGAGGAGATATTTGCAAATGAACTTGATATTCTTTGTGAGTTTGAGTTAGGAACAATTTGGGATCATCCTATGAACCTTTTCTTTTCTGAACTTTTTGCGGATGAACTCCAGTTTTTATACGAACTTGACTTCGAAACTCAACGTGTGCTTCTTAAAAATTCAATTTATTCGGGCAACAATTCTTTCACCTCTTCAAAACTTCATCTTCACTTTCAACGTCTTCCGATCCCTACTTTTACACACCCAGGCCCTTCACTAACAACTAACATATACATTTGCTTTTTCTTTTTCTTTTTTGTTATATATATATTCTTTTACCAGACCTTGCACTATATAGACAAAATCTTTAAATGGCTGGTATTAATTTATGTACTAACCCAATCTTTTAACTTGTATATGCTGAAATTAGTCTTAGACTTTTCTTTTTCTTCGAATAAAATTTTCACCCTGATGTTTAAGTCTATCTACCGGTGACAGGGGCAACGATGAGGACATCGTAAAACTCAGGTTTGGGGGTGAGCATTGCATTTATTTTTCTGCATCATGTGTATATTCTGCATTGCATACATATTTAAAAACCCATAAAAATTGAAAAAATTTCCCAAAAATATAAAAACTTGAATGTCATGTTAGCTAGCGGGAGAACATAGATTCGCAGTCTGACGATTCAGTTGATAAGTTAGAAATAACTAAATCGTTTTCGAGAGATTGAAAACCTGAAAGATAACTACCCTTTTGTTTAACTGCAGCTAATATACGTCTTTTATATCACTCATATAAATCTACGGTAACGCCCCGGCCGTCAATCCAAGGCCAAACGCGGAACAAAAACTTTTTACGAAACTGCTGCTAACGTAGGCTTTCACCCGGATCGTTCTATTAACACTAAACTAGCTAACAACAAAAGGTTAGAATGGCTATACCGATCGATCCATGTCCTAAAGTCTTTAGCCACAATCCCTAGCTCCTCGCGGTATCTCTGATCTCGCTCGATCTCCGGTCTCCTCATCGAAGTGGCACCACATCTAGAAAACCATTTACGGGCTCCCGCTTCAAACCGAAGCAACTCGGACATGAAGTTTGCTAGCCGACATGTCCATGGTGAAGTAAAGAATGCGTGTGATAACTTTGTCTCAATACATCCATTGATTCTCAACTCATGAGATGATATGGATGGAGGTTGAAGAAGAAGCCATTGGAGTAGAATGTGAGCTCAAGAAAAAGGAAGAAGAAGAAGGGCTTTGTTATTGTGTGAGATAAAAAGGAAAGAGCACTAGAATGAAATCTCAAGAGCAAACCCCACACTTGTGGCTGCCCTCTCTATCTCCCCATCTCAATCTCACCCAATAAATCAATAAACAAGTGGACATGGCATAAAAAATAATACCATGAGTCACCAAATTGCACATGCCATATTAATTGCTCTTCATGATGACTAGCATTCACAATTTCCACTTGATTAAACATTTAAACCAAAATGTTTAATCCAAAAAGAGAATGATAACATCTAAAGTAAACTCGTGACGGATCACAAGGATATCGCTCACCTGTATATACATACCTGCATCCGCATTCCGACTGAATACGAATACAATGAGACGAAAGCAATCCAACAAATCTAATACTAGGATCCGGCTTAAACCAAAGCCCACTAGTATGATCCGTCTGATCATGATCCGTGCACAAGTGCATATATATGATCGAACCCTGTCATAAAACCATACTGCCTCTACAACGTTTCGCCCGAACTTGGGAAACTTTCTGTGGGGGACTCTAAAGACTCATCAATACGCTGGCAGTGGGTTTAACTAGAAGCACGTCAGTGGTACTAGCTGTACGTAACGGCTTCGCAGGTATTGAGCGAAAGGGAAGCTGACGAGTGAACTCATTCTGAAACCCTACTGAGCCTATTTGTGACAATCTTCGTACAGTCCGGTCTGTTCGTCTATTAGTATCGCATATCGGGCCTAGGGGAATGGTAAATGTCAGACCCCCAATAGCGGTATAAGTCGTGTCGGAGTGTAGCCCAAAACACCTTAAGAAACTACTGGAATACCTACCAGTAAATCTCAGTTGCCTTGGCCAAGGACTTTGTGTAATGGCTCTCCAGACACAGCGCGATATCAACCCCCAATACCGGGAGAGACGAATCCTGTCTAACCGCCACTGCCTCCAAGTGCTTCGAGACTGCATCCAACTACACCTGTTTGCACGACTCCTTTGAGCCGTGGTAGGGTAGCAATCAAAGAACAGTGAGAACACACTTAAGACAATGTAGCAGTGTCAAGTCAACGGACTAAGCTGTACTCATGTCACCTGGGAACTGCTCCCGACGATTGGTATAGTACCAATTAGCAATGCCCCTACGTGTCCGTCCGGTGTACTCATAACCCAATGAGCACCTGTATACATTTTAGGTGAACCAACTGACACCAATGGCTTGTGAGACCGGCCGCAGCCCCTTGTCGGGGTCTCGACTGTATACACTAGTCTACTCATGGAGTATCGATACCCAGTCTCGAAACTCCCACGACTAGGGACACTTTAAGGATGTGCTTATAGACTACCCAACTCTCACGTGTATGATCGCCATCATACTACTGGTAGTCAAACAAGATGATAAACCAGATAAACCAGTATCATATACTATCATCTCGAGTAAGACTGTTCTACCGGTATAGGTCCTCCCTCAATCATTGCAATCACATGCCTGCGATCCAATAATTGACTTGATGGCACTATAGCCAACAATCTCCCACTTGCACTTAAGGCTAATTATTGCGATGTCGCACACTCACAGCCCGTGTGATACCGAACATCCAACTCCTCTACTAATCAGTTTCATAAAGCTCGTTTGTAAAACTATTGCTTTCGAGAAATAGCCTCAGTGAGTGGATCCGCTCTGATGTTTCTTTCTATGTCTCTCTTTATCTCAAGTTCGTGGAGAAATCCATCTCTCGAAATGAGCAATACCTGTCTTAGAATATATCTAGATATCTGATTGGACCCAGTTCACATATGAACTCCAAATCCAGCAAACTTCTTAGACTGTATCGTCAACTGAATTTAATCAATATCCTGCGCCATACCTTCCTCAGTATCCGCTTGGACCACCTATCCAAACTACTACCCCTCACAGAGGAAAGTCTATAACTCTGGCAGTCACTCTGTCAACCAGGTCACCTTGAAAGCTTGGAATGATAACCGTCTCCCGAAAGAGCAACATCCACTTATGTTCTAAAACTGCTTCCGAACATTTCTACAGGATTGGATTAATATCTCAATTTATTGCATCTAGTGAAAAAACATCTGGTGTGTTATTTAACATCTCATGATTAACTCAATTTCCTATGCAAGTGATATGCCAATCATGTACATCCCTTTCCCCTTTAGTCTGTAAGACACCTTTAGAGAGGGTGACTTCATCACCTGCACGTACACTACCATACCAAGAGTCGTCCATTCTAAAACACATTTAGAATACTGTCTAAGTACCAAAATTGGGAAACTACCCAAATCAAGATCTAAAACCATAGATCTAGTAACCAGAATGCCTGATATAATATCTATATCCTTTGTAGAGAAACCACTGTATGACAACCACAGTATAACCGATCGTAGTATAGGAATGTCACTTCCTACAACTTGTATGTCATCAAATACCAGGATATCACAACCTACTACCTTCTCAACAGATCCATCCTCTATTCCGATGAAGTTAAAGCCCATGACTGTCATATCAAAAGTAGATGGTCTATCTCCGCTATATCTGCTTTAGTTTATAAACAGACATAAGCTACTTGTCCACAATACTTCCGATGCTCCCACTGACTACAACAACCCTCTGGCAGAGTCGTGTACACGTGCACTTCTAAAGCTATTTTAGAACGACGCTATACACATCCTCCTGCCGGGTCTCACAGAACAGCAGCAATGGCAAGTCTGGGTAAACAAGAACCTCCCTATCACCGTCCTTGAGGCTACCGGAGTACCTCTCGGGTGCTTGAGGTTACCCACCATATCTGCGGAGTGGCTATTGGAATGTCAAACCTGATTGAATGTTTAGGTCCTATTAAATTTTCAGTAATCGTTTGCGGTTCTGGAATCACTTCCAGTTCTACCATACTACCACTACTGTTTTCTGAAAAAAATCCATTTTACTAAAACTGTGGCGAGTCAAGAACAATATAACCATTGATATTCCAGATGGTAGAAAGTCAACCCTCGTCATAGCCTGGGCCAACCCGCAAACTGCCATTACAGAAAACGTGTATTGAGTTATCCAGAGTCTGGTTTTAATCATAAGCCGGACAACTCCCCGTACCTTAACATCGTTAAGATATGAACCATTCTATATCCAATATAGAAACTTTGGCACTTATTTAATTGGAACCAGAGTCTAATCATGCAGCTGTATCCAGTGCATATCAACTTAATGGAGAGAGGCTGATCAGCATTACTCAACTTAGGAATACATCCAATTATGAGTAACCTGAAAGAGAAACAAGTTTCTCAAAACCATTACTATCAACTGAATACCAATCATAACCATCTACATCTTCGATCTCTTTGAAGAATCCCGATACTTGCGATACCTGGTTCTCTACTTTATTCTTATACCCACAACTTCTCAAAACATAGACCTTGTATTTCTACGAAACACTTATCTAAAAAGTCCATTTTCCTAAAACTGTGGTGAGTCAAGAACAATATCACTATTGATCTTCCAGATGGTAGAAAGTTAACCCTCGTCATAATCCGGGTTAACCCACAAACAGCCATTACAGAAACGTGCCTTGAGTTATCCAGAGTCTGGTTTTAAGCATAAGCCGAACAATTCTATATACCTTAACATCATTAAGATATGATCTATTCTATATACAATATAGAAACAGAGGCACTGATTTAATTGGAACCAGATTCAAATCATGCAGCTGTCTCCAGTGCATGTCAACTAAATGGAAAGAAGCCAATCGGCATTACTCAATTAAGAGTGCATCCAATTATGAGTAACCTGAAAAAGAGAAGCAAGTTCTCAAAATCATTACTATCGACTGAATACCAAACACAAGTATCTACATCTCCGATTACCTTGAAGAATCCTGATACTTGTAACACATGGTTCTCTACTTTACTCTTATAGCTATAACTTCTCAAAACTTAGACCTTGTATTTCTACGAAACACTTGTCTAAAAACTAAAGAAGTCACAAATAAATAGAATAGAGTATGAGGACCAACCCCTCTGTCCTAATGGACACCGGACAACATACAATACTTTGTATAAGTCCCCTGAGTTTAACAACTCAAAACCCTATGCGTCATAGGTTGAAAACTGTACTATGGTTATGAAGAATTACACCGCTGTCGAATGCTCCTTACCTAACCATCAACTGATATAGGTAAATGTCATGGACATAATTTCAAAAAGTAATATCTCACTTTATAAAATAAACGTACAGATATATCAGTTTGAAATTGGTGCATAACAACGGATATTCAAAACCAAATATTTGACATCCGGCAAAAACCCAGGCGATTTCCTCAAATATCACCAATTACGACGAATCCCGATATAATGAGGATGATCACCTAATTCCCAATAACTTACTCCCACTCATCATCTGTAAAACCATACAGATGTGAGAATCATACCTGGTAAATACATACCCTGGAGTAATGATCTAATTGGGAAATCAGTTTTCAATTAATAACGCATAGTGAAACTGAAACATGAATATGTTTTGAAGGGGTATCCGAGTATTCCTAGTAATTCCTCTTCCATTATCCAGATTCATGACTGTAGCCATATATTTTCTTGCCATCTCTCCAAATCCCTTTATTTGTCTTTACTCATTACCTTCTGTGCACCATCGTTAGGTTAAATGGTTTTCTTCCTTTCCTACCATTCGGCACCAGACTATGGTTTGGAAGAAGACTATCCAATAAGTGTAATAGGTATACTGTCTTAATCCTAGGAGCACTCGCAACCTGAGAGAAGATAAAGATAAAAGACAACTAAATAAACCTTATACCTATTTCTCATGAACCGGAATCCATCCTCGAACTGGAACAAGTTCCTTAGAGTTCGTATATAACCATATGATTGATTTATCCAATGGAAGTGTATATTCGCAGTAATACGGGGTGTTCTGGAGAAATGCAAAGGTGAAGTAGAAGTGGCGATGAAATATGTGGTTTGGTCGTGAATGATGGCAGTCGCTATTTACTTTGCCCTCTTTCTAATCCCTTTATTTGTCTTTACTTATTACCTTATGTACACCATATTTAGGCTAATTGGTTTTCTTCATTCCCTACCTTTTGGCACCTTCCTATGGTTTGGAAGAAGATTATCCAATAAGCATAATAGGTATACCCTCTCCTAATCCTAGGAGCCCTCATGATTTGAGAGAAGGTAAAGGGAAAAGACGACTGAATAGTCCTATTCATTTTCTACAGAACTGGAATCCATCCTCGAATCTGGAACAAGTTCTTTCGAGTTCTTATGTGACTATACGATGGATTTATCCAATGGAAGTGGATGTTCATAGTGATACGGGGTGTTCTAGAGAAATGGAAAGAGTAAAAGAAGGAGTGGCAATGATGTATGCTACTCAGACAATCCAAAAGCCAGTGTTTTAAGAAAGTTCGATTAACTTGGTCACTGAGTCATAGTCTAGGGTCAGGACATGGTCGCTGTCAAAGAGAGAGAGAGAGAAAGAAACACTCAGCGTGCACTCTAACCTAGATCAGAATGGTTAATCACTTTATCTAATCAGGATGTCTCCGACTGTATCCTCAAATTCTCCTCCAAACCTGAAAGAAGAATTAGTCGAGATCACCCGAAGAGTATACCAACTCATCAGTGGGAATCGGGATCCAACTATCATCGCATGATAACGTGATGGAATCCACTCACGTTATCACACTCCAGAAGTTATGCACATGCCTGGCAAGTTTCAGTTTCTTTAAAAACTCCCGATGTGATTTTTACCCCATGCTCTTATGACCTTAACGAAGGCCAACATATCATAAGTCACATATCAAGTTCTACCCGTCATCATCCAGGTTAATTTGAACCCACCCGTACATACCCTTGACGAAGGCCAAAATAGTAGTACGACTGTCCCAAACCAACGCATCTATCTATGCAACAAAAAAGTAACAAATAACTACCATACATTATGCCTTACGAAGGCCAACATACATAGCATGAATACTAAGTGCTACCAGTCTGAAATGAAGGAGGGCTACGAATGGTTTTTGGCAGAAAACTTTTAATGTAATGAACTTGATATCATTGAAGGAACCGGATAGCTTTTTATAAATATATAGTTGCGAAAATCTTTGCTAAAGAGGTCACTCCCGGTGAAAGGATCTCGGCTCTTTCCCCATAGAATGAGGTGCAGGATATTCCAACTGAATACCACGATGCAAAGCAAAATGTAATCGACTATAGTGAAGTTATTACTGTTAGTGTATACGCCCTAGAGGCCATTACTGTATCATACTAGTTTGTATATTACTTAATGGAAGCTTGGGATATTCACCTTGTATTGACATTCTTGCTCAAAATAGTAGTATGCCACTTGGTTTGTTTCTGCTTTAATGTGTGCATGTGTTTCTTTTAGCATATCGCCTTTACACATTAGTGGAGCCCTTAGGATCTTTACTTGATTACCAGCGTTGTGGTGCCAGTCACACTCGTGGGGACTGGGTAATCCATAAGCACATCCTTATGCAGGTCCCTAGTCACAGGACTATCGAGACAGGGCATCGATACTCCGGAGTAGACTAGCGTATGCGCTTCTCATCCCAGCTTGGGAGACGGTCTGTCCCACAGCCGTCAGTACGTCGTACTTGAGATAGTATGCGGGTGCTCGTTAGGTTACGAGTACACTGGATAGGACTCGTCGGGAACTGTTGGTTGGTATTATACCTATCGTCAGTTATCAGTTCCCAGGTGACATGAGTACAGCTTAGTCCGTTGACTTGACACTGTCACTTCGCCTCGAGTGTGTTCCCACTGTTCTTAGATTGCTACCCTACCATGGCTCAAAGGAGTCGTGCAAACAGATAGCAGTTGGGTGCAGTCCCGAAGTATTTGGAGGCAGTGACGGTTAGACAGGATTCGTCTCTCCCGGTATTGGGGGTTGATATCGCGCTGTGTCTAGGAGAGCCATTACACAAAGTCCTTGGCCAGGGCAAGCGAGATAGACTGGTAGGTTTCCAGTGTTATCTCAGGGTGTTCTGGGCTACACTCCGACACGACTTGTACCGCTATTAGGGGACTGTCGTTTACCGCCCCCCTAGGCCCGCCATGCGATGTTCTTAGACGAACAGACCGGACTGTACGGAGACTGTCACATTCAGGCTCAGTAGGAGTTCAGATGGGTTTACCTCGTCAGTCTTCTTATCGGCATCTACCTCGGGACTGTTGCGTACAGCTAGTGCCGCTTGCGGTCTGTGGTTAAACCCACTTCCAGCATAGTGTCGAGTCTTTAGAGTCCCACACAGAGGGTTATTCGCCTTTAGGCAAAACGAGTAGAGGTCGCATAGTTTTGCGACGGGGTTCATTCATATCCGCGCACTTGTGCACGTTTGGTGTCCGAACAGCTTATACTAGCGGGCTTTGGTTTAAGCCAGATCCTAGTATATAGTTTGGGTTTGGTTTTATCTCTTTGTATTCGTATTCCTCGGAACACGGATACGGGTGTGTATGCACAGTTGACTGAGGCAGAGGCAGAGGACTTTCATTAGGGTTGATGACCATTGTCATTTTCTTAACCCTAATGTTTATGTGTGAAATATGATTATTAATATTAGTTAATTATAATTGTGTTATGGTTAGGGTTGTTGACCATTTGACCATGGTTGACTTGTTGACCTATGTTGACATATTGACCATCATCATTTCATATGAAATATGCTCTTTGATTCTTACAAAAGTAATTAATGTGAAATGATAATGGTCATTTCAGGATTAACCATCACAATTATCTTTAGCTAATTATTTATTTATCATAATTCACATATATGTGAGAAGGTTGGCTTATTCTTCTCACTTTATCATTCTCATTCTCTCTCATCCTCTTCCTCTCTCTCAAAGCTCTCCCCTATCATGAGTTGAGAACCATTTGAGCTTGAGATAAAACCCTCAAAATTACTCTCTAGTCTTTCTAAGGTTCTAGGTTTAGCACACCAAGCACCTTAGATACTTCTAGTTTGAGGTTGGAGCCAAAGGTAGAGGCCCTCGGGTGGATCTTTCTTGGGCAAGAGAAGACGACGAGGAGAACCCGTTCATCCCACTCCAAGGAGCAAGAAGAGAAGAACTTCAAGACTTAGGTATAACCCCTTAATCGAGTAGCTAACTCTTTTAGCTTGGTAGTTAGTTTATGTTTAGCAAAGATCCCTCCTTTTGTGTAGTCCATGTTGCCTAGTGTTGTAAAAATCAATTTTTTCATAACGTTTCCGCCTCCCCGTAAGCACCGGGGTGGGCAACGTGGACTTACAGTGGTATCAGAGCTTAGCTAAACTCAAACTAACTAGTTAGCAAAGTATCTAGAACTTCGATCGGAAAAAATCGCAAAACACGTTTTCTAAAACCCAAGTTTCTGCCGAATTTTATTTCTGTTCTAAAAATAATAAATCATACACTAAAAATCGGCTCCTGGTTTTTACAGAACACCCAAGAAAAACGAACCAGCGAGTCAACCAACTCACCGCGGAACCGCGGCAAGAGCATCACCGCGGAACCGCGGCAAGAGCATGCTCTTGCCGCGGATCCGCGGCCGAGTTGACTCGGCCGTGGGTTGTTTTTCCTGTAGTGTTCTTCTGTTGCTGTTTTGGGATTTTTAGGATGGTTTGTTTCTGCCCAGAATTTTCAGAGAACAAGTTAGTTTTTAGGGTGGTCACAAATCCGTATTTTGATCGAACTTCTTTACACTTTGGCTAATGGGTTATATCTGTGATGTGATATATGTATTGAACGTCTGCTAATCGCTATACGTCGATTAGTAAGGGTTATACATATCTGTGATCTGTAATGTTGATCGTTTGTGTATATGAATTCGTTGGATTGTCGCGGATGAATGGCCGGGGGGTTGTGAGATGAGAGTTTTCTTATTCTTTCAATTCATGTAATATGTAAATTGTTGAAATATTATTTATATGGCCGCACAACCGGGATGGGGTTATAGCAGTCATTGTATAATTTCTTTTACTGTTTTTTCTCCTAGGATAGACCCAAGGTGGGGTGCACAAACTACCGGGTATCTCGAAGTGCCGAGTGGCCTACTCACGGTGTTGAGGGAGGTTGCTTCGCTTCGGGTACTTGGCGGGTAGTTTGCCGCACCCGTAGGGGTCTAGGGTAGGGTTTGGCTATTCATCGCGACCGTGTAATCCGTTCTTCGTTACAGGCTCGTACGGAGTGCGGATTCCTAGTATATCCAATGTGTTCATCTGTGATCTGGAATGGCTATCATTGCATGTGACGAATGTGGATATATCTATATATATGATATCTATTTAGGCGTTGCTTATGTTTTGCATCCGCGCTAGTCCAGCCTCCGCTCTGTCGTTAGTTAAGTAACCTAACGGGTGATGACGGGACCCCGTGGCGAATGCGGATGGCATAAGAGTACGTCATATTTTCGTTGTTTTCTGCAATGGTAGGATTAATTAATGGGACGCATTAAAATTAGTGCAAGAAAAATAAACCAAGTATAAGTCGTTGGAACACTTTCAAAACCACTCGGTTATTTTCAAAACCAAATTTTAAATGCGGAGCTTGAACCACTCCTTTTGAAAGCTATCTCGTTCCTTCGATTATATCAAGTTCACTACGTTCACGGTTTCGCCAAAACCATTCGTAGCCCTCCGTCGTTTCACATGAATGGTCAATAGTATTCAAGCTATGTATGTTGGCCAAAGTCAAGGCATAGTGATTGGTAGCTATTGGGTATTCATGTGCAGCATAGATAGATGTGTTGGTTTGGGACAGTCGTACTGCCATGCTGGCCAAAGTCAAGGGTAGGTACGGGTGGGTTCAAATTAACCTGGAGAATGACGGGTAGAACTTGACATGTGACTTATGATATGTTGGCCAAAGTCAAGGTCATAAGAGCATGGGGCAAAAACCACATCGGGAGTTTCAAAAGAAACTGAAACTTGCTAGCACTGCATACCATTTGGAGTGTGATGATTCTGGTAGGATTCCTTCAGTTTTGTCACACGATGATATTTGGATCCCGATCCTACTGTGAGTATATGCTACTCCTCCGGAACTTTCTCACTTAACGATCAATGCTATAAACCAAGTAGGTGTCTAGAAAGGTGTTAGCGGGACTACGCCCACAGGGAAAAGAGGTTATTTAATTAAAGAACTTCGCAAAAGCGTTGGAAAACCTCCCTCGAAGTACTGACACTGGCCTGGCTGAACGGTTAAGCAAGAATTGTACGGTGAGATTGATCCCGACTAATTCTTCCTTTATGGTTTGAGGAGGGATTCGAGAGACAGTGGGAGCCATCCTGTTTAGACAAATTAAAAACCACTCTAAACTTGCAAGAGCATCATGCTAAAGTGTTTCTTCTCTCTCTCCTAATTGTAGCGACCAAATATCATGACTGGACTTAAGTTACTACTAGATAAAAAATACTGACAGGGACAAACTACAAAGATTGGCTCAGGAATGTCAAAATGGCAATCACTTATGACAAGTTGGGGTATCTTCTTACCACCAAAGCTCCCCCTGTCCCAGGTCCCAAAACCAGCGTCGTGGGTAAGGAAATCCGTAAGACCTGGGAAATCGACTGCACGAAGGCCAAGTGCCTCGTGCTTGCCTCTATGGACAACGAACATCAGAGGAGGCACGAGAATATGGACCTCGAATCCATATTTCTCCATAAAAAAGAACTGTATGGAGAGCAATCCCGTATCTCCAGATACGAAGTGTCGAAAAAGCTGTTTTCGGCGAGATTGGTCGTCGGATCATCGGTAGCGGAACACGTGCTTTAGATGATTGGCTACATAGAGGAGCTCGCGGACCTTGGGACCACGTTGGAGAATGAGCTCTATACGGACTTGATTCTCCAGTCCCTTCCTTCCACTTACGCCCAGTTTATCCTGAATTTCAACTTGCAAGAAAAGGACGTTGAACTTTCAGAACTCCTCAACATGCTGAGGAGTGCAGAGGGCACCCTACAGAAAGGTAGGGAAACATCCACTTTGTTTGTAGGAGGATCTTCCTCTTCTAGGTCCAAGACGAAAGCCAAGGGAAAGAAGAAGAAAACCCCCGCCAAACCAAGGGGCGGTGTTAGTAAAGCGGATACGAAGGGAAAGGCAAAGGCAACAAAGGTAGCGGGAAAGCTTGTGGATAAGGAAGAGTGCTTTTACCGTCACAAGAGTGGACACTGGAAGAAAGATTGCAGGGCTTGGAAGGCCAGAAACCAGGATCTGAAGCCAGTTGCGGCTTCAGCTTCAGGTGTGTATGTTATTGAAAACTGTCTATCAATAAACTCCACTTCCTGCGTATTGGATACCGGATCAGGATCTCATATCTGTAATTCTTTGCAGGCATTGAGAAAGCATAGGGTTTTGAGGGCAGGTGATATGACCCTCAGAGTTGCAAACGGAGCTAGCATGGATGCTGAGGCCGTGGGGGACTATCACCTGGGAATGTCAGATGGACATGTTTTGGTTTTACGTAATTGCTTTTTTGTACCCAATGCAACTTGTAATATAATTTCTGTATCTTTAATATCTAAAGAAGGTTATGAATTTGCGTTTGTAAGTAATGTTGTAAACATTCACCTTAATCAAGTTCTGATTGGGTCAGGTACATTAAGCAATGGTATATACGTATTAAACCAACCACAGATTTTCAATGTCCAGAATACATAGAAAAGAAAGTCTCCGGAAACAAATCAGGCTTTCTTATGGCATTGTAGACTTGGTCACATCAATGAGAGAAGGTTGACGAAGTTACATACAGAAGGATATTTGGATCCGTTCGAATATCAATCATATGTAACTTGTCAATCCTGTCTCAAAGGAAAGATGACAAAGACTCCGTTCACTGGACACAGAATAAGAGCGAGCGAGTTTTTGGGACTCGTACACAGCGAGGTGTGCGGTCCAATGTCTACGCATGCACGAAGCGGTTATTCTTACTTCATTACTTTTACGGATGACTTTTCAAGGTACGGATATGTCTTCTTAATGAAACATAAATCCGAAGCCTTTGGAAAATTCCAGGAATATAAGAATGAAGTAAAAAAACAAACATGCAAAAGTATCAAGACACTGAGATCTGATCGAGGTGGTGAATACTTGAGTGCCGAGTTCCTGGATTACTTAAAAGAGAATGGAATTCTCTCTCAGCTTACTCCTCCATATATTCCGCAACATAACGGTGTATCGGAGAGACGGAACCGAACCCTTTTGGATATGGTACGGTCCATGATGAGTAATGCTGAGTTACCGCGATCATTCTGGGGATATGCACTAGAATCAGCTGCATACCTTTTGAACCGAGTTCCAACTAAGACTGTGCCTCCTACACCATATCAGATGTGGTGTGGGAAGAGACCCTATCTTAATCACATTAAGAAATGGGGATGTCCAGCTTTTGTCAAAAAGCAGCATGCGGACAAACTCGAGGCACGTTCAGTACAGTGCAAGTTTGTGGGATATCCAAAGAACTCCAAGGGATATTTCTTTTATTGCGAAGAGGAACAAAAGGTTTTTGTTTCTCGTCATGCCCACTTCTTGGAAACTCAGTTTTTGGAAAATCAGATAAGTAGGAGTGCAATAGAACTGGAAGAAATTCCAGAACCATGAGCTATTACTGAAAGCTTAGTAGAACCAGAGGGTTCGAAAGATCAGGCATTCCTGCGCCGCTCCGCAGAAGTAGTAGGCAGTCTCATCCGCCCGAGAGATACTACGGTTTTCTCATAGACGGGGTAGAGAGGATTGCATCATTGATAGTGATGAGCCGACTAGCTTCCAGCAGGCCATTCAGAGCGTTGACTCAGTAAAATGGCTGGATGCAATGCGGACCGAGATGGAGTCCATGTACACCAACAAAGTATGGACGTTGGACGTTGCTCCAGATGGGGTAAAACCCGTAGGATGCAAGTGGATCTTCAAAAGGAAGATTGGTGTAGATGGACAGGTTGAGACCTATAAAGCTAGACTTGTTGCAAAGGGTTTTCATCAAAGACCTGGTTTGGACTATGACGAAACCTTTTCTCCAGTGGCTATGCTGAAATCCATTCGGATCCTTCTTGCCATTGCTGCCTTCCATGATTATGAGATATGGCTGATGGACGTAAAGACCGCTTTTCTAAATGGAAATTTAGAGGAGTGTGTCTATATGGACCAGCCAGAGGGTTTCATTCAGAGTGGGAGCAGCGGAAAGGTGTGTAAGTTGCTTAAGTCCATTTATGGACTAAAGCAGGCATCGCGGAGTTGGAACATCTGTTTTGATGAGACGGTCAAAGAATTTGGCTTTATCAAAAATCCAGATGAACCATGCATCTATAGTAGATTTGTAACAAGAACTGTAGTATTCCTCATTTTATACGTGGATGACATTCTCTTGATAGGAAATGACATTCCTATGCTACAATCTGTCAAAGGATTCTTGTCACACAGGTTCTCCATGAAAGACCTGGGTGATGCCTCTTACATTCTGGGGATCTGGATCTATCGTGACAGATCCAAGAGGATATTAGGACTTTCACAGTCCAGGTACATCGACACCATACTGATAAGATTCAGTATGGAAGATTCCAAGCGCGGTAATCTACCGGCTTGTCACGGGATCACCCTCTCCAAAGAGATGTCTCCCAAGACTGATTTGGAAATGGATCGCACGTCTATTATACCCTACGCTTCTACGGTAGGCTCTATAATGTATGCGATGTTGTGTACCAGACCAGATGTAGCTTATGCACTGAGTGTGGTAAGCCGGTATCAGTCAAACCCTGGGGAGAAACACTGGATAGCGGTAAAGAACATTCTCAAGTACCTGAGAAGGACTAAGGAGATGTTCTTGGTGTATGGCGGAAAAGACCTCCAGATCGAGGCCTTTGCTGACTCCAGCTTCCAGAGTGACAAGGATGATTCCAAGTACATGTCGGGTTATATCTTTACCCTCTATGGAGGGGCGGTGTGTTGGAAGAGTTCCAAACAGGAAACCGTTGCTGACTCGACGATGGAAGCGGAATATATCGCTGCTGCTGATGCCGCAAAAGAAGCCGTATGGATAAGGAAGTTCCTAACAGAACTTCAGGTGGTTCCGTCCATTGTTGATCCAATACCTCTGTATTGCGGCAACAATAGGGCTATAGCTTTAGCGAAGGAACCCAGGTCCCATCAGAAGTCCAGACACATCTTGAGGCGGTATCACCTGATCAGGGAGATCGTGGGTCGCCAGGAGATCGAGGTTCGGAGAGTTGCTACGGAAGATAACACTGCTGATCCATTCACGAAGGCCTTACCCTAGACTCAGTTCGAGCAGCTGATCGAGATGATAGGTCTTCGATACGCCAGTACATGGCCTTAATGCAAGTGGGAGATTGTTAGTGTATAAGCCCTAGAGGCCATTACTGTATCATACTAGTTTGTATATTACTTAATGGAAGCTTGGGATATTCACCTTGTATTGACATTCTTGATCAAAATAGTAGTATGCTACTTGGTTTGTTTCTGCTTTAATGTGTGCATGTGTTTCTTTTAGCATATCGCCTTTACACATTAGTGGAGCCCTTAGGATCTTTGCTTGATTACCAGCGTTGTGGTGGCAGTCACACTCGTGGGGGCTGGGTAATCCATAAGCACATCCTTATGCAGGTCCCTAGTCGCAGGACTATCGAGACAGGGCATCGATACTCCGGAGTAGACTAGCGTACGCGCTTCTCATCCCAGCTTGGGAGACGGTCTGTCCCACAGCCGTCAGTACGTCGTACTTGAGATAGTATGCGGGTGCTCGTTAGGTTACGAGTACACTGGACAGGACTCGTCGGGAACTGTTGGTTGGTATTATACCTATCGTCAGTTATCAGTTCTCAGGTGACATGAGTACAGCTTAGTCCGTTGACTTGACACTGTCACTTCGCCTCGAGTGTGTTCCCACTGATCTTAGATTGCTACCCTACCACGGCTCAAAGGAGTCGTGCAAACAGGTAGCAGTTGGGTGCAGTCCCGAAGCATTTTGAGGCAGTGACGGTTAGACAGGATTCGTCTCTCCCGATATTGGGGGTTGATGTCGCGTTGTGTCTAGGAGAGCCATTACACAAAGTCCCTGGCCAGGGCAAGTGAGATAGACTGGTAGGTTTCCATTGTTATCTCAGGGTGTTCTGGGCTACACTCCGACACGACTTGTACCGCTATTAGGGGACTGACGTTTACCGCCCCCTTAGGCCCGCCATGCGATGTTCTTAGATGAACTGACCAGACTGTACGGAGACTGTCACATTCAGGCTCAGTAGGAGTTCAGATGGGTTTACCTCGTCAGTCTTTTTATCGGCATCTACCTGGGGACCGTTACGTACAGCTAGTGCCGCTTGCGGTCTGTGGTTAAACCCACTGCCAGCGTAGTGTCGAGTCTTTAGAGTCCCACACAGAGGGTTATTCGCCTTTAGGCAAAACGAGTAGAGGTCGCATGGTTTTGCGACGGGGTTCGTTCACATCCGCGCACTTGTGCACGTTTGGTGTCCGGACAGCTTATACTAGCGGGCTTTGGTTTAAGCCGGATCCTAGTATATGGTTTGGGTTTGGTTTTATCTCTTTGTATTCGTGTTCCTCGGAACACGGATACGGGTGTGTATGCACAGTTGACTGAGGCAGAGGCAGAGGACTTTCATTAGGGTTGATGACCATTGTTATTTTCTTAACCCTAATGTTTATGTGTGAAATATGATTATTAATATTAGTTAATTATAATTGTGTTATGGTTGGGGTTGTTGACCATTTGACCATGGTTGACTTGTTGACCTATGTTGACATATTGACCATCATCATTTCATATGAAAGATGCTCTTTGATTCTTGCAAAAGTAATTAATGTGAAATGATAATGGTCATTTCAAGATTAACCATCACAATTATCTTTAGCTAATTATTTATTTATCATAATTCACATATATGTGAGAAGGTTGGCTTATTCTTCTCACTTTATCATTCTCATTCTCTCTCATCCTCTTCCTCTCTCTCAAAGCTCTCCACTCTCATGAGTTGAAAACCATTTGAGCTTGAGATAAAACCCTCAAAATTACTCTCTACTCTTTCTAAGGATCTAGGTTTAGCACACCAAGCACCTTAGTTACTTCTAAATTGTGGTTGGAGCCAAAGGTAGAGGCCCTCGGGTGGATCTTTCTTCGGCAAGAGAAGGCGACGAGGAGAACCCGTTCATCCCACTCTAAGGAGCAAGAAGAGAAGGACTTCAAGACTTAGGTATAACCCCTTAACCGAGTAGCTAACTCTTTTAGCTTGGTAGTTAGTTTATGTTTAGCAAAGATCCCTCCTTTTGTGTAGTCCATGTTGCCTAGTGTTGTAAAAATCGATTTTTTCATAACGTTTCCGCCTCCCCGTAAGCACCGGGGTGGGCAACGTGGACTTACAGTGGTATCAGAGCCTAGCTAAATTCAAACTAACTAGTTAGCAAAGTATCTAGAACTTCGATCGGAAAAAATCGCAAAACACGTTTTCTAAAACCCAAGTTTCTGCCGATTTTTATTTCTGTTCTAAAAATAATAAATCATACACTAAAAATCGGCTCAGGGTTTTTACAGAACACCCAAGAAAAACGAACCAGCAAGTCGACCAACTCACCGCAGAACCGTGGCAAGAGCATGCTCTTGCCGCGGATCCGCGGCCGAGTTGACTCGGCCGTGTGTTGTTTTTCCTGCAGTGTTCTTCTGTTGCTGTTTTAGCATTTTTAGGATGGTTTGTTTCTGCCCAGAATTTCCAGAGAACAAGTTAGTTTTTGGGGTGGTCACAAATCCGTATTTTGATCGAACTTCTTTACACTTTAGCTAATGGGTTATATCTGTGATGTGATATATGTATTGAACGTCTTCTAATCGCTATACGTCGATTAGTGGGGGTTATACATATAAGTGATCTGTAATGTTGATGGTTTGTGTATATGAATTCGTTGGATTGTCGCGGATGAATAGCCGCGGGGTTGTGTGATGAGAGTTTTCTTATTCTTTCAATTCATGTAATATGTAAATTGTTGTAATATTATTTATATAGCCGCACAACCGGGATGGGGTTGTAGCCGTGATTGTATAATTTCTTTTACTGTTTTTTCTCCTAGGATAGACCCAAGGTGGGGTGCACAAACTACCAGGTATTTCGAAGTGCCGAGTGGCCTACTCACGGTGTTGAGGGAGGTTGCTTCGCTTCGGGTACTTGACGGGTAGTTTGCCGCACCCGTAGGGGTCTAGGGTGGGGTTTGGCTATTCATCGCGACCATGCAATCCGTTCTTCGTTACAGGGTCGTACGGAGTGCGGATTCCTAGTATATCCAATGTGTTCATCTGTGATCTGGAATGGCTATCATTGCATGTGACGAATGTGGATATATCTATATATATGATATCTATTTAGGCGTTGCTTATGTTTTGCATCCGCGCTAGTCCAGCCCCCGCTCTGTCGTTAGTTAAGTAACCTAACGGGTGATGACGAGACCCCGTGGCGAATGCGGATGGCATAAGCGTACGTCATATTTTCGTTGTTTTCTGCAATGGTAGGATTAATTGATGGGACACATTAAAATTAATGCAAGAAAAATAAACCAAGTAAAAGTCGTTGGAACACTTTCAAAACCACTCGGTTCTTTTCAAAACCAAATTTTAAATGCGGAGCTTGAACCACTCCTTTTGAAAGCTATCTCGTTCCTTCGATTATATCAAGTTCACTACGTTCACGGTTTCACCAAAACCATTCGTAGCCCTCCGTCGTTTCACATGAATGGTCAATAGTATTCAAGCTATGTATGTTGGCCAAAGTCAAGGCATAGTGATTGGTAGCTATTGGGTATTCATGTGCAGCATAGATAGATGTGTTCGTTTGGGACAGTCGTACTGCCATGTTGGCCAAAGTCAAGGGTAGGTACGGGTGGGTTCAAATTAACCTGGAGAATGACGGGTAGAACTTGACATGTGACTTATAATATGTTGGCCAAAGTCAAGGTCATAAGAGCATGGGGCAAAAATCCACATCGGGAGTTTCAAAAGAAACTGAAACTTGCTAGCGCTGCATACCATTTGGAGTGTGATGATTCTGGTAGGATTCCTTCAGTTTTGTCACACGATGATATTTGGATCCCGATCCTACTGTGAGTATATGCTACTCCTCCGGAACTTTCTCACTTAACGATCAATGCTATAAACCAAGTAGGTGTCTAGAAAGGTGTTTGCGGGGCTACGCCCACAGGGAAAAGAGGTTATTTAATTAAGGAACTTCGCGAAAGCGTTGGAAAACCTCCCTCGAAGTACCGACACTGGCCTGGCTGAACGGTTAAGCAAGAATTGTATGGTGAGATTGATCCCGACTAATTCTTCCTTTATGGTTTGAGGAGGGATTCGAGAGACAGTGGGAGCCATCCTGTTTAGACAAATTAAAAACCACTCTAAACTTGCAAGAGCATCATGCTAAAGTGTTTTTTCTCTCTCTCCTAATTGCAACGACCAAATATCATGACTAGACTTAAGTTACTACTAGATAAAAACATACTGACAGGGCCAAACTACAAAGATTGGCTCAGGAATGTCAAAATGGCAATCACTTATGATAAGTTGGGGTATCTTCTTACCACCAAAGCTCCCCCTGTCCCAGGTCCCAAAACCAGCGTCGTGGATAGGGAAATCCGTAAGACCTTGGAAATCGACTGCGCGAAGGCCAAGTGCCTCGTGCTTGCCTCTATGGACAATGAACATCAGAGGAGGCATGAGAATATGGACCTCGAATCCATATTTCTCCATACAAAAGAACTGTATGGAGAGCAATCCCGTATCTCCAGATACGAAGTGTCGAAAATGCTGTTTTCGGCGAGATTGGCTGTCGGATCATCGGTAGCGGAACACGTGCTTAAGATGATTGGTTACATAGAGGAGCTCACGGACCTTGGGACCACGTTGGAGAATGAGCTCTATACGGACTTGATTCTCCAGTCCCTTCCTTCCACTTACGCCCAGTTTATCCTGAACTTCAACTTGCAAGAAAAGGAAGTTGAACTTTCAGAACTCCTCAACATGCTGAGGAGTGCATAGGGCACCCTACAGAAAGATAGGGCAACATCCACTTTGTTTGTAGGAGGATCTTCCTCTTCTCGGTCTAAGGCGAAAGCCAAGGGAAAGAAGAAGAAAACCCCCGCCAAACCAACGGGCGGTGTTAGTAAAGCGGATACGAAGGGAAAGGCAAAGGCAACAAAGGTAGCGGGAAAGCTTGTGGATAAGGAAGAGTGCTTTTACCGTCATAAGAGTGGACACTGGAAGAAAGATTGCAGGGCTTGGAAGGCCAGAAACCAGGATCTGAAGCAAGTTGCGGCTTCAGCTTCAAGTGTGTACGTTATTGAAAACTGTCTATCAATAAACTCTACTTCCTGGGTATTGGATACCGGATCATGATCTCATATCTTTAATTCTTTGCAGGCATTGAGAAAGCATAGGGTTTTGAGGGCAGGTGATATGACCCTCAGAGTTGCAAACGGAGCTAGCATGGATGCTGAGGCCGTGGGGGACTATCACCTGGGAATGTCAGATGGACATGTTTTGGTTTTACGTAATTGCTTTTTTGTACCCAATGCAACTTGTAATATCATTTCTGTATCTTTAATATCTAAAGAAGGTTATGAATTTGCGTTTGTAAGTAATGTTGTAAACATTCACCTTAATCAAGTTCTGATTGGGTCAGGTACATTAAGCAATGGTATATACGTATTAAACCAACCACATATTTTCAATGTCCAGAATACACACAAAAGAAAGTCTCCAAAAACAAATCAGGCTTTCTTATGGCATTGTAGACTGGGTCACATCAATGAGAGAAGGTTGACGAAGTTACATACAGAAGGATATTTGGATCCGTTCGAATATCAATCATATGCAACTTGTCAATCCTGTCTCAAAGGAAAGATGACAAAGACTCCGTTCACTGGACACGGAATAAGAGCGAGCGAGTTTTTGGGACTCGTACACAGCGAGGTGTGCGGTCCAATGTCTACGCATGCACGAAACGGTTATTCTTACTTCATTACTTTTACGGATGACTTTTGAAGGTACGGATATGTCTTTTTAATGAAACATAAATCCGAAACCTTTGGAAAATTTCAGGAATATAAGAATGAAGTAGAAAAACAAACAGGTAAAAGTATCAAGACACTGAGATCTGATCGAGGTGGTGAATACTTGAGTGCCGAGTTCCTGGATTACTTAAAAGAGAATGGAATTCTCTCTCAGCTTACTCCTCCAGACACTCCGCAATATAACGGTGTATCGGAGAGACGGAACCGAACCCTATTGGATATGGTACGGTCCATGATTAGTAACGCTGAGTTACCGCGATCATTCTGAAGATATGCACTAGAATCAGCTGCTTACCTTTTGAACCGAGTTCCAACTAAGACTGTGCCTACTACACCATATCGCATTTGCCACTGGGTCCCGTCATCATCCGTTAGGTTACTTAACTAACGAAAGAGCGGGGACTGGACTAGCGCGGGTGTAAAACATATACGACACCTACTAGTATATATATCAATATATAATAATCGCTCCAGGCGTGATAAATGCAATATCAAAGAAAAGTAATAAGCATCACAGAACAATTCAGATAATCTGGGAGCCCCGGGTTTCCTTTGAGCCACAAGTGAAACCCGACATTCCCATGGTCGTGTGGATAGCTTGTGCAATGAAAACCTAGACCCCTACGAGTGCGTCAAGTTACCCGCCAAAACCTGAAGCGAGGCAGCCCCTTTCAACAAAGTGAATGGACCACCCAGCACTTCACGGAATCCGGTAACTTGAGCACCCCTCCTTGGGTCAACCTATAGCCCCTACGAGTGCGATGAATAGCCCGTCAATTCTAGAGTGAAGCCCCCTCCGTCTCAAAGCCATGAGATGCGGGACCGTTTCCCTCTAGAACCTGGCCATCCGTGCACTCCACCGCGGGGTAATCCTAGTACAGAAAAGAAAAATATGTACAACGGTGACATCGACCTTAACCCGGTCGTGCACCAAAAGAATAATATACAAACAGGCAGTGACGGCAGTCCACATATCGGACGCTCGCCCCGCAATATCAAATGTACAAATAAAACTGAACTGTACAAACATTTCACACAAGCTATCCACCACGACAAATCCGCAACATCACAGCACAACACAGAACATCAACGTGAATGTAACGTTCACAAACCCGGCTAAAAGAGCTATAGCAATCAGACAAGATTTACCGCTCGAATGACATTCACGGTCGCAGATAGAAATGTAATGCACTGTAAAATACCCAATTAAAATTTCGATCGAGTAAACTTTTCCAAATAGGCCCCAAATGCAAATCCAGCACTCAAACAAATCTGGGCCAAAACTATATATCAAAAAAAAATCATATTTTCATGAACTAGAGCCCCAAAAAATTTTTGGGGGTTCTATAGTCCAAAAAGCGCCGCGGAAGGGCTGCAAAATGCGACATTTTACTCCTATTCCGCGGTGGAATTTTGGAGTTAGGTCCCCAAATTTTTTCTGTAGCTATAGTTTCTCCTGCACATAATTCGAAGATACCTAGAAAAATTTTAGAACAACTTTGAAATTCGACAGCAAGCATATGAATATATTTCGTGATTCGGAAAAAATTTTCAATCGAGATTTTAACCTTGTGCAAACTAGTTAGTAGGGTTAATGGGTTGGCTCTGATACCATGTAAGTCTACGGTAGCGTCCCGGCCGTCAATACGAGACCAAACGCGGAACAAAAACTTTTTACGAAACTGGCACTAACGTAGGCTTTCACCCTGATCGTTCCATTAACACTAAACTAGCTAACAACAAATGGTTAGAATGGCTATACCGATCGATCCATGTCCTTCGGTCTTTAGCCACCATCCCTAGCGCCTCGTGGCATCTCCAATCTCGCTCGATCTCCGGTCTCCTCATCAAAGTGGCACCATGTCTAGAAAACGTTTTACGGGCTCCCTCTTCAAACCGAAGCAACTCGGATATGAAGTTTGCTAGCCGACATGTCCAAGGTGAAGTAGAGAATGTGTGTAATAACTTTGTCTCAATACATCCATTGATTCTCAACTCATGAGATGATATGGATAGATATTGAAGAAGAAGCCATTGGAGGAGAATATGAGCTCAAGAAAAAGGAAGAAGAAGAGCTTTGTTATTGTATGAGATAAAAATGAGAGAGCACTATAATGAAATCTCAAAAGCAAACCCCACACTTTTGGCTGCCCCCCCTCTCTCTCCATCTCAATCTCACCCAATAAATCAAGAAACAAGTGGACATGGCACAAAAAATAATACCACGAGTCACCAAATTGCACATGCCACATTAATTGCTCTTCATGATGACTAGCACTCACAATTTCCACTTGATTAAACATTTAAACCAAAATGTTTAATCCAAAAAGAGAATGGCAACATCTAAAGTAAACTCATGACGGATCACAAAGATACCCCTCACCTATATATACATACCTGCATCCGCATTCCGACTGAATACGAATACAATGAGACGAAAGTAATCCAACAAATCTAATACTAGGATCCGGCTTAAACCAAAGCCCACTAGTATGATCCGTCCGATCATGATCCGTGCATAAGTGCACGTATATGATCAAACCCTGTCATAAAACCATACGGCCTCTACAACGTTTCGCCCGAACTTGGGAAACTTTCTGTGGGGGACTCTAAAGACTCGTCAATACGCTGACAGTGGGTTTAACCATAAGCACGTCAGTGGTACTAGCTGTACATAATGGCTGCCCAGGTATTGAGCGAAAGGGAAGCAGACGAGCGAACTCATCCTGGAACCCTACTAGGCCGATTTGTGAAAATCTCCGTACAGTCCGGTATGTTCGTCTATGAGTATCGCATATCGGGCCTAGGGGGATAGTAAACGTCAGACCCCCAATAACGGTATAAGTCGTGTCGGAGTGTAGCCCAGAACACCTTGAGAAACTACTGGAATACCTACCAGTAAATCTCACTTGCCTTGGCCAAGGACTTTGTGTAATGGCTCTCCAGACACAGCGCGATATCAACCCCCAATACCGGGAGAGACGAATCATGTCTAACCGCCACTGCCTCCAAGTGCTTCGGGACTGCATCCAACTACTACCTGTTTGCACAACTCCTTTGAGCCATGGTAGGGTAGCAATCAAAGAACAGTGGGAACACACTTGAGATAATGTTGCAGTGTCAAGTCAATGGACTAAGCTGTACTCATGTCACCTGGGAACCGCTCCTGACGATAGGTATAGTACCAATCAGCAATGCCCTTACGAGTCCGTCCGGTGTACTCATAACCCAATGAGCACCTGTATACATCTTAGGTGAACCAACTGACACCAATAGCTTGTGAGACCGGCCACTGCCCCTCGTCGGGGTCTCGACTGTATATACTAGTCTACTCATGGAGTATCGATGCCCACTCTCGAAACTCCCACGACTAGAGACACTTTAAGGATGTGCTTATAGACTACACAACTCTCATGTATATGATCACCATCATACTGTCGGTAGTCAAGTAAGGATCCTATGGGCCCTATCAACGTGTAATAGTGATCTGTAATTTCACCTAAAGCACGTACATGATGATAAAGATAAACCAGATAGCATACTATCATCTCGAGTAAGACTGTTCTACCGGTATAGGTCCTCCCTCAATCATTGCAATCACGTGCCTGCGATCCAATAATTGACTTGAGGGCACTATAGCCAACAACTTACACATGTCGTATGTTTTTGAGAATTTGATGAAAGTCTGACATGTCTGTAATACTTTTAAAATTTTGATAAACATCTTTAGGATCAAACAGGTTTGTTCTGAAGTAAGCAATATCAAGAATAGTTCATAAAGTGAAGTGAATAGGAAGAAATTTTATTGAGATTTTAATAGAAGCTAAAAGTCTGAAAAATAACCCATCTAGAACTTTGTTGGAGTAATTACACACCTTATCCATATGTAACGTCTTCAGATTTAAAAGAAAAGCTGGTTATATCTCCGTTTTCACTGAGTTCAGAATATTTTAAAATGAGTCTTTGTTTTGTGGCCTTTGTAACTTGGGTAATTAAGTCTTTGGGGTGTTTTCACACCTAATGCCCTAAAACCATCTGGTTTGGGAGCCATTGACCCAAAACCCGCTAAGTTTCCAAATCGCCAAATAAAATAAGCTAAGCAAGTGTTCTCCCCGAGTTAAAAGTCATCACGGTTCGTTGGGGGAGAATAATCTTGGCGATGATGAATTTTCTATTAAAAACAATTTTTCGCGGAGATATGAAAGTTTATATTTATAAAGACATTTTGCACAATAACGAAAGGTGTGTTTGAACAACAACAGATGAAAGGTAGGAGTGAAAATAAGACTAAGGTTTTCTGTTAAAATGATATATATTCTGACTTGAAACCTAACTGTAGAATAAAACTTGAGAAAATCTTAACTCCTTTGAAACTCATGTGATCCTTTATAAGTCTATCCTGGTCTATAATTATGACATGATGACCCTAATCAAGTTCTTAAAAAACTTATGAACACTATACGCACAATCACATAAAGAAGCGTATATGCTTATGTTAAAATTGTGAAGAGTGAAAAATAGGGTTTGACGTTTCTAACTTGGATAATAGAACTTCTAGTTTTGATTCTTAACCTTAAGTTTAGAATCAACAGTTTCCGCGCGACACAAACTTGACTAGATTTTGTGGGTGAAATCCGAAAAGCCTTAGAAGAAAACACTCCTCCTAGTAGGGACACCTAGAGGTTTAACGGCTTGTTGCACGTGCTCAGTGCAATCGCGTTCCCTGCGAAACTGAGGCTAGGATTTTTGTTTTGCTCGGGACGAGTAAAAGATAAGTTTGGGGGTATTTGTTCACCATAGAAAACTGCATTTTAATACCACTCATTCATTAGCTATTTTTTTATTTATCGGTACTATTAACCAGCGTCTGCTCAGTAAATGCAGATTACAGGTATTCGTGATAAAATACTGGAAACACACTCAATATCAAGGATATAACTTTTGGGAGCCGACACTGCAATCAGAACAGAAAACCAACCGATATTCAAAGAGCGCTTTTGCAAATAATCATGTGTACAAATTTTTGGTCCAACACAACACAAGTGTGCACATAGCTCTTTGATTCTTGGACCATGGTAGGGGCTGCCTTGGCACACTCATGACTTGTGCAAGTGGGCAAGTGAGTGTGATGTGTGTTAAATGCAAAAAGGTGTGATGTGAAATATAGCATCAAATTTCCCTCAATTCCACTGAGAACAAAGCAGGGTTATTTAGAGAAATCAAACAATACCAGTGGGCAAGTAGAGAGCACACAAGTCCACCATGCCAAGACGAGCCTCATTGCTCGGATTTGGACTGGCGAGCCCCCCTAATAAATCCGGCAACACCGGCCTCTTGCTCCTTTTTCCCCCATTTTTCTTCTGGCACTTTATAGGCATCACATCATCCCATATATATTGTGTGTTTATTCTATTTTTTGCTTATAAATACCAGAACAAATTAGAGAGAGGGGGTGCATAAATTCTATAGTTTTGTTTAGTTTTTGGTTTAGGCTTGAGAGTTTTGTGGGCTTTCACTTGGTTTCTTCTTCTTCTTTCCTCTTGAAACTTTCTTTGGAGAGCTTCATTATAGATGTTGAACAAGTTACCAATATCATGTACCTCAATTTCATCAAGTGTTAAATAATATTGCTTTTGCTTGTTTCTTGTAATCTTTTTCTTCTTGCTTTCTTTTGCTATTGTTATGTATAACTAATCCTTCTTTGGTTGTGGTAATGGTAAGGAAGTAAGATGAAAGGCTTTGCCTCCTCCTCCTCTTGTTCATGTTTAATGTGCTTATATTTATAATTCTATCTTAAAGATTGTTTATGTATTGATATGCTATGGTTTTTTGAAACCATGGTTACTTTGTAACCTCTTCATATATCATACTCACTCCCTTTCCCCATTTCACAATATTTAAGTTAAAATCAATTTGGTGTTAAGTTTGCTAAGTTTGGATACAGTATTTTATGAACAAGTTCTTGACAAACATTCGGTTTTCATATACCCTATACTATCACAAGCACATAGCAAAGTTAACACAAAAACTAATTGCTCTCACTCGCTACTTTGTGTTTTTGATGTTGTCGTATGCTTGCTAACCCTTGTTGTCACGCCCCGCTTCCTAGTATACGGGCAGAGGACGCGACAAGGCCGCTACGTCTTTACTCTGAAGTAAACACGCTAAGTGTATCTAAGAAATATAAATAAAATGTACAAGAGACAAAGACAATAGATATAATTGAACAACAACTTTATTTATTAACATTCTTTTGTACAATGCATCTGAAAAGTAAATACATGGAATGAAATGCAATGCCTAAACAGTGGCATAACAGAAATGGAAAATATAGAATGTAAATGTGTACAAGGAATCTAAAGCTCTGGGTCAAAAGTCAGTTGATCCAAATCCTCGCTGGTGGGCTGGAGCTCCTGAAAGTCCGATCGACCCGACAACATTCTATAGAAGAATGAGAAAGAATGTCGTCAGCGAACAATAGCTCGGTAAGTCCCAAAGATGAGGGAGAAGTAGAATAGACAGATAAAGAGAGTGTAGCTTTTAAAGTTATATTATATTGTTATAATATTGTATTTAATGTTAACACTATTGTTTGTAGCTTGGTACAGAAGAGGCCAGTGTATACGAGAGGAGTCTCGTTAGACCAGAGACTACGGTGGATGGAATACAAGGAGCCATTCAGCCATGGTACAACGGCAATTGAATTCAGGTTAGGTGTCTTAATTGTTGCAGTCTCGTGCCACTTCTAACACCTTCCGTACCAATCTACCCTTAAACCCCGCGATGTCTTGATTGTATTGTTTGTATTGTATTGAAAATTGTATTGTCTTGTATTATAGATTGTATAGATGGATGAATTGACGAAACCATGATATCAGTAAATGGATGTAACTAGTGAATCAAGTATATGGATGTATATCCATGGTTCGTTTCAGTCAATACAGATTGAATATATTGAACAGATTGATTATATGGATTCATGTATTCATATTGAATGGTTATATATACTTGAATCTCATTCTAATCAGATTGATTATATTGAGACTCAGTCTGAATCAGACAATTAGAAAAGAAATTGAATCCTGAATTAGGGTTTTTGTCACGCCCCGCTTCCCAGAGTGCGCTAAGATCGGTATGTGACAGAGCCAACCCTGCTACCTGTGGCTAGGAAACATCCATCCACAGTCACATTACGGCTGTCTATAAGATATCAAGAACAGTAAAATAAAATAAACTATCTAGTACATGTCCATATGCCAGAATAAACGAGTCAAGAAATAATATGCGGAAGCAATAAATCCAAAAAAACAATAACATCTGGAAAGTACGTCCCAAATACGGGCTCACATCAGGAAATGAAAGTACGGAAAGGAAAATAAACAAAGCTAAACACTAACATGCTCCTTACTGTTCGGCCTGTCGGCTGAAATACTCCTGATCAGCCTGCGAAAGAGATAAAAGATCTGGGCCTTGCAAAACCCAGACGTCAGTGCGTCATAATAGCAATAATAATAAGCAACCAGGATGTAATGAGATATGCAGACATGAATTATAAATACTAACATGAATGTAATAAGTAAACACGGATATAGAATAGTGAAGTGTATCAGTGTATGTGACGTGCGGTGATCAATCTAAACTGTACTACTAGGTTATCTATTCTAAAGTTTGTTTGAAATCAATTAGTATACTCCTCAATGTAACTCAAAGAATATGTCCCGTTATCCCCCGGGACCACGGATCAGGTAGTGGGAGTCACGAATGACTCTGTCCCGTTATCTCCCGGGACAATGGATCAAGTAAGAATCACGAATGATTCTGTCTCGTTATCCCCCGTGACTAAGGATCAAGTAATACCCTTTTAAGCTACACTTCAGTTACACTATTGATTTCCCCATGCCCCTAAGGTTATGTGTTCAAGTCAGGTATTGATAAGCTAGAACTAATGCCAACACAGGATCAAGCAGGTACAGGTTTTTCTATGTAGACAACAGGATACGTCCGTCAGGACAACATGTCAGGATTTTCGGCATTAGAAACAAGATCAGGTAACAGGTCAAGTAGTGGTGTATCAGGTCATGACAGGTAGTGCACAGATATCAAATGGATGCTCATAATAAAACTGTAGCAAGTACGGTTGCACGATAAAAGTACGGATGCACAAATATCTATCAGGGATTACATCTACAACTCCATGACTACGTAGGATGCACATTATCAAGCATGGGGTGTTAATATAATAGTAACATGATAAAATATGATATGGCATGCAGCTAGATATGCAATAAATGATATGGATGTGAACGGATATCGGAAAACTGTAAAACTGTAACATGGATGCACAATACAATAAACATGCAATATTTTTATTAATATAGACGCAAGTATAAAATATAGCATGTATCAAGCTAACTTGCATGCAACCAAATATGTAATTAATGATATGGATGCGTACGGATATCCGAAAACAGTAAAACAATAATATGGATGTACAATGCAGTCAACATGTGATATTTTTTTTCATATGGCTGCAAAATATGTATCATAGCATGTAGCAAGGTAAACTTGCATGCGACTAGATATGTAATAAACTGTACGGATGCGAACGGATATTGTAAAACTGTAACATTAGATGCATAACTAAACAATATGTAATATTATTATTCACATGAATGCAAAATATAGTAGTATAGCATGTAGCAAGATAAACTTGCCTGATCGGATCTCACGACGGGGTGCGTACGCTGCGTCCAACGTCGGGTAAACGTCGCAACGCACACACTGCGTACAAAACAGAACCAGGCAAAGCAAGAATACGATCATGCTGGCTAGGGATGTTCACTGGGTTTCCTGGATCGTCAGTGACGGTACGGCTCCGGCGATCACCGGAAAAATGCGAATCCAAGAAAATAGAAGAAGAAGAAGAAAGAAGAAGGGCTGCGGTTCTCTGGGATTGGTGCTCGGGTAGGGGTGATTGGTACGAGATTTTGTGCTTATGCTATTTGTGATCAAAGAATTAACCGCAATCAATAACGGTGTGGCTTGGTAGCTAGCCGGTTGAGTACGGGTTGGTCCACAGGGAGATGGATTCATTTTCTTTATGTTTTAACGAGTTAAATCCAAAAGATTTTGGGTTTTATTTTAAAATCTAAGAATGAGATGAAAGTTTATAAAAAGCTTGCAAGGGTTAAGATTATGTTAGTTTGGAAAGTCAATTATTTTCACCGCTTTCTTTGCCCTAATTAAGAACTTTTAGGAGTTAAGGTAATAGTTAACAAAGGGGATTAGTACGATCAGGAAAAAACTCGGTTTCTTCCCTTTGGTCCTTGTCCGTCCTTTTTTAACTCTTAGCTCTAACCTCCATGGAAATCACACACAACCGGTTTTTAACTATGGTATCACCGCTATCTCGTGGGATAGGGTGCCGTAGTGAGCGGTGTGTGTATGTTTGCATAGAGTCTACTTTAAAATGTTGAACAGGCAAAGAAAGGGGTGAGAGATTTTCATCTCTCAAATCTTCCCCAAACCTAACCCTAACAAGTGAGGAATTACTCACTCATTAGAGAATTGATAAACGAATTCATTTTTATGGTTTTCTTTTAATTAACTACGGCAGATAAAAAATTGCAGATAAATAACTAGGGCAGAGAAATAAAATTGCTAGATAACTAGGGCAGAAAAGAAATTAAAATAACTAAGGAAAGATAAAAAAAAACTTACTTCTTTATTGATGCACTCTTTGACAATTACAAGGATTGAGAATTTTAGACTAGAGAAATAAAAAGAGGCATCTCAAAAGAGGCACTCAAAAAGAGGCACGCTCCAAAAAGAGCTGTAGGGTTCCTATTTATAGATAATAGATCCCTAGGGTTTACATCTGATCCATATCTAGAATTACAAAAATACCCTAAGAAAACCGGGTCAATGCACCGACTCCACCGACACGCGCCGACACATGCACAACACGGCCGTGGATCTGTGGCCATATGCCTTGTTTGGCCGTGGATCCGCAGCCATTTGATGGGCTTGTGGGCTGATTTCTTCAGGACTTCTTTCTGTTGCTTTTTCCTTCTATTTTCTTCACTTGGTTCTTCAGAATGTCTTCTAGTTTCTTCCAGATTTCCACAGCGCAGAATGTTGTGGACTTTTCCCGTTTGCTTCGTGTTGAAGTCTTAAATCTTATGCTGCCTTTGTACTTTGTGAAATCAAACTGTTTGCTGATCTTCATTTTTCCCTCAAACTGTAGGAGGCATGATAAAGATCCTTCTATTTGTTGGTCGTAGCTCACTTTTGTAGCGTCTTTTCACTATTTTCACTGTGTTGTTCCGAGAACCTGTAATCTGCAACTATTTAGCAGACATGGATCAAAACCACCTATTTATTTGTAAAATGATTAAGATTGGGGAATATAATAATGCAAAATTATGATATGAACAAATACCCCCAAACTTATCTTTTGCTCGTCCCGAGCATAACTAGTTTTATTCTCAAAAAAGCCTAACCTCACTTTCGCAGGGAAACGCGATTGCACTGAGCTTGTGCAACAAGCCGTTAAACCTCTAGGTGTCCTTAGCAGGATGAGTGTTGTCTCCTGAGGGTTTTCAGCGGATACTACCCACAAAACCCGATCAATTTGGCCTGTTGACTTTCATTCTTCAATTCAGTCTTTTAGCAAGAAATTCTATTATCCTTAACTTAGAAATCATCAACCCATATTTTTCACGCTTCCTTTTCATTTAACTTAAGATTCTATATATTCTGTAAATTTATTTAGCTTTCAGCATGTTTTGAATTTTCCTTCTAAGGTTCCATCTCAACTAAGGAATTTTTATCATCTCTACTAAAAGTATAAGTCCTATTTTTCATTCATATCTCTCATCCAAACCCAATCATATACCCCTACGTATGTGTATGTATCATACCTACACTTGGAAATTCAATTTAAGCTATCATACTCTTGTCTATTGTCCAAAGTATTTCTAGTTGGTGAATTTTAAATGAAATTGCTCACACATCCTTCATGCGACCGTTAAAACTTCTTGAGGTACTAACAACCGATTACAAAATGTGTTCGCATTTTTAGGCGTAATTCCTCGTCTTGTAATACTTAAGGCTTTAGCAGTGACTCCCAAACCAGTTGGTCTAAGGAACTAGGTGATAAAGCACCCTCGCTATATATTTGTTATTTTACGCAGCCTTAAATAATTACAAAACCAGTGTTCATTTTTTTTATATCTCTTATTTCACACTTATACTTTAATTTTTTTCTTATACTAAGGATTTTAGACAAGAGCATTTCAAGGTATCCTCTACTATCCCAGGTTTCAAGGTGCGTGTATGTACGAGTTGTAGGGTATATACTTTCAGAATTTAGACTCAAGGTTCGGAATTATTTTTCAGACTTACACTTTAATAAAAATTTCAATACTCTTCCCTTATTTTAACTTAGCCCAAGAACTGAACTCAAAATTTGTCTATTTCTAAATAATCTACAAGGACATATATTTTCTACCTTTAAATTTTTAAGAAAGGTTATTTTTAGGTTTTTTAATTTACTAAGTTTTGGATCTAGTTTTTCCTAGCTAGTTAACCGTCTTGTCAAACTTAAGTCAATTATGGCCAAATTGAATTTTCAATTTTTATAATTTTTAAAAATTTTCAATTTTTATTGGTTTTTAAAATAAGTATGAAAAATGCAAAAATATACATATGAATGCGAAGAAAGAAACCTTACCGAGCACACCCCCAAACTTAAACTTGACAGTGTCCTCACTGTCAGGCTACACCAAGAGGGTCAAAATTGTCGGTACTCCCCTGTTTATTTTTTTTTATAATTTTTTTTATTGTTAACAGAAAAACAAAAGAAAACATATATACAAAAAGGTCCCTCCCAAACTTAAGTGAAACAGTGTTTCCACTGTTGAAGCATTAAAGTTCAGAGTTAGGGAGGAGAAAAACACAGTATCAAGCTATACAAGACCTTACACAGGCCAAGGGTTAGCACCAACAATTCAAAAATTTTATCGTTATAACGGTATGGTTGGTGAAAGAATGGAGTGTAGAGAAAAGAAATGAGAAGCACACGAGACCGTGTGGAGATAGAAGCAGTATACGGTCTCGGTGGAGGAGAAGAATGGCGGAAGGGAAAAAGAAATGGTGGTGGTTCGACTTCTTCAGCTGGAGGTTGATTAATCACAAAATCAGTTTCGTTTAAGAATGCGAGTTCGTCGGCGAAAATATCTTCGAAACTTTCATCAAAGGTTCGATTGAACGTTTCAATGTCAATAAGTGTCGCGCCAGAATTCAACACACTTGATTTTTCAAAAATTATGAAGGTATGATAGTCGTAAGGCTCATTTACCTTATTTTCAAAAGAGTCTAAATCAAGTTGTTTTTCTAGAATTATTGAACTCAAAATATCGGATTGTGATTCATTAACACTCGGTATCATTAAAGGAAGATTAGAAGAAGAACTAGAGAAAGTGGGAGAAAGAAGTTGAATATGAACTTGAGGGTGGAGATGGAGTGTATAAATTAGCATATTTTGTAATGACCGATGTGTAAAGAGCGATTGTGCTAATCTATCAACCCACTGAGAAATGAGGTCAAATCCCTCAAGGTTCGTGAGAAAACATGGGTACGTAGAACTTGGTAAACCAGACATTGAAAATGAAAGGGATACGGTCTCTTGCGCGGTCGGAACGATGGAAAGGACGAAGAGGACTGATTTAGGAAGGGTCACAGTTAAAGGTTCAGGAGGGTGTACACAGCCAGTGGAAAGAACAAGATGAATTGGAAAATCCGACTCATCAAACAAAACTGGTTTATCCTCAATAATTTCCTCAATATTCTCCTCAAATTTAGCTTATCCATGCCATTCTCATCAAAATCAAGACGCTGAAGTTCGGGAAAAATATTTAATGATTCGGGATGATGAATTGGAGAGAAAAACTCGGCCAAATCTGCGGGTTCATCATCCAAATTATTCCCTGCGTCAATATCCTCAATCAAGTGAAAATCAATTTTTTCGGACACCTCATCAAAAGCATGAATATTTATCAATCAGGTTCTAGATTGGAGGTGTAGAGGTCAAAAGGATTGGTGATGGTTTCACTTGAAAAGGGCTGTTCACAATCAGGTAAATCAAACACTACAAAGTCGCACAACTCATTACACGTTTTATCTTCAACTAGTGAATCATTTGGGACACTTGATAGACATTCAAAACCGGAGTTGTGGGATTCAATTGGGGATGGGTAGGTTTGATTTGGAAGGGTGTATAGCCCACTCTCTCCACTCAAATTCTCGATCTGTCCAACCGCCTCATCATACATTGGAATTTTTGGAGCTAGTTGGAAACTAACTACCGGGTCACTAGGTTGTATAAGGGCGGCCATGGACGCATTCAAATCCCTCATCTGTTGGTTTGTCGGTACAATATAAGCTTCCAACGACTGTTCCAGACTAGACATGGGTTGTGAAGGGGTTTCAGTAAAAGATTCAAAGTTGTTTGGATACTGGAAACTCCCAAATGGTTGTGTAGAAGCAACGTATAGGGAAGGTGTGAAAGTCGGGTAGGACTGGTAGGAATTGAATGGTTGGGCAGGAATAGGATCACCATTTGCATAAAAAGGTGAATGGACTTGTTGATCCCAAGAACTAGAAGTGTTGAAAGGAGTGAAAGGTCGGTTACGAGATTGTTCAATATGTTCAGCAATAGACATGGGTTTCGGAGTTACCTTCGGACTCTCAAAAGGGGTATCAACATAAGAAGGTGGTGAAGATTGAAACGGTTGATACAAAGTGGATTGCGGAGTCCAACTGTTTCTCCTAGACGCTTCTATTCGATCTTTCAAAGAAATTTTGGGCACGGAGGGGTCGTCCGAAATTCGACCAAAACGATGAGCGTAGAAATTAATGTATGGTTGAGGGTACCAAAATTCGGCAAGAGTTTTGCGAGGTGGGATACCCATGATGTAGGAAAGGAGTAGAAAAAGAATGTGATGTTTCTTGTTTTTCTTAATTTTATGTTTTTAAAAGAAATTGTTTGTTTTTGGGTTTTTGAAATTTTTGAAAGTGTTTTTTTAGAAAGAGTTTTTGCAAAAATTTTACGGACTACTACACACTTTCAAACAGTCATAATATAAGCATGCACAATCATCTAGGGTCTCTTGAGTCAACTAGACTGCTCCTAACTGTTCCAAAGGGCAAGTTGTGAGATCCTCAAATCGCTTCTTCACCGCCAATTGTGGCCAGGTAAGAAAAAGTAAAGAAAGGAGGGATCCGCTCACAAATCACCGTGAGACGGGCCTTTTAAAATTATCTTTCCCACTTGTCTAGCCTAGGCACCACAAAGTCTGGTTTAGATAAACGATCGATGCCTACAACCTTTCCTTTGCCCTTTTGAGCGCGACACTCCTTATTGGCCGAGTCTAATATTTTTTTAATTAACTCGAAGGTTGATGCAAATGCTTTTTGTGATTTTTGGGGTCCTAGGAAGGGTAATGAAATCCCCACTATATCTTGATTGGTGTTATAGCCCCTTAAAAGTCCGTTTTAAAAATGCAAAGCAGTAAACACACAAAATCTAAAACACTTTCAAATTTTTTTTTATTTTGCAGCGCAAAGAATTCTGCACAAAAACAATTTATTGGAGAGGGAGAAGAATTTTGCGCAAAGAACCCTGCAGGAAAATTTTTCAGTGGAGTTCAGGGGGTTACAGAGGAGAAATGGAATGCTTACAGAGCAAAATGGATTGCTGATGTCAGCTGTTGACCGCGGTTCCGCGGTCAAACCTGCACTTCCGCCGCGGTTCCGCGGTGGTTCAGTTGGTTCAGATCTCTAAATTTTTCTGTTTTCTTGTTATGATTCTCCTCTGTCTGTTCAGATCTTCTGTTTCTTGATTTGTTTACTGGGATTTTCCAGATCTGAATCTGTCCGTCTTCTTTTCCTGCACACTTGCACAAAAAACCTTTCAAGAAGAACAAGATGTATTTTTTATTTTATTTTATTTTATTTTTTTTTGTTTTAAAATTTTTCAATTTTTTTTTTCATTTTATTATTTTTTAACCCAAAATTACACAAAGAAAGATACTACCGTCTCCCCGGCAACGGCGCCATTTGATTGGTATGGAAGATTTTGTGCTTATGTTATTTGTGATCAAAGAATTAACCGCAATCAATATCGGTGTCGCTTGGTAGCTAGCCGGTTGAGTACGGGTCGGTTCACAGGAAGATGGATTCCTTTTCTTTATGTTTTAACGAGTTAAATCCAAAAGATTTTGGGTTTTATTTTAAAATCTAAGAATGAGATGAAAGTTTATAAAAAGCTTGCTAGGGTTAAGATTAGGTTAGTTTGGAAAGTCAATTATTCTCACCGCTTTCTTTGCCCTAATTAAGAACCTTTAGGTGTTAAGGTAATAGTTAACAAAGGGAATTAGTACGATCGGGAAGAAACTCGGTTTCTTCCCTTTGGTCCTTATCCGTCCTTTCTTAACTCTTAGCCCTAACCTCCATGGAAATCACACACAACCGGTTTTTAACTATGGTATCATCGCTACCTCGTGGGATAGGGTGCCGTAGTGAGCGGTGTGTATGTTTGCATAGACTCTACTTTAAAATGTTGAACGGGCAAAGAAAGGGGTGAGAGATTTTCATCTCTCAAACTTTCCCCAAACCTGACCCTAACAAGTGAGGACCTACTCACTCATTAGGGAATTGATAAACGAATTCAATTTTATGGTTTTCTTTTAATTAACTACGGCAGATAAAAAATTGCAGATAAATAAGTAGGGCAGAGAAATAAAATTGCTAGATATCTAGGGCAGAAAAGAAATTAAAATAACTAAGGCAAGATAAAAAAAACTTACTTTTTTATTGATGCACTCTTTGACAATTACAAGGATTGAAAATTTTAGACTAGAGAAATAAAAAGAGGCATCTCAAAATAGGCACCCAAAATGAGGCACGCTCCAAAAAGAGCTGTAGGGTTCCTATTTATAGATAATAGAAACCCTAAGGTTTACATCTGATCCATATCTAGAATTACAAAAACACCCTAAGAAAACCGGACCAATGCACCGACTCCACCGACACGCACCGACACGCGCCGACACGTGCACAACACGGCCGCGGATCCGCGGCCATATGCCTTGTTTGGCCGTGGATCCGCGACCATTTGATGGGCTTGTGGGCTGATTTCTTCAGGGCTTCTTTCTGTTGCTTTTTCCTTCTATTTTCTTCACTTAGTTCTTCAGAATGTCTTCTACTTTCTTCCAGATTTCCACAGTGCAGAATGTTGTGGACTTTTCCCGTTTGCTTCGTATTGAAGTCTTGAATCTTGTGCTGCCTTTGTACTTTATGAAATCGAACTGTCTGCTGATCTTCGTTTGTCCCTTAAACTGTAGGCGGCATGATAAAGATCCTTCTATTTGTTGGTCGTAGTCTCACTTTTGTAGCGTCTTTTCACTATTTTCACTGTGTTGTTCCGAGAACCTGTAACCTGCAACTATTTAGCAGACATGGATCAAAAGCACCTATTTATTTATAAAATGATTAAGAATGGGGAGTATAATAATGCAAAATTATGATATGAACAAGGGGTTTTGGAGAAGAAGAGAGGAGAGAGGGAAGAGGAAGAGATGCTGACGAGGGTGTGGAGACGACGATGAGGTCGGAGCTCCGGCGACGTGAAGGTGCAGGCGAGGATTCTCGTGTAGGGGAAAGGAGCGAGAGGGAGGTGAGGTCGGCGATTAGAGGAGGAGAACGAGGGAATGAGGATGACGGAAATATTTTTTTAGCTTTAAAATATATATATATAACGTAAATATATAATATTAAACAGTTAAAATAGTATTAGAATATAATATTAGTTAGATTTGAGATTTTGGCTAATACAAAACTACTCCAAAATACGTCCGGGTCGGGTCTAAATTTACGGTTTGAAAATACGGATAACATGCGTGTCAACCCAAACCAAAATACGATATCCGGGTAACGAAAATGCATACTCCCAAGAACGAATGCACGTAGCGTGCACGTAGCGATCCAAACAGGTCCGTTTCACTGAACGGGACGAGAACACGATATACGGATGCTATCACTGGGTCAGGGGTATGATGCAGGCCATGCTAGATATTTTTAAAATATTTTATTTGACTTTACCTGTTTTATTGAAAAATGCAGATGCTCGATATAATGCAAGTATGCAGAATATACAACATGAAAGTGCACGGATCCACATAATTAGCCGGGATAAATCATAAATAGGAATCAATACAAGTTTCCAGTATGCGGGTCGGATCGGATGCAAATACAGATACCAATTATACTATTCGTACCCAAAACAGCAATAAATCAAGAATAGCCACAAATAAATAAATACCCAAAAAATAGAACCGGTATAAATGAACTAGGGTGTTACATTATACCCAACTACAAAAAGAATTTCGTCCTCAAAATTTTCGGAACAAGAAAAGATAAACAAACATGAATTTACGAGAAGAGGTGTGGAAATTTCTGTCGAATCTCGTCCTCTCATTTCCAAGTCGATTCTCCGTGCGAGCGATTCCCCCATGAAACAAGTACGAGAGGGATAACCTTGTTCTTGAGGTCCTTTTCTCTTCGATCAACAATCGACATCGGTCGTTCTTCATAGGTCAAATCCTCCCTTACAGTCAGCTCCGAATGATCTAGCACGTGTGTTTCATCTCGAACATACTTACGGAGTTGAGATACATGAAACACGTCATAAACACTCGCCAAAGATGGTGGTAACGCCAATCGATAAGCCACTTCTCCAACACGCTCAATAATCTTGAAAAGCCCCACGAATCGAGGACTATGCTTTGCCTCGACTCCCAAAACGAATCACTCCTCTAGTTGGTGATATATTCAAGAATACAAGATCACCAACAGCAAACTCTAGAGGTCTTCTCGATATATCAACCCAACTCTTCTGCCGGTCCTGAGCTTCCTTCATGTGATTCCGGATAGTATTAACCTTCTCCACTGTTTGCATGATCAAATCCGGTCCCAATAATCTTCGTTCTCTAATATCGTCCCAATAAACGGGTGAGCGACACTTGCGACCATACAATGCTTCGAATGGAGCCATCTGAATAGTCGCCTGAAAGCTGCTATTGTATGAGAACTCCACCAAGTGTAGATGATCCTCCCATGAACCCTTGAAGTCCAACATGCAAGCTCTCAACATATCTTCAAGAGTTTGGATCATTCTCTCCGACTGGCCATCTGTCTGGGGATGATAAGCGGTGCTAAACTTCAACCACTTCCCCAAACATTCCTGTAAACTCCTCCAGAAGTGGGATAAGAATCGGGTATCACGATTAGAAACGATGCTCACAGGTACTCCATACAATCTCACAATCTCCTGCATGTACCGTTCTGCTAACGCTTCCGTTGACTGACCAACTCGAAATGGTATGAAATGAGCTGCTTTGGTCAATCGATCAACAATCACCCAAACTGCATTGTTGCCCTATGGACTCCACGGTAAAGCTGTCACGAAATCCATGGTTATATGTTCCCACTTCCATTGAGAAATCGGAAGTGCTTACAATAAACTAGCTACTCTTTGATGTTCAACCTTAACTTGCTGACACATGTTCATATCAGATTTTTGCATTTTTATACTGTCCAATTTTTATCACATTGCTTATCGGTTGGTACTCTTGAGCCATGTTTGCTAGTCAATTGCAGGATACAGGTTCTCAGCTCTAAACAGTGAAATTCATAGAAAAGCACGACAAATTCCAGATTACTGCCAACCACAGATAAAACACGGGTCTCCGCTCTCTATCCGTATGTTGCCGCACACCAGTTTAAGGGACAAAATGGCATATCGATGTCATTTTCATGCACAAAGCTCAAAGTCAACACAAGATCCAACATATCTACGCGGAGCTTAAGGAAATCATGCAAAAGATCTACATCACATCACTTTTTGATCTACTGAAATTCTGGAAGAAATATGAAGAGCTTCTGAGAAAAGTACTATACCACACTGAAGAGGACTACAAACCAGGGAAGGCCACAAAATCGTGTGACCTAACTCATCTAGACGGTCGCGGTTCCACGGCATAAGCGCGCTTAGGCCGCGGAACCGCGGCCATATAGGCTCCGCAGTGGATGAGGTTTTAGGGGTGTTTTGGTCATTTTATTTTTATTCTGAATGTTGCCCTAGAGTTTCTGTTGCCTGCCTATAAATAGTCCAGAACTTGCCAAAGCCAAGGGTGCTTATTCTTGTATTTAGATTTTAGAATACATGTTGTTGTTCTTCTTCCTCTTCTCATCTCTTCTCCATTAAAACCTTGTAGTGAGCTTTTGTGAGTGAAGTGATGAATAAAGAGTTCTTTTTGTTACCATGCTTGTCTTATTGTTAATTATAATTGCTTGTATTTTTCATTTGCTAATCTAGTTGTTGTTATTTGTTGTTTGTTTCTTTCTTGTTCTCTTTTTCTTTATCCTTAAAAACCAATGATGCTTAAGCTTGATCCTTGCCAAAGTGAGGTCTCAATTAGCTAGTTGTAATCTTCTAACCTCTTTCTTTCTATCTTCCTCCTTTGTTTTATTTTTCTTTTTCTTGTAATGGGTGAGTAGTTTTCTCACTTGTTAGGGTAGGATAAGGAAAGTTTGAGAGAAGGAAATCTCTCTCACTCTTTTCTTGCCCAACATCTTAATTCGGACTCCCGTTAATTGAACCACAATCCGCTCCCTACGGCACCCTATCCTACATGATAGCGGTGATTCCTTAGTGAGACCGGCTGTGGTTGAATTAACCGGAAGTTAAGGATAAGAGCCAAGAACGGACAGAAAAGCACCAAAAGGAAGAACTTAAGCGTTGGAAAGCCTAGCTTATACTCGCAAGTTCCTTCCTAGTCGTGCTAATCCCCGTTGTTGCCGATTACTGTAACACCGATATTAAGAGTGGCAACGAAAGAAGTGAGCAACTCCTAACTCAAACTAACCTAATCCTAACCCTAACAAGCTCTCTTTATATATCATTTTAGCACATTGTTAATCTAAAAACAAACCTGGACATTTGGACTTAACTCGTTAAAGCACTTAGAAAAAGATTCACATCTTCCTGCGGACGACCCGTACTCAACCGGCTAGCTACAAGCGAAACCGTCTTGATTGCGGTAATTAACTAAGCACGCAAAACTCTACCAATCAAATGGCGCCGTTGCCGGGGAGACGGTAGTTTATTTCTTTGTGTAATTTTGGGTTAATTTGTGAATATAAATCTAACCGAAAAAAATATATATATATACATTGTAAAAAACCATCCTGTTATTTTTGATTAGTTTTTATGCAAGTGTGCAGGATAAAAAGACGGTCGAGTTCAGTGCCAAAGACGTGGGAAGTTAGACCCATATCTCGCGGCTACACCGCGACGGATCAAGACGGAGCCAACGGTCTACTGTAAAAATCTGGAGCAGATACAGTGAGTAAATCAAGATTCAGGAAATCCAGACAAGAAGAGGACAGCCAAGGAAGGACCTACAAAATTTTGAAGCCCCACATCACCCTTACTGCCGCGGAACCGCGGCATAAGCAGGCTTAGGCCGCGGAACCGCGGCCACTTGGTGCCTTCTGCATCTCAAAACTTCTGTGAGTATCTCTCTCCTCTTCCCTGCTCTTCTGAACTCCATTGAACTGTGTTTTCTGCAGCATTCTTTACGCAAATTCTCTTCCCCTTCCAATAAATTGTTTTTGTGCAGGATTCTTTGCGCCGTGCTAAAAAATAAAAATTGATTGCAGTTGATTGTTACTGCTTTGTATATATTAATACGGAATTTAAGTGGCTTGAAACCAATCCAGATTGGGTGGGGATTTCATCACCCTTCCCAGGACCCCAGAAATCACAAAAAGCATATTCATTGACCATTGTTTAATTAAAAAATACTAGACTCAGCCCTAAGGACTTCGCGCTCAATAGGACAGAGGACTACTTACAGGCATCGGCCGTTTATCCTATCCTGACTTTGCGGTGTCTAGGCAAGTGTGTCCAAGGCAAGTGGTTACTTAATTAGGACCACTACTTACGTAGTGGGGAGCCTCCCACTTACCTGGCACTTACCTGGCCGCAATTGGCGGAGAAGAGGCGGTTTGAAGTCCTATTTCTAGCCCTTTGGAATAGTTAGGAGTTGTCTAGCTGACCTAGGTGACCCTAGATCTAGGTGTGATTGTGCATATCTGGTCAGTGATTGTTTGAAGCCGTAAGTACGTACATATTTCTGTAAAGCTCTTTCTAAAAAAAAAGAAAAAAAACGCACAAAAAAACCAAAAAAAAAACTTTTATAAAAACTTTCCCTTTGTCGCCAAAATCCCATTTTTTTCATCCACCACCCATCGTATTTCTCCATTGACGTTTTCTTACCCTCACCTTCTCCGCTTTGACTATACTAAACTCGTTTAGTTTATGTCTGCTTGGACTCGGGACACTAGCGCACGCCTAGTCCGCGTTACGTTAGTCGCTACCGACTACGAGATCGACTCAGACGTCGAAACTCCGTCCACGCCTCTTTCACCCTTACCTTTGCCGGCCAACTCCGACATTGACCGGAATTCTGTTCACACATCCTCACCTTCACCATCACCAACCTCTTCTTCCGCGATGTCAGGATTTAATCCAAACATCTCTTTGACTCCCCCGGGTTTGATTCCACCTCCTATTGATGCGAATAACCCACCACCACCGCCTGTTGTAGCGCCACAGCGAATCGCGCTCCAGGATCGTTTCTATCCCACCTGCTCTGCACTCCCCACCTGTCTTTCCCTCCCACCGGCCAATGGGGATAATTTTGAAATTAAGCCCCACTTCATTAACATGCTTCCGAAATTTCATGGGCTTGAATCTGAAGATGCCTATATCTTCATCAACAAGTTCCAAAATGTTTGTGCCATGATGAAAACTACCCAGCTGTCGGACGATGCTATACGGCTACGGGTCATTCCGTTCACTTTGTGCGATCTTGCTGAAAAGTGGCTGTATAGCACTGCTTCCTACTCCATAACCAGTTGAGACGAGTTTGTGAAAGCGTTTCTCAAGAAATTCTATCCGAATCATAAAACCGCAAGGATCCGTAACAAAATCAACCAATTCTCTCAGCTTCCTACTGAACCTTTCTGGAAGTGCTTTGACCGGTATAAAGACCTTCTTGTTCAGTGCCCTCACCATGGTATCGAGAAATGGCAACTTTGCCAAACCTTATATGAGGGCCTGAACCCAGCAACCAAGCAGTTGTTGGAAACCATTTGTCAGGGCCACTTCCTATCGAAATCTGACGAGGAAGCGTGGCAATTCTTCGACGACCTTGCGGAACAAACGCTTCAATGGGAGAGCACCAGACCAACTTCTTCTTCTTCTTCCTCCACTTCTACTGGTCAGTCTAGGGTAGGAATTCACCAACTTGATGTCTCTATTGCGATGAAAGCTGAAATGGCTGCAATAACGAGAAAACTTGAAGCGATAGAGAGGAAATTTTCATCTCCTGCTCCTGCCCCTGTTCTTCCCCTTCGTACCATTTGTGCTTGTTGTTCTGATCCTTCTCACTTAACCGAAGAGTGTCCTTACAATCCACCATCTCAAGGACAGAATCAGGTTAATGCTGCATTTCAGCAAAGACCGAGAAATGATCCATACTCTTCCACCTACAATCCCGGTTGGAGGAACCACCCCAATTTCGCCTGGAATCAGAATCAACATCAATTCCAAGGCAACAATTTCCAGAGGCCTCCTCCTCCGCAACAACAAGCGCAACAACAAACTCAACATCAGTTTCAGCAGCCCTTCCAACCCCAACCTTTTCAAAATCAAACGAACAACTTTGCACCCAACAATTCTTTTCCGCAAAACAACTTTGTTCCGTCAAACAACGATAAGGTTTCCTCGCTAGAATGAAGTCTAGAGGCGTTCGTTAAACAATCGACACAATCCACCGCCAATATCCAGGTGTCTATTCAGTCTTTGGTGGAACACACTGCTGCACACGGGCAAAGCATCAAGACCATCGAAGCCCAGATTGCACAGCTGAATGCGGCGTTAAGCGAGCGAGAAAAGGGGAAGCTTCCATCTCAACCACTCCCAAATCCCGGTCACTCACATAATGTACATGTTGCTCTTGTTAGTTATATATAAGCCCTAGAGGCCATTACTGTTCATACGACGTATATTGTAATGGATACTTGGACATATATAGGGAGGACTTTCTTGCTCGACATGATAGTATGCTATCTGGTTGTACTTTATCTTAACGTGTACTCTGATTGTCTCTATATTACATGTTGATAAAGCCCTTAGGATATGTACTCGACTACTGGGACTATGATGAGATCATACTAGTGGGGCCACGGTAGTCGACGAGTACATCCTATAACTGTTCCTAGTCGAGGGTGTATCGAGACAGGGCATCGATGCACCAGAGTAGACTAGCGTATACGCATCTTGACCCATATGATGGGCGATGGATGATCCCATATCCATCGGTGTTTGACATCAAGGATGGTGTACAGGTGCTCATTAGAGACTGGGTATACTGGACGGACTCGCCGAGAACTCCCAGATGGTATTATACCTCACGTCAGATGGCAGTTCTCCGGTGACACTGGTACATAGTAGTCTGTTGACCCGAGATCATCATAGAGTCTTGTGTGATTCCCACTGTGCTTTGATTTCCATCATACCACGTCCAAGAGGGCATGCAAAAAGGTGGCTTTTGGGTATAGTCCCGAATCACATGGAGGCAATGAGCGATATGAGGGGATTCGTCTCTCCCGGTATAGGGAGTTGATGTTGTGCTGTGTTCGATTGGCTATAACCGGAAATCCCTGGTCAGGGTTGCTGAGATTTACTGGTAAGTTTTATCAGTAGTTTCTCGAACTGTTATAGACCTCATATCGACACGACTTATCGAGCTACTGGGGTCTAACGTTTACCACCCCTAGGCGAGATATGCGACATATCAGACGATGAGACCGGACTGTACGGGAGTATTACTGATTGGATTCACAGGAGAATGTATAGGCTTGCTTGTTGATCTTCTGAGCGCTCAATACCTGGGTGGCAGTTACGTTTAGCTGACCGCTTGCAGCTTGTAGGTGTTTGATATGATCATCACCTACTGCCGGCGTATTGACGATTCTTTAGAGTTCTACACAGAGGTTTCTTGACTCAGGCAAAACGGAGTAGGAGCACATATGTGATATGTGCGAGACCGAGGATAATACGATATGAGATATCGTATTCTATTCTCGCGATATTTGATATCAGCCGGGTCATCGGATCAAGTGTTGATTCGATGAATCGGTACGGATAAATATTAGTCGGTTATATGCGATATAGACGGATTGTCGGATCAAGTGTTGATTCGATAATTTAATGTATAATAATATATATGATATATTAAATTACATTAACTAATATTAGCTCACTAAAAGATTCTTTTTCTCACTCGGGTAATACATTGATATATATGCGATATATGTTAATTGTATTATTTTATTTTGTTACGATAAATATTATATATGTGATATATAATATTGTAACATGATATGATAACTAATGCAACATGTTTAGTAGAGTTTAAACATGATTAGGGTTTTGATTAGGGTTAAGACTTCTAGTAGTTTCTAGAAGGTTTTCTTTTGTTTTTGCAAAGATCTTTTCAAGTGACTCATTCTTAACCTAACCCAAACCCTAGCCTTGGTTAATTCTCTACAAAGGTTTAGTCAACCATGGTTGCATTATTGATCATCTTTATCTTTTCATTATTCATCACAAAAGGTTTGATATTCATTATTCATTCTTCTTCTTCTTCCTTTGAGCAAAAGCTTTCTAGTTTTTGCTTTGTGATGAAAGTGAGTGAGAAAATAAAAACAAATGAGAGCAAAAATCCTTCTTCATCATCCCCATCTATCCTTGCCATTTAGATGAGGGTGTTCACTTCATTTAGTGAGTGTTAGCGTGTGTTAATGAAACTTCAAGGTAGATCATCTTTGTTATCGAAGATCGGAAGCAAGACTGCATCTTTTTCTTCGTGAAGCCTCTCGAGAGTCCGGAACACGATGATCGCAGCGAAGGGACCTCAACACGGAGCTTAAGAAGTGAAGGACCGGATCTACAAAGGTTGTAATCCCTCTCACTTAGTGTTAAAGAGTTTAACATGCTTGTTTTCGCCTAAACCCTAGTTTAAAGATCCGGCTTCGGGTTGTTCGGTACGGCTAAATTTTTAATTGGGCATGGTTGATGCTTCGTAGACCCTTGTGCGCGTGCATAGCAACCCTACAGTGGTATCAAAGCCAAGCTAGAGCTTTAGGCGAAGTCTGAGTGAAGTTTAAAGTCCGATCGAACCCGGAAACCCCGATGTTTACCCCTCTCTGGATAATTTTCAAAAAGTTGATTTTTTATGAATTAAAAATGCTCAGAAAAACAAGCAGGAAAAACTAAGAATTACTGTGAAGTACGGTACACTAAGTCAATTATTTGACCGCTGAACCGCGGCCAAACCAAGGTTTTGGCGGCGGTTCCGCGGCCAAAATTGTGACTTAGTCCCTGGAAATTCATATATTTATTCTTAGGTCCTTTCTTGTCATTTTTTTCTGGGAATTTTTTAATTCCACTCAAGTGTTGAGTTTTCTACGGTTGTATTGGGGACTCGTTGATTCGATCGGATAATTTAACTTTGTTTAGTTTGTCCGTGTAATTTTTAGAAACTGTTAAAAAGTTCGAACGGATATCAATAACTCACTTTTTCCCCTGTCGGAAATTTTTTCAAAAGTTGGATTTTTTCTCGAGTTTAAGAACGTTCTAAGTCGTGCAAGTAACGCGGTGAACCCTCTAGAAGACAACAAACCTTAACTCGATTATGTGGCCGTCTTGAACTGCCTCTAAACCTTAGGGTTTGGGGCAGTACGGCGTGCCACACGTGAGGCGTTGGCTTGACCCTTCTATGGCTGGACCATTGGTACTGTGGCATGTGATGGATGTTTTTAAACTGATTTCAAGTGTTGAGATATATTGGGAAAATCTTAGGTGTTTGATTATTCGATCGGAAAGTTTAACATTGTCTATTTATCTGGAATGTGATACAATATTTGGAATCTACAAGAAGTTATGAGATAACTAATTTGAATATTATAAACATAGCAGTTTAGTCTTAGAAGATCGGTTGCCACGGAATTTTGATGTGATCAAAAGTCCGTCGCAATCACGTAGCGTATGCGGATACTCGCCGGGTAAACTTAATAGACAGCCATGCCCCATAGCCCCGACCAAGTGACTGTAGGAGAACCCCGTCGCCAAAAGCATCCGTTCGGGTGCTCGCGGCAGCGGTGTTCCGCCTTAGTGCACTTCGTCGACGGCATCAGGGGGTGCGGCGGTCTACTAAAGTTTGCGATGAGCATTCGATCAGGATGTCGGGAATCTTGTTGAATTGCCCGACTTGATATTGAAAAGATTTTTCGATAATGAGACTAAAATGCGGGGTTTATAATTGGTTAGGCATGCGATGTCTAAGGAGGTTGCGGATTCCAACTGTTGTAGTTTTACACTTTCTTTTCTGTGACCGTAAGCGTAGTATGTGGTGTATCGCCGGCTTCGTTGCTATACATCAACGACAATCGGGATACGCATACTTTCTTACGTTGATGATATAAGATATTATGTGTTGCTGTGATATGTTATATTGGATCGTCGCGTTTTGAATAGCCGGGGGTTTTATGTGAGATGAGAGTTTTTTCTTTTCATTCATGTAAAATTCATTTGTATGTAATATTCTTTTATTGGGGCACTTCCGGGCTGAGGATGATGTCACCGTTGTATATTATTTACTTTTCCGCATTAGGTAGACCCAAGACGGGGAGCACAAGTAACCGGGTTCTAGGGTCCAGTGGGAGACCATCTCGAGGAGTCGAGACCGGGTCTCCTAACCCTAGAATTGGCAGTGTTGCTTGCCGCTCTCGTAGGGGTCTAGGGATGTGGGTTTGGCTATTCATCACGACCATGGAATCCGTGTTTTATACAGGCTCGTATTGAAAACACGGACGTCCTAGTATATCCAATATTTCATATATGTTCTTCTGCTGCAATGTTCTTTGATGAGATCATATTACTGCCTGAGACGAATGTTTATATTATATATATGAGATATATATTATATATTGTTTATTTCATTTCATATCTGTTGCTTGTGAAGCATATTAAAATGGGACTTCATTAATGAGATTAATGAAATAAAAGAAACCTAAGATGTTGTAGAAATTTGTTTACAAACTGGTAGCTCTAGTTCTTGTTTTGCATAGCGGTGTTCCTTGTAGAACATCCAGCACCTTATTCGATAAGGAAAGAGCCGAGATCCCTTCACCGGGAGTGACCTCTTTAATGAAACTAGCAGATGCTACAAACTCGGTTTGTCTTTTGATTTCTTCTATAGTTCTTGCTTTGCACAACGGTATATATGATATACCCTGCACCTTATTCGATGAGGAAAGGGCCGACGATCCTTTCACCGGGAGTGACCCCTTTAGCAAAACTAGAAAAGCCTAAAAAACATTCCATTTAAAATCACTCGATTCTACAACGATATAAAGTTCATTGCGCGAAAGGTTTTCTTAAAAACCTGTCGTAGCCCTCCGTCATTTTAGATAAGTAGTATTTAGTATTCGTGCTGCGTTTGTTGACTCAGTCAAGGCGTAGTGTGCTGTAGCTGATTAGTGCTTATCTGCAAAGCATATGATGCGATTGGATTAGGGTAGTCGTGCGGCCTTGTTGACTCAGTCAAGGGTCGTGCGGGTGGGTTTAATTCAATCGAGAAATGACGGGTTGAACTTTACTTGCGGTCTATGGTTTGTTGACTCAGTCAAGGTCATAGATCGTTTAGGGCAAAATATTATTGGGAATTTCAAGTGTTGAAATTTGCAATGAGATTGCATACCTTCTATGAGATAGTTGGATCGCGATACCCGCTGCGAGTAAGAGTTACTCCTGGGAGAGTTTTACAAATTACAATTAGCCGATCAAGTAGGTGTCTAGAAAGGTGTTAACGGGGTTACGTCTCTGGGAAAATGAGGTTTACTTTAATTAGGTTCGTGCGAAAGCACGGGGGACCTCCCTCAAAGTACCGACACTGGCCTGGCTGAAAGATTGGCGAACTTGTAGTGTGTAATTAATCCCGGCTAGTCTTTCCTTTTAGGGTTTGAAGGAAGATTTGATTAAAATAGTGGGAGACATCCTGATTAGATATATTAGATAACCAATCTAATCTTGCAAGAGCATACGCTGAGTGTTTTCTTCTCTCTCTCTCCAGGTAGCGACCATATCACGCCTTAATCAAGATAATAAAATGGATGAATTAACCGAACCCGCTTGTTATACTGAGCTGGGGAACGTTGGTCCCGCTCCAACTTATAATTGTTATAAGACAGAGCAGGAAATTGGGGAATACCAGATTTCCCGTGCCTCCCAAACGAAGAAAGTGCATGCTGATGCATCATCCTCGAGTGTGTTCATTACATAGAACTGTTTCTCAGTATCCTTTACGTCCTGGGTATGAGATACCGGATCAGGATCCCGCATATATAATCTGTTACATGGGCTACAGATAAGTAGAGAACTGAGAACAGGTGATAAGTTTCATGAGATAGAAACGGTGCAAGTGTTGCAGCCAAGTCTGTTGGTCACTATCACCCTGTATTACCAGAATACATTGATTCTGAACAAATGTTATTAGATACCGAACCTGATATACAACATCATATCAGTCTCTTTATTAGTAAAGAAGGATATAATTTTGTATTGTTGGATAATGTTTTGAACATTTCCTATATCAAGAGTTGATCGGTTCAGGCACGTTATCTAAAAGCATTGACGTTCTAAATCAAACTACAGTTCTTAGTATACAGAATACACACGAGAGGAAGAGTTCAGAAATGAACGAATCTTTCTTGAGGCATTGTAGACTAGGTCATATCAATGAGACCCGACTAGCTGAAGTTACATATAGATGCATATTTAAATTAGTTTAAATTTACATCTTATGAAACTTGCCGGTCATGTCACAAAGATAAGATGACCACAGCTCTGTTTATTGGAAACAGAGAAAAAGTTAATGAACTCTTGGGATTGATACATGCTGATGTATGAAAGTCCTCTGTCTACACATGCCAAGACCGGTTCTTTGTACTTCATTACATTCTCTGATAATCTCTCAAGATTCAGACATGTGTTCCTGTTGAAACATAAGTCCGAAGCTTTTGAGATATTCACAGAATATAAGTTAGAAGTAGAGAACCAAAAATGGGTATAAGTATTATGTCCTTTGATGAGATCAAGGAGGAGAATACTTGAGCACGGAGATCCTGGATTATTCTAAAGGATAATGAGATTCTCTCTCAGCATTAATCCTCCGTATACACTACAGTACGTCGGTGTATCGGGGCGGAGCAATCACACCCTATTTGATATGGTGCGCTCTATGATGAGTACTACTGAGTTGCCTATTTCCTTTTGGGAGTTATGCACTTGAGAAGCTGCATACCTATTGAATAGGGTTCAAATCAAATCAGTTGCCTACCACTTCATATATGATATGGAATGGGAAGAGCCCATATCTTAAGTATGTTAAGATTTGGGGTTGTCCGGTCTATGTCTAAAAGCAAAATCCAGACAAGCTCGAGGCAAGGACTGTTATGTAGAACTGGAAAGGTTCCAACTATACAAACTGCAGCAGATGATTTGGTAGAACCAAAGGATTCAATAGTTTCCAACGAACCTCAGCCTCTCCGTCGATCTAGTAGGTTTCCTCACCCACCTGAGAGATACTTCGGTTTCTCTATGACAGTAGGAGCGAGGATTGCATCATGAGATGATGACCCAACTAGTTTCGAGCTGGCCATCAGGAGTGAGATTCTGTAAGAATGGCTGGATGCTTATCGATCTGAGATAGAATCCTTATACACCAACAAAGTATGGACTTTGGTTGCTCTATCTGAAGGGTTAAATCCCCATCAGGAGCAAGTATATCTTGAGAAGATTACTAGGTGTACAAGGAAAAGTTGAGACTTTCAAAGCTATGCTTAAGTCCATCCAGATCCTACTTGCCACGGCTACATACCATGACTATGATATCTGGTGGTTGGGTGTCATGGCTGCTTTTCTAAATGATGTTTTAGAAGAGAGCATCTATAAGTACACAGCCAGAGGGCTTCGTAGACAGTGGGAGCAGCGGAAACGTGTGCAAGATGTTTTATATGATAAAACAGGCATCGCGGAGTTGGAACATCTGTTTTAATGTGGTAGTCAAAGAGTTTGACTTCATCAAAATGGTAGATGAACCTTGTATATACAAAAAGGTAGTAGGGAGTATGGTGGTGATCTTCGTAGAGTACGTGGATGACATACTCTTGATAGGGAAGGAGTTTCCTATGCTACGCTCGGTTAATCTCCGCTTATCACAAAGATTCTCCATATAGGATCAAAGTGATACCTCCTAAATCCTGGGTTTTGGATCTATGAGATAGATCTAATTGGATGTTAGGATTCTTACTAGTTGTAGTGAGATGGTATCAATCGATCCTGGGGTGAATCAATGGAAAGGTTCCAGGGTGATAAGGACGACTGAATGTCAGTCAAAGGCATTGTCTTTACCCTCAGTGGAAGGACGGTATGTTGGAAGAGTTCTAAGCTAGATACCGTGACATACTAGACGATTAGAAGCAAGATACATCGTTACCAAGGATGCTACCAAAGAGGCAGTTTGGATATATAAGTTCATGAGATGAACTTCGTTCCTACCATTGTGTGACAATGGAATTGTGGTTTTTGCCTCGGAACTCCCGTCCCATCAGAAATCCAGATATAATTCTTAGGCAGTATCACCTGATCATGGAGATGGTCGATCTCCAGGGAGATCGAGGTTAGGAGAGTAGACACAGAGGACGACAGCGCGGATCCACTCACAAAGGCCTTTTGCCCAGTAGAGACTTTTATGGGATGATTGAGTATGAGATACTTCAACCGCAGCTAATTGTTGGGTATGTGATACCACAACAGATGGCCCTAGTGAAAGTGGGAGATTGTTAGTTATATGTATGCCCTAGAGGCCATTACTGTACATACTATGTATATTGTAATGGATGCTTGGACATATATGGGGAGGACTTTCTTGCTCGACATGATAGCATGCTATCTAGTTGTACTTTATCTTAACATGTACTCTGATTGTCTCTATATTACATGTTGATAAAGCCCATACGATATGTACTCGACTACTGGGACTATGATGAGATCATACTAGTGGGGCCACGGTAGTCGACGAGTACATCCTATAACTGTTCCTAGTCGATTCTGTATCGAGACAGGGCATCGATGCACCAGAGTAGACTAGCGTATACGCATCTTGACCCATATGATGGGCGATGGATGATCCCATATCCATCGGTGTTTGACATCAAGGATGGTGTATGGGTGCTCAGTAGAGACTGGGTATACTGGACGGACTCGCCGAGAACTCCCAGATGGTATTATACCTCACGTCAGATGGCAGTTCTCCGGTGACACTGGTACAAGGTTGTCTGTTGACCCGAGATCGTCATAGAGTCTTGTGTGATTCCCACTGTGCTTTGATTTCCATCATACCACATCCAAGAGGGCGTGCAAAAAGGTGGATTTTGGGTACAGTCCCGAATCACATGGAGGCAATGAGCGATATGAGGGGATTCGTCTCTCCCGGTATAGGGAGTTGATGTTGTGCTGTGTTCGATTGGCTATAACCGGAAATCCCTGTCCAGGGTTGCTGAGATTTACTGGTAAGTGTTATCAGTAGTTTCTCGAACTGTTATAGACCTCATATCGACACGACTTATCGAGCTACTGGGGTCTGACGTTTACCTCCCCTAGGCGAGATATACGACATATCAGACGACGAGACCGGACTGTACGGGAGTGTTACTGATTGGATTCATAGGAGAATGTACAGGCTTGCTTGTTGATCTTCTGAGCGCTCAATACCTGGGTGGCTGTTACGTTTAGCTGACCGCTTGCAGCTTGTGGGTGTTTGATATGATCATCACCTACTGCCGGCGTATTGACGATTCTTTAGAGTCCTACACAGAGGTTTCTTGACTCGGGCAAAACGGAGTTGGAGCACATATGTGAAATGTGCGGGACCGAGAATAATACGTATGAGATACCGTATTCTATTCTCGCGATATTTGATATCAGCCGGGTCATCGGATCAAGTGTTGATTCGATGAATCGGTACGGATAAATATTAGTCGGTTATATGCGATATAGCCAGATTGTCGGATCAAGTGTTGATTCGATAATTTAATGTATAATAATATATATGATATATTAAATTACATTAACTAATATTAGCTCACTAAAAGATTCTTTTTCTCACTCGGGTAATACATTGATATATATGCGATATATGTTAATTGTATTATTTTATTTTGTTACGATAAATATTATATATGTGATATATAATATTGTAACATGATATGATAACTAATGCAACATGTTTAGTAGAGTTTAAACATGATTAGGGTTTGGATTAGGGTTAAGACTTCTAGTAGTTTCTAGAAGGTTTTCTTTTGTTTTTGCAAAGATATTTTCAAGTGACTCATTCTTAACCTAACCCAAACCCTAGCCTTGGTTAATTCTCTACAAAGGTTTAGTCAACCATGGTTGCATTATTGATCATCTTTATCCTTTCATTATTCATCACAAAAGGTTTGATATTCATTATTCATTCTTCTTCTTCTTCCTTTGAGCAAAAGCTTTCTAGTTTTTGCTTTGTGATGAAAGTGAGTGAGAAAATGAAAACAAATGAGAGCAAAAATCCTACTTCATCATCCCCATCTATCCTTGCCATTTAGATGAGGGTGTTCACTTCATTTAGTGAGTGTTAGCTTATGTTAATGAAACTTCAAGGTAGATCATCTTTGTTATCGAAGATCGGAAGCAAGACTGCATCTTTCTCTTCGTGAAGCCTCTCGAGAGTCCGGAACACGATGATCGCAGCGAAGGGACCTCAACACGGAGCTTAAGAAGTGAAGGACCAGATCTACAAAGGTTGTAATCCCTCTCACTTTGTGTTAAAGAGTTTAACATGCTTGTTTTCGCCTAAACCCTAGTTTAAAGATCCGGCTTCGGGTTGTTCGGCACGGCTAAATTTTTAATCGGGCATGGTTGATGCCTCGTAGACCCTTGTGCACGTACATAGCAACCCTACAGCTCTTGAACAACAGAACTATAATGTGAGTGTCGTGACTACATTGAGATCGGGAAGGATGCTGCACAACAACATTGGCACAACAATTGAGGATAATGACACCCCGGCCTCTTCTTCTTCTTCTTCTTCGTCTTCTGAGCCTATTCTCCATTCGTCAAAAGGCTCTTCTTGTTCTTCTTCTGCTCTTAACGGACCCACTTCTCACTCCACGAAAACACTAACTCTGGGATCAATTCCAACTCCACAATCTCCTCCACAAGCATTGGACTCAACCAATTTTAAAAACGTTCCATTTCCAAACCGGTTGAGGTCCAATAAACAAAATCCACAAATGGAGAAGATTCTGGAGTTGTTTAAGCATGTTAACATCAACATTCCCTTTTTAGATGCTGTCCAACAAGTCCCGTCCTATGCGAAAATCTTAAAGGACTTGTGCACGAAAAATTGGAAGTCTCAGGTAACCCAGAAAGTTTTCTTGGCTAGTGCTGTGAGTAATGCTCTTACCCAATCTTTACCACAAAAACGGAAGGACCCTGGTTGTCCTACGATTTCTATTACCATTGGGGATAAGAACATCAACCGCGCACTATTAGATCTTGGTGCCAGTGTTAACCTGCTTCCGTACTCAGTATATGAGCAATTAGGTGTAGGAGAGCTGAAACCCACACACTGTACTTTCCAAATGGCCGACCGATCAATCACCCATCCTAAGGGTGAGCTAGAGGATGTGTTAATCAAGGTTGGGGACTTCATATTCCCCGTTGACTTTATTGTGTTAGACACACGTCCTGTAGCTAACCCCCGGAATCAAATTCTGGTGATACTCGGTCGCCCATTCCTTGCAACCTCAAATGCTGTGATCAATTGTCGAAATGGTTCGATGAACCTATCTTTTGGAAACATGACAATTGAACTCAACATTTTTAGGTTGGGGAATCAGCCCACCAAACCTAATGCTCATATATTAGACGCTTGCTCAATCCAGGAGATCACCCTAGAAGAGTGTGAATTCGAGGAGTTTTTGTTCGATCACGATAACCTTAACGCCACTAGTGTGTTCCTCTTCGAACCTGCTGCTGTTTCTGCGCCCGACAATGACTACGAGTGTTTCACTTTCTCGAACGATCTTAGCCGCTCACCACCCGAGTTTGAATCCTTCGACTTTCCGGATGAGTTACCTGAACCATCCAACTCGGTCGCTTACACTCGTTTTGAACCTTTGCTGGAATCCTTTGAGTTCGAGACCTTTTCACCAATCTTGCCTTCAATCGTTTCACCTCCAACGCTCGAACTCAAGCCTTTGTCGTCTCACCTTAAGTACGCTTACTTAGGTGAGAACGAGACCCTCCCTGTTATCATCTCGGCTTCTCTAGCTCCAGAGCAAGAGAAAGCCCTTCTTGCGGTCTTGCACAGCAATAGGCAAGCTTTTGGCTAGTCTATGGCGGACATCAAGGGGATTAGTCCCTTGATCGTTGAACATCACATTCATCTGATGGATGATGCCAAACCAGCCAGGGATCCACAAAGGCGACTCAATCCAGTCATGAAGGAGGCTATGAAAAAGGAAATCGTAAAGTGTTTGGATAGTGGTATCATTTACCCTATCTTTGATAGCCAGTGGGTTAGCCCCATTCACGTTGTCCCTAAGAAATCAGGCATAACGGTCATCACTAACGAGGCGAACGAGTTAATCCCTACTCGCACCCAAATTGGGTGGCGAGTATGCATCGATTACAGAAAATTCAATGCCGCAACGCGGAAGGACCACTTTCCGCTACCTTTCATTGACCAAATGCTTGAACGATTGGCCGGACACGAGTACTACTGCTTTCTTGATGGCTACTCCGGCTATAATCAGATTCCCGTCGCCGAAAAAGACCAGGACAAGACCACATTCACTTGTCCTTTCTGCACGTTTGCATATCGTCGCATGCCCTTTGGGTTATGCAATGCGCCCGCTACCTTCCAGCGGTGTATGATGGGAATCTTCTCAGACATGGTGGAAAAATTCCTGGAGATCTTCATGGACGATTTCTCCATCTTCGGCGATTCCTTTAACGAGTGTTTGCTGCATCTTGACGCTGTCCTTACCCGATGTAAGGACAAGAACCTCACTTTGAATTAGGAGAAGTGCCACTTCATGGTGCGCGAAGGTATTGTCTTAGGACATATCATTTCGCAAAATGGCATAGAGGTTGACAAAGCGAAGATTGAGGTCATTTCCAATCTCCCTCCTCCCAGATGCGTCAGAGACATCCGAGCCTTCCTTGTCCATGCCGGTTTCTATAGACGGTTCATCATGGACTTTAGCAAGATTGCTAGGCCCTTGACTCTTTTGCTGGCCAAGGACACGCTATTCGACTTCAACTCGAGCTGTGTGACTGCGTTCGAGTCATTAAAAAGCTCACTCACTTCTGCTCCCGTTCTTTCTTCACCTGACTGGACGCACCCATTTGAGATTATGTGCGATGCATCCAACTTTTCCATTGGTGCTGTCCTTGGACAACACATCAACAAGATGCCGCACGTAATCTATTATGCTAGCCGAACCCTGAACGACGCCCAACTTAATTATACAACAACTGAGAAGGAATTCTTGGATGTTGTATTTTCTTTAGAAAAGTTCAGGCCCTACCTCATCGGCTCTCCAGTCATTGTCTACACAGACCATTCTGCTCTGCGCCATCTTTTTGCGAAGAAAGATGCAAAATCTCGGCTGATACGTTGGATCCTCTTGCTTCAAGAGTTTGACCTTGTCATCAAGGACAAAAGAGGATGTGAAAACGTAGTCGCCGACCATCTCTTACGACTTCCTTCTTCGCCGTCGCCTCAACTTCCGATCAACGACGTTTTTCCGGATGAACAACTCTTGACAGTATCTCGCGAACCCTGGTTCGCAGATATTGTGAATTATTTGGCCACAGGATTACTACCGACTGAATGGTCAAGTCAGGACAGACTTCGATTCTTATCCTAAGTAAAACACTTTTACTGGGACGGACCCTATCTGTTCAAGTAATGTCCTGACCAGATTATTCGTCGGTGTGTCCCTGACGATGAATTCAAGAGTGTGCTGTCATTTTGCCATGATCAAGCATGTGGCGGGCATTTTGGCCCCAGAAAGACAGCTGAGAAGATCTTGCAGTGTGGTTTCTACTGGCCACAACTCTTCAAAGACGCTCATGACTACTGCAAGACTTGCTCCCGGTGCCAACACTTGGGCCGGATATCCAGGAGGAACAAGATGCCGCTCCAACCAATCTTGGTTGTGGAGATTTTCGACGTTTGGAGGATAGATTTCATGGGGCCGTTTCCCAACTCTTTTGGGAACTTGTACATCCTTCTCGCTGTTGATTACGTTTCTAAGTGGGTCGAGGCTGTGCCCAGCCGGACTAACGACAACAAGGTTGTCGTTAGGTTTCTTAAAGAAAACATTTTCTCCCGGTTTGGGCACCCCCGAGCGATCATTAGCGACAATGGAACTCATTTCTGCAATAAGACTTTCGAGGCCTTGATGCGGAAGTATTCCATTAATCATAAGCTATCTATGCCCTACCATCTCCAAACCTGTGGGCAAGCCGAAGTTTCAAATCGGCAAATCAAGCAGATACCGGAGAAGACGGTTTCCAAGAACCGTAAGGATTGGTCGTTGAAACTCACTGATGCCCTTTGGGCATTTTGAACTGCTTATAAGACCGATCTTGGCATGTCTCCCTATCGGCTTGTGTACGGAAAGGCTTGCCACCTCCCTGTGGAAATAGAGCATCGCGCATTTCGGGCGATAAAGGAGCTGAATCTGTCTCTCAAAGATGCGGGCAGCCAGCAGAAGCTGCAGTTGAATGAATTGAGCGAGCTTAGGGATGAGGCTTACGAAAACGCGGTTGTCGTTAAGAACCGAACGAAGGTGTTTCACGATAAACACCTTTTGCGCAAAACATTCGTACCTGGTCAACAGGTACTGCTTCACGACACCCGGCTACATTTCCATCCAGGTAAGCTCAGATCTTGCTGGAAAGGGCCATACTTTGTGCGGAATGTGTATCCGCATGGCGCTGTGGATTTGGAGAATCCAACGGACGGTTCATTTTTCAAAGTAAACGGACACCGACTAAAACCGTACCTTAGCGCCGAACCAACAGAGGAGCTCCTGGTCTTACAGGAGCCGGTTTACGCTGCATAATCTTCCTCTGCCTACCACCAAACTTCGGTTATCCAGCCAAGAACAGTGGACACTGTTCCAAATAAGTTTGGGGGTATGTATATACCTTTTTGTATATATTTATGGATATTCTTTTCCATTTTTACTATTTTTCTTTTCTTTACAAACAAAAACCCAAAAAAATTTGTGTATATCTAACCGACAATTTTGACCCCTCAATGATCTCTTCATGCAATGACAGTGAGGACACTGTCCAGTTTAAGTTTGGGAGTACGCTCGGTACGCATTTCTAACCTTCGCATTCATATGTATATTTTGCATCTGCATAATAAAATCCATAAAATCCATAAAAATCAGAAAATTTTCTAAAAACATAAAAACTTTTCTGTCAAGTTAGCTAGTGGGAGAACTCTGATTCAACATTTCGACGGTTTTTGTTTGATAAGATAAGAATAACTAAATCTTGTTTTAAGATTTTGAAAACCTGAAAGATAACGCTCCTTTGAAGTTAACTATAGCTGATATACGTCTTTACATCACACTACACGTGTCGTGAGTTTTGGAAATTAGATGACACGTCTTTTATGTCTAAAAACTTTTAAATGGATAAATGATTTTCTGAGGATCAAATAGGTTTGTTCTGAAATAAGTAATATCAAGAATAGTTTATGAAGTGAAGTGAATATGAAGGAATGTTATTGATACCTTAATTAGAACTAAGTCTGAAAAATAACCCATCTGGAACTTGATTGGAATGATTACACACCGAACCCACTAAACACGTCTTTTATCCAAAAAATAATTGAACTGCCGGTTATATCTCCGTTCGTATTGAATCATCATGATTTTCACGCTAAATTGTCTTTTGTTTTTGGACCTAGGTAACTTGAGTAATTAAGTCCGCTGGGGTGTCTCTACACCTAATGCCCTAAAACCAACTGGTTTGGGTGCATTGGCCCAAAGCTCGTTAAGAAACCTAGAAAGTCCAGATTAAAACAAAGTCAAGCAAGTGTTCTCTCCGAGTTAAAATTCCTAACGGTTCTTTGTGTGAGAATAATCTTGACAAAAGACAGGTTTTTATAAAAAAAATATATTTCTAGCGGAGATATGAAGGTTTTATTCTATGATAAAGACTATTGTACGTTCACAGAGGTGTGTATGAAATGAAAACAAGAAAAAAGTGGAGTGAAAAATAAGACCTAGTTTCCTGTTAAGGAAGATAGAAATTCTGAAGTTGAAACATTACTGGAAAACGAAACTTGAAAAATGCTTAACTCTTTATAAAACTTATGTGATCCTTTTAAAATTTTTATCTGGGCTTTATTGTGTGACATGATGACTTTAACCGATCCTTCTGGAACTTAACGACACTATTTGCACTGCACGTAAAGACATATAAAATCTTAAGTTAAATAAGAAGTGAGGTGTGAAAAATAAAGGTTCGATAGTCTAGACTTAGGATAATAGAATTGTTATTTTCTGAAACAAAACCCTTGGGTTTAGATCATAGTTACTTTGCAAAACTAGCTTGACCGGATTTTGTGGGTAGTATCCGCTGAAAACCCTCAGGAGACAACACTCCTCCTCCTAGGGACACCTAGAGGTTTAACGGCTTGTTGCACATGCTCAGTGCAATCGCGTTCCCTGCGAAAGTGAGGTTAGGATTTTTTGTTAATAAATTGGCTTTGCTCGGGATGAGCAAATGATAAGTTTGGGGGTATTTGTTCATATCAGATTTTTGCATTTTTATACCGCCCAATTTTTATCACATTGCTTATCGGTAGGTACTTTTGAGCCGTGTTTGCTAGTCAATTGCAGGATACAGGTTCTCAGCTCTAAACAGTGAAATTCATGGAAAAGCACGACAAATTCTGGATTACATCTAACCACAGATAAAACACGGGTCTCCGCTCTCTATCCGTAAGTTGCCGCACACCAGTTTAAGGGACAAAATTGCAAATAGATGTCATTTTCATGCACAAAGCTCAATGTCAACATAAGATCCAACATATCTACGCGGAGCTCAAGGAAATCATGGCAAAAGATCCACATCACACCACCTTTTGATCTACTGAAATTCTGGAAGAAATATTAAGAGCTTCTGAGAAAGTACTATACCACACTGAAGAGGACTACAAACCAGGGAAGGCCACAAAATCGTGTGACCTAACTCATCTAGACGGCCGCGGTTCCGCGGCATAAGCGCGCTTAGGCCGCGGAACCGCGGCCATATAGGCTCCGTAGTGGATGAGGTTTTAGGGGTGTTTTGGTCATTTCATTTTTGTTCTGAATGTTGCCCTAGAGTTTCTGTTGCCTGCCTATAAATAGTCCAGAACTTGCTAAAGCCAAGGGTGCTTATTCTTGTATTTAGATTTTAGAATACATGTTGTTGTTCTTCTTCCTCTTCTCATCTCTTCTCCATTAAAACCTTGTAGTGAGCTTTTGTGAGTGAAGTGATGAATAAAGAGTTCTTTTTGTTACCATGCTTGTCTTATTGTTAATTATAATTGCTTGTATTTTTCATTTGCTAATCTAGTTGTTGTTATTTGTTGTTTGTTTCTTTCTTGTTCTCTTTTTCTTTATCCTTAAACAATAATGATGCTTAAGCTTGATCCTTGCCAAAGTGAGGTCTTAATTAGCTAGTTGTAATCTCCTAACCTCTTTCTTTCTATCTTCCTCCTTTGTTTTATTTTCCTTTTTCTTGTAATGGGTGAGTAGTTTTCTCACTTGTTAGGGTAGGATAAGAAAAGTTTGAGAGAAGGAAATCTCTCTTACTCTTTTCTTGCCCAACATCTTAATTCGGACTCCCGTTAATTAAACCACAATCCGCTCCCTACGGCACCCTATCCAACATGATAGCGGTGATTCCTTAGTGAGACCGGTTGTGGTTGAATTAACCGGAGGTTAAGGCTAAGAGCCAAGAACGGACGGACAAGCACCAAAAGGAAGAACTTAAGCATTGGAAAGCCTAGCTTATACTCGCAAGTTCCTTCCTAGTCGTGCTAATCCCCGTTGTTGCCAATTACTGTAACACCGATATTAAGAGTGGCAACGAAAGAAGTGAGCGACTCCTAACTCAAGCTAACCTAATCCTAACCCTAAAAAGCTCTCTTTATATATCATTTTAGCACATTGTTAATCTAAAAACAAACCTGGACATTTGGACTTAACTCGTTAAAGCACTTAGAAAAAGATTCCCATCTCCCTGCGGACGACCCGTACTCAACCGGCTAGCTACAAGCGAAACCGTCTTGATTGCGGTAATTAACTAGGCACGCAAAAACTCTACCAATTAACACACCAAGAATTTCACTACAAAGCGAGCAATCTCCCTTTTCATACCTTCCCACCAGAAATGCTGTCTTAGATTACGATACATCTTCGTGCCTCCTGGATGTACAGAATATGCGGAACTGTGTGCCTCCTTTATAACTTCTTCGCGAATGTCTCCTTTCGGCGCACACAAATGGCTACCATAACGCAACGAACCATCTTCATCAATCAACAAGTCCGTTAGAAGTCCCGCTTCTACCTGTTCTCGAAACTTCTGCTATCTTGGGTCCGGTGACTGCGCTGCTTTAATATTATCGATCAACAATGACTGTACTTGCAGCTGCATCAACTGTCCCGAAGAATGCGGTAGCACGATCTCCAAATCGAATCTCCGAAAATCTTCGATAAGCTCTCTCCACGCAGTCAACATCCGAATTGCTGGCAACCGACTAAGCGCATCCGGCACTACATTAACCTTCCCCGGATGGTACTTGAGATCAAGATCATAGTCAGTCATCATCTCCAACCATCTATGCTGCCTCATGTTGAGCTCTTTCTGTGTGAACACATACTTTAGGCTTTTGTGATCAGTGAATACTTTGACCCTTTCGCCCAGTAAGTAGTGTCTCCAAATCTTCAAAGTGAAAATAACTGCTGCAAGCTCCAAATCATGAGTTGGGTAATTCTTCTCATGGGTCTTCATCAGCCGTGATGCGTAAGCTATAACTTTCCCATGCTGCATAAAAACACATCCCAAACCATTCCCAGATACGTCGTTGTGTATCACCAATCCTCCGGAACCGTCCGGTACGGTCAAAATAGGAGTGGTTATCAGCCTTTGCTTCAACACCTCAAAAGCTGACGCACATCTATCCGTCCATACGAACGGTACCTCCTTTCACGTAATCTTGGTCAAAGGCTCAGCTAAACGAGCAAAATTCTCCATGAACCTTCTATAATATCCAGCAAGCCAAAGAAAACTTCTGATCTCCGCAATGTTCTTCGGAATCGGCCAATCTTGAACTGCTGCAATCTTCTCAGGGTCAACGGTGATTCCATCTCCGGCTATGACATGCCCAAAAAACTTCACTTATTCAAGCCAAAACTCGCACTTGCTCATCTTTGCATACAATCTTTCATGCCTCAATGTTTGCAGTGCGATCTTCAAGTATTCTGCAAGCTCTTCTAGGTTCCTCGAGTAGACCAGAATATCATCGATGAACACCACTATAAACTGGTCCAAGAACGGTGAAAAGATTCGGTTCATCAAGTCCATAAATATCGTAGGTGCATTCGTCACTCCGAATGGCATCACTAAATACTCGTAATGTCCATATCGAGTTCGGAATGCAGTCTTGCAAATATCCTCAGATTTAACTCGAACTTGATGATATCCAGATCGCAAATCCAGCTTCGAGAATACCCTCGCGCCGCTGAGTTGCTCGAACAATTCGCCAATGCGAGGGATCGGGTACTTGTTCTTAATAGTCACTCGATTTAATTTTCGATAGTCGATGCACATCCTCCTTGTGCCATCTTTCTTCTTGACTAGAAGAACTAAAGCTCCCCAAGGTGAATTGCTGCTGCGAATCCAACCCTTCTCTAACAATTCGGTAACCTGCTTCTTGACTTCTTCCAACTCCACTTGTGCCATCGGATAGTACACCTTTGAGATTTGCGCTGCACCAGGAACAAGATCGATCACGAGCTCCACATCTCGTTTTGGCGGTAAACGCGAGATGTCCTCGAACACGTCAATGAACTCCTGAACTACAGCTAGCGCTTCCTCCTTATCAACTTCCATCGACGAAAGAACGGCACCCGTCGGCCTAGCCCTAAACTCGACTGGTCCGACAGAACTGCTACCTCCAGCAAAAAAAACTCCGAATGTCCGGGAATCTGGAAAATCACTTTCTCTGCCCTACAATCAATGTGAGCGTGGAAAGTGCCGAGATAGTCCATTCCCAAGACGATATTATAACAGCCGGTATCAATCACTAAGAAATCTACAAATAACTCCCATCCGCAAATAACAACCGAACAATCCTTACACTCACTACTAGATATGATCTTCCCATTCCCAGTGCGTATATCCCAACAACAAGACAGGGCCATGCAAGCAATCAAGTGTGCAGTAATAAACTTGGACGATAAAAAACAATGGGATGCACCAGAATCGAATAATGCTAATGCGGGAAAATCATGAACAAGTAGGATACCCGAAACAACTTCATCTGAAGCCTTGGCCTCTTCGGCCGTCAGAGTAAAGGCTCGAGCTTGATTAGGTCTCTGAGTTATCCGCTTTTGCCCCTGAATCTGCCTCTGCGGTGGCTTCTGAGCATCCTCCTTCAAACGTAGCTTCGACGGGCAAACACTGACAGTATGATCAGCTAATCCGCAAACCAAACAAAGTCCAAGCTTCCTTCGACAATCCTTCTGCAGGTGTCTAGGTAGATGGCAGAATTCACAAAACATCCTTCCCTTCTGCTCGAGTACGACGGGCTTCTTCATAGGCACCACGCCACGTCGGTTTACCGGAATACCTCTACGTATAGGAGCTCGGTTTGGCGTAAACGCCGGCTTCTGCACTACTACCGCCTGCTGCTGTGCACCCCTTGTCCTCATTGATAAGCTCTGCTGCTTTCTGGCTGCTTTAAGAACTTGCGAGAAAGTGGTCAATCCCAGAGATATAATGTGCGTCTGGATTTCCACGTCCAAACTGCGCATGAACCTTCGTGCCCTATCAGCATCGTTGGCAACCAAAGGTCCAGCGAATCGACTGAGCCGTGTCGACTCAGCCGCATGCGCATCCATGGATCAGCCATTCTGCCTCAAACTGATAAACTTTTCTTCCATTTCCTCATGTGCATTCTGCGGAAAGAACTTCTCCAAGAAACTCTGCGAGAAAGTTGCCCAACTGATCAGCTTGGGCAAATGGGTCTCTTCCACAAGCCACCACTCACGGGCATAGTCCACCAATTGGATGCGTACAACATCCACTATCTGGTCCTCTGGAATCTGTTCTGCAACGAGTAGATTCTCCGTATCGACTAGCCACTGCTTTGCTGGCAACGGCTCCTCCAAACCAGTGAAAGTGGTGGACCAAGTCTCCTGAAATCCGCCACGGTACCCACACGCTGTACTGGTTTGGCTGCAACGGTGTTTACAGACTGCTGGACGGTCCGCAAACCTTCCTGAAAAGCTTCGGCTTGCCGCTGATTTATCTCGGTTTGCCGCTTCTGGTTCTCCAGCATCCCACGAATTACTCCAAGCAATGCGGTGTCATCAACACGCCTCTAGTATGATCGCAGTTCTCTATCCGCCATGATTCTGAAGCCAAAACACCGAAGAGGATTAGCATGATAAACAAGATTCAATAAACAGGATACGAGAAGCAAGATAGTTATGGATTCAAGGATGGCAAGATAGCAATAAGGCAGGACATGCTCCTAGTTACGAGTATTCTGATTCGCGTATTGGGACCAATACCCAACTACAAAAGAATCAAACCCGATTAACTTAAATCCTATGGCTCTGATACCAAACAAACCCTGTCACGCTCTGCTTCCCAAAGTGCGCTAAGATCGGCACGTGACAGAGCCAACCACGCTACCTGTGGCTAGGAAACATCCCTCCACAGTCACATTACGGCTGTCTATAATATATCAAGAACAGTGAAATAAAATAAACTATCTAGTACATGTGTATATGCCAGAATAAACGAGTCAAGAAATAATATGCGGAAGCAATAAATCCAATAAACAATAACATCTGGAAAGTACGTCCCAAATATGGGCTCACATCAGGAAATGAAAGTACGGAAAGGAAAATAAACAAAGCTAAACACTAACATACTCCTCACTGTTCGGCCTGTCGGCTGAAATACTCCTGATCGGCCTGCAAAAGAGATAAAGGATCTGGGCAATGCAAAACCCAGACGTCAGTGCGTCATAATAGCAATAATAATAAGCAACCAGGATGTAACGAGATATGCAGGCAAGAATTATAAATAGTAACATGAATGTAATAAGTAAACACGGATATAGAACAGTGAAGTGTATCAGTGTATGTGACGTGCGGTGATCAATCTAAACTATGCTACTGGGTTATCTATTCTAAAGTTTGTTTGAAATCAATTAGTGTACTTCTCCATGTAACACAAAGAATATGTCCCATTATCCCCTGGGACCACGGATCAGGTAGTAGGAGTCATGAATGACTCTGTCCCGTTATCCCCCGGGACCACGGATCAAGTTAGAATCACGAATGATTCTGTCCCGTTATACTTCGGGACCACGGATCAAGTAATACCCTTTTTAGCTACACTTCAATCACACTTTTGATTTCCCCATGCCCCAAAGGTTATGTGTTCAAGTCAGGTATTGATAATCTGGAATTAATGCCAACACAAGATCAAGCAGGTACAGGTTTGTCTGTGTAGACAATAGGATACGTCCGTCAGGACAACATTTCAGGATTGTCGGCATTAGAAACAGGATCAGGTAACAGGTCAAGTAGTGGTGTATCAGGTCATGACAGGTAGTGCACAGATATCAAACGGACGCTCATAATAAAACTGTAGCAAGTACGGATGCACGATAAAAGTACGGATGCACAGTAAAACATGGATGCACAAATATCTATCAGGTATTACATCTACAACTCCATGACTACGTAGGATGCACATTATCAAGCATGGGGTGTTAATATAACAGTAACATGATAAAATATGATATGGCATGCAGCTAGATATGCAATAAATGATATGGATGCGAACGGATATCGGAAAACGGTAAATGTAACACCTTAGGACTGCGATTAGTGTTAATTAGGCGATAATGCGGGTTTTTGGTAAAAAGTTTACCAATTTAGGTTCCTCGCATTTTATAACAATTAATTAATATTTTATTATTAATTGTTTTGGGCTTGCACACACGTGTGCATGTTAATGTGAGGGTTTGCTTGTGCTAATCTAGTTCGTGACCATGACATTTTGATCTAATCCATACCATAAGTTAATCCTAATCCTTGTGTAAACCTTAACCCTAACCCTCTAGATATTTGTTGTGAGATATTTCTTGGTCTTTTGAAATGAGAGGAGGTGGCAAGGTGAATCATAGAGAGCATTAATGGTTGCATTAATGGAGGTGTGGGGGAGGGTAAGATTAAGGGTTTAGCTTATCCTACACTCACCTCACACTCTCATTATCCTTTCACACTCCCATTCTTCTATCTCTTTCTCATTTCTCTTCACTTCCCTCAACCCTTAACTGAACACTTACCTTCTCATCACAAAACCTTCACTAAACTTCACAAAATATCAACGAATCACTTCATAAAACTTGCTTTGCCTCTAGGATCCCTTAGTGCTTAGAAAGCTAGGATCTTTGAGCTTGTGTGAGTAGGTAATGATCTCTTTCTATTAAGTAAGCTTTTTTAATGTTGCGTAGCTTGTTAGTTTCAATTTAGAATGCGTAAAGTTTCGTTTCGGGTAAATATTGTATTTTCAGTGAAGTTTTGGGTCTCGGATGATCTGCTATCAATCCAAGTATTTGTTGGAAAAGTTCCCATCACAGTAACCTTGTGTAGTGACCTAGAACCCACCGTAAAAACCTAAGCCCATTCCCTTAACTTTAGGCCGCAGTTCTATTGGTTCTGGCCACAATTTGCGGCCAGAGTAGGGTCTGGGGGGTGTTTTGGGGTAGGGGTCTCTGGGGTTGTGTGTGGTCTTGTGGTATGTGCAACTTTTACAAATTGTTTGTGTAGAAAAATCTGGGATCACTTTGATAGTTTCTAGTATTTCGACAACGCGCATTACGTTATCCGATACGGTTTGTGTCTTGTCTATCTATTGCTCTTGGGTTATTTTCGTGGTGTCGCTATGCGCGTTAGCCACTAGACGAACACTTGAGAGTATGTTTGGAGTTGATGCGTCGGTCAAACGTAGTTGGTACGTGTTATTAGTCGATTGCTAATGTACACTTGTTATGATGTTTTATGATCTTAGGGACGCAGGCGGGGACAAAGAACGGTGCAAAGAAGGGAAAGCGAGTGGTTGGCTTTACTTAGCCCCAGAATCATCTGTGAGTAGATTTAACATCTACAGGGGAATCGCCCACATGGCGTTATGCATCAGGACTAGATATGATATGATATTAGTCGCATGTTTATATTGCACTTATAGATGGTGCATAAAACTTCATTACATATTATTACTTGCTGTGCTTGGACTTGTACCCTTTGGACACTGCACTATTATTGACGGTTCATATTGCACGAGCACTGATTGTATGCCACACACACCGTCGATAATTGTCATGACACGCACAACACTTATACATACGTGAGATTGTATTGGTTAGGGACATTGATTCATATTCTATTGCGCATATGACATATAGCATACCTGTATACCTACATTCTTACACATATGCCTTGCCATGCCTACTTGTTAGCTATCTATATACCTATATGGTATTGTACCATTAGAGATAGGTAAATACACATTTGAGACATAGCTACATGTACATCTTGCATACATACTTACATGTACACCCGTATACCTGGAGGGTATTATATCATTATTGATAGGTAGCTACACACATACCTGGAGGATATTACATCATTACTGATAGGTAGATACACATATCTTGCTATACCGACATGGTAACACATACCTGGCTATAGCTGCATGTTCACCTTTATATGATATTGTGTTTGGTTTCAGAGAAATTAGGAACCGCATGATATACTTAAAAACTTGTTGCAGTTAAATAGCGGTTTTTGCTTTATATGCTCATATTACTGTTTCATGTTGCATATATTATATTTCATGGATTCCCATTGATATATGGATTTCATATGATGTTTTCTAGATGTTTTACTTCTGGGTATATATATCAGTGGTATGGGACGCTGATATATATACATGTATATATATATATCAGTGGTATGGGACGCTGTTATATATGTACATCTATAATATATATATATATATATCAGTGGTATGGGATGTTGTAATATATGTATACCTATAATATATATATATATATATATATATCATCATAATGATCTGTGCAAATATACTTATTCATTATATTTGTGGGCCGATTCAATGGTCGGGCCTACAGGGTTGCCTAGCATGGCGGTAAGGTTTCGGGAGATATCGTCCATACCAAATTAAAATTTTGCCGTTCTAGCTAACCCTAACCCTAGAATCGTATACTAGAAATCGACGGAAATAACATATGCAAACACTTTGCAAGTGTAGTGAGCAACGAATACAACCTTTATAGACCGGTCCTTCACTTCATTAGCTCGGTGTAGTAGTCCCTTTACTGCGATCGTGAACTCCGGACTCTAGAAAGTCTCCCTTGAAGAAAAGAACATGCTTGCTTCGAAGACTTCGAGGCCGAAGTTGATCTACGTCGAGGAGACACTAACCCAAGCTATCTCTTCACTAACTATGGAATTAGTGAAGCAAACACCCTATACTAAATGGCAAGTAGTAGAGTATGATGAAGTAGGAAGTGGGCTCACTTTAGATTTGATTTTCTCACACTTTTTCTCATACTTCCATTGAAGCTAGAAAGCTTTTAGGAAGAAGAAGAAAAAGAAGAATTAACTTATCAAATGAATTAATTTTTGAGGTTAGAAATGCAACCAAGGGTTTGTTGGATATAGTGCCCTCAGAGTCAATTATTGGATCACAGGCACGTGATTGCAATGATTGAGGGAGGACCTATGCCGGTAGGATAGTCTTACTCAAGATGATAGTATGCTATCTGGTTTACCTTTATCATCGTGTACTGTTTTAGGTGACCTTACAGGTCACTATTGCGCATTGATAGAGCCCCTAGGATTCTTGCTTGACTGCCAGCAGTATGAGGGCGATCATATACGTGGGAGCTAGGGTCTATAAGCAAATCCTTAAAAGGTCCCTAGTCGTGGGAGTTTCGAGACAGGGCATCGAAACTCCAGAGTAGACTGGTGTATACAGTCGAGACCCCGACGAGGGGCGGTGGCCGGTCTCATAAGCCACTGGTGTCAGTTGGTTCACCAAAGATATATACAGGTGCTCATTGGGTTATGAGTACACCGGACAGGACTCCCCGGGAACATGCTAGTTGGTCTTATACCAGACGTCAGATAGCAGTTCCCTGGTGACATGTGTACAGGTTAGTTCATCGACCTGAGATCATCATTTGTCTCGTGTGAGTTCCCACTGTACTTTGATTACTACCCTACCACGCTCAAAGGAGTCGTGCAAACAGGTTTTAGTTGGGTACAGTCCCGAGCCACATGGAGGCAGTGAGCGGATCTTCAGGGGTTCGTCTCTCCCGGTATTGGGGGTGAGGTCGCGCTGTGTCTAGGAGAGCCATTACACGAAGTCCTTGGCCAAAGCAGGAGATTTACTGGTAGGTATTCCAGTAATATCTCAGGGTGTTCTGGGCTACACTCCGACACGACATGTACCGCTTTTGGGGTCTGACTTTTACCAACCCCCTAGGCCCGCCATGCGATGCTCATAGACGAACGGACCGGATTGTACGGATATTGTCACTGACAGGCTCAGTAGGGTGTCAGGATGAGTTCGCTCATCGACGTCCCTTTTGGTCAATACCTGGTAGCCCGTCACGTATGGCTAATACCTCTGACGTGCTAGTGGTTAAATCTACAGCCAAAGTATTGACGAGTCTTTAGAGTCCCCTACAGACCGTTTTCTCAAGTTTCGGGTGAAACGCTGTAGAGGCTGTATGGAGATATGGCAGGGTTTGATCAGATACGTGCGGTATTGCACGGATCATGATCGGACGGATAATACTAGCGGGCTTTGGTTTAAGCCGGATCCTAGTATTGTACAGTGTAGATTTTGTCTCATTGCATTTGTATTCGAACGTAATACAAATGCGGGTATGTATATACAGTCGCGGGGTTTTCCTGTAATTTATTACGTGATCAGTTTTCTGAAGTTGCCAGTTTGCATTCCGTTTCGGCCAGTTTTCATTTGTTCCTTCACGGCCGGACTTTTGTGATGGGAAGGGATAATTTGCATATTTGCAAATTAGCATTGTGGTGGGGGTTTCTTGTAAATGGATGATTATGATAGATATAGCATCTTTGCTTTTTCTTTCATCATGGTTTGCATTTATTGTGATGGGCTTTATGAAAGGATGGGATTTGAAATTGATGTGATCTTTTTCTTTGATATCACTCTCATTTCTCTCTTGGATTATGATTCCTTTTTTTCCCCTCCACCATGAGAGAGGCCGGCCACATTTTTTGGAGGGAGAGGGAGAGGGTTCATTTTGGTGGAGGGAAATTATACATCATTCATCTCATTTTCTTGCCACCAAAATTCCATAGCACATTTCCTTAGTTGATTTCTCCAACTCCACATCAATGGAAACTTCTCAACCCCAATGAGGCAAAGCTTTCTACACTTTATTTACAGTATTCTTGGACACGTCGACTCGCCAACTTCGTGCCCGAGTTGCCTCGGTCGAGAGGTGGGAGCCCGTAAAAGAACCCGGCGATGTAGTGCCCGTTCCGACGAGGAGATGAAGACCGAAGATTCCGCGAGGAGATCGGGATGGAGGCCGAAGACCGAAGGACACGGATCGCTCGGTATAGCTTTCTACCCATTCTCTAGTTTGCTAGCATTAGGTTAATGGCCTGATCTGGGTTTTTAGTGCGCGGTGGTGCCGGTTTATAAGTTTCGTAAAATTTTCGTTTCCGCATTCCGGCGTCGGATTGACGGCCGGGGCGCTGCCGTGCACTTACATTGGTATCAGAGCCAGGCCATTAACCTAGTCTAGCTTGCTCTAACATGTTTACAAGTTCGACCGAACAAATTTTCTAAAAACCACGATTTAAAATTACAGTTTCTGTCGAAATTTTTCTGTGGTCAAAAAATTATTTGGTGTACTGCAGAAAATCAGGCAGGGTTTTGTAGGGGCACTGCGGAAATTTGGTGGACTGATTCCTTAGGAACGCCGCAAAACCGCAGCCTAAACCCCATTTTGGCCGCGGTTCCGCCGCCGTTCTAGCTCTTCATTGGACCAAATTTGTACAGTGGCTCTCAAACAGGGAAATGGGGTTTTTGGAATGTTCTGTTTGGGCCCAGATTTATTTTGAGTGCTACAGTTGTGCTTGGGGCCCACTTAGGTAAATTTTGTCGATCGAAAATTTTAAACATGTTAGTTCACAGTATTTACATTATATCTGCGACCGTGGATGTCATTTGATCGATAAATCCTGTCTAACTGCTATAGCCCTTTTAGACGGATTTGCGAACGTGATATTCATATTGATGTTCTGTGTTGTGCTGTGATGTTGCGGATTTGTCGTGGTGGATAGCCTGGATGCAATGGTAGTACAGTTTGGTTTATTATGTATATTTGATATTGCGGGGCGAGCGTCCGACATGTGGACTGCCGTTACTGCCTGTTTGTATATTATTCTTTTGGGGCACGACCGGGCTGAGGTCGATGTACCCGTTGTATGTATATTTTTTACTTTCTGTACTAGGATTACCCCGCGGAGGGGTGCACGGGTAGCCGGGTTCTAGAGGGCAACGGGCCCGCATCTCATGGCGTTGAGACGGAGGGGGCTTCACTCTAGAATTGGCAGGCTATTCGCCGCACTCGTAGGGGGTACAGGTTGACCCAAGGAGGGGTGCCCAAGTTACCGGATTCCGTGAAGTGCTGGGTGGTCCATTCACGTTGCTGAAGGGGGCTGCCTCGCTTCAGGTTTTGGCGGGTAACTTGCCATGCCCGTAGGGGTCTAGGATTTCATTGCACAGGCAATCCACACGACAAAGGGAATGTCGGGTTTCAGTAGCGGCTCTATGAAACCCGGGGATCCCAGATATCTGTATTGTTCTGTGATACTTATTACATTTCTGTGATGTTGCATTTTATCACGCCTTGAGCGAATATTATATATTGATATATATTCTAATAGATGTTGTATATGTTTTGCATCCGCGCTAGTCCAGTCCCCGCTCTGTCGTTAGTTAAGTAACCTAACGGGTGATGACGGGACCCAGTGGCGAATGCGGATGGCATATACGTACATCATTATTTTCGTTCTTTATTGGTGTGATCAATTGATGGGACTGCGTTGATTCGGATCAATGCAAGCTAAACAAACCTATTCTGATGTTGTTGGAACAATTTTTCAAAAAGCTGTTATTGCAAGGGCGTTCTCTTTTGTTTTGCATAGTGGTATTTGGTTATGAATATCCAGCACCTCAGTCGACGAGGCAATGGCCGAGATCCCTTCACCGGGAGTGACCCCTTGGACAGAAGTTTGCGTCTGGGAAATAACTTTACTATAGTCATTTACTTTTGCTTTGCATCGTGGTATTCAGTTGGAATATCCTGCACCTCATTCTACGGGGAAAGAGCCGAGATCCCTTCACCGGGAGTGACCTCTTTAGCAAAGGTTTTCGCCACTATATTTTTATAAAAGCTATCCGGTTCCTTCAACGATATCAAGTTCATTACGTTAAAGGTTTTTCGCCAAAAACTATTCGTAGCCCTCCGTCATTTCAGACGGGTAGCACGTAGTATTCATGCTATATTTGTTAGCCTTAGTCAAGGCATAGTGTATGGTAGCTGCTTGTTATCTTTCTGCTGCATAGATAGATGCGTTGATTTGGGACAGTCGTATAGCCTTGTTGGCCCTAGTCAAGGGCTTGTACGGGTGGGTTCAAATTAACCTTGACAATGACGAGTAGAACTTGACATGTGACTTATGATTTGTTGGCCTTAGTCAAGGTCATAAGAGCATGGGGCAAAAATCACATCGGGAGTTTCTAAAGAAACTGAAACTTGCCAGATATGCGCATACCTTCTGGAGTGTGATAACGTGAGCGGATTCCGTCACATTATCATGCGATGATAGTTAGATCCCGATTCCCACTGATGAGTCAGTTTACTCCTCGGGTGATCCCGACTAATTCTTCTTTCAGGTTTGGAGGAGAATTTGAGGTTACAGTGGGAGGTTTCCGGATTAGATAAAGTGATAACCATTCTGATCTAGATTAGAGTGTACGCTGAGTGTTTTTTTCTCTCTCTCTCTTTGGCTGCGACCATAGCCCGACCCTAGACTATGACTCAGTGACCAAAATTAACCGAACCTTCTTAAACACTGACTTTTGGATTGTCAGAGTTGCATACCTCATTGCCACTCCTACTTTTACCCTTTTCTCCAGAACACCCCGTATTACTACGAACATCCACTTCCATTGGATAAAACCATCATATGGTTATATACGAACTCGAAGGAATATATTCGAGGACGGTTTTCGGTTCTGGAGAAAACGAATAGGTTTATTCAGTTGTCTTTTCCTTTTACCTTCTCTCAGGTTGCGAGTACTCCTTGGTTTAGGAGATAGTACACCTATTACGAAAATTGGATAGTCTTCTTCCAAACCATAGGCAGGTGCCGACCGGTAGTGAATGAAGAAAACCAATTAGCCTAACGATGGTGTACAGAAGGTATTATGTAAAGACAAATAAAGGGATTAGTAAGAGGGCAAAGTAAACAGCGACTGCTATTCACGATCAAACCAAGTATTTCATTACCACTCCCACTTCACCATTGTATTTCTCCAGGACACTCCGTATCACTACGAAGATCCACAGTTATTTGGATACTCCATCGTATGGTTATATACGAACTCGAAAGGAACTTGTTCCAGTTCGGGGATGGATTCTGGTTCGGGAGAAATAGGAATAAAGTTTATTCGGTTGTCTTTTATCTTCACCTTCTCTCGCATTGCTAGTGCTCCTAGGATTAGGACAGTACACCCATTATGCTTATTGGATAGTCTTCTTCCAAACCATAGGCTGGTGCCGAAAGGTAGGGAAGGAAGAAAACTATTTAGCCTAAGAGGGTGTACAAAAGGTAATGACTAAAGACATATAAAGGGATTTGGAGAGATGGCAATGAAATATACGGTTACTGTTGTGAATCAGGATAGTGGAAGAGGCATTACTAGGAATACAAGGATACCCCTATGAAACATTTCAATGTTTCAGTTTCACTGAGTACTGTTAATAGAAAACTGATTTCCCAATTAGACACTTGCTCCAGAGTATGTATTTACCAGATTTGATTCTCACATCTGTATGGTTTTACAGATGATGAGTGGGAGTAAGTTATTGGGAATTAGGTGATTGTCCTCATTATATCGGAATTCGTTGTAATTGGTGATATTTAAGGAAATCGCCTGGGCTGTTTGCCGGACGGCAAATATTTGGTTTAGAATATCCGTTGTTATGCACCAATTTCAAATTGATATATCTGTACGTCTATTTTTAAAGAGTGAGATATACCTTTTTGAAATTATGTCTATGACGTTTACCTATATCAGTGGATGGTTAGGTAAGGAGCATTAAATATCGGTGTAATTCTTCATAACCATAGTACAGTTTTCAACCTACGGCACACAGGGAATGAGAAATTGGACTCAAGGGACTTATACAGAGTATTGTATGTTGTCCAGTGTCCATTAGGACAGAGGGGTTGGTCCTCGTACTATATTCTGTTTACTTGTGACTTCTCTAGTTCTTAGACATGTGTTTCGTAGAAATACAAGGTCCAAGTTTTGAGAAGTTATAGGTATAAGAGTAAAGTAGAGAACCAGATGTTGCAAGTATCAGGATTCTTCAAGGTGATCGAAGATGTAGATACTTGTGCATGGTATTTAGTTGATAGTAATGATTAAGAGAACTTGCTTCTCTTTCAGGTTACTCATAATTGGAAGCATTCCTAAGTTGAGTAACGCTGATCGGCCTCCTTCCATTTAGTTGACAGGCACTGAAGACAGCTGCATGATTTGAATCTGGTGCAATTAAATCAGTGCCTCTGTTTCTGTATTGGATATAGAACAGTTCATATCTTGACGATGTTAAGGTACGGGGAGTTGTCCGGCTTATGCTTAAAACCAGACTTTGGATATCTCAAGGCACGTTTCTGTAATGGCTGTTTGTGGGTTGACCCGGGCTATGACGAGGGTTGACTTTCTACCATCTGGAAGATCAATAGTGATATTGTTCTTGACTCGCCACAGTTTTAATAAAAGAAATGGATTTTTTCAGAAAACAGTAGTGGGAGTATGGTAGAACTGGAAGTGATTCCAGAACCGCAAACGATTACTGAAAATTTGATAAGAACCTAAAGATTCAATCTGGTTTGACATTCCATTGGCCACTCCGCAGACATGATGGGTAACCTCAGGCACCCGAGGGGTACTCCGGTAGCCTCAAGGACGGTGACAGGGAGGTTCTTGTTTACCCAGACTTTCCATTACTGTTGTTCCAGACTGTGAGACCCGGCAGGAGGATGAGTATAACGTCTCTCTAAACTAGCTTTAGAAGCGTACGTGTATATTATTCTGCCAGAGGGTTTTCGTAGTCAGTGGGAGCAGCGGAAGCATTGGTGGACAAGTGGCTTATGTCTATTTATAGACTAGAGCAGATATAGCGGAGATAGATCATCTATTTCTGATGTGACAGTCACAGGTTTGACTTCATCAGAATAGGGGATGGATCTGTTAAGAAGGTAGTGGGGTGTGATGTTCTGGTATTTGGATGACATACACAGAGTAGGAAGTGATGTTCCTATACTACGATCGGTTATACTTTGGTTGTCACACAGTGGTTTCTCCACATGGGACTTGGATATAATATCAAGACATTCTGGTTACTAGATCTATAGATCTAGATTTGGGTGGTTTCCTAATCAGGGTACTTAGACAACATTCTAAGAGTTTTTAGAATGGACGACTCCTGGCACGGTAGTATACCTGCAGGTGATGGAGTCACCCACTATAAAGGAGTCTTACAGACTAAAGGGGAGAGGGATGTGCATGATTGGCAGATCACTTGCTTAGCCAATTGAGTCAATCATGAGATGTCAAGTACCACACCAGATGTTGTTTTTGCAGTAGGTGCAATAAGTTGATATTGATCTAATCCTGGAGAAACGATCGGAAGCAGTTTTAGAACATAAGTGGATGTTCTAGGGATTTGATAACGGCAGCCTCCTTTAGGAGACGGTTATCATTCCAGGCTTCCAAGGTGACCTGGATGACAGAGTGGCTGTCAGAGTTATAGTTTTCCCTCCTACGAGGGGCAGCAGTTTGGACAGGTGGTCCAGGCGGATACTGAGGGAGGCATGGCGCAGGATACTGATTAAGTTCAGTTGACGATACAGTCTAAGAAGTTTGGATTTGGAGTTCATTTATAAGCTAGCTCCCATCAGATATCCAGACATATTCTAAGACGGGTATTGCTCATTTCGGGAGATGGCTATCTCCGCGAACTTGAGATAAAGAGAGACATACAAAGAAACATCTGAGTGGATCCACTCACTGAGGCTATTCCTCGAACGCATTAGTTTCGCAAACAGGTTTCGTGAGACTGATTAGTAGAGGAGTTGGGTGTTCGTTATCACACGGGCTGTGAGTATGCGACATCGCAATAATTGGCCTTGAGTGCAAGTGGGAAATTGTTGGATATAGTGCCCTCCGAGTCAATTATTGGATCACAGGCACATGATTGCAATGATTGAGGGAGGACCTATGCCGGTAGGACGGTCTTACTCAAGATGATAGTATGCTATCTGGTTTACCTTTATCATCATGTACTGTTTTAGGTGACCTTACAGGTCACTATTGCGCGTTGATAGAGCCCCTAGGATTCTTGCTTGACTGCCAGCAGTATGAGGGCGATCATATACGTGGGAGCTGGGGTCTATAAGCAAATGCTTAAAAGGTCCCTAGTCATGGGAGTTTCGAGACAGGGCATCGATACTCCAGAGTAGACTAGTGTATACAGTCGAGACCCCGACGAGGGGCGGTGGCCGGTCTCACAAGCCACTGGTGTCATTTGGTTCACCTAAGATGTATACAGGTGCTCATTGGGTTATGAGTACACCGGACAGGACTCGCCGGGAACATGCTAGTTGGTCTTATACCAGACGTCAGATAGCAGTTTCCTGGTGACATGTGCACAGGTTAGTTCATCGACCTGAGATTGTCATTTGTCTCGTGTGAGTTCCCACTGTACTTTGATTACTACCCTACCACGCTCAAAGGAGTCGTGCAAACAGGTTTTAGTTGGGTACAGTCCCGAGCCACATGGAGGCAGTGAGCGGATCTTCAGGGGTCCGTCTCTCCCAGTATTGGGGGTGAGGTCGCGCTGTGTCTAGGAGAGCCATTACACGAAGACCTTGGCCAAGGTAGGAGATTTACTGGTAGGTATTCCAGTAATATCTCAGGGTGTTCTGGGCTAAACTCCGACATGACTTGTACCGCTTTTGGGGTCTGACTTTTACCAACCCCCTAGGCCCGCCATGCGATGCTCATAGACGAACGGACCGGACTGTACGGATATTGTCACTGACAGGCTCAATAGGGTGTCAGGATGAGTTCGCTCATCGACGTCCTTTTTGGTCAATACCTGGTAGCCCGTCATATATGGCTAATACCTCTGACGTGCTAGTGGTTAAATCCACAGCCAAAGTATTGACAAGTCTTTAGAGTCCCCCACAGACCGTTTTCTCAAGTTTCGGGCGAAACGCTGTAGAGGCCGTATGGAGATATGGCAGGGTTCGATCAGATACGTGCGGTATTGCACGGATCATGATCGGACGGATAATAATAGCGGGCTTTGGTTTAAGCCGGATCCTAGTATTGTACAGTGTAGAATTTGTCTCATTGCATTTGTATTCGGTCGGAATACAAATGCGGGTAAGTATATACAGTCGCAGGGTTTTCCTGTAATTTATTACGGGATCAGTTTTCTGAAGTTGCCAGTTTGCATTCCGTTTCGGCCAGTTTTCCTTTGTTCTTTCACGGCCGGACTTTTGTGATGGGAGGGGCTAATTTGCATATTTGCAAATTAGCATTGTGGTGGGGGTTTCTTGTAAATGGATGATTATGATAGATATAGCATCTTTGCTTTTTCTTTCATCATGGTTTGCATTTATTGTGATGGGCTTTATGAAAGGATGGGATTTGAAATTGATGTGATCTTTTTCTTTGATATCACTCTCATTTCTCTCTTGGATTATGATTCTTTTTTTCCCCTTCACCATGAGAGAGGCTGGCCACATTTTTTGGAGGGAGAGGGAGAGGGTTCATTTTGGTAGAGGGAAATTATACATCATTCATCTCATTTTCTTGCCACCAAAATTCCATAGCACATTTCCTTAGTTGATTTCTCCACCTCCACATCAATGGCAACTTCTCAACCCTAATGAGACAAAACTTTCTACACTTCATTTACAGTATTCTTGGACACGTCGACTCGCCAACTTCGTGCCCGAGTTGCCTCGGTCTATAGGTGGGAGCCCGTAAAAGAACCCGGCGATGTGGTGCTCGTTCCGACGAGGAGATGAAGACCGGAGATTCCACGAGGAGATCGGGATGGAAGCAGAAGACCGAAGGATACGGATCGCTCGGTATAGCTTTCTACCCATTCTCTAGTTTGCTAGCATTAGGTTAATGGCCCGATCCGTGTTTTTAGTGCGCGGTGGTGCCGGTTTATAAGTTTCGTAAAAGTTTCGTTTCCGCATTCCGGCGTCGGATTGACGGCCGGGGAACTGCCGTGCACTTACAGGGTTAATCATGTCATGCTTAACCCTTGTAGAGAGTTAACTATGAGCTAGGGTTAAAGGTTAGGTCAAGAAATATCTTAAGCTAGACAAAGAAAATAGACAAAGTCAAAGATGGTTACAAGCTTCTACAAGCTTTCAACAAATATCAACCATGACAATTATCCATAATATTTGAAAAACTTAATGATAAATATAAACCCTAATCTTAACACTAGCATGGTTCAAGTCTCATTAACCTTAGTTGCATTTGTAACCTAGCATGATGCATTTAACATATATCACATATATCAATGTACCCAAAGTGAGAAAAGAAATTATAAGTGAGCTAATACTAGTTAATATAATGTAATATATCAAATATATAATTATACATTAGATTATCAAATCAACTCTTGATTTAATAATCCGGCTATATCACCTATAACCGACTAATATCATATGAATCAACTTATCGAATCAACACTTGATCCGATAACCTGGCTATATCATATATAACCGACCGATATCTCATATCACGAGAATAGAATTCGGTATCTCATATCGTATCAATCTCGGTCCCGCACATATCATATATGTGCTCCTACTTCGTTTCGCTTGAGCCAGGAAACCCCTGTGTAGGACTCTAAAGACTCGTCAATACGCCGGCAGTAGGTGATGATCATATCAAACACCCACAAGCCGCAAGCAGTCTGCCAAACGTAACGGCCACCTGGGTATTGAGCGATCAGAAGATCAACAAGCAAGCCTACTCACACTCCTGCGAATCCAATCAGTAACACTACCGTACAGTTCGGTCTTTTCGTCTGATATGTCGCATATCTCGTATAGGGGTGGTAAACGTCAGATCCCAGTAACTCGATAAGTCGTGTCGATATAAGGCTCATAACGGGTCGAGAAACTACTGATAACACTTACCAGTATATCTCTGAAGCAGCCTTGGCCAAGGACTTCCTGTTATAGCCAATCGAGCACAGCGCAACATCAACTCCTAATACCGGAAGAGAAGAAACCCTTCCTATCGCTCATTGCCTCCATGTGACTCGGGAATGTACCCATAAGCCACCGTTTTGCACGTTCTCTTGAACGTGGTAAGGTGAAAATCAAAGCACAGTGGGAATCACACAAGACTCTATGACGATCTCGGGTCTACAGACTAACCTGTACTAGTGTCACCAGAGAACTGCCATCTAACGTAAAGTATAATACTATCTGGGAGTTCTCAGCGAGTCCGTTCAGTGTACCCAGTCTCTATTGAGTACCCGTATACTGTCTCTGATGTCAAACACCAATGGATATGGGATCATCCATCGCCCATCTACATGGGTTGAGAAGCTATACGCTAGTCTACTCTGGTATATCGATACCCTGTCTCGATACACCCTCGACTAGGAACATTTGAAGGATGTACTTAGCGACTATACTGTCCCTACTAGTATTATCTGCATCATAATCCTGGTAGTCAAGTACTCATCCTAAGGGCTTTATCAACATGTAACATAGAGACAATCAGCGTACATGTTAAGATAAAGAGCAACCAGATAGCATACTATCATGTCGAGCAAGAAAGTCCTCCCTATATATGTCCAAGCATCCACCACAATATACATCGTATGTACAGTAATGGCCTCTAGGGCATACATAAACTAACAATCTCCCACTTGCACTAGGGCCATCTGTTGAAGTATCTAATACCCAACAATCAGCAGTGGTTATAGTATGTCATACTCAACCATCCCATAAAAGTCTCTCCTGAGAATAAGCCTTTGTGAGTGGATCCACCCTGTTCTCCTCTGTGTCTACTCTCCTAACCTCGATCTCCCTGGAGATCAACCATCTACATGATCAGGTGATACTGCCTCAGAATATGTCTGGATAACTAATGGGACGGGAGTTCCTAGGCCTAAGCCACAACTCCATTGTCACACAATTGTAGGAACGAAGTTCATCTCATGAACTTATATACATCCAGACTACTTCTTTGGTAGCATTCTTGGTAGCAATGAATCCAGCCTTTATCATCTAGTTTGCCACGGTATCTAGCTTGGAACTCTTCCAACATACCGTCCCTCTACTGAGGGTAAAGACAATGCCTGTGACTGACATTCAGTCGACTTTACCACCCTGGAAGCTATCCAGTGATTCTCCCTAGGATCGATTGATACCATCTCACTACACCTAGTGAGAATCCTAACATCCACTTAGATCTATCTCATAAATCCAAATCCCAGGATTTAGGAGGTATCACCTTGATCCTATATAGAAAATCTTTGTGATAAGAGGAGATTGACCGAGCGTAGCATAGGAAACTCCTTTCCTTTCAAGAATATATCATCCACGTACAATACGAGGATCACCACCATACTCCCTACTACCTTTTTGTATATACATGGTTCATCTACCATTTTGATGAAGTCAAACTCTTTGACTACCACATCAAAACAGATGTTCCAACTCCTTGATGCCTGTTTTATCCCATAAAGCAACTTGCACACGTTTCTGCTGCTCCCACTGTCTATGAAGCCCTCTTGCTGTGTACTTATAGACGCTCTCTTCTAAATCACTATTTAGAACAGCAGTCATGACACCCAACCGCCAGATATCGTAGTCATGGTATGTAGAAATGGCAAGTAGGATCCGGATGGACTTAAGCATAGGTACTAAAAAAGGTTTAATCATTATCCACACCTGGTTGATGACGAGAACCTTTTACAACAAGTCTTAGCTTTTGAAAGTCTCAACTTTTCCATGTACACCAAGTAATCTTCTCAAGATATACTTGCTCCTGATGGGGATTTAACCCTTCAGATAAAGCAACCAAATTCCATACTTTGTTGGTGTATATGGATTCTATCTCAGATCACTTAGCATCCAGCCATTCTTACAGAGTCCCCGCTCCTGATGGCTTGCTCAAAACTAGTTAGGTCATCATCTCATGATGCAATCCTCGCTCCCACTGTCATAGAGAAAAATGAAATATCTCTCAGGTGAATGAGGAACCCTACCAGATCGGCGGAGAGGCTGAGGTTCGTTGGGAACTATTGAATTCTCCGGTTCTACCAAATCATCAGCTGCACTTTGTATAGCTGGAACTCCTTCCAGTTCTACCTCAAAACCACTAATCTCTTAACAAAAAATTCCCTTTCCAAAATGTGGCATGCTGAGAAACAAAATACCTTTTACTCCTCAGTGTGGTAGAAGATATTCCCTTGCGAATGCTTGGGATATCCAACAAACTTCCACAGAAATGACCTTGCCTCGAGCTTGTCTAGATTTTGCTTTTAGACATAGGCCGGACAACCCCAAATCTTAACATACTTAAGAGATAGGCTCTTCCCATTTCATATTACATATGGAGTGGTAGGCACCTGATTTGATTGGAACCAAATTTAATAGGTATGCAGCTTCACAAGTGCATAACCCCCAAAAGGAAATAGACAACTCAGTAGTACTCATCATAGAGCGCACCATATCACATAGGGTGCGATTGCTCCGCCCCGATATACCAACGTGTTGTGGTGTATACGGAGGAGTGATGCTGAGAGAGAATCCCATTCTCCTTTAGAATATTCCAGGAATTCCGTGCTCAAGTATACTCCTTCCTGATCACATCAAAGGACATAATACTTATACCCGCTTTGGTTCTCTACTTCTGATTTATATTCTTTGAATATCTCAAAAGGTTCAGACTTGTGTTTCAACAGAACACATGTCCAAATCTTGAGAGATTATCAGTGAATGTAATGAAGTACAATGAACCGGTCCTTGCATATGTAGACAGGAGACCTACATACATCATCATGTATCAATCCCATAAGTTCACCAACTCTTTCTCTGTTTCCAATAAACGGAGCTATGGTCATCTTATCTTTGTGACATGACTGGCAAGTTTCACAAGATGTAAATTCAAACTGATTTAAATATGCATCTTTATATAACTTAGCTAGTCGGGTCGCATTGATATGACCTAGTCTACAACGCTTCAAGAAGGATTCGTTCATTTCTGAACTCTTCCTCTTGTGTGTGTTCTGTACGCTAAAAACTGTGGTTTGATTTAGAACGTATATGCTTTTAGATAACGTGCCTGAACCGATCAACTCTTGATATAGGAAATGTTTAAAACATTATCCAACAATACAAAATTATATCCTTCTTTACTAAATAAAGAGACTGATATGATGTTGTACATTAGGTTTGGTATCTAATAATATTCATTCAGAATCAATGTATTTTGTAATACAGGATGATAACTGCCAACAAACTTGGCTGCAACACTTGCACCGTTTCCAACTCTTGAAACTTATCACCCATTCTCAGTTCTCTACCTATCTGTAGCCCAAGTAACATATTACATATGTGGAATCCTGATCTGGTATCTCATACCCACGATGTAGAGATTACTGAAAAACAGTTCTCGGTAATGAATACACCCGAAGACGATGCATCAGTATGCACTTTCTTCGTTTGGACGGCACGGGAATTCTGGTAATCCCATATTTCCTACTCGGTCTTATAATAATTATAAGTTGGAGCGGGACCTACGTTCCCCAGCTCAGTATAACAAGCGGGTTCGGTCAATACATCCGTATTATTATCTTGATTAAGGCGTGACATGGTCGCTACCAGGAGAGAGAGAGAAGAAAACACTCAGCGTATGCTCTTTCAAGATTAGATTGGTTATTAATATATCTAATCAGGATGGCTCCCACTGTTTTAGTCAAATCTTCCTTCAAACCCAAAAAGAAAAGACTAACCTGGATTAATTACAGCTTACAAGTTCGCCAATCTTTCGGCCAGGCCAGTGCCGGTACTTTGAGGGAGGTTCCCCATGCTTTCGCACGGACCTAATTAAAATAAATCTCGTTTTCCCAGGGGTGTAACCCCGTTGACACCTTTCTAGACACCTACTTGATCGGCTAATTGTAATGTGTAAAACTCTCCTAGGAGTAACTCTTACTCGGAGTGGGTATCGGGATCCAACAATCTTATAGAAGGTATACAATCTCATTACAAATTTCAACACTTGAAATTCCCGATAATATTTTTCCCCAAGCGATCTATGACCTTGATAAGGTCAACAAACCATAGACCGCAAATCAAGTTCAACCCATCATTTCCTGATTGAATTAAACCCACCCGCAAGACCCTTGACAAGGTCAACAAGGTCGCATGACTACTCTAATCCAATCACATCATATTCTTATGCAGATAAGCACTAATCAGCTACCGCACACTACGCCTTGACAAGGTCAACAAACGCAGCACGAATACTAACTATTACTTATCTGAAATGGCGGAGGGTTACGACAGGTTTTTAAGAAAACCCTTTGCGTAATGAACTTGATATCGTCGTAGAATCAAGTGATTTTTCAAAAGGAGTGTTTTTAGGCTTTTACTAGTTTTGCTAAAGAGGTCACTCCCGGTGAAGGGATCTCGGCTCTTTCCTTATCGAATAAGGTGTAGGATATTTCACAAATACCATTATGCAAAGAAAAAACTATAAAAGCGATCAAAAGACAAACCGAGTTTGTAGCATCTGCTAGTTTCGCTGAAGAGGTCACTCCCGGTGAAGGGATCTCGGCTCTTTCCTTATCGAATAAGGTGATGGATATTCTACAAGGAATACCGCTATGCAAAGCAAGAACTAGAGCTACAAGTTTTCGAGACAAGTTTCTACAACATCTTTAGGTTTCTTTTATTTCATTAATCTCATTAATGAAGTCCCATTTATTATGCTTCCCAAGCATCAGATATGAAACGAAAGCAGCAATATTAATTATATCTCATATATATAATATATAGGCATTCGTCTCAGAATATAATCAATGATCACATCACAGAATATCGCAGCAGAATAAAACATATGAAATATTGGATATACTAGGATTTCTGTGTTTTAGATTAAGCCAGTATAAAACACGGATTCCACGGTCGTGATGAATAGCCAATCCCACACCCCTAGATTACTACAAGAGCGGAAAGTAACCCTACCAATCCTAGAGTTGGGAGACCCGGTCATGACTCCTCGAGATGGTCTCCCACTGGACCCTAGAACCCGGTTACTTATGCTCCCCGCCTTGGGTCTATCCTAATACGGAAAAGTAAATAATATAAAATGGTGACATCATTCTCAACCCGGAGGTGCCCCAATAAAAGAATATTACATACAATAAATTTTACATGAATGAAAATGAAAAACTCTCATCTCACATAAAACCCTTGCTATTCAAAACACGATGATCCAATATAACATATCACAGCAACACATAACATCACATGTCACCAACGTAAGTAAATATGCGTATCCCAATTGTCGTTGACATATAGCACCTAAACCGGCGATACACCACATATTATACTTACGGTCGCAGAAAAGAAAATGAAAAACTACAATAATTGGAATCCGCAACCACCTTATACATCATAAACCCAACGTATCACATACTTTGGATTTCATGCCTAACCAAATAAATTCCTTAGACAACGCATGTCTAACAATTATAAACCCCGCATTTAGTATCGATCTTGAAAACACTTTTCAATTACAAGTCAGGCAATTCAACAAGATTCCCGACATCCTGATCGAATGCTTGTCGGAAACTTTAGTAGACGGCCGCACCCCCCGATGCCGTCGACAAAGTGCACTAAGGCGGAACACCGCTGCCGCGAGCACCTGAACAGATGCTTTTGGCGACTGGGTTCTCCTACAATCACTTGGTTGGGGCTATGGGGCGTGGCTATCTATTAAGTTTACCCGGCGAGTATCCGCGTACGCTACGTGATTGCGACGGACTTTTGATCACATCAAAATCCTGTGGCAACCGATCAAATGAGACTAAATTGCAAGATTTATAACATTCAAATTAGTTATCTCATAACTACTTTTGTGGATTCCAAATATTGTATCCCATCACATAATATCCGGACGACATTAAACTTTTCAATCGATTCATCAAAGTCCCACAATTTCCCGACACCTCAACACTTGAGCACAGTTCAATAATACCCAGAAGATGCCACAGTACCTATGAACCGGCCGTAGAAGGGTCAAACCAACGCCTCACATGTGACAACGCTGAACTACTACAAACCCTAGGGTTTAGTGGCAGTTCTGATGGTCACATAATCGAGTTAAGGTTTCGTTCTTCTAGAAGGTCCACAGAATCACTTGCATATTTTTCCGAATACTTTAAACTTGGAAAAATGGGTTTTTGACATTCGATCGAACTTTTTAACTTCGTCTAGACAACATGTGAATCACCCGAAACAATGTTAAAAATACGAATACGAAACACTCCGAATTGTTTATAGTGTAAGATTACATCACATGCAAAATTAGCAAAAACAAACAACAACTGAAACATCAAAACAAAGTTTCTAGAACACACAAAAAAAATCAGGGGGGGTGCTCGGTTTTGGCCGAGATCATGCCTATGGTGGCCGGCCAAAATTTCATGGAATCCCCAGAAATTTTCACAGTGTTCATGATATATCTCATACATCACTCTTACTTGTTTGAAACTTTTTTTGAGCAACGTTTAAAATCAACAGAAACTTGAATTTTCCGTCTCAAGTTTCGGAGTATTTTGGTTTCGTAATCTTACCAATATCCGTCTAAATTTCTATCATGGCTCTGATACCACTGCAGGGTTGCCTAGCACGGCAGCAAGGATTCGGGAGGCATCGTCCATGCCAAATTAAAATTTTTCCATTCTAGCTAACCCTAACCCTAGAATCGTATACAAGAAATCGACGGAAATAACATATGCAAACACTTTGCAAGTCTAGTTAGCAAGGAATACAACCTTTGTAGACCAGTCCTTCACTTCATTAGCTCCATGTAGTATTTCCTTCGCTGCGATCGTGAACTCTGGACTCTAGAAAGGCTCCCTTGAAGAAACGAATATGCTTGCTTCGAAGACTTCGAGGCCGAAGATGATCTACGTCAAGGAGACACTAACCCAAGCTATCGCTTCACTAACTATGGAATTAGTTAAGCAAACACCATATACTAAATGGCAAGTAGTAGAGCATGATGAAGTAGGAAGTGGGCTCACTTTAGATTTGATTTTCTCACACCTTTTCTCATACCTCCATTGAAGCTAGAAAGCTTTTAGGAAGAAGAAGAAGAATTAACTCATCAAATGAATTATTTTTTGAGGTTAGAAATGCAACCAAGGATTAAGCATGTCATACTTAACCCTTGTAGAGAGTTAACCATGAGCTAGGGTTAAAGGTTAGGTCAAGAAATATCTTAAGCTAGACAAAAAAAATGGACAAAGTCAAAGATGCTTACAAGCTTCTACAAGCTTTCAACAAATATCAACCATGACAATTATCCATAATATTTGAATAACTTAATGATAAATATAAACCCTAATCCTAACACTAGCATGGTTCAAGTCTCATTAACCCTAGTTGCATTTGTAATCTAGCATGATACATTTAACATATATCACATATATATCAATGTATCCAAAGTGAGAAAAGAAATCATTAGTGAGCTAATACTAGTTAATGTAATGTAATATATCAAATATATAATTATACAATAGATTATCAAATCAACTCTTGATTTAATAATCCGGCTATATCACCTATAACCGACTAATATCATATGAATCAATTTATCGAATCAACACTTGATCCGATAACCCGGCAATATCATATATAACCGACCGATATCTTATATCGCGAGAATAGAATACGGTATCTCATATCGTATCAATCTCGGTCCCGTACATATCACATATGTGCTCCTACTCCGTTTCGCTTGAGCCAGGAAACCCCTGTGTAGGACTCTAAAGACTCGTCATTACGCCGGCAGTAGGTAATGATCATATCAAACACCCACAAGCCGCAAGTAGTCTGCCAAACGTAACGGCCACCCGGGTATTGAGCGATCAGAAGATCAACAAGCAAGCCTGCTCACACTCCTGCGAATCCAATATTGCTCATTGTATATTATTTTGTATTGAGCGGTCAGAGGTAGGGCTTTCATCTATCGTATCATCTTTTGTAGCGGATACTGCTACGGCTGACTGGGTGCAGTTTTGCTAGGGTTTTGTGGTTATCCGATATTGCTCATTGTATATTCGTTGTATCCAGTACTCTCCATCTACTATGTTCATGTATTGACTTAGAGGCGAGTTGTGAGGACGATATTGTATATTATTTGTGACTTGGAGATTTTCATGTTATTCACTTTATATCGTCTTTTTCTTCGCTACGGCGTCGTATATCTGTTGTGGTGGTTGTTTTCCGCCTTTGGGTATGGATTTGCTCCCGTTTGGGGATGCTTTACTTATATCTTTATGTTGTACCCTTTTTGGGGGTTTGTTTTACAAAGGAGGTGCTTCCAAATTTTAAATGAAGTAAATTTGGACTTTAAAGAATTTTGATTGAGATTTTAAAAGTTTTAACAATGTTATTATCACTTACTACTTTTGATGGTTTAGATTGCTCGGTTTTTGGCTTACATGAATTACGTTACGCCTGAAGACGTTACGTAGTTTAAGGGCCGTCACGTGCTAAATTTTGGGTCATGACAAAGTTGGTATCAGAGCACTAGGTTTTACCTTTCGGAGTGTAGGATGACCTTGGAAAGATGGAGTAGGTAGCTTAATTAGAGTGATGTAGCGTGTGTATGTCCGCGGCATACTTACGACATGGTACTCCGCCTAAGTGACCTAAGTACTAATTGCTTGAAATTCCTTCCTTGATGATACATATCCTTATGATTCGATTTCCGTGTTCTTATCGAATCATATTTCCATTTATAGCCTTTTGCCCTCGATGACTTTGACGGCTCAGAGAGAGGCAGCGAGGGCCAAGGTCAGAGTTGACTCGTTTGGGACGAGGACTGACCAGGACGGTACGCTCGTTACACAGAAGCAAATTGATCCGCCTTCGATAGATCATATCGCTGGGCTTGTGGCAGATATGCAGGACTTGCGCAAGATGATGAGGTCGTTGGTTGAGGCAAGTCGAGCGCTGCGACAGGAGGTTGTCCCCCCTGTTACCCGGTTATTCCTTACTATCAGCACACAGCATTATGTTACCTACACAGCAGCAGTGGATGAAGCCCGTTTAGCTGAGGGGCGTTTTCCCGAGACTTTGGGAGTTCCGAGACCGAGGAGGGCTCGTATAGGTGTATCAGCCCAGAGACAGAGGCTTAGTCACCGAGACAGATTTCAGTTACATCGCGGGAGTAGCAGAGGCTTTGGACGAGGATAGTCATTTAGCTCTTATCCCTAGGAGGATCAGCAGCCATCGTATGGATGTTTCCGGTGCGGGAGTTTCCATCACCTCGTCAGAGATTGTACCTTGGTACGCCAGAGGAGGACGGCTGTACCATATGATACCTTACCACCTTCACCTCAGGGAGAGTCGCCTATTGCGCCTGTCGTTGATCCGTGTCAGACTTAGGTTCAGAGAGGTCGTGGTCGCGGAGGATTTGTTCCGAGAGTACAGGCTGGTAGAGGAGGAAGACAGCCAGTTGTGAGTAGAGGGCAGACACGAGCATTTGCTTCTACTCATTGGGACGCGCGGGCGTCCAATGCAGAGTTTTCAGGTATTCATATTCGTATGTTCTTTGTTACACATGTTTGTTTAATTCGGGATCTATGCACTCGTTTGTTCTACACACTTTGTGTCGTGGTTGGGCCGAGAGTCGTGTATGCTAGATCAGCCGTTTGTTGTGTTTATTCCTGTTAGCGATCCTTTGGTTGCGCGACACGTGTTTCGGTCATGTGCCAGTTAGTTAGGAGAGAGAGATTCGTCCGTCGATTTGATCCTTCTAGAGATGTTGGATTTGACGTTCTCCTGGGCATGGACTGGTTAGGTACGTGATATGCTTCTGTGGACTGCCGCGAGAAGAAAGTCAGATTTTGTTTTCCCGGCGAGTCAGTTCTTGTTGTGCAGGGGGACTGTGGTGCCGCCCCTCACAGCTTGATTTCAGCGTTTTTCGCTAGTCGGCTTTAGAGGAGAGGATGTCGAGGATTCTTGGCTTCCATTCATGATACCGGAGCCACAATGGGCTCGTTGAACCGGGTTTCTTTTGGGCGAGATTTTCCGACGTTTTTCCAAATGAGCCGGCGGAGCTTAGGGAGCTTAAGGATCTGCTGCAGAGTTGCTAGATAGGGGGACTTTTGCGTCCGAGTGTTTCGCTTTGGGGAGCTCCTATTCTGTTCGTCAAAGAGAAGGACGACAGTTTGAGGCTGTGTATTGATTGATCATCAATTGAATCGAGTTACGGTGTGTATTTGGGTATCCTTTACCTCGCCTGACGATTTTTTCGATCAGCTCCATAGTGCGGGACATTTTTCTAGGTTTGTTGGGATCAGGTCATCATTAGTTGCGGGTTCGGAGTGATGACATTCCGAAGGCTGTTTTCTGTGCGCGCTACGGGCATTATGAGTTTTGGTGGTGTCGTTGGACTTACCAATGCCCTAGCAGCATTCATTGGTGTGATGAACCAGATTCTTCAGGCCGTTCCTCGACCAGTGGATTGTTGTGTTATAGATGACATTCTCGTCTTTTCCAAGAGTCGTGAGGAACATGGTAGCACTTGAGGATTTCCTTGCAAACGTTGAGAGAGCACTAGCTATTTTCAAAATTCTTGAAGTGTTTCCTTCAGGCTTGATAATGTTGACTTCCTAGGTCATGGGGTTACGGGAGACGGTTTTCGTATGGACCCGAGGGAGATCGAGGCCGTACAGTTTTTGCCTAGACCTGATCGATCAGGGACAGAGGTCCGCAGATTTTTAGGCTTAGCCGGTTTTTACCGCCGTTTCGTGCAGGATTTCTTGAGAATCGCTGCACCGTTGACCGTATTGATAAGGAAGGGAGTTCCTTTTCTTTATACTGAGGCATGCGTGCTGATTTTTTCAAGGCTGAAGACTCGGTTGACGATTGCACCAGTTGTATCCTTGTTTCTAGATCGGATGACCTGTTCGTTTATTGTGATGTTTCGCCGGTGGGGCTCAATTGTGTACGGATGTAGTATGATAGAGTTATCGCTTATGCTTCCCGACAGTTGGAGGAAGTACGAGCAGGATTTATCCCACTCATGATCTGGAGATGGCTGCGGTGGTTTTGCGCTGGAGATTTGGGGACACTACTTGTACAGAGAGTCGTGTCAGATTTTCACGGACCCCAGAGCTTAGTGTACATCTTCCTGGAGTGGGTTTTGATTGTTAAGACAGCGCCGTTGGATGGAGCTTGTGAAGGATTGTAATTGTGAGATCCTTTATTTCCCGTGGCAAGACGATTGTGGTAGCTGATGCTTGAGTCGTAGGCCCGGGGGTAGTTTGTTCCAGTTGTGCGCAGTTCGGAGACAGTCTTTTGCAGATTTACAGTTCTTGTACGACAGATGAGTATAGCTTAAGTTCGCCTCTACTAAGGGGATAGCTTGCTCATGTCCATGCCCGTCCACTTTTACTAAATCGTTTTCGTGAGGCACAGCCCGCCGATGCTCGTTTTCGGAGATTCTTGAGCATGTTCGACTGGGTAAAGATTCGGAGTTCTTGATTTATGACCAGGGTGTGCTGTGTTAGGGACTCGATGGCGTGTACCGATACTAATGGGTAGAGACGCGAGGTCCTAAAGCAGGCACATCAGTCGGCTTTTTTTGTTCATCCAAGTGCCACCGAGATGTAACGTAACTTGAGAGTTTGTTACTGGTGGGCAGGGATGAAGAGTGAAGTTTCGGATTTCGTTTTGAAGTGCTTGGCTTGTCAGCAAGCTAAGGTTGAGCATTTGAGGCCGGCTGGAGAGTTGCAACCTTTTTACCGTTCCAGAGTGGGTATGGGAGCAAATCTCCATGAATTTCGTAATTTCGTTATGGTGTCTACCCAGGGCTACTTGAGGGTATGACTCCATTCGGGTGATTATTGTCCGGTTATGCTCAGTTTGCTCGGTTGTTCTTCGGTAAGTTTATGCATTTGCACAGAGTTCCTTCACGCATTGTATCCGATAGAGGCATCCAGTTAGCTAGCCGTCGTTGGCAGAAGCTTCAGGAGACCTTAGGTACTGTTTGAGTTTTAGCTCCGCTTTCCATCTATAGGCTGATGGTCAGAAGGAGCGGACTATATAGACTCTGGAGGATGTGCTTGTGTGTACGTACTAATTGTTTGTTGGCTGTGGGATCGTCACTTGCCATTGATGGAGTTCTCCTACGATGACAGTTATCAGGAGGCATTTCAATCGGCAACTTTCAGGCCTTGTGTGATAGGTTGTGTCGATCGCCAGTCTGTTTTACTGACTCCACGAGAGCAGGATTTTTGGACCCTAGCTAGTCGAGAGGCTTCGGAGGAGATCCAGTTGATTCAGGTCAGGATGAGGGCAGCCCAGTACTGACAGAAGTCTTATGCCGACCATAGTTGTCGCGGACTTGAGTTCGCAGTGGGAGATCATGTATTCCTACGGATTTTTTCGATGAAATGGCGTGTTGAGTTTTGGCAAGCTTAGTCCCAGATTGTAGGTCCTTTTGAAATCCTTTAGCGAGTTAGTACCATTGCATATAATTTGGCACTTTCCGTCTAGATTTTTGAGTATTCATCCCGTATTCCTTGTGTTGAAGATTTGAAAATACCTTCATGACCTTTCTCACATGATTCAGCATCAGACCGTTTAGCTTGGACGCGATCTTTCCGTTCACCGGTAACCGATAGTGTTAGTGGATCGGCAGGTGGAGAAAGTTCGGTCATGGGTCTTGCCATCTGTGGATTCTTTGGCGTAGTCGTATAGTGAGGAGTTCACTTGGGAGGCTACGAGCGATGTGGATGATTTGCACTCATCTCTTTGAAGGTATGCATAGTGAGAATTTTAAATTCAGGGACGAATTTTCTATAAAGAGGGGGAGATTGTAACATCTTAGGATCGCGATTAGTGTTAATTAGGCGATAATGCGGGTTTTTGGTAAAAATTTTACCAATTTGGGTTCCTCATATTTTATAACAATTAATTAATATTTTATTATTAATTGTTTTGGGCTTTCACACACGTGTGCATGTTAATGTGAGGGTTTGCTTGTGCTAATCAAGTTCGTGAACATGACATTTTGATCTAATCCATACCTTAAGTTAATCCTAATCCTTGTGTAAACCTTAACCCTAACCCTCTAGATATTTGTTGTGAGATATTTCTTGGTTTTTTGGAATGAGAGGAGGTGGCAAGGTGAATCATAAAGAGCATTAATGGTTGCATTAATGGAGGTGAGGGGGAGGGTAAGATTAAGGGTTTAGCTTACCCTACACTCACCTCACTCTCTCATTATCCTTTCACACTCTCATTCTTCTATTTCTTTCTCATTTCTCTTCACTTCCCTCAACCCTCAACTGAACACTTACCTTCTCATCACAAAACCTTCACTAAACTTCACAAAATCTCACTGAATCACTTCATAAACCTTGTTTTGCCTCTAAGATCCCTTGGTGCTTGGAAAGCTAGGATCTTTGAGCTTGTGGGAGTAGGTAATGATCTCTTTCTGTTAAGTAAGCTTTTTTAATGTTGCGTAGCTTGTTAGTTTCAGTTTAGAATACGTAAAGTTTCGTTTCGGGTAAATATCGTATTTTTAGTGTAGTTTTGGGTCTCGGATGATCTGCTATCAAACCAGATATTTATTGGAAAAGTTCCCAACACAGTGACCTTGTGTAGTGACCTAGAACCCACCGTAAAAACCTGAGCCCATTCCCTTAACTTTAGGCCGCAATTTTATTGTTTCTGGCCACAATTTGCGGCCAGAGTAGGGTCTGGGGGGTTGTGTTTTGGGATAGGGGTCTATGGGGTTGTGTGTGGCCTTGTGGTATGTGCAACTTTTACAAATTGTTTGTGTAACAAAATCTGGGATCACTTTGCTAGTTTCTATTATTTCGACTACGCGCGTTACGTTATCCGATACGGTTCGTGTCTTGTGTATATGTTGCTCTTGGGTTAGTTTCGTAGTGTCGCTACGCGCGTTAACCACTAGACGAACACTTGAGAGTATGTTTGAAGTTGATGCGTCGGTCAAACGTACGTGTTATTGGTCGATTTCTAATGTACACTTGTTATGATGTTTTATGATCTTAGGGACGCAGGCAGGGACATCAGACGCTGCGAAGAAGGGAAAGCGAGTGGTTGGCTTTACATAGCCCCAGGATCATATGTTAGTAGATTTAACATCTATAGGGGAATAGCCCGCATGGCGTTATGCGTCAGGGCTAGATATGATATGATATTAGTCGCATGTTTATATTGCACATATAGATGGTGCATAAAACTTCATTGCATATTTTTACTAGCTGTGCTTCGACTTGTACCCTTTGGACACTGCACTATTATTGACGGTTCATATTGCATGAGCACTGATTGTATGCCACACACACCGTTGATAATTTCCATGACACACACAACGCTTATACATACGTGAGATTGTATTGGTTAGGGACATTGAGACATTGATTCATATTCCATTGCGCATATGACATACGTGCATACCTATATGCTTACACATATGCCTTACCATGCCTACTTGTTAGCTACCCATATACCTATATGATATTGTACCATTAGAGATAGATATATACACATTTGAGACATATCTACATGTACATCTTGCATACATACTTACATGTACACCCGTATACCTGGAGGGTATTACATCATTATTGATAGGTAGTTACACACATACCTAGAGGGTATTACATCATTATTGATAGGTAGATACACATATCTTGCTATACCGACATGGTTACACATACCTGGCTATAGCTGTATGTTCACCTTTATATGATTTTGCATTTGGTTTCGGAGAAATTAGGAACCGCATGATATACTTAATAACTTGTTGCAGTTAAATAGCGGTTTTTCCTTTATATACTCATATTACTGTTTCATGTTACATATATTATATTTCATGGATTCGCATTGATATATGGATTTCATATGATATTTTCTGAATGTTTTACTTCTGGGTATATATATCAGTGGTATGGGACGCTGATATATATACATGTATATATATATCAGTGGTATGGGACACTGTTATATATGTACATCTATAATATATATATATATATATATATATATGTATATATATATATAAGTGGTATGGGACGTTGTTATATATGTATACCTATAATAAACATATCATCATAATGATCTGTGCAAATATACTTATTCATTATATTTGTGGGCCGATTCAATGGACGGTCCGATATTATGGTCGATATGTGGGCCGATTCAATGGCCGGGCCGATATTATGGTCGATATGTGGGCCGATTCAATGGCCGGGCTGATTCAATGGCCAATATGAAGGGCCTATGCGCCCGATATGAGGGGCCTATGTGCCCGATGTGAGGGGCCTATGTGCCCGATATGTGGGGCACATAGGCCCGATATGAGGGGCCTATATGCCCGATGTGTGGGGCCAATATGCCCATATGAAGGGCCTATGTACCCGACGTGAGGATGACATGTTTTATTCCGTACTCCGTATTTATTTGATATGCATTGCTTCATGTATTAGTAGTACCTGAGAGAGTACCTTTCATGACTGTTGCATATACATATTGTTGTTTATTGCTATCAGCTTCCTTGTGATAGATTAGCGCAGTACGTACATACTTGCGATTACCTGCATATGTTATTTACTATTCACGAGCTGGCAACTCACCTATGTTGTGCCACAGGGTTGTGCAGGTTGTCCCTTAGACCGCTACGGCTGACTGGGTACAGTTTTGCTAGGTGAGTTTTGCGGTTATCCGATGTTGCTCATTGTATATTCGTTGTATCCAGTACTCTCCTTCTACCATTTTCATGTTTTGGCTTAGAGACGAGTTGTGGGGACGATATTGTATATTATTTGTGACTTGGAGATTTTCATATTGTTCACTTTATATCATCTTTTTCTTCGCTACGACGTCGTATATCTGTTGTGGTGGTTGTTTTCCGCCTTTGGGCATGGATTTGCTCCCTTTTGGGGATGCTTTACTTATATATTTATGTTGTACCCTTTTTGGGGGTTTGTTTTACAAAGGAGGTGCTGCCAAATTTTAAAGGAAGTAAATTTGGACTTTAAAGAATTTTGATTGAGATTTCAAAAGTTTTAACAATGTTATTATCACTTACTACTTTTGATGGCTTAAATTGCTGGGTTTTTGGATTACTTGAATTACGTTACGCCTGAAGAAGTTACGTTGTTTAAGAGCCATCACGTGCTAAATTTTGGGTCGTGACAGTAAAACTGTAACATGGATGTACAATACAATAAACATGTAATATTTTTATTAATATAGATGCAAGTATAAAATATAGCATGTATCAATCTAACTTGCATGCAACCAGATACGTAATTAATGATATGGATGCGTACGAATATCCGAAAACAGTAAAACAATAATATGGATGTACAATGCAGTCAACATGTGATATTTTTATTCATATGAATGCAAAATATGTATCATAGCATGTAGCAAGGTAAACTTGCATGCGACTAGATATGTAATAAACTGTACGGATGCGAACGGATATTGTAAAACTGTAAAACTGTAACATTGGATGCATAACTAAACAATATGTAATATTATTATTCGCATGAATGCAAAATATAGTAGTATAGCATGTAGCAAGATAAACTTGCCTGGTCGGATCTCACGACGGGGTGCGTACGCTGCGTCCGACGTCAGGTAAACGTTACAATGCACACACGGCCTACAGAACAGAACCAGGCAAAGCAAGAAAACGATCACGCTGGCTAGGGATGTTCACTGGGTCGCCTGGATCGTCGGTGATAGCACGGCTCCGGCGATCACCGGAAAAATGCGAATCCAAGAAAAGAGAAGAAGAAGAAGAAGAAAGAAGAAGGACTATGGTTCTCTGGGTTTGGTGCTCAGGTAGGGGTTTTAGAGAAGAAGAGAGGGAAGAGGGAAAAGGAGGAGATGCTGACGAGGGTGTGGAGACGACGACGAGGTCGGAACTCCGGCGACGTGAGGGTGCAGGCGAGGGTTCTCGTGCAGGGGAAAGGAGGGAGAAGGAGGTGAGGTCGGCGATTAGAGGCGGAGAACGAGGGAATGAGGTTGAGGGAAATATTTTTTTAGTTTTAATATATATATATATATATATATAACGTAAATATATAATATTAAACAGTTAAAATACTATTATAATATAATATTAGTTAGATTTGAGATTTTGGCTAATACAAAACTACACCAAAATACGTCCGGGTCGGATCTAAATTTACGGTTTGAAAATACGGATAACATGCGTGTCAACCAAAACCAAAATACAATATCCGGGTAATGAAAATGCATACCCCCAAGAACGGATGCATGTAGCATGTACGTAGCGATCTAAACAGGTCCGTTTCACTGAACGGGACGAGAACACGATATACGGATGCTACCACAGGGTCAGGGGTATGATGCAGGCCATGCTAGATAGTTTTAAAATATTTTATTTGACTTTACCTGTTTTATTAAAAAATGCAGATGCTCGATATAATGCAAGCATGCAGAATATACAACATGAAAGTGCACGGATCCTCATAACATGCCGGGATAAATCATAAATAGGAATCAATACAGGTTTCCAGCATGCGGGTCGGGTCGGATGCAAATACAGATACCAATTATACTATTCACACCCAAAACAGCAATAAATCAAGAATATCCACAAATAAAGAAATACCCAAAAAATAGAACTGGTATAAATGAACTAGGGTGTTACAGTTTTTGTGTTATCGGTAACCGCTGCACATGGACGGCAGGATTTGTGTTTTTTTCAAAGACGATTATCGTGTTGATAACACCGTTTGTTAAGTTGTCTACCTTAAATAGGCAAGCATCTATATCTCCGGCTCCCTGAGTCTCAAGAGACTGGTCCTACTTAAACCTATATTTACTAGGGTCCTTATTGTAATTTAGTATAACTTGAGGGGGTTTTATGTAAAATAATTTTGTATAATTTTCGAAATACACCTCAAGTATTTTATTATCATCTTTAAAGTTTTCATTGATATATATTTTATCATTGTGACATTTCTAGTGAATAAAACATAATTTTCATAATATATGGTATTTAATTGTAAAGTATTGAACTTGTATAGAATTGCATGGTATTTTCATGTAAAGTGATTCTTTTTTATTTAGAAAAGTTGGAATATTTATACTATATCAAAAATAGATATTTTGATGATCCATATATATTTACAAAATAATTTAATTTTTTATTTTTCCAGAAATCTCATTTTCTTAAGATATTTGTATTTTTAAATCTTTCGAGACCGTATGCTCCTTGCGGAGGTCTGCATCTCGCACTACTAAGTCCGAGGATGTGCGATAATCCGCACCATCCCGAACGGGTTCTCCAAAATGGGTTGTAGCGGCACATTGTAAAGATTTGTTAAAAATACATATCTTTTAGAAAAAGGTTTTGTAGTTTATGGTATTTATTTGTAAAAATCGTATTTCCGTATTCTAGATTTCCAAAAGATATCATGCTATGATAGAAATGTGTGTTGTGAGGAGGTAGGTCATTACCTTGTGAACTATCTAATAGTATAGCAAGGGCTAATAATGTTTTATGTCGAAACTAAATTATATGGTATTTTTCTGTGAAATTGCGATAAAAAGTAAAATAGGAATTCTTTTGATATGAAACTTGTCAATATGTTTTGTTAATGTTTAATGATCATGATGTGAGAGCTTGGTATTATTGTGTTTAAGAAAAATATGATTTTTAAGGATAAACCGAATCGGAGGTCGGATTAACTCCACTTCCGTCGGGTTTTAGAATTCTAAGTTTTTAGAATAGTAAAGAGATGGGGGAGAAGGGAAATGCTAGATTGTATGGTAGAGGAGAGGGAAAGGAAGAAGTGGGAGATGCCGGTGCGTCGTTTCGTTGCCGGAATCTCCTCGGATCGTTGTCGGAAGTTCACAGGAACTTTGCCCTTCGCTAACTCCACTTGCACACAAAATGTCTATGGAATTTTCTTGAGAGTTTGGACAGAGATTTGGAAGTGAGGAGGGGTGATTTTAGGTGTGGTATTTATAGGGAAAATTTGGGTTTAAGGTAGATGAAAGGGTGTGATAAAAATTGTATTTAATTTTTCATTTAAAAAATTAAAAGAGTGTTTTAAATTCTCTGTTTAATTTCAGAGATTTTAAATAGTGCAGGGGGAGTGGCGTAGGCCAAAGGTCTCTGGGAGTTGAAGAAAAAATGGGTTTGGGCCGAGTTAACCCGGTGCCGCCGGCCGAGTCGCCCGTTCCGCCGGGCCGAGTTGGCCGAGTCAGGCTGCCACGTGTCCCCTTATGCCGTGTCTTGACTCATGGACCCGTTTATTTTATGTGTGACTCTTAGTTTTTACGAGTTATGCACGTGTAGACTCTTGGGCTTCCAAAAATATTAAATGAAAACTAATTAAAAAAATAATGTGGCTGATGGGATTTGAACTCGGGCGCTTTTGTTCAGCAGTGCAAGGTCTTACCAATGAGCTACAAGCTCCTTCTTGCTGTTCAAAAGTAAATTAAATACTTATAGTACTCACAGGAAATGTAAATACCCCAAGTATACATTAACTTCAAATCAAATTTATGTACACAAGAATTGGAGTTGTTACAGTCTACCCTCCTTACAAAAATTTCATCCTCGAAATTTATAATTTATTTTAAGGACTAGTTTACAAATAGGTGAGGATATCTTGCACGCATCTCATCTTCCCTTTCCCATGTCGATTCTCCTGGAGTGTCTATTCTCCACATCACTCGAATCAAGTTGACTTCCTTGTTCCGAAGTGACTTCACTTTCCTATCCAGGATCTCGACAGGTTGTTGCTCACAAGATAAGTCGGGCTGTACAGTGAGCTCGGAATGATCAAGTGTGACTGGTGTCACTCACATACCTTATGAGTTGGGATATGTGGAACACATTGTGCACTCCTTCCAATGAAGGTGGAAGTGCCAAGCGGTATGCTACTTCACCGACTCGTTCGAGTATGTCGAACGGTCCAATATACCTTGGACTTAGCTTACCCCATCTTCCAAATAGGATCACTCCACGGTTCGGAGATATCTTCAGAAATACATGATCTCCTGGCTGGAACTCCAAATGACGGCGCTTTTCATTAGCCCGGTGCTTCTGTCGATCTTGGGCTATGCGCATTCTTTCTCTGATAGTATGAACCACATCAACAGTTGCTACTATCATCTCAGGTCCAAGAAGTTCCCTATCACTGATGTTGTCCCAACTTAATGGCGATCGACACTTCCTTCCATAGAGCGCTGCAAAAGGTGCCATTATGATACTTTCTTGGTAGCTGTTGTTGTATGAAAACTCCACAAGATGTAGGTGATCTTCCCACGATCCTCCGAAGTCTAACATACACGCTTTGAGCATATCCTCCAAAATTTGAATAGTTCGCTCAGACTAACCATCGGTTTGTGGATGATAAGACGTGCTGAAGTTCAGACTTATTCGAAAGCTCAATTGCAGACTCTGCCAAAATTGCGATCGGAACCTGGTGTCACGATCGGAGACAATGCAAACCGGTACTCCATGAAGTCTCACAATTTCCTGTATGAGTTCATGGGTATTAGAGATAGTACATTATGAAGAGTTTAAATCTTAAGTAGATTCTTACCTCCATGTATTTCTTTGCTAATGTCTCTGTTGATTGGCCAACTCGAAATGGGATGAAATGAGCCGACTTTGTGAGTCGATCCACAATAACCCATACCGCATCGTTACTCTTTGTGCTGCGAGGGAGTACAGTCACAAAATCCATCGTGATGTGTTGCCACTTCCATTCTGGAATAGGTAACGGTTGAACTAATCTAGCAGTCCTGTGATGTTCAGCCTTCACTTGCTGACACGCCAAGCATTTAGCGACGCTTCTAGCTTCTTCATGCTTCATTCCATACCACCAATAATTCTGACGTAGATTTTTGTACATCTTTGTACCTCCAGGGTGTACTGAGTAGGGAAAGCTATGGGATTCTTTCATTAACTCTTCCCAAACAGAACCTTTTGGTATATATAATCTGCTGTCGTATCTCAAAGATCCGTCTTCATGGATGATGAAGTCTGTCCTGAGTCCATTCTTTACTTGTTCTCTGATCTTTTGCAACTTAGTATCACTTACTTGAGCTGCTTTGATCTGATTGACAATGGTAGATTGAACTTGTAAATTCATCAAACTTGAAGCGTTACCTGGCATGACTACTTTAATCTCCATCTGATGTAAGTCTTGTTGAAGCTTCCACTGAGCGGTGAGATTCGTTGCTAATGGTTGGCGACTAAGGGCATCAGGTACCACATTCACCTTTCCTGGGTGATATTGCAGGTTGATGTCAAAGTCCGCCATGAGTTCTAACCCTCGTCTCTGCCGCATATTAAGCTCCTTCTGAGTAAACACATATTTCAGACTCTTGTGATCTGTGTATATGTTCACTCGTTCACCAAGAAGATAATGGCGCCAAATCTTGAGAGCAAAGATTACGGCTGCCAACTCTAAATCATGTGTCGAATAATTACGCTCATGAATCTTCAGCTGTCTTGAAGCATAAGCCACAAATTTACCGTGATGATGTAGAACACCTCCTAATCCCTTACCGGATGCATCGCAATATACTTTGCAACCTCCAGATTGGTCCAGTATAATGAGAATAGGCGATGATGTCAACCTTGACTTGAGTTCTACGAAATCTTGCTCGCATGCTTCTGACCACATGAATTCTTCATCTTAGCGTATGAGCTTGGTCAGGGATGTTGCTATCTTCGAAAATCCTTCAATAAACCTTCGGTAATATCCAGCTAGACCCAAGAAACTTCGAATGTCCTTCACTGACTTTGGTATCGGCCATTCGCTTACTGCTGAAACTTTCGCTGGATCCACCGAGATTACTTCGCCTGATACAATATGTCCAAGAAAACCAACTTGATCTAGCTAAAACTCGCACTTGCTGTACTTGGCGTAGATTTGATGTTGTCGTAGAGTTTCCAAGACAATTCGTAGGTGCTCGGCATGTTCTTTCCGACTCTTTGAATACACCAGGTTGTCGTCGATAAAGATGACAACAAACCTGTCTAAGTACTCCAGGAAAACTTGATTCATTAGGTTCATGAATATTGCTGGTGCATTGGTCACTCCGAATAGCATCGCAAGAAATTCGTAATGTCCATAATGAGTACTGAAAGCCGTTTTATGAATATCAGCTTCCTTGACCTTCACCTGATGATAACCTGAACGAAGATCTAATTTGGAGAAAACACAAGATCCACTTAGCTGATCGAAAAAATAGTCGATACGCGGTAGCGGATACTTGTTCTTTATCGTGACTTCATTCATGGCTCTATAATCGATGCAAATTCTGTATGATCCTTCCTTCTTCTTCACAAGCAGTACTGGTGATCCCCAACTTGACGTGCTGGGAAGAATCCATCCTTTCACCAATAATTCGTCCAACTGAGTTCGGACTTCCTTCAAACCTTTTGGACTTAATCGATAAGGTGCTTTGATCACTAGTTGTGCTCCTGGTACTAAATCAATGCTGAATTCAAGAACTCGATCGGGAGGCAAACCTGATATATTGTCAGGAAACACGTCGTCGAACTCTCGAACCACTTCTGGCTTTGATCCTTCCTCCGCTTAAATTGCTGCAATCACTGTTTTCTTTGGTTTCGCCTTGTAAGTACTTGGCTCCAGGGTACGGTCTCCATTTTTGAAATAGAAGACCGGATGGTCTGGAATCTCGAATACTACCCTCCTTTGACGACGGTCAATGGTAGCATAAAATGTTCCGAGCCAATCCATACCTAGAGCCACATTGAAGTTCGATATGTCCAGCACCTTGAAGTCAGCATAGAATTCTCTGCTGCAAACGACTACTGGACACAAGTTGTATCCCATTGTTGCCTTCAGAACGTCGTTCCCAGAACTGACATTCCAACTGGATACAAGCGGTGTGGCTGGAATCGCATGAGTTCGGACGAACCGTTGCGACATAAAGCAATGAGATGCTTCAGTATCGAAGAGTGCTAGTGCAGGGAGTGAGGATACTAAGATTGTACCTAAGGTATGTGGGATAGGTTTTAGGTATAGGAAAAATATGTAGGTAGGTGTTAGTACTGAAAGAAAAGCTTGAGAAGAAAGGGTTACCAGTGATGACTTGGCTAGTGGCCTCAGCGTCTTCCACGGTCATCGTGAAAGCCTGTCGCCGTGGTACATTCCTCCTGGCCGGAGGAGCATTCCTCGGAACATTCCGTTGAGCTTGATGGAACTGATGAGGAGGAGGTGCATTCAGTGGTCCTCTAGGTGGTGGAGCAGGGAGAGCGGGTCTTGGAGCACGTGCCTGAAGGGCAGGTCGCTGCTGATAATTGATTGCTGGCCTGGGTGCAGCAATTGGTTTGTGTCTTCTGGGACAAGACCCAATATCATGAGTAGCTAAGCCACAGACTAAGCAAAGACGGTTGGCTCGCCGGCAGTCTTTCTTCAGATGCCCATCTCTCTTGCAGTAGGTAAAAAAGGCTGGGCTGGGCCGGTTGATTGGTACTCCCGGTCTCCTTGGCACAAAAGATGGCCTTGATGAGGCTCCTCTTGCCATCTGTTTGGCAGGGCGCTTAACTCCAGCAGATTGAGATCTGCCCCTCATCTTTACCACTGCCTCATAACGGCAGGCAGCTTTTAGAGCCGATTCATGGGTCGTAAAATCTCTTGTGGCAAGTGCAACCTGGATTTCTGGATCTAATCCTTGTTGGAAGACGGGCTCTGATCTCATCCATCGGTATCAGGTGTGCCGCAAATCTGTTAAAGTATTGTGTTAGCTGTGTAGTATGTGATATATTGGAGAATTGAATTATTGAGACATATCTTACCGACTGAGCATGGTGAACTCAGTGTCATGTTCATCTACTGACTTGGTCCATATTGAACCTTGTTGCAGATGGATGAACTGTTGTTCCATGTCGAACCTGGCAGTCTCAAGGAAGTACTTTGCGTCGAACATGTCGCGGAAAGTCTTCCATTCGATCGGCTAGGTGAGACGGCTTTCTTCCTCCTTCCACCAGACCCGTGCATTTTCCGCGAGCTGTAATTTCGCAACACGAACCCAAGCTACCTCTGGCACTTGTGCCGCTTCCAGATCATCTTCGATGCTCTAAGCCCATTCCTCAGCTTCTAAAGGGCTCTCCTTTCCTGAGAATATCTTGGGGTGTAAGGCCCTGAATTGCTTCACCCCAGGTGCTTCTGCCTCTGGTCGTTTCATTAGAATAGCAGTCTGCTGCTGCTGTCCTTCCAGGAGGCTTCGGATTGCCTCAAGCAGAACCGTCTGCTCGTTGATCAGAGCATCTACGACAGGTGTAATCGGTAGAGGAGGTGGAGTGTTGTTGAAGTTGGTGCTGGTATTTTTTGGGGAATCCATAACCTTAAAAGAAAAATTTGGGTTAGGACAGATTCAAAATATATGAAATGATAAGATTCAAGGAGTATGAATTGTAAAGAATGTTTTCAGTTGCTGGTTCTTGTGTTATATTGCTTAGGTTGTCCACGCAGAACGGAACTGCATGGTAGGGTTCCATACAGCTCTGACCTACATGGGCCACCAACAAAACCTGTCACGCCTCGCTTCCCAGTATACGGGCAGAGGACGTGACGAGGCCGCTACGTATTTACTCTGAAGTAAACACGCTAAGCGTATCTAAGCAATATAAATAAAATGTACAAGAGACAAAGACAATAGATATAATTGAACAGCAATTTTATTTATTAACATTCTTTTGTACAATGCATCTGAAAAGTAAATACATGGAATAGAAAGCAATGCCTAAACAGTGGCATAACAGAAATGGAAAATACAGAATGTAAATGTGTACAAGGAATCTAAAGCTCTGGGTCGAAAGTCAGCTGATCCAAATCCTCACTGGTGGGCTCGATCTCCTGAAGGTCCGATCAACCTGACAACATTCTAAAGAAGAAAAGGAAGGAATGTTGTCAGCGAACAATCGCGCGGTAAGTCCCAAAGATGAGGGAGAAGTAGAATAGACACACAGAGAGTGTGTAGCTTTTAAAGTTGTATTATATTGTTATAATGTTGTATTTAGTGTTAACATTGTTGTTTGTAGCTTGGTTCAGAAGAGGCCAGTGTATACGAGAAGAGTCTCGTTAGACCAGAGACTATGGTGGACGGAATTCAAGGAACCGTTCAGCCACGGTACAATGGCAATTGAATTCAGGTTAGGTGTCTTAATGGTTGCAGTCTCGTGCCACTTCTAACACCTTCCATACCAATCTACCCCTTAAACCCAGCGATGTCTTGATTGTATTGTATTAAAAATTGTATTGTCTTGTATTATAGATTGTATAGATGGATGACTGGACGAAACCATGATATCAGTAAATGGATGTAACTAGTGAATCATGTAGATGGATGTATATCCATGGTTCGATTCAGTCAATACAGATTGAATATATTGAACAGATTGATTATATGGATTCATGGATTCATATTGAACGGTTATATATACTTGAATCTCATTCAAGTCAGATTGATTATATTGAGACTCAGTCTGAGTCATACAATTAAAAAAAATTGAATCCTGAATTAGGGTTTTGGTGTTATCTGTAACCGCTCCACATGGACGGCAGGATTTGTGTCTTTTTTAAATCCGATTACCGTGTTGATAACACTGTTTGTTAAGTTGTCTACCTTAAATAGGTAAGCACCCATATCTCCGGCTCCCTGAGGCTCAAGTGACTGGTTCCGCTTAAATCTATATTTACTAGGGTCCTTATTGTAATTTAGTATAATTTGAAGGGGTTTTATGTAAAATAATTTTGTATAATTTTCAAAATACAGCTCAAGTATTCTCGTATTTAAAGTTATCATTGATGTGTATTTTATCATTGTGACATTTCTAGTGAATAAAACCTATTTTTCACAATATATGGTATTTAATTGTAAAGTATTGAACTTGTATACTCTGGATTATCGATACCCCGTCTCGATAATCCTGTGACTAGGGACATGTATAAGGATGTGCTTATAGACTACCTAGCTGTCACGTCCTGAAAGTACGGAACATGACCGGCACTTAAACTACGAAACGTCTCGAGGCGAACGTAATCTAAGTAAGCCGAAAAACCAAGAAATCCAAACCAAGAAAAGTAGTAGAGTGAAGGAAACCAATTTAAGATCAAGTAGTTTTAATAGCATAAGCCGAATTATGCGGTTTTAAAAACATCAAGTATTTCCTGAAAATTTCGGCAGAGTCTCCTTTGAAAATACTGGCTCCCAAACGGGATACAACATGAATAGTATACGAAATCAATAAAAAGGCATCCCCAAGCAGGAGCTAGCTCTTCGTCAATCGACGGTCACAACCACACAAGCAATATAATATACAATGCCAAGGGCGAGAATCAAAACTCAAAAGGAAACTCAAAACAGCAAGAAATCCAAAGAAATACAACGCGCGACTCTAAGGTCGAAAGAATAAACATCACTGGTCTCTATCTGAGATAAATACAAGTTTGGTTGATGGAACTTCTAGATACAACAGAATAATAATATACAAGATATATAATGGGGGTACGATACAAGTAAACCCACCTACTAGCAAATCACCCGAAGGAAACTATGCCCGCAAGCCATAAAGAAACCTGTACGGCAAACCTGCAAGAAACTGGGGCACAACGGGGGTGAGTTGCCAACTCGTGGATAGAAAAACATCTACGCACAGAAATCGCATAAATAACGCAACCTAGGTCAATGATCATAATATATCCTCAAATATATGAATAACATGCAGCCTATAACAATAGCTAGGGTAATATCTAACCCGAGTGTGATCTCATATGCCCGTGTCAGTGCCTCAGGTAGCAATATATCATATGAATGAGGTATGAATGCATGAAAACAGAATACATGTAAATGAAGAAACTGTTTTCATAAATTAGTGAGATTTCCTTTGTATTTTTAAAATGAGGTATCATAAATGAAATCAGCATCAACAGTGTCTAGCATCGACACAAAACATAAATCTCAATATCTCAAAACCTCAGGCTCCGGCCATCCGAACTGGCCTGTATCATCAAATCTCAGTACCTTAATATCTCGAAATCTCAATGTCTCAATCTCAATATCTAGGGCGCCATCAGTCCAGACCGGCCCCTGCCATCCATCTCAAGACCACGACGGTATCCTCCGGATATCCGATGCGTCGGGTAAAATCATCGGTAGGTAGTCTCCCCCTGCCAGGCTCATCGTCATCACCACGAGCTTCTTGCCCCGGGGTACCTTACCGGGTCCACCATGTATCCGAAACGGTTCATCCAACTTCTCGAATCGGGTCTCGAAATCCATCCGCAAACTCATGGTGGACGACTCATACATCATGGGAAAAACTGCGCTTTTCATTTAAAAAGAGAAAGAAGAAGTTTGTATATGTTTTGCGGTTTTCCCCAAATCCAGAAAATCTCATGGAAATCCGAATCCAAAACCTCAATAGCACGTAAAAAGTGAATATATGCATGAGAATCCATGAATGCGGCATAACAATGAATAACAGTATGCATGAAGTAGCGGGTAATAACTACAATGTCTAGACTAACATATAAGGCAAGTACACTAATATCATGTTTAAACTATTAGCTAACAGGCTATGTTAAGCAATAATATTTTCTAAGGTGTACGTGACATGGCAATTACCGATGAAGATGTGTGTGAGCCGGCAAGTAAGTGTACATGGTACATACGCATCATCGGTAATGGTGCTGGTGTCCTAACCACAAGATATCAACAGTAGAATATGAAGCATAATATAAGCATGTGATGCGGAGCAAACAACAATAATGAGCGGGAGCTGAATACTAGACGCAACGATAACTAATCTGCATTAACCTAATATAAGTCCTACAATGGTGCCTTTTGAAATAACACGAATCGTGGGGTTTTGAAAATAGGGGCTACGGTGTTTTTAAGAAAAGATACGTTTTTTGAAATATCCGTAGAATCCCTTGACTTGTCATTTAAAATACGCACGATTCTTAATCTTTGAAATAGGTAGGAACCGAATCTAATCTAACAACTAACTAAACTAAAGGGCTAAGCTACAAGCTAGACTACAGGTAAGGAAACCGCCTGACATCTGAGTCGATACATATACATACCTGTATATATATTAGTCGGTGATCCCGCCTCAATAATATCATATCCGATACCATATGTATAATCAGACATCCCAAGTCAAGAGTGCGGATCAATCATCAAGATATAGCTCGTACGTAAATCCGTCGTACAGCATCCCCAAATCTGGGTACGGGTCAATATCATATTCCTCACACTATTCCTCTGGTATCCTCTTTATCCAAGATCATAGTCTAGGGTACTGACCTATGTCTAGTACAATACTAATATCCTCAATATACTCATGATCTGACTACTGATCGACAATCTCGTACAAACCGATATCGTCAGCACATATCATCATCAAGGGGTATACATCGCCCGATACGGCCTAATATCAATATCCTAACATATCATGCCTCATATCACGATCACATGTCGACCATTTTATTTATAACACTATTCACCCGTATCGCCGCCCCAAGATCCGCTATGACACCAGGACGTACCTCAAGTACGAATCCTGCCATATCACCGATATCACAAGCTCAACACAAATCTCATCGACTCATCTCAATCCCAAATATCATCCTCAAATCCGTATGTGAACACATAGTCCCATACACATGTGAACACATAACTATATATATTCCCGTAAACACAAATGGAAGAAGAATGTATGCAAGTATGGGTGGGTGTGTGCATTTATGGTGCGACCACTACTCTAGGGTTTCGCGATACTAAACCATCCATATTTATCATCAATAAACTCAAACAAAATATAATCAATAATGTATGTATACGTATTCGTATACATCACCACGAACTGCGGGGGTGCTATACGCCATCCACCCGACTTCTCCCCGTAGATAAAAATCTACTCACCTGGTCCTCGCTCGCCGGTGCCGACGTCGCCACGCGCTTGCTTGTCGTCTCGAAGTCCACATGGGGTACCTACACATCATAACGCACCATATCGCATTAAAATCCGACTCATGACCAAAACGTCCCACATAGGTCAAAACCTATGGTTGCTTTCACAAATCGACCCAAAGACCTTCGACATCGGCGTACAAACATCGATTGATCAAGAAAAACACCAAACACACTCATTTTTACATTCACGAACACTAATTTTAATATAAAATAGGTTAAAACTCACAAAAACCCCAATTTCACTTAAAAAGTCATTTTTCCGAAAATCTAGCAAGCACAAATCACCGTTTTAGTACAAAACTCGATGTATGAACGAATCTAGCGGCCACAATATTCACTAAATATCTTAAATAAGTCATAAAAATAATTTCCACAATTTAATCTCATTAAATTCCATTAACCCCAAAATTCTAGTTTACAAAATACCCAATTTTTAACAATTTATAGCAAAAATGCACAAACAACAATTTAGCTAGGATTTTCATGAACTAAAGGCATTAAACCACTCAATATATTATCTATAATGACATAAAACCATAATTATAATTTCATCTAAAGCATTTAATAATTTTCCAAAACTCTAGTTAGCAAAATAACTTAATTAGGGCATTTTATAAGTAATGGTTTGGAATTAACAACTAAATTAGTTTTCTATAAAACTTAAGATGTTAATCCACATCACAAAACCATGCACAATTTATCACAACCCATTTCCACAACAAAACCCTAACTTGAAATCTTTAATCATGCAATTAAACTCATCAAAAACCTAATTAAGCACTTAGTTAACTTAGATTAAAGCAACTAGATAACAAATTTTAACAAAAGCATGAGATTATACCTCCCATGATGAGATCAAGCTCAAGATCTAGCCTCCCAAAATGCCATTTTGATCCCTAGATCCATGCTAGAATGGCTAATGAGAAATGGGTAGGAGTTGGATTTGGATTTTGGGATTTATTTGATGGATTTTGAGGCAATTTTTGTTAATTTTTTTCCAAGAGAATGAGAAAGGAATTGGGAGGGGTTGCTGCTGAAGGAGGAGGGGGGCTCGGCCAGCAGGTGTGGGGGAGGGTGTGGAGCGTGTGGGGTGTGGAAAAGAAAGTCCAAGTCAAGATAAAATACCCCCAAGTCAACACACCAACTTCTTCTCTCATTATTCTTTTCTTTTCCTTTCTTTTCTTTTGCTTTTCTCTTCAAATCTTTAAGTGGGGAAGAGTGGAAGTGGGGGCTGCTGATTTGGAAAGGGGTGAGAGGGTGTGGGTGAGTGTGGGTGAAGGAAAAAGACAAATACAATACCCCAAACATCCATTTACACAAAAAAAAGCCTTTTTTCTTCAATAATTTCTAAACCGTTTTGGCAAACGATTTTGTTTCAAAAACCACATAATAAAATTTTATTTAAAGTTTTATGATGCACAAAATTTGTTTCAACTCATTCCAATTTGTAATTTTCCCTAATTAAATATATTAGTGACGGCTTAAAATAATATTAAAATAATTAATTTCGGAAAAATTTTCAGAAAATTTAAAATTTCACCAGTGGCTCAATAAACACCAAATACTAGCAATTACATAGCTAGAATATGTATATTTAATTTTTATAATAAGATATTTGCATTTTGAATTTTTACAGAAACCCCCCTTATTTTACCGATTTTCCGAAATTTCACCGAAACGATTTTCAAAACACTACACCAGCCCCCACTAGTGTGACTGCCATCATAACTGGTAATCAAGCAAAGATCCTAAGGGCTCTACCAATATATATAAGAGATATGCTAAGAAACATATGCACATATTGAGGTAGAAACAAACCAGGTAGCATACTACCATTTTGAGCAATCCTGTTGTTTACCGCCAAAAAAACTGGGAAGACAAACGTCTTGCCTGAATTTGGGGGCAGATGCTATTTGGATTTATCTGTCCACCTCTCCGAAAATGCAAAGTTGATTTATGACACCGTGTATTGGAGGTCTGGACGAATGCGACCATTGTAGCAGACTTTGTCAGATTCCCCCTCATTTGCGAGGGGTTTTTGATTGTGGGGACGCTCTTCCCTGCAAGCGCAAACCCCTTCAGTTAATTACTTTACCGCATAGCAGTAACCACTTTCTCCTGCTCCAGAAGTTCACTTCATGTCGTGTGTGTTTGTTTTATTTTTGGTTGCCCGTGGATTATATACGGAGACTAATTTGTGTTGTTGCCCGTAGGGCGGGGATTAGTCCAAATCCGTATTTTCTTAGATTTGGGTTTGGTTTGATTTAAGGATCGTTAATCTCGTTTGAGATCAAGATCAACTTAAATGTTTGTTAAGGATACTTTAATCCGATGTTGGACTAAGATCTACTTAACGGGGGTTCAGGATCATTTTTTTATCCCACAAAAGAGCATTTGGGCTCTATGGTTTTAGTTTAGGGACGTTATGGTCCATTGGGTTTAAGGACATCATAGTCCATAGGGTTTAGTTCAGGGACGTTGCGGTCTATTAGGTTTAAGGACATCATAGTCCATGTTTAAGGACATCATAGTCCATAGAGTTTAGTTTAGGGACATTGCGGTCCATTGGGTTTAAGGACATCATATCATAGTCCATGTTCAAGGACATCATAGTCCATAGAGTTTAGATTAGGGACGTTGTGGTCCATTGGGTTTAAGGACATCATAGTCTATGGAGTTTAGTTTAGGGACGTTGCGGTCCATTGACTTTAAGGACATCATAGTCCATGGAGTTTAGTTTAGGGACGTTGCGGTCCATTGGGTTTAAGAGCATCATAGTCCATGTTTAAGGACATCATAGTCCATAGAGTTTAGTTTAGGGACGTTGCAGTCCATTGGGTTTAAGGACATCATAGTCCATGAAGTTTAGTTTAGGGACGTTGCGGTCCATTGAGTTTAAGGACATCATAGTCCATAGAGTTTAGTTTAGGGACGTTGCGGTCCATTGGGTTTAAGGACATCATAGTCCATGGAGTTTAAGCTCATTGGTTTGGGGGTGTGCTAAGAGTTATTGGTTATTGGGACCCTCCACCTCTCTGAAGACATTGAAGGATTACAACGACGTGTATCATATGTGTGGAGAGATGTGCCTTTGAACCAAATCCCAAATCGAGGAGTTATCAGTTCTGAGCTTAGAGGCTCGATTTGCTTGGATATTTAATCTCATGAGGAACTTAACCGATTTGTGGTTGAAGTTGGTTCCTTATAGTGTTAAACATTAATGTATGCTCAGCGCTCACGTGCCCCCACGTGCAGCCATAAAACAGTGTTAAATACTGAAATCTGGGGTGCTCACGCGTGGCACGTGAGGCGCTTGAAAGTTGGCGCTGCTTCTTTGGCGCTATTCCCTTGTTCCTTTTATAGATGCACGTGCTCTCACATGAGGCGCCCCTAAAATGGGAACTATCTTGGGTTTATTCCCTTTTTCCTTTCGAAAGTGCTAAGCACTTTTAGGTTGTCACGTGGGATCACGTGAGGCGCCCCCAAAAATGGTAACTATCTTTAGGTTTATACCCTTTTTCTTTTGGAAGTGCCAAGCACTTTTTAGGGGGTCACATGGGATCGCGTGAGGCGCCGTAAAAAAGGGTAATTGTCTTTGGATTTATACCCTTTTTCTTTTTTGTATAAGTGCTTGTCACGTGGAGACACATGACCTGCTCTCAGTTGTTCTCTTTTGTTCATCAATGGTGCTCACGTGGGAGCATGTGATGTGCCATTATCATATTGGGTGCTAATCTTTCTACGTGCATGGAAATCTTGAGTTTTTAAGACTTTCAAGCCCATTGTTTTATAAGAATTAAATTCTTATATAGGGTTAAACCCTATTTTTACAAGAGAAATTAAATTCCTATATGTTCTTGTAAGAATTAAATTTTTTGAACTTAGTTATTTCATCTAGGTTTGAATCTACATAATAAAACCTCCCAGATGAGAATTAAATTCTTAACTTGTGGGAAGATCTGCTTCTGCAGATCTCAACCACAGGAAGAACTAAGTTATTTTTTAGAAGAGTTCAACTCTTGTGGAGGTGAAGAAGAGATAAGATGTTCTCTATGTTTCTTTTTTTTCTCTTACCTAGGGTTTCTCTTTCTTTTTGAGGAGATCTTCTTTTCTCTGGAGAATTAAATTCTCTTTTATTTTTAGCTTATCAGGGGTTTTTTCTCTTTTTCTCTCTTTCTCTCTGTCTCTCCCTAAACTCGAAGTCTTGGGTCCTTTATATAGTGGAGGCACATTTGTTGATTTGGTTAAGAAAATCTATCATTTGAGAGATCTTTAATTGATTTGGGGATTTTATCCCCCGTTGGATCTTTTGATCCTAGGCTTTCTGTTTTACAGAAAATATTTTTCTTGTTTTTTAACAAGATTGGGAAAATATTTTTCCATACAGAGCTTATTCTGTAATTTGGTGATTTTTTAATCACCATCGGATCTTTAATCCAACGGTGCTATGTTTTACAGAGCGTAATCTTTCTTGTTTGGAAAGATCTAAGGAAATATTTTCCAAATAGGGCTCTGATCCCTTTATTATTTAGAATTTAATTCTATCAGCTCAGAAGGCATTAGAAGCCCTCACGTGCAGCACGTGACTCCAAAAAGTCAAGCCCAACAAAGAGCATCACGTGCTGACACGTGAGTTTCCTTTTTACCAATTTTTTTTTTTAAAAAAGCGCCTATATACCTTGTATGCAGATGCTCACGTGCTTGCACGTGAGGCTCAGTTTCAGCCTTATTTGTTAAGCGCAATGCCTATAATCTTGGATCCAAGGCGCATCACGTGTGGGCATGTGATGCTCCATTTGGGGAATTTTCCCATTGCTTTTTATTTATTATTTATTTTTCATAAGGGAAAAAATGCCCCCACAGCGTTGTTCTCACGTGGCTTGCACGTGAGTGCAACGCTGTCACCTTTACACCCGTTGGATTGCCTGGGGGTACGGGGGGGTGAACCGCCCTTGTCACGTCTTATAAATGCAAGGGTTTGGTGTTTTAGGCAGCCACTATTTCTTTCATCTTCTTCCTTCTTTGGTTTCTTTGAGAATTTAATTCTCCTTTTTATAGCTTAGTTCTCTGCCATTGCAATTCCAGAGTTAAACTTTGTTGGAAAAAGAAACCTTTCTTAGGTAAAGATCTTGAACATCAGAAAAACCCTTTTTAATCAAAAATTTCTAGATTTTATATACACCATAAGACGTGATCTTTGAATAGTAGACCTTAATGTCATAGGGTTTCTGGAATTTAATTCCACTGTTCAAAAGAAATTTAATTCCTCCCCGAAGAGCTTAGCTCTAAAGATCAAGAGGACCCTCTGGGATCTTCACTCCCAGGTGTTCTTAAAAATCTTTTCCAAGGGATTTTTCCTTTATGTTCACCCATTTGACAGAGTTTGTAATGGGTGTTCTTTTGTGAGGATGAACCAAGTCGTTTAAACTCCAATGTGCATTTATTGAGAATCTTTTTTTTATTCTCACAATGATTACCCTGCCTCATGATTGGCGAGCCGCCATACTGATTTTGTGGGGTCCATTATTTTTGCAATCAATGGTCCCATGGAATAAACTTTTTGTCGTTTTCTTCTGCTGTTTATATATATATATATATATATATACACACACACACGTATAAGTTGTATTAATAGATTTCTTTCCCTTTATTTCAGGAATAATGGCTTCTCTTCCCTACTTCCCTTTTACGCTCAGACGCTGCTTTTCCACAATCGTCGTCGGACGAAGAAGTAATGGCGATGATCAGGGCCCATGACAGGGACTGTACCAGTTTGCTCTTGTGGGGAACTTGGTATGGACATATCATCAGGGGGCGCCGCAGCTTTATTTGCGAAGTGCCAACAGAGCCTCTCAGCCTAATTTCGCCGATGGAGCGTCCGCGGACTGCTTTTGCGGTGGAGGCGGCTAATTGGACTCCTGTAGGCCGACTTGAGCCGTCGACAACTGGGATACCAAACCATCCTTTGCCAGCCATAGACATCTTGGGGCGTCGCATTTGTCAGGGCAAAGCCCAACCCTGTGGACAAATTTATAAGGTAGAGCTTACCCCTCGCCACCCAACGGGCTATCTTCCCTGGGCTCGATATGTTCTGTCCGCCCATTGTGCGCGATTGCAGAAAATCGGGCTCTATCAGACGGTGTATGCATCCCTTTTTCATTATCAGTCCCCTCCCCTCATGTCTGGTGGATTAAGGCTTTTGTGAACCAGTGGAATCTTCCCACCAACACCTTCTTGCTAGGGGATCACGAGGTCTCTATTTCATTGGAAGAGTTTCGTGAGGTTTCGGGACTACCAATCAGGGGAGAGCATTATGAAGAGTTGCTGCCTCCCAATGAGTATGTGTTTCAGACGATGTCGTCTTTCGCTTAACAGCTTGACGACTGAAAATGTCGTCCACCATAAGTACCCTAGCTTAATCAAGGTTTTGGCTATTTTTGAGGAACCGTTCGCGGCGTCGGAAGGGCATGGCTTCACTTTTGAGAGCTTCATTGCCTGCTTTATCCGTGAAGATGCTATGTCCAAGACAGCTCCAAAGTTTGTGAACATTAACGACCCTTTTGGGTTTGGGTTAAATCAATTGCCGACCAAAGAAGAAGATTTACCGCAGTTTTATATCCCGATCTTGTCGGTCATGTCCTTTGATTCGATTGCGGCTCCCAGCATGGACGAAGAGACCTTCTTTGTTGGTTTTATCAGCCTTTGGCTCAGTTGGTTCTCCATTCCAACGAATCGTCGCTTCATGAGAGCTTTGGTTATCTATCCTACTCATCGCGTGGCTGAAAGGGCACGACTGGCCGTGGGTATCGCGGGGCTATCACACTTATACCATAGGCTAAGCGCTGCGGCCAATACTTCAACCCCGGGTGTAGATGTTGTGAGTTTCTCCCTCCACTACTTCACGTCGTGGATCGAGATGCATGTATTGGGGGCGTTCGCAGCGCATCGGAGGCTAGATTTCTATGACGCTTACACCTTCCCGCGGCTCATGAGGTTAGTGGATGCTTCTGCTCCTGATCCAACTCAGCTAGGGGCCCTTCGTGTGTTGCCTAACCCGTATGCTAACGAAGGTGGGAGGATATTCAACGACCGAGTCCTCTCTACATCTTCGGGGCCCGTCCAACAGCTATTCGATTTATCGAAAGGGGGAGCACCATCCTTGAAGCCTAAGAAAATTATGCACTTGTATTCGATTAGGCCGGGTTATTTGGTGTTCCGTAGAAATGATACGGTTCTTTTCATGCGGTATAATCCGCATCGCTTTGTTCAGCAATTGGGCTATAATCAGGGTGTTCCCTTCGAAGAATTTTTCGTGGAGCCCAACTCGTCTCTGGGAGTTGTTCATGATGTCATTCATCACTTTATGCGGATGAATACTGGCTCTCGATTCATAATCCTAGAGCCCGATTATCTTCCAAGGTCTGTAGGGTCCTTCGTGGGTTGGTATCGCTATCGGGTCGGTCCTGTCATGGCCGAGGAAAGACGAGTACTCTTTAAGTATAAAACTTCAGCTCCAACCTAAGTTGCCCGCGCTCCGTTGCGACCGCGGTCAGTCGTTCGCCCTCTTTTAAGGGACAGCGGTCCGGTACTTTTCCCGAAAACCGCAGAAGCAGAATCAACTCCTCGTACTACTGGGATGCCAATGCACACTAGAGCTCAAGCAAAGGCCTTCGATGAAGCGCCAGCGGCAGTGCTATCAGTGGTGATTTCATCAGCAGTGGTGTCGTCAAAAAAGGATACTGGAGACGAAGTTGGCCAACATCGCGCCAAAGCGCCGAGGGGAAGGAAGCGATCCTCTTCTAGCGTTAGCTCCAGCTCGAAAAGGAGGAAGAAAATGGTTGCTGACTTTCTTGACCTTTTGCTGGAATCCGAGCCTATTGTTCAAGATGAGCCATTATCGATGCAAGAGCCGGATGATGGTCTCATTTACCCTGGCTCGTCTGCTGAGGAAGCCACGCAACTGGTTGAATCTTTAAGGCATTCACAGGATGAGACTGAGAATGTGCACATCCCGAAGAGGCCTTACCCCCCGGTTATCTTCTTTGAAGATCCCCCATCGCTACGGAGGGTACATATGGGTCATCTGCGACAGGAAGACGAGATAGCCCTCAAGCAGCCTATCTCAGCCACTTCCGAAGATGAGCTGGCACTAAAGACCTGTGGCCATGAATCTGCTTTCGAAGCTCGGTGAACACATCTCCTCAAGAAGGAACGACGTCTTGGAAAGCTATAATAGAAGCGTCCTGGCGTATCGATATGCATGTTTTCCTTATCTTCCTTTTGGCAGGTAGTTTGTATCGCTCTCATATCTTCTTATCTTTGTGAAAACTTTGCAGGGACTTCAGCAATGACAGAGGATTTGAGCCCAAGTCGTGTCCTGACTGTAGATTCTATAAATGTCTCCAATGAGGCACTGGTGGTATGGAAGAGATAGTTATAGCTGCTATTCCTGCTGTGGAGTTTCCACTGGTAGCCTCCGTTCCTTCGGTGCCTTTTCTTCCAGAAGAGGCGACCTTATCGGCTGTAGATCTAATGGATCTTTCTGGTGATGGCTTGGAGATTGTGGAAAGGGTGGTTGAGACCACCGTCCCTTCTTTGGAGCCTGAAGTGGCGTCCGTTGCCCCTCAGTTGGAAGCTGTCACACCAGCAAAGGTCTCTGATGATGTTCCTGAGGGCATGGAGGAAGCTGCCAAAGCTGCTATCCCTCCGGTTCAAGGCGGGAAGAGCATCAAAGGTAGTCTTCTATACTTTGTTTTAATAGTCTTTCTATTATCTGAACCTTTCTTTCCTTTCAGAACTACGGGAATTGGCGGCTTCTATTGTGACCTATCTCTCAGGAAGTCCTTCCAGCGCTTACTTGATATAGCTACCCTGCGGACGATATCCCCATAAAGTATCGTCCTTTCTTCTGGGCAAGGTCGGTGTTCTTTGACCCCTTTGCTTTATTATCACTTTTTTACGATGATGCTAACATGCCCTCTGCAGTTCTGGAAGCTGATGATGAAGTGGAGATCCTTAATGGGCCTGGGGATCTTTCAAACCCCCCTTGCATGGCTGTGGGTAAGTAAAACTCTACCCTTGGTATTGTTTTGTTTACTCCATGTTTGCCAGTCTCGCTGACTAGTCATAAACTTTGACAGCTTTGCCAGCTCCGGCTCCGTTAAAATCCCGCATCTCTATGCCACCGGGACCATATGCCCGACGTGCATCTGAAAGAATGGCAAGACAAAGCATTCACTCCTTGTCGACCCTCATTAAAAATCTTCGTGTTGGAAGTTCTGTTACGGCCGAAGAATTTGCTGCCGAAGCCAATACTTCATTGCCCTTCCTTGCTGCTTATCATAATGAGACATTGGTGCATATTTGGGTTGAGTATTGTCGCAGAGTGGATGCTTGCTTACATAATCTTGAGTGTATACGCCTTCCTTCTGAGCTCTTAACTGCCAAGGTGAGCCTGCGGGGGTGGATTGAGCGGTGCGTCGCTTATCTTCAGTCTTGCGAAATGAAGCTCAACTGGAAATTTTCGGAGAGGGAGCTAGCTTCAAATACTTTGAGGGAACTCCAAGCTCAACTTACTACTAAGACCATCCGTGCGTACGAACTTTGGCGGGTGCTTCCGGAAGCTATCATGGAGGTGGTAGCTCTAGATAAAGCCGTTATCTTTACATGCGAGATGGTTGAAGCTCATAAAGTTGCCGAACAGGAGCTTGAGAATCGACTCGCCTCGTATCAGGCTCAACAGTCTTAGACGGAGACCCGTCTTGTGGCAATAACAAAGCTTGAAGCCGAGGCCCAGTGGAAGAATGATGAATTGACGAACTTATTGCACTGTCCGCCGGCTTAAAGATTTTTTGTATATTCTCCTTTTCTTGTATTTACTCCTGAATGAGAAAATATTTTGTATTCATTTTGATTCTTTTTATGACATGTATCTTGTATTCATTTTGAATTCATGAATAAAAGACATATTTATTTTTTTATATCTCATGTTTGCATGTAACTCTGATGAACGTGGCCCATATGTAGTTGATCTTGATCTCCTTGCAGGACAGCGACGGCTTAGAGAACAGGTTCAGATCTGCCGTCTAAGACTTTTCAACTTCATGAGCCGTGAGGGTCTCATAAATACTTTTCTGCCTACGAGTCGAAAGGATCCCGTAGGTGTATTTTCTCCTTAAAAATCGTGAGGATTCCTAAGTGTGTATTTTCTCTCGAGAGTCGTAAGGATCTCACAAGAGAATTTTTCCCCTTTACAAGTCGAGAGGACTCGTAAGTGGTTGTTTCCCTCCTTGTCGAGATTGGACTTTGGAGAGTGTGGCCCGTGAATAGTATGTAATGGCCCATCTCGGACCGACTTGCAGGGCCCCGGTGCTTAGGAAACAGGTCCTTATCCCCATTGCCTAAGGATTTCCCCTACGAGTCGAGACGAATCGAGGGATTATTGGTTGACTTGTTTCCGGGTCGTAGCATTGATCCGACGGGGAGATCATCGGTTGACTTGTTTCCGAGGCGGAGGCGGAGCGTTGTTCCGGCGAGGAGGTCATTAGTTGAATTGTTTCCGAGACGGAGCGTTGTTCCGGCGGGGAGGTCATTGGTTGACTTGTTTCCGAGACGGAGCGTTGTTCTGGCGGGGAAGTCATTGGTTCACTTGTTTCCGAGACAGAGCGTTCTTCCGGCGGGGAGATCATTGGTTGACTTGTTTCCGGGTCGGAGCGTTGTTCCGGCGGGGAGGTCATTGGTTGACTTGTTTCCGAGGCGAAGCGTTGTTCCGGCGGGGAGGTCATTGGTTGACTTGTTTCCGAGACGGAGCGTTGTTCCGGCGGGGAGGTCATTGGCTGACTTGTTTCTGGGTCGGAGCGTTGTTTCGGCGGGGAGGTCATTGGTTGACTTGTTGTCGCTTTCTGCGGTGTCGAGAAGGAACGGTGTGTTGATCTTCTGGGATGCAAATGTTGTCTTCGAGATCTGACTCTCTCTTTGTCAGAGTCTATTGGGAAATGTGGTTCCCTCTTCGTTTATACCTATGGATTGTATACAGGGGTCAATATGGACTTTCTTGTAGGGCAAAAGTTTCATTCTTTCACCTTTTTTTATTTCTTTTCGTGATGCTCTATCATTTTAGCTTTTTATATCGCGAAAGTCGCGATTGCCTAATCATTTCGGCTATTTTTCGCGGTGCCCAATCATTTTGGTTATTTTCTTTTTACTCGCTGCTTTTTATTGCGAGTTGCCCAATCATTTCGGCTATTTTATTTGTCTTTTTAGCTCGCTGACTTTGTTGCGAGTATGGACTTGAGATCTGATACCAATCTTAGCATCAGCATTGCTGCGACTGGAATATTTCCAGGAGCGAATCATTACTTGCCGTGAAAGGACTTAGAATTCGTTACCGATTTAGGCATCAGCATCTCTACAACTGGGATATTGCCAGGAGCGAATCATCATTTTCCTTTGTCGATTCGAACAAAGGTGGCTTAGCAAACAGAATTAGGATCCTGTTGAATAAGGCTTTTGACTTCATGAGCCGTAAGGGTCTCATAAAGGTGTTTCTCCCTATGAGTCGTGAGGATCTTGTAGGTGCGTTTTCTCCTTGGGAACCGTGAGGACTCTTATGTGCATTTTCTCTTAAGAGTCGTAAGGATCTCACAAGAGCATTTTCTCCTTGCTAGTCGAGAGGACCTTCAAGTGTTGTTCACCAAATAGAGGAATTTCACATCATTGGTGGAACTGGGCGAGGGAGACGTTTATTTATGCCCGTGGATTGTATACAAGGGTCAATATTGACCGCCTGTAGGGCAAACTGGGGGATGTGATGTCTTAAGAACAGGTTCAGATCCTTGTAACTTAAGGCTTTCGAATCATATGAGCCGTGAGGGTCTCATAAAGGGGATTCTCCTTACGAGTCGTGAGGATCTCGTAAATGTAATTTCTCCTTAGGGATCGTGGGGATCTCTAAGTGTGTTGCTCCCTTTGAGTCGTAAAGATCTCATGTAGGTATTTTCTCCTTACAATACCTCGTTCTGGTTCAATGTCAGCGTCTTTTAAAAGGTCATCCCCTTCTTCATCGAGGTCATTTATGACATGGCAGCCATAGAATTACTCCCATTTCTTGGACTGGACATATCCAAGCCCAATCGTTTCCATTTTTCCGTTGAGCAATTTTAGCTGAGTTCCGGGGACGTTCCAAATCCTGTTGTAGAACTGAGCTTGTCGAGCAGTCTGTTTGAAAAGTATGCCTTGGCCTCTTAATAACCTCCTCAATCCCTTCGTGTAGTATCTGGACAGACGGATAGGTTGGAGCCTGTCGAGCGCAAAATCGGCACCATGCCAGACTTCTCTTTCGACTTTAGTCTCCGTGGATAAATAGAATAGGATCGCCTTTTCACCTCTTCGCCTGGGAGGGACGTAGAATGCCTGTAGCTCTTGCACACTATATGTCTCAAGCACATCAAGCTCCCTGTAGTACTGCCATGGAACCATGGCAATTTGCAAACTCTGCATGCCTCTAATGAGGGCCTGCATTGATAGACGGACCGAAAACACTGCGTTGACTTCGTCTTCGGAGTCACTGCCAAAGACCAGAATAAGGGTAGATGGTCCCGGCCTGTTGCATTGGGGCGGCCCCGAATAGACTATCACTTCCTCCTCCTCGGTATCGCTCCCGAAGATCGGAATAGTAGTGATAGCTTTTTTCTTATTCTCCGGTTTATGGCATCTTTCCATGTCTTCAATGTCTAGTAGGAAATACTTTGCATCTTCGTACTTTCGGACTTCACTTACGGAGAATGGGTTTAGTTCCCCCATCACGGTATACTCGAGACCATCTTTGAAATACTCCATACACTGATGTTGTGTAGAAGGGATGACGTTGTACTCGTGTAACCAAAGCCTGCCGAGCAAAGCGTTGTAGCAGGTCTCCGGCAACGGCGCTATTTGATCGCACACTTTTGGCATGTCGCGTATTCAAAATTCTAAAGTTAACCGCGATCAAGGACGGTGTCTCTTTGCAACTAGCCGGTTGAGCACGGGTCGTCCGCAGGGAGATGGTAGTATGTTCGTTCGAGTCTTAGACGAGTCAATAAAGAATGTATATGTGTATGTTCGATTCTATCCTAAGTGTTCGTATTTATGTTCAAGTAAGCTTGTTAAGGTTAGGTCTGTTAGTAGAGTTAGTATTAGTCTTTTGCTTTTCTTTTGCCATTCTTAAAATGGTGTTGGGATGATCGAAAGTAGCGGGGATTAGGAGGACATAGGAATGGGATTTGCGAGTTTAAGCGAGCTTTCCAACGCCAAATCCATTCCTAGTGCCCCTTGTCCGTCCGCTAAATACGCTTATTTCCAACCCTCGGCCAAACACCCGCAACCATGTATCCAATTAAGTCACAACTACATGTCACGTTGTGGTGCGCTTAAAGGACTTCTCGACTTAGGTCACCGCTATATGTCACGTATAGCGCGCCTAAGTGAGGAGGTTGCGTTTGTTTGGTCGGGGTTCATTTCAAGATGTTTGGCAAAGAGAAGCACAACGAATTTTACTGTCCCTCATACCACCTTCCTTAGCCTTAACAAGTGTGGAAATTATTCGCACATTATAAAAGAAAAGAAAACAAGAAAAGAAAGAAGCAAAGAAAGAAAGGAAAAAATACGGTTTTACAAGCTAACTACTTGGGTCCTCACCTAAGCAAGTAACTCCGTCGAGTATCATGGCTTGAAAATAATACAGATAAGAGAAGAAAAGAAAAGAGAACAAGCAAAGAAATATCAACAACTATTACACTAGAAATTAAAAGACAATACAAGAATTAAAAGATACAAGTTAAAAAATAACAAACCCTCATCTTCATTTCATCATTCACTCAATGCTCTCACTACATTTTAATGGAGGAATACATGAAGAAGAAGAAGAAGAAGCAAAACTAACACTATACTAAATCCTAACAAGAAGAAGCCTCCTTGACTTGGCACAAAACTGGGCTATTTATAGGCTGAGTGCTGAAACCCTAGGGCAAGATTCTGGGCCCATACAAAGTTACCAAACTACCCCAAAAATCCGAGTTGACACTGAGTCAACTCGGCCGTGGATCCGCCGCATAATGGCCATATTGGCCGCAGATCCGCGGCCATTTGGAGGAGTTAAGTTGTCATTTTTTCTGGGGTTTCTTGTGTTGCTATGTTCAGTTGTTCTACATGTTCCAAATTACAAATTGCTTTCACAATAATTTCGGATCTGCAACAGTCCAAAATGGTTTCAAAAACAATTCTTTTAACCTCATCTCCCTCGAACTCCGCGCACCCATTGAGTTTTGTGCTGCCCCTCTCGTGTTCTGTGCTTGTCCAAGACACAAATGACCACTGTCATTTGTCTTGTCTCTAGAACAGGTACATGGCACTGGACGGATACGGATGACCAGAACCCGGCTTTTATCTGTTGGCAACAGATGTTCTGGATTTTGGCGTAACAGTGGAGATTTTGTATCATTTGCGTTATTTTGGATTAGGAACTTGTAGCCTGTAAATATGTAGCAAACACGGATTAAAAGCACCTGCCTATAAACAAACGAGCATAAGAATGGGCGGTATTAAATGCAATATTCTGGTATGAACAAATACCCCCAAACATAACTTTTTCTTGTCCCGAGCAAAACCAATTATTCATAAAAAGTCCTAACCTCATTTTCTCAGAGAACGCGATTGCACTGAGCTCGTGCAACAAGCCGTTAAACCTCTAGGTGTCCCTAGTAGGAGGAGTGTTGTCTCCTTAGGGTTTTCAGCGGATACTGCCCAAAAAATCCCGTCAAGCTAATTTCATAAGTTAACGTCGATTCTACTCTTACAGTTTAGTACCTAGGTTAGAAATTCTATTATCCTAAGTTAGAAATATTAAACCTTTATGTTTCACACCTCCTATTTGTTCAACCCTAGATCCTATACATTTTACAGTTTAGAAAGATCTTGGTCTCTCCTGAGTTTTCCTTCTAAAGAGCGGTCTCCAATCAGGGATTTTTATCAGTTTTATGGAAAACATAAGCCTTATTCTTTATTTCAATCTTTCCTCCAAACGTCAATTGTATACCCCTACGTGTGTGTAAATTTTCACCCCTACACTTAAGAATTCAATTCAAGCTATAGTACCTTTGCCCTAATACTTAATACTACTTCTTTTCATTTAATGATGGACGGTTTTGCTCACACACCTTTCATACGACTATTAATGCTTCTTGAGGCACTAACAGCCGATTACTGGATGTGTGAGCTTAAAGCGTAAATAGCAGTTTCTAGGTCTTGACTTTATTTATTTTTCTTTTCTTTATTTTTCTTTTTCAAGACCGGATATATTTTTCAATGATGCTCTTTTGGTGTTTAGTTTTAATTATCGTTTTTTCTTTCATACTAGGCTTTCAGGCAAGAGTATTTCTAGGTGTTCTCTACTATCCCAAGTTTCAAGGTGCATGTATGTGCAGTTTGTAGGGTATATACTTTCTAAATTTGGACTCAAGAATAGAAACTATTTTTCAGACTTATCCTTCAGTAAAACTTCAATACTTTTCCTTCATCTTGACTTAACTCAAGAACTGAACTCAAGATTATCTACTTCTATAAAAAAACTGTAAGGACGTATAATTACCAAGGTTAAATAGGAGGGTTATTTTTAGGGTTTTCAATTCCTAAGCCTAAGATTTAGTTATTTCTAACGTGTCAATTAATCTTTCGGAATAAAAATCTAAGTTACCCCATTAGCTAACTTGAGGACAAAGTTTTTATATTTTTGTATTTTTTTTTTATTTTTATGGGTTTTTTATATGTATGCAAATGCAAAATATACAAATGAATGCGAAGGAAGAAAGCTTACCGAGTACACCCCCAAACTTAAACTTGATAGTACCCTCACTGTCAGTCTACAACAAGAGGGTTAAAATTGTCAGCGCTCTCTAAAATATTTTTATACAGAACAAAAAACAAAACCAAAATATATACAAAAAAAGGTCCCCCCAAACTTAAGTGAAACAGTGTTTCCACTGTTTAAGCGTTTAAAGTTCAGAGTTAGGGGGGAGAGAAAACAGTATCAAGCTATACAAGGCCTTACAAAGGCCAAAAGTGAGCACTAACCATTCAAAGATTTTATCGATATAAAGCGGCGGTTGGTGAAAGAACGGAGTGTAGAGAAAAGAAACAAGAAACAAGCGAGACCGAGTGGGGATAGAAGCGGCGTCCGGTCTCGGTGGAGGAGAAGAATGGCGGAAGGGAGAAAGAAGTGGAATACGAACTTGAGGGTTGAAATGGATTGAATAAATTAGTACAATCTGTAATGATCGATGTGAAAAGATGATTGTACTAATCTATCAATATAGCGAGAAATTTGGTCAAATCCCTCAAGATTCATGAGAAACCAATATGTATGCCGAACTCGGCAAACCAGACACTGGAAATCAAAGTGATACGGTTTCTTATAAGGTCGGAACGACGGAAAGGATGTGGGGAAGTGATTGAGGAAGGGTATCGGTTAAGGGTTCGAGAGGGTGTGCACAGTCAATGAAAGGAACAGGATGAATTGGAAAATCCAACTCATCAAATAAGACTGGTTCATCCTCAAAAATATCCTCAAAATTCTCCTCAAAAATCAGCTCATCCATGCATTCATCATCAACATCAAGACGCATATGGAGTTCGGGAAAGACAGTTAATGACTCGGGATGATGTCCATACGGAAGTGAAAGTAAATGATGAATTTGAAAGACAAACTCCTCCAAAGTTGTCGGTTCATCATCTGAAATATTCCCGGTGTCGAGATCCTCAATCAAGTAGAAATCAATATTCTCAGGCACCTCATCAAAAATGTGGATATTAATCAATTCAGGTTCTAAGATGGAGGTGTAGAGGTCAAAAGGGTTGGGTGTGGTTTCACTCGAAAGGGACCCTTCACAATCAGGTAAATCAAACACTATAAAGTCACACAACTCATTAAATATTCTATCTTCAATTGGTAAATCATTTGGGACACTTGATAGATATTCAAAACCGGAGTTGTGGGATTCAATTTGTAATCGGTAGGTTTAATTTGGAAGGATGTACAGCTCACTCTCTCCACTCATATTCTCAACATGTCCTACCGCCTCATCATACATTAGAAAATTTGGAGCTAGTTGGAAACTAGCTATCGGGTCACTAGGTTGTATGAGGGCGGCCATGGACGCATTCAAATCCATCATCTGTTGGTACGACGCTACCTGAAAGTCTTCTAATGACTGTTCCAGACTAGACATGGGTTGTGAAGGGGTTTCAGTAAAAGATTCGAAGTTATCTGGATATGTGAAACTCCCAAATGGCTGTGAAGAAGCAATGTCTAGAGAAGGTGCAACAGTTGGGTAGGATGGATAGGAATTGAATGGTTGGACAGGAGTAGGATCAACATTTGGATAAGAAGGTGAATGGAATTGTTGATCCCAAGAACAGGAAGTGTTGAAAGGAGTGAAAGATCGGCTACGAGATTGTTCAATACATTCAGCAATAGACATGGGTTTCGGAGTTACAACCAGACTCTCAAAAGGGGTATCAACGTAAGAAGAGGTGAATGTTTGAAACAGTTGATACGAAGTGGATTGTGGAGTCTAATTGTTTGTCCTAGACGCGTCTATTCGATCTCTCAATGAAATTTTGGGCATGGATGGATCGTTCGAGGTTCGGCCAAAGCAAGAACCGTAAGAAAAAATGTCTGGTTGTGGGTACCAAAGTTCGACAAGAGTTTTTCGAGGTGGGGTACACATGTTAAAAGAGTGAAAAGGTAGGGAGAGAAGGAAGTGTTTTTTTTTTTGTTTTTTTTTAAAAATGTTTGTTTTTGGAGTTTTGAAATTGTTTGTTTTTGATAGAATACGGAATTATGGGACTTACTTTTTACAAGCACAATCACAATATGCACAAACAATACCTAGAGCTAGGGTCTTCAAAGTCCAACTAGACCGCTTTTAGACTTCCAAGCGACAAGTTGCAAGATAACCCTCGAATCGCCTCTTCACTGCCAATTGTGGCCAGGTAAGCACAAGTGAGGTAAGGAGGGTTCCGCTCACAAATCACCATGAGACGGGCCTTTTAAAATTACCTCCTCACTTGTCTAGCCTAGGCACCACAAAGTCAAGTTTAGATAAACGACTGATTCCCTACAACCTTCACTTGTCCTAAATGAGCGCGACAAGTCCTTATAGGTTTGGTCTAGATATTTTTTATTAACTCGAGGTGATGTGTATGCATTTAGTGATTTGTGGGGTCTTAGGAAGGGTGATGAAATCCCCACCCAATCTGAATTGGTGTTATAGCCCCTTAATGTCCGTATTATTATATGCAAAGCGTATAAACAAACAAAATCTAAAACAACCAAAAAATTTATTTGGCGGCGGCGCAATCTGTGTAAGGTTGCTAGGCACATGCACAAGGGTCTACGAGGCATCAACCATGCCCGATTAAAATTTTAGCCGTGCCGAACAACCCGAAGCCGGATCTTTAAACTAGGGTTTAGGCGAAAACAAGCATGTTAAACTCTTTAACACTAAGTGAAAGGGATTACAACCTTTGTAGATCCGGTCCTTCACTTCAATAGCTCCGTGTAGATGTCCCCTTCGCTGCGATCGTGAACTCCGGACTCTAGAGAAGCTCCACAAGAAGAACGAACGTGCTTGCTTCGATGACTTCGAGGCCGAAGATGATCTACGTCGGGGAGACACTAACACAAGCTATTCCTTCACTAGGTCATGAACTTTGTGAAGAGAACACACTCTACTACATGGCAAGTGGTAGAGGATGAAGAAGTAGGAGGTGGGCTCACTTTAGAATTGATTTTCTCACACTTTTTCTCATGGCACCATTGGAGCTAGTAAGCTTTTCATGGAGCTTGATGAAGAAGAAGAAGAAGAAAGAATAATAATCTCCTATGAATTATTATACTCTCAATAATGTAACCATGGATGAGTTAAGCTATCATGCTTAACTCATGTAGAGAATTAACCAAAGCAAGAGGTTAAGGGTTGGGTTAACTAAATATCCTTAAGAATGACAAAAGAGTTGACTTTGTCAATGTTTCCACAAGCTTCATGAAAGCTTGAGAACTTTGACAAAGTCTTTCTCTTTTGTTATTCTTAAGATATAAACAAAACCCTAATCTTTATCCTAATCTTGGTATAAGTCTCATACACCCATCTTTGATGTATCATCAAGCATGATACAATCATATGTACACAAATATATATCACATATACACTTATGCACAATCATGTGAAAAAATAAATCTTGAGTGAGCTAATACTAGTTAATGTAATGTAATATATCAAATATATAATTATACATTAAATTATTAAATCAACTCTTGATTTAATAACCCGGCTATAACCGACTAATATTTTGTGTAACAACTTATCGAATCAACACTTGATCCGATAAACCGGTTATATCGCATACAACCGATCAATGTTATAAATCACGAGAATAGAATACGGTATCTCATATCGTATCAATCTCGGTCTCGCACATCACATATGTGCTCCTACTCCATTTCTCTTGAGCCAGGAAACCCCTGTGTAGGACTCTAAAGACTCGTCAATACGCCGGCAGTAGGTGATGATCATATCAAACACCCACAAGCCGCAAGCGGTCTGCTAAACGTAACGACCACCCGGGTATTGAGCGATCAAAAGATCAACAAGCAAGCCTGTACATTCTCCTGTGAATCCAATCAGTAACACTCCCGTACAGTCCGGTCTCGTCGTCTGATATGTCGCATATCTCGCCTAGGGGTGGTAAACGTCAGACCCCAGTAGCTCGATAAGTCGTGTCGATATGAGGTCTATAACAATTCGAGAAACTACTGATAACACTTACCAGTAAATCTCAGCAACCCTGGCCAGGGATTTCCGGTTATAGCCAATCGAACACAGCACAACATCAACTCCCTATACCGGGAGAGACGAATCCCCTCCTATCGCTCATTGCCTCCATGTGATTCGGGACTGTACCCAAAAGCCACCTTTTTGCACGCCCTCTTGGACGTGGTATGATGGAAATCAAAGCACAGTGGGAATCATACAAGACTCTATGACGATCTCGGGTCAACAGACTACTCTGTACCAGTGTCACTGGAGAACTGCCATCTGACGTGATGTATAATACCATCTGGGAGTTCTCGGCGAGTCCGTCCAGTGTACCCAGTCTCCACTGAGCACCCGTACACCATCCTTGATGTCAAACACCGATGGATATGGGATCATCCTGTACGGTTCCTAGGCACTCTTGTGAAGGTTCATAAAGCATAAAACATGCCCGAATAAAATTTTAGATGTGCCGAACAACCCAAAGACGGGATCTTTGCTAGATTATTAGGGTTTAGCATGCAAGATAACATCTTTAAACCTAAGTGTGAGGGATTACAACCTTTGTAGTCCGCTCCTTCGCTTCACAAGCTCCGAGTAGAAGTCCCTTTGCCGCGATCCACGATCTCCCGGACTCAAGAGAGGCTCCACGACTCGAACGATCCATGCTAGCTTGAAGTGTTCCGCTTCTCCGATGATCTACGTGGAAGTTGCTTTAACCCAAGCTTTCTCACTCTAAAGAGATGAACACCCTAATCTAATGGGCTAGATTAGATGAGGATGATGGAGTAGTATTTATGCTTTCTTTTTAATTCATTTTCTCACAAGAAATCATCACAAAAGTATTAACTAGTAAGCTTTCTCAAAGCTAAGAGAGAAGAAGATGATGAATGAAAAAATGATAATCCTTTTGTGATGAATAGTAGTCAAGAATATATGATTGATTATCAAACCATGGTCAAGGATGAGAGGCTTAACCTTTGTAGAGAATAAACTAGAGTTAGGGTTTGGTTAGGTCAAGGATGAGTCAAGGATAAGTATCAACCATAATATCTTAACCAAGACAAAAGGAAATTCTTCTAGAATAATCAAGAAGAAGCTAACCCTAATCAAACCCTAATCTCTTTTTATCATCCCTAATCATGTTTCATAATAAATCATATCATGTCACAATAATATATATCACATATATATTATATATTTGCAACAAAAGTAAATAATACAATTAACATATATCGCATATATATCAATGTATTAAACCGGTGAGAAAATGAAATAATAAAGCGAGCCAATATTAGATAATGTAATACAATATATCATATATATCATTATACATTAAATCATCGAATCAACACTTGATCCGACGATCCGGCTATATCGAATATAACCGACTAATATATCATGTACCGATTCATCGAACCAACACTTGATCCGATGACCCGGTTCATATCTAAATATCGCGAGAATATAATACGGTATCTCATATCACATTATCCTCGGTCCTGCGCATATCACATATGTGCCTCTACTCCGTTTTGCCTGAGCCAAGAAACCTCTGTGTAGGACTCTAAAGAATCTTCAATACGCCGGTAGTAGGTGATGATCATATCAAACACCCACAAGCTTCAAGCGGTCAGCTAAACGTAACAGCCACCCAGGTATTGAGCGATCATAAGATCAACAAACTAGCCTTTCCGTTCTCCTATGAATCCAATCAGTAACACTCCCGTACAGTCCGGTCTGTTCGTCTGATATGTCGCATATCAAGTCTAGGGGTGGTATACGTCAGACCCCAGTAACAGATAAGTCGTGTCGATGTGAGGCTCATAACAGGTCGAGAAACTACTGGTAACACTTACCAGTATATCTCTATATCAGCCCTGGCCAGGGACTTCCAGTTATAGCCAATCGAACACAGCATAACATCAACTCCCTATACCGGGAGAGACAAATCCCCTCCTATCGCTCATTGCCTCCATGTGATTCGAGACTGTACCCAAAAACCACCGTTTTGCACGCCCTCTTGGACGTGGTAAGGTGGAAATCAAAGCACAGTGGGAATCACACAAGACTCTATGACGATCTCGGGTCTACAGACTACCCTGTACCAGTGTCACCGGAGAACTGCCATCTGACGTGTGGTATATCACCATCTGGGAGTTCTCGGCGAGTCCGTCTAGTGTACCCAGTCTCCACTGAGCACCCGTACACCATCCTTGATGTCAAACACCGATGGATATGGGATCATCCATCGCCCATCATATGGGTCAAGATGCGTATACGCTAGTCTACTCTGGTGTATCGATTCCCTGTCTCGATATACCCTTGACTAGGAACAGTTATAGGATGTACTCATCGACTACTATGGCCTCACTAATATGATCTCATCATAGTCCCAGTAGTCAAGTACAGATCCTAAGGGCTTTATCAACATGTGAGAGTAAGACAGTAAACCAATACAAGTCAATATGTTAAGATAAAGTGAAACCAAATAGCATACTATCATGACGAGCAAGAAAGTCCTCTATGTATATAACCAAGCATCCATCATAATATACATCATATGTACAACAATGGCCTCTAGGGCATATACATAACTAACAATCTCCCACTTGCACTAAGGCCAGCTGCTGTAGTATCTCATACCTAGCATCCCGAATAATCTCTCAAACTGTATCTGGGGAATGGCCTTCGTGAGTGGATCCGCAGTGTTGTCCTTCGTATCTACTCTCCTGACCTCGATCTCCCGGCGATCAACTATCTCCCTGATCGGGTGATACCGCCTCAGAATATGTCTGGACTTCTGATGGGATCTGGGTTCCTTGGCCAAAGCCACAGCTCCATTGTTATCGCAATACAGAGGTATTGGATATTCAATGGATGGAACCACACCAAGTTCAGTGATGAACTTCTTCATCCAGACAGCCTCTTTGGCAGCATCGTTGGCAGCGATGTATTCAGCCTCCATCATCGAGTCTGCAACGGTATCCTGTTTGGAACTCTTCCAACATACCGTCCATCCATTGAGGGTAAAGACAAATCCCGAGTGCGACTTAGAGTCGTCCTTATCACTTTGGAAGCTGGAATCGGTAAAGGACTCCACCCAGAGTTCTCCGTTACCATACACCAAGAACATGTCTCTAGTCCTTCGTAAGTACTTGAGAATGTTCTTCACAGCAGTCCAGTGACTCTCTCAAGGATCTTCTTGATACCGACTCACTACACTTAGTGAGTATGCAACATCGGGTCTGGTACATAGCATCGCATACATGATAGAGCCTACTGCCGAAGCATAGGGTATCCCTTGCATGCGAGCTCTCTCCAAATCAGTCTTGGGAGACATCTCTTTGGAGAGAGTGAGTCCAGAGATCATGGGTTGGTTCCCACGCTTGGATTCTTCCATGCTAAACCTCTTTAGTATGGTGTCAATGTACCTGGATTGGGACAATCCCAGTATCCTTTTGGATCTATCACTATAGATCCTAATCCCCAATATGCAGGAGGCATCACCTAGATCTTTCATTGAGAATCTTTGTGATAAGAAGAGCTTGACTGATTGCAGCATAGGAATATCATTTCCTATCAAGAGTATGTCATCCACGTACAATACGAGGAAGACAATCTTACTCTCTGCCACCTTCTTATAGATATAAGGTTCATCTATATTTTTGATGAAGTCAAACTCTTTGACTACAACATCAAAACAGATGTTCCAACTCCGCGATGCTAGCTTTAACCCATAAATGGATTTAAGCAGCTTGCACACCTTTCCGCTGCTCCCACTATCTACGAAGCCCTCTGTGTTAGTTGTATGTATGCCCTAGAGGCCAGTATTGTGCAGATGATGTATATTATATTGGATGCTTGGACATATATAGAGATGACTTTCTTGCTCAATATGATAGTATGCTATCTGGTTGCTCTTTATCTTAACACGTATACTAGTCTCTTTAAACTGTCTTATAGTTACATGTTGGTAAAGCCCTTAGGATGTGTACTTGACTACCTGGACTATGATGCAGATCATACTAGTGGGAACATGGTAGTCCATAAGTACATCCTTCAAGGTCCCTAGTCGTAGGTGTATCGAGACGGGGCATCGATATACCAGTGTAGACTAGCGTATACGCTTCTCGACCCATGAGATGGGCGATGGATGATCCCATATCCATTGGTGTTTGACATCAGAGATGATATACGGGTGCTCGGTGGAGACTGGGTACACTGGACGGACTCGCCGAGAACTCCCAGTTGGTATTATACCTCACGTCAGATGGCAGTTCTCAGGTGACACTTGTACAGGTTAGTCTGTAGACCCGAGATCGTCATAGAGTCTTGTGTGATTCCCACTGTGCTTTGATCTCCACCTTACCACGTCCATGAGGGCGGGCAAAACGGTGGTTTTTGGGTACCGTCCCGAGTCACATGGAGACAATGAGCGATAGGAGGGGTTTCGTCTCTCCCGGTATTGGGGGTTGATGTTGTACTGTGCTCGATTGGCCGTAACAGGGAAGTCCCTGGCCAGGGCTGTTTCAGAGATTTGCTGGTAAATGTTACCAATAGTTTCTCGACCCGTTATGAGCCTCACATCGGCACGACTTATCGGTTATTGGGGTCTGACGTTTACCACCCCTAGACTTGATATGCGACATATCAGACGAGGAGACCGGACTGTACGGGAAGTGTTGCCGATCGGCTCGACGGGAGTTGTAGCAGGTTCGCTTGTTCTCTTCTGATCGCTCAATACCCGGGTGGCCGTTACGTTTAGCTGACCGCTTACGGCTTGGGGGTGCTTGATATGATCATCACCCACTGCCGGCGTATTGACGAGTCTCAGAGTCCCACAATGGAGTTTCCTAGTCTAGGCGAAACGTTGTGGTGCGCGTATGCGATATGCGCATGGACCCGATTAAAGTACGTGTATAGGATACCGTATATTGATCGGGCGGCTTGCTTTTGGTTAGGGTCATATGTGATATGGCCGGATTGATAAATCAAGTGTTGATTTATCATTTAACCATTAGCTTCTCACTTGAAATCCTTTCTTGAGTAAGTTGGATGTATGCATGCATGTATGCCTTCTTTTTGATTAATGCACATATGGATGTACATATACACATACATACATACATACATCTTTCATGGTTGATTATACAAAGAATATGATGGCAATATAAGACTCACACCATGGTTTTGATATGGATTATTATTGAATTTTTTCTAAAACAAAAAGGAAAAGAAAAAGGGTTCATTATTGATTTGTTTCTACACTCTTCTCTTGACCTAACCATTCTCACCCACCTTTTAACCTTAGGTAAAGTTTCCTTTTGTGTTTTAACTCAAGTTCAATAATGAATTCATTGTTTAAACCATGGTTTGAGATGAGAACAAAAATATATATATATACATATATTTTCATTTTTCTTTGAGAGAGTTATTCTTTTTCACTCTTGAAAAGGTCATTGCCATCATCTTCTTCTTCCTCTCTCATTTTGCTCTCTAGCTTTTTGTAGTGAGCAATATACTCATCAAGATTGGATTTTGAAGTGAGAAAGAGAACCACAACACCATTCTACACAAGTCTAGCCCACTTGTTTGGAGTGTTAGCTTGATTTCGTTCACTTGATCGGACAAAGTTGCAAGCTTGGACAAAGCAGACTCCGGGTGGATCATCGGTGATATCGAGGAGTTCAAGCGAAGCTTTTTCAAACCCTAAGTAGCCGAGGAGTCTAGCGTAGGGAGCTACAAAGGTTGTACTCTCTAAACCCTAGCTTTCCTTTCATATGATGATATGAAAATTTTGAAACCCTAATTTTTCTAGGATAGATCCGATGCTTGTTAGCTTAGCACCTTAAAAATGCATTCTTTGGTTCATGTGATGCTTCCAAACCCTTCATGAGGTGCTAACCTAACCTTTCACTCTGGCTGAGTCATGTACACGCACTCTTCTAAATCACCATTTAGAAAGGCGGTCTTAACATCCATTTGCCAGATTTCGTAGTCATGGTATGCAGCAATGGCAAGTAAGATCCGGATGGACTTAAGCATAGCCACTGGAGAAAAGGTTTCGTCATAATCCATACCTGGTCGTTGACGAAATCCCTTTGCTACAAATCTAGCTTTGAAAGTCTCAATTTTTCCATCTACACCAAATTTCTTTTTAAAAATCCACTTGCTCCCAATGGGTTTTACCCTTTCAGGAGCATTTTCTAAAGTCCACACTTTATTGGTGTACATGGATTCCATCTCAGATCGCATTGCATCCAGCCATTTCACAGAGTCACTACTCATGATGGCCTGCTCGAAACTAGTCGGGTCATCATCTTCCATAATGCAATCCTCGCTTCCACCATCAATGAGAAAACCGTAGTATCTCTCAGGTGGATGAGAAACCCTGCTAGATCGGCGGAGAGGCTGGGGTTCGTCGGGTACTACTGAATCCTCTGGTTCTACCAAATCATCTGTTGTACTTTGTTCTGCTGGAACTTCTTCCAGTTCTACCTCAATGCCACTAATCTGTTTCATAAGAAAACCTTTTTCTAAGAAGGTGGCATGTCGAGAAACAAACACCTTTTGTTCCTCGGAGTGGTAGAAGATATACCCTCGCGAATGTTTGGGATATCCAATAAACTAACATAGGACAGACCTTGCCTCGAGCTTGTCCGGATTGTGTGTTTTAACATAGGCCGAACAACCCCATATATGAATAAAATTAAGACATGGTCTCTTACCATTCCATATCTCATATGGAGTGATAGGCACTGATTTGGTAGGAACTCTATTCAATAGGTATGCAGCTGTCTCCAGTGCATATCCCCAGAAGGAAATAGGTAACTCAGCAGTGCTCATCATAAATCGCACCATATCTAATAGAGTGCGATTTCTTCGTTCCGATACACCGTTGTGCTGGGGTGTATAAGGAGGAGTAAGCTGAGAGAGAATCCCATTCTCTTTTAGATAATCTAGGAATTCATTGCTTAAGTATTCACCTCCTCGATCAGATCGAAGAATCTTAATACTCTTGCCCGTTTGATTCTCTACTTCGTATTTATATTCTCTGAATTTCTCAAAAGCTTCAGACTTGTATTTCATCAGGAATACATATCCGAATCTTGAGAGATCGTCAGTGAATGTAATGAAGTAGGAAGAACCGTTCCTAGCATGCGTAGACATGGGACCGCATACATCACTATGTACCAGTCCTAAGAGTTCATTAACTCTTTTTCCGTGTCCACTAAACGAAGCTTTGGTCATTTTTCCTTTGAGACATGAATGGCAAGTATCATAAGATGATAATTCGAACGGATTCAAATAACCATCCTTATGTAACTTAGCCAGTCGTGTCGCATTGATATGACCAAGTCTACAATGCCACAAGAAGGATTCGTTCATTTCTGAACTTTTCCTCTTGTGTGTGTTTTGTATATTGAGAAATGTATTCTGATTTAGAATGAATATGCCATTATGTAACGAGCCTGATGCAATCAAATTTTGATCTAGGAATATGTTCATAACATTATCCTGTACTACAAAATTATATCCTTCTTTACTTAATAAAAAAACTGATATAATGTTGCACATCATGTTCGGTATATAATAGCACTCATTCAGAATTAGTGTATCACCACTTGGTAATACTAGGTGATATTCGCCAACTGTTTTGGCTGCAACATTTGCACCGTTCCCTACTTAAATGGAATGATCACCTTTTCCCAGTTCTCTACCTTTACGTAGCCCATGTAACAATTTACATATGTGGGATCCTGATCCGGTATCTAATACCCAGGACGTAGGGTGAACTAAGAAACAGTTTTCAATAACTAACACACCTGAAGAAGATGCATCAACATGCATGTTCTTTTGGACGGCGTGAGAATCCAGATATTCTCCTATTCCCTGTTCAGTCTTATAACTCTTATAAGAAAGAACGGGTCCAACGTTCCCCTGCTCAGTATAATAAGCGGGCTCAGTCAATACATCCATATTATTATCTTGATTATGGCCTGACATGGTCGCTACCTGGAGAGAGAGAGAAGAAAACACTTTAGCGTATGCTCTTGCAAGATTAGATTGGTTATTATCTTATCTAATCAGGATGTCTCCCACTGTTTTTATCAAATCTACCTTCAAACCCTAAAAGGTAAGATTAGCCGGGATTAATTACACCCTATAATTTCGTCAATCTTTCAGCCAGATCAGTGTCGGTACTTGAGGGAGGTTCCCCGTGCTTTCGCACGGACCTAATTAAAGTAAACCTCGTTTTTCCAGAGGCGTAACCCCGTTAATACTTTTCTAGTCACCTACTTGATCGACTAATTGTCCTGTGTAAAACTCTCTCAGGAGTAACTCTTACTCGCAGTGGGTATCGGGATCCAACTATCTCATAGAAGGTATGCAATCTCATTGCAAATTTCAACACTTGAAATTCCCGATAATGCTTTTACCCCTAGCGTCCCATGACCTTGACGGAGGCCAAACTACCCATAGGGCGCTAGTCAAGTTCAACCCGTCATTTCTTGATTGAATTAAACTCACCCGTACGACCCTTGACGGAGGCCAAACTACGCCGTACGAATACCCTAATCCAATCGCATCATATGCTAGCAGATAAGCACTAGTTAGCTACCGTACACTACGCCTTGACGGAGGCCAAACTACCGCAGCACGAATACTAAGTAGTACTTATCTGAAATGACGGAGGGCTACGCAGGTTTTTCAGAAAACCATGAGCGTGATGAACTTGATATCGTCGTAGAATCATGTGAAATTTTGAAATGGAGTGTTTTTGAGGCTTTCATTGGTTTTGCTAAAGAGGTCACTCCCGGTGAAGGGATCTCGGCTCTTTCCTCATCGAATAAGGTGCAGGACATATCATATATATCACTGTGCAAAGCAAAACTCTAAAAGAAATCAAAAGACAAACCGAGTTTTGTAGCATCTGCCAGTTTCGCTAAAGAGGTCACTCCCGGTGAAGGGATCTCGGCCCTTTCCTCATCGAATAAGGTGTAGGGTATATCATATATACCATTATGCAAAGCAAAACTGTAGCTACCCTTTTTATAAAGTTTTGATTCTACAACATCTTTTATGTTTCTTTTCTTTTTATTAATCTCATTAATAAAAAATCCCATCAGCTTATGCTTCCTAAGCATCACAGATAAATACGACGTACACTTATGCCATCCGCATTCGCCTCGATGTCCCCTCGTGCACCGTTAGGTTAGGTAACTAACGACAGAGCAGGGCAGGGCTAGTGCGGGTGTAAAACATAAGTAACGTCTATATAATATATCATATATACTATATACTGTATCCATCACAACATATCAAATGATCACATCACAGATATCGCAGCAGAAACATAGATATAATGTGGGATATACTAGGACGTCCGTATTTAGTATTTAGCCAACAATAGAAAATACGGATTCCACAGTCGCGATGAATAGCCAAGCCCACACCCTGGACCCCTACGAGAGCGGCAAGCGACCCTACCAATTCTGGAGTTTAGGAGACCCGGTCTCGACTCCTCGAGATGGCCTCCCACTGAACCCCAGAACCCGGTCACCTGTGCTCCCCTCCTTGGGTCCATCCTAATGCGGAAAAGTAAATAATATACAACACTGGTGGCATCAACCTCTACCCGGAAGTGCCCCAAATAAAAGAATATTACATTACATTTGAATTTACATGAATGAAAATATAAAACTCTCATCTCACATAAAACCTCCGGCTATTCAATCGCGACAATCCTGCACATCATATCTCAGCAACACATAATATCTCATATCATCAACGTAAGTAAGTATGCATACACCGATCGTCGTCGATGTATAGCAACGAAAACCGGCAATACAACCACATACTACACTTACGGTCACAGAAAAGAAATTGTAAAACTACAATATTTTGAATCCACAATCACTTTAGACATCGTAAATCCGAAATATCACATACTTCGCATTTCATGCCTAACTCTATGAATTCCACATATTGTATCAAATTCCAGATAAATAGACAGTATTAAACTTTTCGAACAGATTATCAAATACCCAAAATTTCCCCAATTGATCAACACTTGAGCGGAGTTCAAATAATCCGGAATGTGTCACAGTAGTAGCGGTCCAGCCATAGAAGGGTCAAGCCAACGCCTCACATGTGGCACGCCGTACTGCCCCAAACCCGAAGGTTCAAAAGGAAGTTCAAGACGGTCACATAATCGAGTTAAGGTTTGTTGTCTTCTAGAGGGTCTACCACAAAACTTGCACGCATTTCCGAAAGATTTAAACACGAGAAAAGATTCAACACTTGAAAATTTTTCGTGTCGGGAAAAAGTGAGTTAATGATATCCGTTCGAACTTTTTAACTGCTTCTAAATATCCGGAAAAACAATAACGAATTTAAAATTCTCGATCGAATCGACGATTACAAAATAAACCCCAGAATACTCAACACTTGAGTCAGATTAAAAATACCCATAAAATAGTAACCACAGAAACAAGAATTACTGTGCAAAATTCCATCCCTAATACTCTTACCCTGCCGCGGAACCGCCGCCAAAGGTGGCTAATTGCCGCGGTTCCGTCGCCATGTTGAAGAATTGGGGGCACATTTTTCACCATAATTCTTATATTAGCCTGCTGAATTTTTTAGGTATTTTTAATTCTGGAAAAACCCAGATTTTAAAAAATGTACAGAGAGGGGTTTGAAATGTCGTATTCGGGTTCGATCGGGGTTTTAATTTCGTTAACACATCGCCTAATGCTCTAACTAGGCTCTGATACCACTTTAGGGTTCCTAGGCACTCTTGTGAAGGTTCATAAAGCATCAAACATGCCCGAATAAAATTTTAGATGTGCCGAACAACCCAAAGACGGGATCTTTGCTAGATTATTAGGGTTTAGCATACAAGATAACATCTTTAAACCTAAGTGTGAGGGATTACAACCTTTGTAGTCCGCTTCTTCGCTTCACAAGCTCCGAGTAGAAGTCCCTTTGTCGCAATCCACGATCTCCCGGACTCAAGAGAGGCTACACGACTCGAACGATCCATGCTAGCTTGAAGTGTTCCGCTTCTCCGATGCTCTACGTCGAAGGTTCTTTAACCCAAGCTTTCTCACTCTAAAGAGATGAACACCCTAATCTAATGGGCTAGATTAGATGAGGATGATGGAGTAGTATTTATGCTTTCTTTTTAATTCATTTTCTCACAAGAAATCATCACAAAAGAATTAACTAGTAAGCTTTCTCAAAGCTAAGAGAGAAGAAGATGATGAATGAAAAAATGATAATCCTTTTGTGATGAATAGTAGTCAAGAATATATGATTGATTATCAAACCATGGTCAAGGATGAGAGGCTTAACCTTTGTAGAGAATAAACTAGAGTTAGGGTTTGGTTAGGACAAGGATGAGTCAAGAATGAGTATCAACCATAATATCTTAAACAAGACAAAAGGAAATTCTTCTAGAATAATCAAGAAGAAGCTAACCCTAATCAAACCCTAATCTCTTTTTATCATCCCTAATCATGTTTCATAATAAATCATATCATGTCACAATAATATATATCACATATATATTATATATTTGCAACAAAAGAAAATAATACAATTAACATATATCGCATATATATCAATGTATTAAACCGGTGAGAAAATGAAATAATAAAGCGAGGCAATATTAGATAATGTAATATAATATATTATATATATCATTATACATTAAATCATCGAATCAACACTTGATCCGACGATCCAGCTATATCGAATATAACCGACTAATATATCATGTACCGATTCATCGAACCAACACTTGATCCGATGACCCGGTTCATATCTAAATATCGCGAGAATATAATACGGTATCTCATATCGCATTATCCTCGGTCCTGCACATATCACATATGTGCCTCTACTCCGTTTTGCCTGAGCCAAGAAACCTCTGTATAAGACTCTAAAGAATCGTCAATACGCCGGTAGCAGGTGATGATCATATCAAACACCCACAAGCTGCGAGCGGTCAGCTAAACGTAATAGCCACCCAGGTATTGAGCGATCAGAAGATCAACAAACTAGCCTGTCCGTTCTCCTGTGAATCCAATCAGTAACACTCCCGTACAGTCCGGTCTGTTCGTCTGATATGTCGCATATCAAGTCTAAGGGGTATACGTCAGACCCCAGTAACCGATAAGTCGTGTCGATGTGAGGCTCATAACAGGTCGAGAAACTACTGGTAACACTTACCAGTATATCTCTATATCAGCCCTGGACAGGGACTTCCAGTTATAGCCAATCGAACACAGCACAACATCAACTCCCTATACCGGGAGAGACAAATCCCCTCCTATCGCTCATTGCCTCCATGTGATTCGGGACTGTACCCAAAAACCACCGTTTTGCACGCCCTCTTGGACGTGGTAAGGTGGAAATCAAAGTACAGTGGGAATCACACAAGACTCTATGACGATCTTGGGTCTACAGACTACCCTGTACCAGTGTCACCGGAGAACTGCCATCTGACGTGTGGTATATCACCATCTGGGAGTTCTCGGCGAGTCCATCCAGTGTACCCAGTCTCCACTGAGCACCCGTACACCATCCTTGATGTCAAACACCGATGGATATGGGATCATCCATCGCCCATCATATGGGTCAAGATGTGTATACGCTAGTCTACTCTGGTGTATCGATGCCCTGTCTCGATATACCCTCGACTAGGAACAGTTATAGGATGTACTCATCGACTACTATGGCCCCACTAGTATGATCTCATCATAGTCCCAGTAGTCGAGTACAGATCCTAAGGGCTTTATCAACATGTGAGAGTAAGACAGTAAACCAATACAAGTCAACATGTTAAGATAAAGTGAAACCAAATAGCATACTATCATGACGAGCAAGAAAGTCCTCTATGTATATAACCAAGCATCCATCATAATATACATCATATGTACAACAATGGCCTCTAGGGCATATACATAACTAACACATCCATCGCCCATCATATGGGTCAAGATGCGTATACGCTAGTCTACTCTGGTGTATCGATGCCCTGTCTCGATACATCCTCGACTAGGAACAGTTATAGGATGTACTCATCGACTATCATGGCCCCACTAGTATGATCTCATCATAGTCCCAGTAGTCGAGTACATATCCTAAGGGCTTTATCAACATGTAATATAGAGACAATCAGAGTACATGTTAAGATAAAGTACAACCAGATAGCATACTATCATGTCGGGCAAGAAAGTCCTCCCTATATATGTCCAAGCATCCATTACAATATACATCGTATGTACAGTAATGGCCTCTAGGGCATACATATAACTAACAATCTGTGCAAAGAAACCTGCAGAAAATACAGTTAAGTGGAATTTACAGAGAGATAAATGGAAAGAGAGTGGGTGAAAAAAACTTGGGGCTCAGAAGCCTCAAAGTTTCCGTGGAACCGCCGCACAACCCAAGATTTGACCGCGGTTCCGCGGTCAAACTTTGGACTTGGGGATTAAAATTTGGTCCCTGAATTCCCCTTTCTCTCTACTCCAAAATAAAGTGCTCTGTTTTCTTTTTTGATTACTGTACTTGCTCCAGATAGCCTGCACACTTGCACACAAAAAATATCAAAAATAACAAAAAAAAGTTCTTTTTATATTATTTTTATAATTATTTATATATACAAAAAATAATATTAACCCGAATAACAAGAAAGAATACGTTACCGTCTCCCCGACAACGGCGCCATTTGATCGCACGCTTTTGGCGTCTCGCGTATTCAAAATTCTAAAGTTAACCGCGATCAAGGACGGTGTCGCTTTGCAGCTACCCGGTTGAGCACGGGTCGTCCACAGGGAGATGGTAGTATGTCCGTTCGAGTCTTAGACGAGTCAATAAGAATGTATATGTGTATGTTCGATTCTATCCTAAGTGTTCATATTTATGTTCAAGTAAGCTTGTTAAGGTTAAGGTCGGTTAGTAAAGTTAGTATTAGTCTTGTGCTTTTCTTTTACCATTCTTAAAACGGTGTTGGGATAATCGAAAGTAGCCGGGATTAGGAGGACATAGGAATGGGATTTGCGAGTTTAAGCGAGCTTTCCAACGCCAAATACATTCCTAGTGCCCCTGTCCATCCACTAAATACGCTTATTTCCAACCCTCGGCTAAACACCCATAACCGTGTATCCAATTAAGTCACAACTACATGTCACGTTGTAGTGCGCTTAAAGGACTTCTCGACTTAGATCGTGGCTATATGTCACATATAGCGCGCCTAAGTGAGGGGTTTGCGTTTGTTTAGTCGGGGTTCGTATCAAGATGTTTGGAGAAGAGAAGCACAAGGAATTTTTCCGTCCCTCATACCACCTTCCTTAGCCTTAACAAGTATGGAAATTATTCATACATTATAAAATAAAAGAAAACAAGAAAAAAAAGAAGCAAAGAAAAAAAAGGAAAAAATACGGTTTTACAAGCTAACTACTTGGGTCCTCACCTAAGCAAGTAACTCCGTCGAGTATCATGGGTTGAAAATAATACGGATAAGAGAAAAAAAGAAAAGAGAACAAGCAAAGAAATATCAACAACTACTTAACAACAAGAATAAAATTACACTAGAAATTAAAAGACAATGGAAGAATTAAAAGATACAAGTTAAAAAATAAAAAAACCTCATCTTCATTTCATCATCCACTCAATGCTCTCACTACATTTTAATGGAGGAATACATGAAGAAGAAGAAGAAGCAAAACTAACACTATACTAAATCCTAATAAAAAGAAGCCTCCTTGGCTTTGCACAAAACTGGGCTATTTATAGGCTGAGTGCTGAAACCCTTGGGCAAGATTCTGGGCCCATACAAAGTTACCAAACTACCCCAAAAATCTGAGTTGACACTGAGTCAACTCGGCCGCGGATCCGCCGCATAATGGCCATATTGGCCACGGATCCGTGGCCATTTGTAGGAGTTAAGTTGTTTTTTCTGGGGTTTCTTGTGTTGCTATGTTCAGTTGTTCTACATGTTCCAAATTGCAAATTGCTTCCACAATATTTTCAGATCTGCAACAGTCCAAAATGGCTTCAAAAACAATTCTTTTGACCTCATCTCCCTCGAGCTCCGCGCACCCATTGAGTTTTGTGCTGCTCCTCTCGTGTTCTGTGCTTGTCCGAGACACGAATGACCACTGTCATTTTTCTTGTCTCTGGAACAGGTATGCGGTACTGGACGGATAAGGATGACCGGAACGCGGCTTTTATCTGTTGGCAACTGATGTTATGTATTTTGGCGTAACAGTGGAGATTTTGTATCATTTGCGTTATTTTGGACTAGGAACCAGTAGCCTGTAAATATGCAGCAAACACGGATTAAAAGCACCTGCCTATAAACAAACGAGCATAAGAATGGGCGGTATTAAATGCAATATTCTGGTATGAACATAGCTCTTGCACACTATATGTCTCAAGCGCATCAAGCTCCCTGTAGTACTGTGATTTGTAGAATTTTTTTTTCATCAAAGAATATTTATAACCGCAATCAAGAACGACGTCGCTTGGTAGCTAGCCGGTGAGTACGGGTCGGTCCACAGGGATTTTGTGTATTCTCAATTTGTTCTAACGAGTTAATTCCGATTGTTGTCGGATTGATTAAATCTAAAAACTAAGTTTGATCTAAACTAGGATTAGAATCTTGCTAGGGTTAGCTTTAGGTTAAGTTTGGAAAGTCAATATTCCTCACCGCTTTCTATGCCCTAATTAAGATCTATGAGGTGTTATGGTAATAATTAATAAAGTGGATTTGTACCATCGGGAAAAAACGATGTTTCTTCCTCTAGGATCTTGTCCTTCCTTTCTTAATTCTTACCCTAACCTCCATTGAAAACATACGCAATCGGTCGTTTATACTACAGTATCACCGCTACCTCATGGGATAGGGTGCCATAGGGAGCGGTGTGTACAAGTATGCATGGAGTCCTATAAAAACGTGTGATGGGCAAGAAAGGGGTGAGAGATCTTCATCTCTCAAGCCTTCCCCAAATCTAACCCTAACAAGCGAGGAGACTACTCACTCATTAGGGAATTGAAAAACATTTTCTAAACTAATTAACTAGGTCAGAGAATTAAATCTAAATTAGGGCAGAAAGGAAAATTATACTAGGGCAGATAATAAAATTAACTAAGGCAATAAAAAGAAAACTTACTCCTAATTTTTATTTGATGCTCTCTTCATACATTGCAGAAATTTACAGATCTGAATTTTGATAGATGAAATGAGGCACAAGAAGAGGCATAACCTAAAACAGGTTTTAGGGTTTCTATTTATAGAACATAGAAACCCTAGGGTTACAATCACGTCATATCTGCAATTACAAGTATACCCCTGAGAAGACTAGTCAACGCGCCGACGCACCGACACAAATTTCCACCGACACGGGCTCTTTATGGCCGCGGACCCGCGGCCAAAACCCCTGTTTGGCTGCAGATTCGCGGCCATCTAGTGGTCTTGTTGGCTCAATCTTTCCTGGTTGCTTCTGGTTACATTCTGCTTCTTGTTTCTTTACTTGGTTTCTCAGTTTGTCTTCTAGATTTCTTCCAGATTTCCACAGTGAATAAAGTCATGGACTTTTACCGCTTACTTCGTATCGAAGTCTTGAACCTTGCGCTGCCTTTGTACTCTGTGAACTTGTTTATTGATCTTCGTTTATTCTTCAAACTGTAGGCTTGATCAAGATTCTTTCATTTGTTGGTCGTAGTCTCACTTTTGCATCGTCTTTTCATCAATTTCACTGTTTTTGTTCCGAGAACCTGTAACCTACAACTATGTAGCAGACATGGATCAAAAGCACCTATTTATTTGTAAAATGACTAAGAATGGGGAATATAATAATGCAAAATTATGATATGAACATACTGCCGTGGAACCATAGCAATTTGCAAACTCTGCTTACCTCTAATGAGGGCCTGCATTGATGGACGGACTGAAAACACTACGTTGACTTCATCTTCAGAGTCACTGTGAAAGACCAGAATAGGGGTAGATAGTCTCGGCCTGTTGTATTGGGGTGGCCCCGAATAGACTATCTCTTCTTCCTCCTCGGTATCGCTCCCGAAGACCGGAATAGTGGTGATAGCTTTTTTCTTATTCTCCGGTTTATGGCATCTTTCCATGTCTTCAAAGTCTGGTAGGAAATACTTTGCATCTTCGTACTTTCGTACTTCATTTACGGAGAATGGGTTTAGTTCCCCATCATGGTATACTCGAGACAATCTTTGAAATACTCCATACATTGATGTTGTGTAGAAGGGATAACGTTGTACTCGTGTAACCAAGGCCTGCCGAGCAAAGCGTTGTAGCAGGTCCTGGCATCAATGACATGAAATTTAATGTCAGTGACGAGCAACCCAAAGCGCAACGTCAGTATTACAGACCCAAGCGTCCGTGATGATTGGGAGTCGAACCCAGAGATGGTGATTTTATCCCGAACGAGGTGCTGAACGCTCATGCAGATCTCTTTTAGCACCCTCACATTTAGAAGGTTGACAGAGGACCCGTTGTCAACTAAGATCTTCCATATCTTAATGTTGTGGCAGTACCCAGTGACATATAGGGGAAGGTTGTTCTCGCACGTTCCAAGGAGGAGATCTTCATCACCGAAAGTGATGTCAGCTGTGTGCACTTCTTCCAGCTCGTTCTTCATCTTTTCTTCGGCAAGGAAAGCTTGAAACTGGTCGTGCTCTTGTAATGCCCTGATCAGATAATCTCGTGTCTCTTTAGACAACAGAAGGGCATCCAAAACGTTCAGCTGTGAGGGTATCTTCCTTAGGTGTGCTAAGACATTGTAATCTACTTTGTTTTTCTTAGGCGGGACCTTGGCTGCAAGCTCTTCGACGACTTGGTCATTAAGGGCGATATCTTCAGAAACTTTTTCCTTCCCCTTATCTTTTTTGTTTGATCCCTTGTTTTTAGGTCTGAGATTCTTTTCGGGCAATGTACGGCTACGCAGCTGAATGTTTTCCCAGTTCTTTATCTCTTCCTCTTTTCTTGAGGTGGATTCCTTGAAAAGAGGGCTGGGAGCTATTTCTTCATCAGAATCGCTTCTGAAAGTGAGAACTTGCGATCCCCGAAATCAACCATGTGACAGTTGCCGGCAGTTCTTTTGTGTTCATCTATCGTACTTCTCTGCTCCCGACGAGTTTTGCGGTTCATTCGCTTGAAATGTTGTCGGTGAGCAACATATCCCTGCCGCCGCTTTTTAAAGGCCATGCATTCTTCGGTAGGATGTGTAATCCTTTGATGGTATAAGCAGTAGTTAGGATGTACATCCGCTTCGTCAAGGTGTATACCGCCAGGAGTATTTCCTTTGAAAGATGGCAGCTTCATTCCCATTGATAGGGCTTTAGCGAACCATTTCCTTGTCTTAAGCCTGCTTTTATCTGCCGCGGGTGTGCTTCGATCTGATTAGAGTGCTTTGCGACTCATCCTTACCATGACTTCTTTAACTTGATGCCGACGCCTGGCCATTTCTAATATGGCCATTTCACGCTCTTGATCAACTTTGCTCTTCTGACGGGCTTTGTTCAGCAGCATATCAATCATTTCGTCTGATGGCTCCAGGGATTTTGGTACCGATTCTTCCCTCGGCTCCTCTATATTATCTTCTGACGCAAAGTGAGCTTCTTCGTCATTTACTGACGAGTGAAAGATCATGTGACAACTTGCTACATAATTCTTGGGTTCTTCTGACGAGTCTTCTCCCTCATTATTATCATTATCTCCGCTCTCAAGGATATGGTTGAGAAACTCTTGGAGTGTGAATGGGGTTCGCACCTTCTGGTTATATTCCTCCAGTGCGTTAATATGCCTTTGCAAATCCGTGCATTTGTCATCAGACTGCGCGGGCTTCTTGGTCTTCTTCTTCTTCTTCGAAGACTTCGACGGCTGGGCCTGGGTATTTTGCCCATCGCTACCAACTCCCGATGTTGAGCGCGGTTTCAGCATCCCCTCAATGATTTCTGGCTCTAGCGGGCTTTTCCACCTAATCGCCGGACATACTTGAAAATCTTTCAGCATTCTTTTAGTTTTAGCTGAAAGAACAATTTCCTATGGAGCTTCCTCTATACATGAGCATGATGCCCCCGGCGTGTCCATCTTTTTAGGAGCGTGCGGTTGTAGCGGGTTTACCCTTCAGTTTTCAGACAGCGCGAATTTGCCTTGTGGGTACTGGTCCTCAATCCAGTTTTTGAAGACAAAGCAATCTTCGATTGGGTAGCCCACATTCGGTGGTAGGGACAGTAATTGGGATTGTCGACGTCGCCCGGTTGCAGTGGGCGTCTTGGATCCGGCTGAGTGATGAGCCTGTTGCGCACTGCTAGTTCGAACAGTCTTCTTGTTTTATCCTGAGGGAATGAATAAGGACGTCTCAACTTTTCTTCGAGTGATCGTTGTTTATCGTTTTGGCGGGTAGCTGGTTTCGGATCACTCGGCTGTTGCTGAGTGTTGGCGACGAAGGTCGCTTTTCCTTTACCCTTTTCATTTCGAAGCTCCATTTTTTAGGACGGTTTATGACCCATCTGGTCCATTTGGGCCAGCTTGTCGATCAAGGCTTGGAAAGTGGTCGGCTTGAAGAACATCATAAATTGGGATATAGTTTCCTGCGGATCCAGGGTCCCCATGAACATGCCCATGGCAGGAGCTTCTTCTATGCGTTGTTCGCATCTCGACCATAGGTTCCACCACCGAATTGCATACTGAACCTAAGTCTCTCCTAGCTCCACCCTGGCATTGATCAATACCGTGATTGGGGTGTGTTCGCTGGCGCTTGCAAAACGCTGGGTGAATAGCAACTCCATTTCTGTGAATATTTTGATGGATTCGTTCGGAAGTTCCGAGTACCATTCAAATGTCGTCTCCGCTAAGCTGCCGACGAATTGGCGAAACAGCAGTTTGTCGTCACCTCCAGTATTGCCGCATAGAGCCCTGAACTGAGCGACATGTTGATGGGGGTTTCCTGTCCCCTTATAAACATGAAATTTAGGGATCGTATATCCCGACGGGTACTTAATTTGATTATTCCAGCTTGGATAGGGTCGCCCAATTCTGATGACTTGGCCAGCGGCTTCGCTCGCCTGATGAGCTCGTATTTGTTGAGCTATGTAGTCATCAAGCACAGCTTTCAAGATTGTCTCCTCCCTGGCTGCTGATAAAGCCGGAGGAGGATTTTATATCTCCCCTCTATCGTCTAAAATGATTATTGGGGGATCTTCGGCTGGAGGGTCCGGCTGGATCATCATTCCCACCATATCTTGGAACAGGAGCGCCATTTGTTTATGTTACCCGCTTGTTCCGTGGCTTCTTTATCTTTCTTTTCGAGCATTCTTCCGAAGAACTCGGCGTCGGTTTCCTGCTCCTGGCGTTGATCCGACGATACTTCCGGACCTTCTTTCTGCCCAGTAAGTGCGGCCATCTTTGTCAGAATCTCTTGAAGTTTCTGTTATTGTTCCTGAGCCTTTGTTACGGACCGCATAAGCGGTCGATGACCCCCAGAAGCACGGCTTTCCTTTTTTTCGGAAGCCATGCAGACGGTGTGCACTACCATGCCCAAAGACTTGGGGCGTTTGGGTTCAGTGCCCTTGAGATTTGTCGTAGGCACGGGGATATTCTTCGGCCTTCTCTTTTTATGGGCGGTCGAAGTTGAGGGGGCTGTTGCAGATGATACTTTCCGTGGTATGACGGTGGGATGATCCTCCTCTTGTCGGACCTACATTCTCTTCGATCGATGGGAGTAGTCCTTGTCGATTACAGAGTCTTGGACTCTTCGCCAGACCCTGTGGATTTTAGAGGACAGCCGCTGTGAGAACTATTCCGGCTTTTCCTTTGTAACGTTCTCTACAGGTGGAGGAGACTTTTTCAACACAGCAGTTGGAGAGTTCTTGCGCACCCTACTGAGCGGCTCAAAGCTGTTCCCAGTTGGAACAATAGCATCAACTTCCACCATTGGAGATGATAGGGTAAATCCAGAAGGGGAATTGCCCCAGTATTTCTCACTCGGTGCCAGTGGTGACGTCGAGCATGTTGTGCAGCCGGGATCACCTTTATCGTCGGATCAGCTTCGTCATGCCCCCTGCTTTGAGAAGAGGCTGTTATCGGTGTCAGCCTGTTAAAGACTGACACCCGCTGGGGAAGGATGGTCAACCTGTCGAAGGCCGACTTTCGAGTAGGGGAAGTAGTTTGAACGACCCTATCTGCAGCAGGAGTTGGGATAGCCTTCTCTGGTACTGTGAGCCTCTTCGTAGGCCCATTTGGGCTTAGGTTCAGCCTACCGAAGACTGAGGTGCTAAATTTGGACGACCTATTGAGAGGGGCCGCGGTAGTTGCAAGCCGATCGAAGACCAACTTCTTTGAAGCTTCCTGTCACGGCACTGTTGCGTTGAAGCTCATTGGAGGGAGCTTGGTCCTGAAGAACAACCCAGTGGTGGCCTGTGTCACTTGTTCCACCGGCATTGCGAAGATGGAGGCCGCTTGGGGCCCATAAGTTACTCCTCCAGCAGGGACGCAGTGGCAGTTGTTGTAGCAATTTATGCAGTTAGAAGCCATCGACGTCGTCTTCTTTTCTGCATAGAGCAAGACACCAAATCTTAGTACCTCGAATCCAAGGGCAACCATATTAAAACCGCGATTCGTTCGCGAACACGACACACGAAGTGTGGAGAGGAAATAGGAAAAGGTCCCACCGGGCGTGCCAGAATCTGTTTACCGCCGAAAAAACCGGGAAGACAAACGTCTTGCCTGAATTTGGGGGCAGATGCTATTTGGATTTATCCGTCCACCTCTCCGAATATACCAAGTTGATTTATGACACCGTGTATCGGAGATCTGGACGGATGCGGCCGTTGTAGCAGACTTCGCCAGATTCCCCCTCATTTGCGAGGGGTTTTTGATTGTGGGGACACTCTTCCGTGCAGGCGCAAGCCCTGCAGTTAATTACGTTACCACATCGCGATAACCACTTTCTCCTGCTCCAGAAGTTCACTTCATGTCGTCTGTGTTTGTTTTATTTTTGGTTGCCCGTGGATTGTATACGGAGACTAATTTGTGTTGTCGCCCGTATAGGGGGATTAGTCCAAATCCGTATTTTCTTAGATTTGGGTTTGGTTTGATTTAAGGATCGTTAACCTCGTTTGAGATCAAGATCAACTTAAATGTTTGTTAAGGATACTTTAATCCGATGTTGGACTAAGATCTACTTAACGGGGGTTCAGGATCATATTTTTATCCCTTGAGTCTCCTTCTTTAGGGAAATAAAAAACGTATTGAAACTCATACAGACCAAAATATATGACTAGGCAATTCAAATATGACCAAAGCACAGACTTCTTTAATGTTCCGGATGCTCATACAGACTTCTTCAAGTACTCCCTCCACACTACAAATCCCTAATAGGACGTACTTTAGGGTAGCAATCAGAGACTAGTTACCTTCTTATTATTTCTAGAAACTCGTATTAGGGTGAAAATAATGAGCCTTTTCTTATTCGATCGAGAGATTCAGCCGGTTGGTGAAGATTGCTCCGGTTCAGCTTCCCATGATGATTGCTTTGGACACTTCTTATGGCTTCCACTTGAAGGTGCAGAGGGATCTGGATAAACGTTCACTAGGGATCCTTACACTCCGAATTGTTAGTCCAACGCTTGGATCTTGTAAAGGAATTTCCTAATCTTCTCTTCAAGAAAGATCTTTCGGCTCTATGGTTTTAGTTTAGGGATGTTATGGTCTATTGGGTTTAAGGACATCATAGTCCATAGAGTTTGGTTTAGGGACGTTGCGGTCCATTGGGTTTAAGGACATCATAGTCCATGTTTAAGGACATCATAGTCCATTGAGTTTAGTTTAGGGACATTGCGGTCTATTGGATTTAAGGACATCATATCATAGTCTATGTTTAAAGACATCATAGTCCATAGAGTTTAGTTTAGGGACGTTGCGGTCCATTGGGCTTAAAGACATCATAGTCCATGAAGTTTAGTTTAGGGACGTTACAGTCCATTGAGTTTAAGGACATCATAGTCTATAGAGTTTAGTTTAGGGACATTGTGGTCCATTGGGTTTAAGGACATCATAGTCCATATTTAAAGACATCATAATCCATAGAGTTTAGTTTAGGGACGTTGCGGTCCATTGGGTTTAAGGACATCATAGTCCATGGAGTTTAGTTTATGGACGTTGCTATCCATTGAGTTTAAGGACACATAGTCCATGGAGTTTAGTTTAGGGACGTTGCGGTCCATTAGGTTTAAGAACATCATAGTCCATGGAGTTTTGGCTCATTGGTTTGGAGGTGTGCCAAGAGTTATTGGTTATTGGGACCCTCCACCTCTCTGAAGACGTTGAAGGATTACAACGACATGTATCAGAGGTGTGGAGAGATGTACCCTTGAACCAAATCCCAAATTGAGGAGTTATCAGTTATGAGCATAGAGACTCGATTTGCTTAGAGATTTAATCTCAGGAGGAACTTAACCGATTTGTGGTTGAAGTTGGTTCCTTATAGTGTTAAACACTAATGTATGCTCAGCGCTCACGTTCCCACACGTGTGTCCGTAAAACAGTGTTAAATACTGAAATCTGGGGCGCTCATGTGTGGCACGTGAGGCGCTTGAAAGTTGGCACTATTCCCTTGTTCCTTTTATAGATGCTAAGCCTTATTGGGGATCGCGTGCTCTCACATGAGGCGCCCCCAAAATGGGAACTATCTTGGGTTTATTCCATTTTTCCTTTTGAAAGTGCTAAGCACTTTTAGGTGGTCATGTGGGATCACGTGAGGTGTCCCCAAAAATGGTAACTGTCTTTGGGTTTATACCATTTTTCTTTTGGAAGTGCCAAGCACTTTTTAGGGGCTCACGTGGGATCACGTGAGGCGCCCTAAAAAAGGGTAATTGTCTTTGGGTTTATACCCTTTTTCTTTTTTGTATAAGTTCTTGTCACGTGGAGACACGCAACCTGCTCTCAGTTGTTCTCTTTTGTTCATCAATGGTGGTCACATGGGAGCACGTGATATGCCATTATCATGTTGGGTGCTAATCTTTCTACGTGCATGGAGATCTTGAGTTTTTGAGAATATCAAGCCTATTTTTTTTATGAGAATTAAATTCTTATATAGGGTTAAACCCTATTTTTACTAAAGGAATTAAATTCCTGTATGTTCTTGTAAGAATTAAATTCTTTAAACTTAGTTTTTTCACCTAGGTTTGAATCTACATAAAAGAATCTCCCCGATGAGAATTAAATTCTCAACTTGTGGAAAGATTTACTTCTGCAGATCTCAACCAGAGGAAGAACTAAGTTCTTTTTTAGAAGAGTTCAACTCTTGTGAAGGTGAAGAAGAGATAAGATGTTCTCTGTGTTTCTTTTTTTTCTTTTACCTAGGATTTCACTTTCTTTTTGAGGAGATCTTCTTTTCTCTGGAGAATTAAATTCTCTTTTCTTTTTAGCTTACCAAGGGGGTTTTCTCTCCTTCTCTCTATCTCTCCCTAGACTCGAAATCTTGGGTCCTTTATATAGTGGAGGCACGTTTGTTGATTCGGTTAAGGAAATCTCTCATTTGAGAGATCTCTAATTGATTTGGGGATTTTATCCCTCATTGGATTTTTGAACTTAGGCCTTCTGTTTTATAGAAAATATTTTTCTTGTTTTTTAACAAGATTGGGAAAATATTTTTCCACACAGAGCTTATTCTGTAATTTGGTGATTTTTTAATCACCATCGGATCTTTAATCCAACGGTGCTCTATTTTACAGAGCGTAATCTTTCTTGTTTGGAAAGTTCTAAGGAAATATTTTCCAAATAGGGCTCTGATCCTTTTATTATTTAGAATTTAATTCTATCAGCTCAGAAGGCATTAGATGCCCTCATGTGCAGCACGTGACTCCACAAAGTCAAGCCCAACAAAGAGCATCACATGCCGACACGTGAGTTTCCTTTTTACCAATTATTTGTTTTTTAAGAAAGCGCTTATATACCTTGTATGCAGATGCTCACGTGCTTGCACGTGAGGCTCAGTTTCAGCCTTATTTGTTAAGCGCAATGCCTGTAATCTTGGCTCCAAGGTGCATCACGTGTAGGAACGTGATGCTACATTTGGGGAATTTTCCCATTGCTTTTTATTTATTATTTATTTTTCATAAGGGACCAACTGTTACTATATCTTTGTATATTCCAAGCTTCCATTAAGTAATATATAAACCGGTATGATACAATAATGGCCTCTAGGGCATATATCACTAACACCGACTTCTCCCGGAGATATATATCTACCTACCTGCTATCCTTACTTTATCCGAAGTCGATGAACGTCTTGTTCTCCTTCGTCGTCCGGGAAGTCCACGCATGGGTACTTACACATCAATACGCATCGTAACGAGATCAAAACCAAATCCGAAAACCAATACGGCAAGCGAGGTTCATATAGGTTAAAAACTATGGTCCACGCATGCAAGAACAACCAAACATCCTTCAGCACGCCACGCATCACTCACAGATAAGAGCCGCTATCGCCCCTACTCTCTCACGTACGAACATCCAACGACCGTGTCAAAACTGAAATACCAAAACTCAAGTTTTCAAAATTCCTAAGACGAAATCAGCAAGTTAGAAAAACACTCCCAGATTTTGACTCAGGTAAAATTTGGATATTTTGCATATAGGGTAGGTCTATATATCAGATAACAGAGCTATGGACCAAAAGCCACACCCTATCTCACAGGTCAAGCCGCAATTTGCGGCTAGGGAGAATATTTCTTTAGCCTTGGTAGGGATTTGGGGTCTCGAGTTTCTAGGATAGTCTCTAGATGGCCTGCACATCTCACTTTTTATGCAACTTATTTTTCAGAGCACTCGAGTGATGTCAGATTCTATTTGATCATCACATTTTATCAAAAACTCGATATCAGAAAATTCCAAGTTCGTGTCTTGGGGTTTCTAGTCTCAAGTTTGTCTAGAATTTCATCACTAATGGTTTGTGGTCACTAACTAAATCTCAATTGCATCTCTACAGCTCAAATCTTCTATTAAAAGTTATCTTAGAATTTTTCAAGATCACTAATCTAGCATAATCGAACTCTAAACACAAATAGGAGGTTAAGGAACTTGATAATATGAAGGAAAGTGAAGGTTTTACTTCTTGGAAGCAACTTAAGAAAGCTTTTTGGTGGCCCAATATGCTCAAAACTCTTAAACTCACCATGGGGTGTAGGATGAGGTGGTGGACATTTTTTGTAAAGTTGGTGTGAGGTTTTGATGGGATTTTGGGGATATTTTGGTGGTGGTGGTGAAGTGGAGGAAGTGGAGAAGAAATGAGATGAAGTAAAGAAAGGAATGAAGGAAGAAGAAAATAATGAATGGCTAAGATTGCCATGCCCTCTCCCTCCCTCCCCCCCCCCATAAATTACCATCACATCTATGTCTCCCTCTCTTTTCCCATTGTGTTTTCTTTTTTCTTTTTCTCTTTTTCTTTAAAAACCCAAATAACAACAACAATTAAAAAAATGAAACCATACATGTATCAAAGTACAATATGTCATGGTTAACAAAAATGGATTTGGCGTATAGCATGATTAGTACGGTTTCATTGATAATTATAGTTATAAGTCTTAACCATGACACATTGTACTTGCTTGAACCATGAACTTGTACTCTTCTTATGTATTCATTGATTCGGACAAGACTTATAACTATACTTGTAAATTAGATTACGCAGGGTGTTAGGGTAGTTTAAGTGTGAATTCAACGAAATCTCAGAAGTCCTCGTAATTCATGAATCCATGTCTATTAACACATGCAATATATCATGAGGGCCCGTGTTTTCAAGCCTCTTGACGATAGCCTGTTGGGTTTTGAATACTTCAATATTAGGTTGAAGTCCCGTTACTAACACTCTTGATTCGAGCCCGTGGTTCCTTACCCATGAACGATAGTATGTTGGGTTTGAGAACACTCTTGAAATTGGTTAACATTCATTCTTGAACTGATATTAGATTATTTGACCATAGTCAAGACCTTTTAAGACATATTACTACCTGTTTTATGTTCGCCAACACACGCTTATCACCTGCTTAGATTAACAAATTGTATGCTTACACTGAACTGCAATGTTACATAGTTTTCATTTTTACATACCTGCATTGTAACTGTCTACACATCATCTCAATTCATCATCAATTCATTCTTGGGGACTTACCGAGCGCAAATTCGCTGACGGGCATTCCATCCATCTTTTGGAATACGGTCAGATAATATAGAGACCGAGGAGGTGGAACCGACTCCAGAGAATTACAACCAGTTCGCATCTGAAGCGGATCATTAGTTTTCCTTTTAACTTTTCTTTTCAGTAAGCCACACATTTAGACTTTTATGTTTATTTTTCTCGTTCAGATCTTTTGTAATCAGTTTGAAACTTGTTAAAGTTGAATGAATATATAGTTGTTTGTTGAAATTTCATTCTCTTATTATTCGTCTCATTTTATATTGTTTATATACGCTTAGCGTATTTGTTTCGAGAAATGACATTCTCGGAATAAATATGATACGGGTGTCGTCATGTGCTTGCTCCGTCTTTTGGGAAGCCGGACGTGACACCGGCCACCATGCTTGGGCTCGACTTGAGCTCGGGACGGTTCGGGCGCAGGCCCAATTGCTTGGAGTCGGATCCGGATAGTCAGATCCGGGTCCATTTGAACATTGATTTTGATTTTGATTTTGATTTCTTGATTTTGATTTTGATTCTGACTTTTAATTTTGAAAATGGGATGTAAATTCATATGACTATTACATATGATATTTGTCAGGTACGTCCATGTACATTGCATTTGATCTCTGGTTTATGTGTAAACATCATCCAAGTACCGACCATATAATTAACAGCATTAATATCTCCTTTCACATGAGATATGATGGTTAACTAATTAATTATAATTAAAACATCAATTTTTTTTTGACTTGTGTCGACAATATTAAATGCCATATATGGCTATTCAATTTTAATTGATTGGGTAGCACATGCAGCCTCACTTTTGTTGAGAGAAAAAAATTAGCTTTTGAAAGAGACTTCCAAATTTTGATGACAACATTAACAGGTCTCTTAATGCCACATGTCACATCAAGAAAGAGTAAACAAATAAAAGAAGTTCTTCATAGAGGTCACGTTTTGTCTAAATACGATTTAGATACGCTTGTATTTTGCCCGAGCAATACACGTGTATAATTTGAACAACATATATATTCTAGAAGTGTGTAAAAAACTTTATTTTGGACATTACATGGAAAATTTCAAAGATATTTACAGTTTTTCTAAATTTAAATTAAATGAATACGGTAAACGGTAATATTAGATTTGAGAAATTTATGAGTTATACAAAATAACAAAATATAAGTGCGTATGTATAAATTTGTATTTTTGGGGTTTTGACCATGAAAGAAAATATGTAATGAATGAAAGAGAGAGAAAAGTTGTATTCTCATTTTCTTATTTTTGTCTTTTGTGATGATAAGGTGGACATCTCTACTTCTCTACTTTCACTACTACAATGAGGGGTTGCCCCTACGGATAGAGAATTCATAAGAGCAACTTTTTATTGCCCCTACGGTTTACTCCGTAGGGACATAAATAAATTAAAAAATATTTAAATGTAATCTCTTTATTTGGCCCTACGGTGCCGCAAAAGAAAGCCATACGGATTAATCCGTAGGTGCAACAAAGGGTTATTTAAAAAAAATAAAACTAAGTAATTTCCCACCGTTCCCCAAAATTTCCCACCAACCCTTTTATCTCTCCCGCACCTTTGATCGATTGTCGGTCAATCCCTCGTCGTAGAAAGCGTCGTCACCGATCAAGCTCATCGCCGATCAAGCGTCGTCCCTCTTCGTCGACTTCCTCGTCGCCAATCAAGCTCGTCGGCGAGTTCCTCCTCCATCGCTGTCGATCGGGCTCGTCGTGGACTTCCTCGTCGCCGCCAATCGATATCGAGCTCGTCGTGAACATCCTCGTCGCCGCCAATTGATATCGAGCTCCTCGTCGCCGTCTCCACCTCCTTGAGCTCTTTGCCGCCGGCCGGTATTTCATAGAGGTGAGTTTATATATTTAACGATGCTCGAATTTTCCTAATTAGTAATGTTTTTTATTTCTGTAATTTAATTAGGAATTTAATTTAATTTTTTTTTTGTTTTTGGTGTTATTGTTGTGTATTTTAGGTTTAGGGTTAGGGTTAGGGTTATAGGGCCGAGTTAATTAGGGGTTAATTTGGGTTTGGGTTAAGGTTAGGGTTTGGGTGATGGTTAGGGTTAGGGTTAATTTGGGTGGGTTAGGTAAAATAGGGTTGGGGTTAGGGATAATTTGGGTTAATTAGGTAAAATAGGATTAGGGTTAGGGTTTGGGTGATGATTAGGGTTAGGGTTATGTTTAATTTGGGTTTAGTTAGGTAAAATAGGATTGGTGATGATTAGGGTTAGGATTAGGGTTAATTAGATTAATTAGGGTTAATTTTGGTTTGGGTTAGGGTTAATTTGGGTTTGGATTAGGGTGATGATTAGGGTTAGGGTTAATTAGGTAAAATAGGGTTAATTTGGGTTAGGGTGTTGATTAGGGTTAATTTGGGTTAATTAGCTTAATTTTGGGTTAATTAGGGATAATTTGGGTTAATTAGGTTAATTTAGGTTAATTTGGTTAATTTGGGTTAATTATGATGATGATTAGGGTTGATCAGGGTTGATTAGGTTAATTTGGGTTAATTAAGGTTAGGTTTTAGGATGCACTAGCTCGATGATAATGTAAACGTAAAACTTTACCGCAAACGTAAGAAAACATTACCCTAAACTAAAAACTTCAAACCCATAAAACGAAATATAAATGTAAAAGCTATTCAAGTTAAATGTTCAAGTTAAAACCAAATATGATACTCGATGATAATATGAAACTTTCATATTCTTATCGATACTCATATGTGAAAATCAAAACACGACTTAGTCCCCGTCTATCGGTTAACATACGTTCGATGTTCGTCATGATATAGAACTATACGAAAGTTGTTAAATGTCGGACGGTATAGTTTGGTGCTAACAACCGTCGTGTCGTCTATGTGACGAGAAGATTCAATCGTATGATAACTGATAGATTTGTCCAGTGTGGACAAGTTAGGAATGTATAAAGCAAACACCTGCATTCACTTGCGTTTTCATTCGTTTCGAGTTATTTCGTCTGTACTTTTCCGCTGGTTCTCCGTGTACAAAGATAGATTATATGTTCATTTCAATGTTGTTTCACAACATTGAAATGATTATCTATTCTATTACAGTGTACTCGGAGAGCTGCGGGGAGGTGCTGCTGAAATTTACTCGAAACGGATGAAAACACAAGCGAATGGAATGGGTGTTTGCTCTATACATTCTTAATGTGATAGAAGTTTTACCCCCGATAGCCGAAATACACACATACAATATGAATACACAACAAACACACACACAAAGCACATACACACTAACAACCCTACACCTATGCGAAATCATAAATTGAAATACACATACACAGAATACAACTCTACTTTACCCTAAACTAAAAACTTCAAACCCTTAAAAGCGAAACGTAAACATAAAACTTATTCAAGTTAAATGTTCAAGTTAAAACCAATATATGATACTCAATGATAATATGAAACTTTCATATTCTCATCGATACTCATACGTGAAAATCAAAGTGCGACTTAGTCCCCGTCTATCGGTTAACATACGTTCGATATTCGTCGTAACATAGAACTATACGAAGGTTGTTAAATATCGGACAGTATAGTTCGGTGCTAACAACCGTCGTGTAGTTTATGTGACAAGAAGATTCAATCGTATGATAACCGATAGATTTATCCAGTGTGAATAAGTTAGGAATGTATAAAACAAACACCTGCATTCACTTGTGTTTTCATTCGTTTCGAGTTATTTCGTCGATACTTTTCTGCTGGTTCTTCGTGTACAAAGATAGATTAGATGTTCATTTCAACGTTGTTTCACAGCATTGAAATGATTATCTATTCTATTACAGTGTACTCGGCTTGGTTACGACGACGTCGAGTTGGCGGCGGAGGAAGACTCGGCATTCAGGCGAACAGCGGGGAGGTGCTGCCGAAATTTACTCGAAACAGATGAAAGCACAATCGAATGGGTGTCTGCCTTACCCCCGACAGCCGAAACACACACATACAACACGAATACACAGCAAACGCACATATAAAGCACATACACACTGACAACCTAACACCTAAGCGAAATCATAAATTGAAACACACATACACTGAATACAACCCATACTTGGGTATCTTCAAATCTAATTTTGTTAATCGATAATTTATTCTTTTCAACGGCAAACTTGCCTCTATGGATTTTCTTCTTTGTCAGTAACCATCTCGTTGTTAGATTTCTCAATATAGTCATCATAACCTACAATTTATATGTTATACAGTTTAACATGGCCCATGAGTACATCAGAGTTAAGGACTGGATGTACATGGATTGGCAAAAACGCATGCAATCTAACTTTGTCGCGGGAGTTGCTGCTTTCATTGAATTTGTACGCGCAATAAGATCGTGTTAGAGAAGATTCTCTGTCCGTGTGATAGATGTGGGAATAAGTTCTGGCAGATGGTAGAAATCATAGAGTTTCACATCGTTGAACATGGTTTTACTAGACTTTATACAACTTAGCTATATCACGGAGAAGGACAAGAAGAAGACGGTAATGCGGTAGAAGAAGAAGGAGAAGAAGGTAATGCGGCAGAAGAAGAAGAAGACGATAACTTCTTTCCAGGAGAAAAAATGGAGAATATGGTAGAGACTTCTCTCGGTGATAGTATTCCTACCGAATTTGACATTCCTTCCGGTTAAGGACCGCGTGTAGATAAGTATGAAAAGTTCATGGATGATACTAGAAGACCAATTTATGAGAATGTAAAGTATTCCACCCAATTATGATTCGTCCAACTTTTCCAGATTAGGTGCTTAAATGGATGGAGCAACAAGTCATTCACGATACTTCTGAAGTTCCTAAAAGATTCTATGCCCTTGGGAAATAACGTGTCAGACAGCTGGTATGAAGCCCAGAAGATGATATCTTATTTAGGTCTGAAGTGTGAGAAGATTCATGCATGTACCAAATATTGCATGTTGTACCGAAAAGAGAATTCAGATTTTAAAGAGTGTCCAACATGCGGAGAGGTCAGGTAGAAGCCGAAAGAATCTGATAAGAAGCCCGATATACCTGTCAAGATAGCACGATATTTTCCCATAACACAGAGCCAGCAGAGGCTATTCAGGTGCAAGAAAATAGCCGAGGAAATGATTTGGCATCACCTTAGCAATGATTTGTATTTGTGTGTGTATGAAATGATATAATATTAATGTCATAATTTATTGCTGAGAACAGAATTCATATTGATGAGGTACGTGATGGGCATCTTGATTAGAATAATGAACGATTGGAAAAATATCATCAGAATAATTTTTGCGATTAGGCTGTGTTGGGGTCGAAAATTGCATCCCGGTTGACCAAGTCAAAGTCAAGGTTAACTCCAAACCAAGTGGGCCCAGGCCCGGATCAAGTGGGCCCATGCTCAGGTCGAGTCCAAACATGAAGCGGCCGACGTTCCTCCATGCCCAAAATGAAATCATGTAAAAAATAATTTTTTATGTAATTTTTTATGCATGAATGGGCATAAAGCCAAATTTTTGTAAAGCCCATGGCTTATGTGCAAAAAGAAAGGGCGCATGAGCCATGGGATGGGCAAAATGGCATTTTTATAAAGCCCAAGGGGCTATATGTAAAGTGTATAGCATATAAAGGCCAAGATAATGAAAATATCTCAACAACTTTTTCTCTCTCCAAAAAAAAAACAAGATCTGAGATCTTTCTCTTTCCTCAAGGTTCTAAAACCTTCTTCTTTCTTAGAATTAAATCAAAAGTTTTACTCTTCCTTTTATAAAACTAAATAGTTTTTCACCACAAAACCCACAAAGGGAAACCCAGAGATCTCAAAAAGAAAATATTTTTAAAATCTTACATCTCTTGATCTTCAAGATCCGGCCAAACGACAGGAATAAGAAGGAGACCCATCTCTAGAAACCCCACTTTGGGGAAGAACTAGGGCTCAAAGGGAGAAGCCCTTCATCAGCTTCAAAACATCCTAAGAGTTTAACTCCTCATATATATATATATGTAAGTCCACGTTGCTCACCCCGGTTCTTACGGGGTGGTGGAAACGGCGAAAAACAATAATTTGGCGCAAGGCAACATGGACTCAAAAGCAAGGATCTTGGCTAAACTAGAAACTAGCAAACAAGTAGAGGCTTTAACTATTATGCTGTAGAAAATATACCTCACGGAACCGGTCCTTCGGGTCTTCTCTCCGCTGTCCGGCTCGTCCATCCACGCTCCGAGGGTCGATCCGGATCTTGGTCACCTCCGCGGCCTTCTTGAGTCGAAGACGATCCACCCGAGAGTTGTACACTAAGCTCCGCCTCAAGCCAAGGCAACTAGGGCAAAGTGATCGCTAATCTAAATGCCTTAGGTTGTTTAGAAGGGAAAGATGGAAGTGTTTGTCTATGTGGATTCTTTTTCTCTCAACACATGAGATCAAAAGAATATTCAAGAGGAGGAAGATGAAGGAGAAAACCTAGCAACCATGGAGCTTTTCTTTTCTTCTCATTTCAAAAGAGAGAATGAGAGGAGAATAATGAAAAGATTAACCCAAAAAATGAAATGAACCATGGTTGCAATAATACACAATATCATCATTACTAATCCTATCATGATAAAGTTGATGGCACATTGAATTGACCATTATCATAACACAAGAAATAAACAGAAAATCAAAGAAGAGTGTAGATCTCTCTTGAAGGTCAACGGTCAACACGGTCAACGGGTCAACAAAGTCAAGAGAGGTCTAAGTGGTCAAATGGTCAATGCAATTAGCCATCACTAATCTATCACTAAAAGGATTAGTAAACAATGTCTCCGGCTCATAATGGTTTCGACTAAACGAATTGTCAAAAACCCTAATGAGTCTGCCACATTACGGTTTTGGCCAAACCAACTGCCAAAACCCTAATGGGGCACCTTCTCCTTTATCGCTCCTCAAAACTGTGCATACACACCCGCATCCGCATTCCGTAGAATGCGAATGCACATAAGACAAAACAAATCCGTCCGTGCAATACTAGGATCTGGCTTAAACCAAAGCCCACTAGTATTGCCTGCCCGAACAGCATACGCACACAAGTGCACGTAAGTGATCGCAGCCCTGCCGTAAAACCATACGGCCTCTACACGTTTCGCTCAGTGCAGGGAAACTCTCTTTGTGGGACTCTAAAGACTCGACACTACGCTGGCAGTGGGTTTAACCACAGACCGCAAGCGGCACTAGCTGTACGTAACGGTCCCCAGGTAGATGTCGATAAGAAGGCCGATGAGGTAAACCCATCTGAACTCCTACTGAGCCTGTATGTGACAATCTCCATACAGTCCGGTCTGTTCGTCTGATACATCGCATGGCGGGCCTAGGGGGCGGTAAACGTCAGTCCCCTAATAGTGGTACAAGTTGTGTCGGAGTGTATCCCAGAACACCCTGAGATAACACTGGAAACCTACCAGTATATCTCGCTTGCCCTGGCCAGGGACTACTTGTGTAATGGCTCTTCTAGACACAGCGCGATGTCAACCCCCAATACCGGGAGAGACGAATCCTGTCTAACCGTCACTGCCTCCAAGTGCTTCGGGACTGCACCCAACTACTACCTGTTTGCACGATTCCTTTGAGCCATGGTAGGATAGTAATCTAAGTACAGTGGGAACACACTCGAGGCGAAGTGACAGTGTCAAGTCGGCGGACTAAGCTGTACTCATGTCACCTGGGAACTGATAACTGACGATAGGTATAATACCAACCAACAGTTCCCGACGAGTCCTGTCCAGTGTACTCGTAACCTAACGAGCACCCGTATACTATCTCAAGTACGACGTACTGACGGCTGTGGGACAGACCGTCTCCCCCGCTGGGATGAGAAGCGCATACGCTAGTCTACTCCAGAGTATCGATGCACTGTCTCGATAGTCCTACGACTAGGGACCTGTATAAGGATGTGCTTATGGATTACCCAGCCCCTACGAGTGTGACTGCCATCACAACGCTGGTAATCAAGAAAAGATCCTAAGGGCTCTACTAATATGTATATAAGCGATATGCTAAAAGAAACACATGCACATATTGAAGTAGAGACAAACCAAGTAGCATACTACCATTTTGAGCAAGATTGTCTATACAACTGTGAATATCCCAAGCTTCCATTAAGTAATATACAAGCTAGTATGATACAGTAATGGCCTCTAGGGCATATACACTAACAATCTCCCACTTACACTAAGGCCTTGTACTGGCGTATCGAAGACCTATCATCTCGATCAGCCGCTCGAACTGAGTCTGGGGTAGGGCCTTCGTGAGTGGATCTGCAGTGTTGTTCTCTGTATTTACTCTCTTCACCTCGATCTCCCGGCGATCTACGATCTCCCTAATCAGGTGGTACCGCCTCAAAATGTGCCTGGACTTCTGATGGGACCTGGGTTCCTTCGCTAAAGCTATAGCGCCGTTGTTGTCGTAATACAGCGGTATTGGATCAACAATGGTAGGAACCACCTGAAGCTCCGTGAGGAACTTCTTCATCCAGACAGCTTCCTTTGCGGCATCGCAAGCAGCTATGTACTCCGCTTCCATAGTTGAGTCTGCAACGGTCTCCTCCTTGGAACTTGATTGGTCGAAAATATTGCATATTTTAGCCGTCAATTTCCTCATCATTTGCATCCATATAGAAGTGTTCGGCATTCATATTTTACATATTAGCAAAACTGTCGCAAAATATCAGATTACATGTATTAGACTCTAAAACCGGCACTTTAAAGGAAATTGACTACATTTCATTGCATCGCATCATCCCTACATTTGCGCAACACTTGTTTTGAGATCTGTGCAGGAAATCCAGAAAAAAGACCAAAAATTTACAGGGTACCGCTAAAACATGACGCCAACTCAATGATTTCAGTTCTGGTATAAATCCAAAAGGGAAAATACAAATCAACATATCAGATGAAGCCCCAAATACTATCAAAAGACCACACCAAAAAGATCAAGGCCCAAGCCCCACAAAGAGCCGTGGATCCGCGGCAGGAGCCTGCTTGCGCCGCGGATCCGCGGTGGGTCCAAGGAATTAGCTTCCCAAATTTGGTGCAGAATTCTCATCTCTGGGTCCAGACTTCAAAAAGACATGACAAATTCCAGAAGACCCCAGAACCTTCTGCCAGATCAGCAAACCCTTGTTCCTACACTAAACTAACCTTGTATTCTAGAAACTTCTTCTTAAACCCTAGCTTAAACCCTAAGCTAAGCCTAACAAACTCTTTCTAGAAACTCCTCAACAAACTTTTGGAGGGAACTCAAAGGCTTAGGGTTTGGGTGCTCTATAAATAAGACCCTAGACTCACTTGTAAAAAAAGGATTCAAACTTGGAAAAATCAATCCATTAGTTCATTTTAGCCATTCTATCTCTTTCTTCATCTTCTTCTTCCACAAGTCTAGTGAGAGGACTTGTGTGAAACCCTAACCCTAATTCCAATCAAAAGCCAAGATCCTGAGTACCCATCAAGCAAGAAGCCTTGCAACCTTTTATGAGCCGAGCCGATCTTCAACAGAGCAAGTGGTCCAAGCCGATCCGCGACGCCAATTCAACAATTTAGTTCTTCCTCTTGTAGTTCTTGAGCGACTGTAATCAAATTGTTGATATAAATAAAAAGGTGATATTCTTTTATCTTGTTTTCTTTAAATTCTCGCATCATGATATCTTTTCAATTCTTGAATGCTTTCTGTGTGATGATGTTTGAGTAATACTCCGCTCGTCGAGGAGTCGAGACGATCAATAGAATGATGATGTAACAAATCTTAAATCGATTCTTGAATCCTACGAGTTTTGTAAACCCTAGCAAGTTCAAGAATCGACGACCCAATTCGTTGCGATGCTTTCTTGATTGATATCGCTCGAGATTGGGGAGTTACGATCTTTTCTTGAAATTGCTAGAGGCTAGAATATGAATGATATCGATGAAAGAACAAGGGTTAAACGATGAAACCTTAGTTTCATCAAGAAAGCCCTAACTCTCATCGATCATCATCGATCTAGTATCAATCCTTCGAAGGACAAGAACACGAAATCTTGAAATTACATCACGTCTATAGATCCGATCGATTCCTACGAGCCTCATTTAGATTCTTGACATTTTGGTTGGAAATATCATCGAAACACCGATTCTTGATTTGTTTATCAGTTTCTTGATTCTTGACTAAACATCGTGACACCTGAATCAACCAATAAATTCTTGAATCATGTTTTCTTTTCTTTTCGATTAACTTTTCGATTCAAACAAATCAAATATAAAAACGAATCGCACAATCCCTGTGGACGATCCGCACTCGCTTACGATCTACAACTGACACAGTAGTTGATTGCGGTCAAATATAATTTTTTTGATTGTGAACTTTATTCAATTTTCTAATTACCGACACAAAGAGACACTTATCAATTTGATTTACTTACTCAGTCTCGCATTCTATGATCAATCAAATAGTGCCGAAATCGGAGACTATTTGAATCGATACTTTTACTTTTTCACATTACACAATCAAGAAAAAAAAATTCGATCAGAACTCTTCCAGCAAACCGCCCCTCCATTGAGGGTAAAGACATAACCCGACATGGACTTGGAGTCATCCTTGTCACTCTGGAAGCTGGAGTCAGCAAAGGCCTCGAGCTGGAGGTCTTTTCCGCCATACACCAAGAACATCTCCTTAGTCCTTCTCAGGTACTTGAGAATGTTCTTTACCGCTATCCAGTGTTTCTCCCCTGGGTTCGACTGATACCGACTTACAACGCTCAATGCGTATGCTACATCTTGTCTGGTACATAACATCGCATACATTATAGAGCCTACCGCAGAAGCGTAGGGTATAATAGACATGCGATCCCTTTCCAAATCAGTCTTGGGAGACATCTCTTTGGAGAGGGTGATCCCGTGACAAGCCGGCAAATTACCGCGCTTGGAATCTTCCATACTGAATCTTTTCAGTATGGTGTCAATGTACCTTGACTGTGAAAGTACCAACATCCTCTTAGATCTATCACGATAGATCTGGATCCCTAGAATGTAGTTGGCATCGCCCAGGTCCTTCATGGAGAACCTCTGCGACAAGAATCCTTTGACTGACTGTAGCATAGGAATATCATTTCCTATTAGGAGAATGTCATCCACGTACAAGACGAGGAATACTATAGTTCTCCCTACAATCTTACTGTAAATGCATGGTTCATCTGGGTTTTTGATAAAGTTGAATTCTTTGACAGTATCATCAAAGCAGATGTTCCAACTCCGCGATGCCTGCTTCAGTCCATAGATGGACTTGAGCAACTTGCACACTTTACCGCTGCTCCTACTCTGAATGAATTCCTCCGGCTGATCCATATAGACGCACTCTTCTAAATTTCCATTTAGAAAAGTCGTCTTTACGTCCATCTGCCAGATTTCATAATCGTGGAAGGCAGCAATGGCAAGAAGGATCCGAATGGATTTCAGCATAGCCACTGGAGAAAAGGTCTCGTCATAGTCCAAACCAGGTCTTTGACGAAAACCCTTTGCAACAAGTCTAGCTTTATAGGTCTCAACCTGCCCATCTACACCAATCTTCTTTCTGAAGATCTATTTGCAGCTTACGGGTTTTACCCCTTCTGGAGCAAAGTCCAAAGTCCAAACTTTGTTGGTGTACATGGACTCCATCTCGGCCCGCATTGCATCCAGCCATTTTACCGAGTCGCCGCTCTGAATGGCTTGCTGGAAGCTAGTAGGCTCACCATAATCCATAGTGCAATCTTCTCTATCCCCGTCTATGAGAAAACCGTAGTATCTCTCGGGCGGATGAGACTGCCTACTACTCCTGCGGAGTGGCGCTGGGATGTTCGGTTCTCTTGAAACTTCTGGTTCTTCCAAGCTTTCAGTAATAGCTTGTGGTTCTGGAATTTCTTCCAGTTCTACTACGCTCCCACTTGCTTCTTTTTCTAAAAACTGATGTTCCAGAAAGTGGGCTTGACGAGAAACAAAAACCTTTTATTCCTCTGCGTAATAGAAAAAATACCCCCTGGAGTTCTTTGGGTATCCCACAAACTTACACAGTACTGAGCGTGCCTCGAGCTTGTCTGCATGCTGTTTTTTTACAAAAGCTGGACATCCCCATATCTTCAGATACTTAAGACAGGGTTTCTTCCCACACCACATCTGATATGGTGTGGTAGGCACAGTCTTGGAGGGAACCTTGTTCAAAAGATATGCAGCCGATTTTAGTGCATAACCCCAGAAGGATCGCGGTAACTCAGCCTTACTCATCATGGAACGAACCATATCCAATAGGGTTCGATTCCGCCTTTCCGATACACCATTGTGTTGTGGTGTGTATGGAGGAGTAAGCTGAGAGAGAATTCCATTCTCTTTTAAGAAGCCCAGAAACTCGGCACTCAAGTATTCACCACCTCGATCAGATCTCAGTGTCTTGATACTTTTGCTCAGCCTGTTTGTTTTTCAACTTCATTCTTATATTCCTGAAATTTCTCAAAGGCCTCGGATTTGTGCTTCATCAAGAAGACATGCCCATACCTAGAGAAATCATCTGTGAAAGTAATGAAGTATGAATAACCACTTCGCGCATGTGTAGACATTGGACCACACACATCACTGTGTATGAGTCCCAAGAGCTCGCTCGCTCTTTCTCCGTGTCCAGTGAACGGAGTCTTTGTCATCTTTCCCATGAGACAAGATTCACAAGTGGCATAAGACTGGTACTCGAACGGATCCAAGTATCCTTCTTTATGTAACTTTGTCAACCGTGTCTCATTAATGTGACCCAGTCTACAATGCCATAAAAAAGCCTGATTTAATTCCGGAGACATTCTTTTAAGTGTGTTCTGGACACTGAAGACCTGAGGTTGATTCAAAACGTATATACAGTTTTTCAATGTACCTGACCCAATCAGTACTTGATTTAGGTGGATGTTTACTACATCGCTTACAAAAGTAAAATCATATCCTTCCTTAGAAAGTAAGGATACAGATATGATGTTACAAGTCGCACCTGGTACATAAAAACAGTCATGCAGAATCAATATCTGCCCAGTTGTCAGTCCTAGATGATATTCCCCTACGGATTCAACATACTTGCTCATTCCGTTAGCAACCCTGAGAGTCATATCACCTTTCTTGATAACCCTACGGTTTTTTAGAGCCTGTAACGAATTACAGATGTGAGATCCTGATCCGGTATCCAATACCCAGGAAGTAGGGTTAACTGACATACAGTTCTCTATTACAAACACACCCGAAGCCGAAGCCACAACATGCTTCGAATTCTGGCTACTGGCTTTGCAAGCCCTGCAATCCATCTGCGCATGTTCATTCCCGTAACAATAGGAACATCCCTCTTTTACTATATCCATTCCCGAAACTTCTGCCCTTCCCTTTCTTTCTACTTCCCTGGTTTCCTTCAGGGTAGTAGGTAGAGACTGTTGAACTAAGTCAGTATCTGACCCGTTCTTCAACGTGGTCTTCAGGTCCGTGAGCTCGAAAGAGCTGGTCTCTGTAAGGACGTTGCCCCCTACAGATGACCCGATAGCCAACCTCGCTGGAAGCAATTCGTTCGAGGTCTCATATCTTGCGATACGAGATTGCTCTCCATATGAATCTTTGTTATGGAGGAAGATAGAAACTGAGTCCATCTTCTCGTGCTGCCTCTAGTATATACCATCAACTGAGGCTAACACGAGGCACTTGGCTTTCGTACAATCTTCTTCCGATGTCCTACGGATATCAATATCCGTGACAGGGAAAACTGGACCTGAGACGGCAGGAGTTGGATCAGTCAAGAGGTGTCCCAGCTTGTCATGGGCAATGGACATCTGGACAGACCTTTGCCATTCATAACAGTCAAATTTAGTCGTTTTATTATCTAGATGTAACCTAGATGCGGTCACTGGGTCGCTGCAATTAAGAGAGAGAGAAGAAAACACTTAGCATGATGCTCTTGCAAGTTTAGATTGGTTTTTAATTTATCTAAACAGGATGGCTCCCACTGTCTCTCGAATCCCTTCTCAAACCATAAAGGAAGAATTAGTCAGGATCAATCTCACCGTACAAAACTTGCTTAACCGTTCAGCCAGGCCAGTGTCGGTACTTCGAGGGAGGTTTTCCAACGCTTTCGCGAAGTTCCTTAATTAAATAACCTCTTTTCCCTGTGGGCGTAGCCCCGCTAACACCTTTCTAGACACCTACTTGGTTTATAGCATTGATCGTTAAGTGAGAAAGTTCCCGAGGAGTAGCATATACTAACAGTAGGATCAGCATCCAAATATCATCGCGTGACAAAACTGAAGGAATCCTACCAGAATCATCACACTCCAAATGGTATGCAGCGCTAGCAAGTTTCAGTACTTTTGAAACTCCCGATGTGGATTTATGCCCCATGCTCTTATGACCTTGACGAAGGCCAACATATCATAAGTCACATGTCAAGTTCTACCCGTCATTGTCTAAGTTAATTTGAACACACCCGTACATACCCTTGACGAAGGCCAAAATAGTAGGACGACTGTCCCAAACCAACGCATCTATCTATGCTACAGATAAATATTCAGCAGCTACCAATCACTATGCCTTGGCGAAGGTCAAAATACATAGCTTGAATACTACTGAATATTTAACCGAAACGACGGAGGGCTACGAATGGTTTTGGTGAAACCGTGAACGTAGTGAACTTGATATAATCGATGGAATGAGATAGCTTTTAAAAAGGAGTGGTTCAAGCTCCGCGTTTAAAATGTTGGTTTTTGAAAAGAATCGAGTGGTTTTCAAAGTGTTCCAACGACTTTTACTTGGTTTATTTTCTTGCATTAATTCCAATGCGTCCCATCATTTAATCCTACCATTGCAGAAAACAACCAAAATATGGCGTACGCTTATGCCATCCGCATTCGCCACGGGGCCCCGTCATCACCCGTTAGGTTACTTAACTAACGAAAGAGCGGGGGCTGGACTAGCGCGGATACAAAACATAAGCAACACCTAAATAAATATCATATATAGATATATAGCAATGATAGCCATTACAGATCACAGATGAACACTTTGGATATACTAGGAATCCGCGATTCGTTCGAGCCTACAACGAAAAGCGGATTACACGGTCGCGATGAATAGCCAAACCCCACCCTAGACCCCTACGGGTGCGGCAAACTACCCGCCAAGTACCCGAAGCGAAGCAACCTCCCTCAACACCGTAAGTAGGCCACTCGGCACTTCGAGATACCCAGTAGTTTGTGCACCCCACCTTGGGTCTATCCTAAGAGCAAAAACAGTAAAAAGAAATTATACAATGACGGCTACAACACCGACCCGGTTGTGCGGCCAAACAAATAATATTACATCAATTTACAAATTTTACAATGAATGAAAGAAAAAGAAACTCTCATCTCACACCCATTCCCGGCTATTCATCCGCGACAATCCACCGAGTTCATATACACAAATCATCAACATTACAGATCACAGATATGTATAATCCCCACTAATCGACGTATAGCGATTAGCGGACGTTCAATACATATATCACATCACAGAAAATATGCATTAGCCAAAGTCTACAGAATATCGATCAAAATACGGATTTATAACCACCCCAAAAGTCAATTTGCTCTCTGGAAATTCTGGGTGGAAAAGACATGTATTAAAAATCTCAAAACAGCAAGCTAAGAACACTGCAGCAAAACAGAGTCGCGGCCGAGTCAACTCAGCCGCGGATCCACGGCCAAACCCATGGTTTGGCCGCGTTTCCGCGGTGAGTTGACCGAGTCAGATGCTCAGTTTTGCTGTGTGTTCTATAAAAACCCTGAGACGAATTTTCATGTATGTCAAATAATTTTTTGAACAGTATAAAAATTCGACAGAAAGTTGGTTTTTGTCGGATGTGTTTTGCGACTTTTTTTCCGATCGATATTCTTAACACTTTGCTAACTTGCTAGTTTATGTTTAGCTAGGCTCTAATACCACTGTAAGTCCACGTTGCTCATCCCGGTTCTTACGGGGAGGCGGAAACGGCGAAAAACAATAATTTGGCGCAAGGCAACATGGAATCAAAAGCAAGGATCTTAGCTAAACTAGAAACTAGCAAATAAGTAGAGGCTTTAACTACTATACTGTAGAAAATATACCCCACGGAACCGGTCCTTCGGGTCTTCTCTCCGCTGTCTGGCTCGTCCATCCACGCTCCGAGGGTCGATCCGGATCTTGGTCACCTCCGCGGCCTTCTTGAGTCGAAGACGATCCACCCGAGAGTTGTACACTAAGCTCGGCCTCAAGCCAAGGCAACTAGGGCAAAGAGATCGCTAATCTAAATGCCTTAGGTTGTGTAGAAGGGAAAGATGGAAGTGTTTGTCTATGTGGATTCTTTTTCTCTCAACACATGAGATCAAAAGAATATTCAAGAGGAGGAAGATGAAGGAGAAAACCTAGCAACCATGGAGCTTTTCTTTTCTTCTCATTTCAAGAGAGAGAATGAGAGGAGAATAATGAAAAGATTAACCCAAAAAATGAAATGAACCATGGTTGCAATAATACACAATATCATCATTACTAATCCTATCATGATAAAGTTGATGGCGCATTAAATTGACCATTATCATAACACAAGAAATAAAAAGAAAATCAAAGAAGAGTGTAGATCACTCTTGAAGGTCAACGGTCAACATGGTCAACGGGTCAACAAAGTCAAGAGAGATCTAAGTGGTCAAATGGTCAATGCAATTAGCCATCACTAATCTATCACTAAAAGGATTAGTAAACAATGTCTCCGGCTCATAATGGTTTCGACCAAACGAATTGTCAAAAACCCTAATGAGTCTGCCACATTACGGTTTTGGCCAAACCAACTGCCAAAACCCTAATGGGGCACCTTCTCCTTTATCGCTCCTCAAAACTGTGCATACACACCCGCATCCGCATTCCGTAGAATGCGAATGCACAGAAGACAAAACAAATCCGTCCGTGCAATACTAGGATCTGGCTTAAACCAAAGCCCACTAGTATTGCCTGCCCGAACAGCATACACACACAAGTGCATGTAAGTGATCGCAGCCCTGCCGTAAAACCATACGGCCTTTACACGTTTCGCTCAGTGCAAGGAAACTCTCTGTGTGGGACTCTAAAGACTCGACACTACGCTGGCAGTGAGTTTAACCACAGACCGCAAGCGGCACTAGCTGTACGTAACGGTCCCCAGGTAGATGTCGATAAGAAGGCCGATGAGGTAAACCCATCCGAACTCCTACTGAGCCTGTATGTGACAATCTCCGTACAGTCCGGTCTGTTCGTCTGATACATCGCATGGCGGGACTAGGGGGCGGTAAACGTCAGTCCCCTAATAGCGGTACAAGTCGTGTCGGAGTGTAGCCCAGAACACCCTGAGATAACACTGGAAACCTACCAGTATATCTCGCTTGTCCTGGCCAGGGACTACTTGTGTAATGGCTCTCCTAGACACAGCGCGATGTCAACCCCCAATACCGGGAGAGACGAATCCTGTCTAACCGTCACTGCCTCCAAGTGCTTCGGGACTGCACCCAACTACTACCTGTTTGCACGACTCATTTGAGCCGTGGTAGGGTAGTAATCTAAGTACAGTGGGAACACACTCGAGGCGAAGTGACAGTATCAAGTTGGCGGACTAAGCTGTACTCATGTCACCTGGGAACTGATAACTGATGATAGGTATAATACCAACCAACAGTTCCCGACGAGTCCTATCCAGTGTACTCGTAACCTAACGAGCACCCACATACTATCTCAAGTACGACGTACTGACGGCTGTGGGACAGACCGTTTCCCCCGCTGGGATGAGAAGCGCATACGCTAGTCTACTCCGGAGTATCGATGCCCAGTCTCGATAGTCCTACGACTAGGGACCTGTATAAGGATGTGCTTATGGATTACCCAGCCCCCACGAGTGTGACTGCCATCACAACACTGGTAATCAAGCAAAGATCCTAAGGGCTCTACTAATATGTATATAAGCGATATGCTAAAAGAAACACATGCACATATTGAAGTAGAGACAAACCAAGTAGCATACTACCATTTTGAGCAAGATTGTCTATACAACTGTGAATATCCCAAGCTTCCATTAAGTAATATAAAAGCTAGTATGATACAGTAATGGCCTCTAGGGCATATACACTAACAATACACACACACACACACAAAAAATAATAAGTGCTCCTTCCTGAGAGTACAACTCCCATTGCATGGACCAAGTCCCTTTTGCCACCCTTGCGCTCAAAGCACTAGCGTCCGAGCGTCCACGTGCTGACACGTGGGGCGCTAGCGCCCTTACGCTAAAAGTGCTAGCGCCCAAAGCGCTAGTGCCCGAACGCCCACGTGCTAACACGTGGGGTGCTAGAGCTCAAAGCGCTAGCGCCCTTGTGCTCAAAGTGCTAGCGCCTGAGAGCCTACGTGTTGACACGTGGGGCGCTAGCGCTCTTGCGCTCAGAGCGCTAGCGCTCAAAGCGCTAGCACCCGAGCGCTCACGTGCTGACACGTGGGGCGCTCTTGCGCTCAGAGCGCTAGCGCCCGAGCGCCCAAAGCGCTGGCGCTCTTTCCCACGCATCCTTTGGATGCCCTTTCCCTTTACACACACACACACACACATACTTTACAACATTGTCCCTCTCCAAAAAATTTGGGCCGGGGTGCTGCCCCGCACCCCGCAAGGGGGCTGCTAGCCCCCTTGACCCCTAGCTCGCTATCCGGGTAGCGGGACCCCCGTAAAACTCTGCAGGGCCCCCGATATATCTAAAACCCCCTTTCAAAACAAAACACACATACACTGCACATTGAGTTCGCATGACCAGTTTGACCCATCAATCGGAGGTTCCCTCGCTCTGAAGGCGAGGGGTAATTAACGACAGCTTAGTCTGGGGCTGCCGGAGATTCGGATCCCCAAAATCAATAATCCCCGGCCTACCCTAGGCAGGGGGAATCTGTAATGCGCCTGAAAAGCGCGCGCATATTCCCATTTCAATGGGGTGACGAAAAACACCCTATAGATTCTGGCATGCCCGGTGGGACCTATCTCTCCTCCCATATTTCGAGTTAAATGTTCATGCGAACTCAATTAATATACATACCTATATTTATACTAAAATAATGCTCTTTCATGCAAGTTTTCAAGCAATCATTTTTCAAAAATGTCTTCAAAGATGAACTCAGCTCTCAGCACGGCTCCCGTCTCCTACACGATGAAGATAGACTCCAGGACGGTCCTTCCAGCCAGTCTCGGGAGACAATGAGAGGAGCCGCCGCTACCATTTGGCTCTATTATGTTCGTGTCAGCTAACGCCGTCCCAGTTCCTCAAGCTCCGGTAACAGACAAGCCGGTCTCAAAAGGCAAGAGGCCAAATGTGGTGGTCTCGAAGGCGCCCCAACTCAAACGCAAGTCGGTGTTTGAACGACTCTCCTTGGCCCCAGCTGGGGGCAAGGCCATCAACACCAACAAAGCAACAAGGCCTCTTGAGCGAGCTCCGGTGGTACGCCTGACAACTGCTCGATCCGGTGTCTTCTCTAAACTCCCCGCTAATCGACTCATGGTGGCTTCCCAGGAAATGGATGCCCGCCAAGCCCTTAAAATTGAGAACCTAAGGTAGAAAAGGCTTAGATACAGAGCCAAAAAAGGGCTAGGGCTCCTGCTAGGCTGAACCTCATGAGGTTCAGCCTAGCAGGAGCCCTAGGTTCGAAGAACAGGGCTCCCCCGCCAAAGATGAGGAAATGGCTGGATATGTGGTCCACACTGTCTACATGGTGGGCACGCGCAGCAAGAGCAAGGACGGGGCTACCACATCTCAAATCCAATCTGGTTTGAATGTGTTCGCCACTTCCGAAGAACAGCCGCCTCCGCTGGATGATGAAAACCCTCTCGATGAGGATGATAAGCAGAAAGACCCCTCAGTCCATGTAGAGTCAAGCTCGGACAGCGAGGAAGAGCCGACTTTCCGCCCCAGGACCACGGAGCAAGAGCTGCTTCAAGAGCTCCGAAAGCTGCTCAGAAACAAAGACAAGGAGATGACTAAACTCTACTCCAAAATTGACGACTTAACGAATGTCGTCTTGCAGCTCACGGCCCTACTTGCCTCTCTGCCGCCCAATCAAGCGCAAGGCTCTGCTCATGAACTGGGAAACGGTGTCACAAGGCAGCCGACGCCTATTCCATCAAATCCAAAAGTATGCGGACTGCACGAAAGCCAGTCTCATCCTATCTTAGGAAATGTCTTGGCGGCCGATGACAGCAACCCGCTAACTCAAGGTCAAATCATGGATTTGGTTGCCAACAAAGTCAAAACATTGGTAGCCGAAGCCGGAGAGCAAAAAGATGCCAGCATTAGCGGGAGACCATATTCTGCTCGGTACGATCTTGTGGAGTTTCCCACTGGCTATGTCATCCCCAAATTTGAAAGGTATAATGGGACAGGAAATGCGAACCGGCACATTGCCCAATTTAAAGCATCATCCGCAAATACTGGGGGCAATGATGCGCTCCTTCTCCGTCAGTTTGTTAATAGCTTGACGGATGTTGCTTTCGATTGGTCTGCAAGCATACCAGATGACTCGATCACGACGTTCGCTCAAATAGAATCCATGTTCAAGCAAAGGTTCATGAGTGTCAGCGATAGAATCACCATTGCCGACCTCGTAAGGACAGAGCCAAAGAACAACGAAAGAAACATGGATTTTATAGTCCGATGGCGCAATCTCTCTGTCAAATGTGAACCGCCGTTGCAGTAAGACCAATCCGTCAGTCTTCTTATAGAAAATCTGAAGGACTGGATGAAAACTTTCCTGTGCACCGCAGGCCTCAAAACATTTCAAGAGCTGACCAAAAAGGTCCAAACGTTGGAACGCTCAAAGTCCGAGTCCACTCAGGATCTTCAGTTCACAAACAGACCGAAACCTTGGAGGGACGACAACCGAAAAGGCGGAAGCTCTAACAGCACTGATTCTCTAAATAAGCAGAGAGCGGGCGGAGCAAAAACTAACAAATCTCGAGAACCAACTTTAGAGGAATGAAGAAATAAGGTCTACTCATTCCGAAGGGACAAGGTCCACAAAATTTTTAAAGATGCTCTGAAGAATGGCCTGCGGCTACCAGAACCAAAAAGGCTAAGTAAAGCGAACAGGACTGATCATCCCAACTTTTGCCTATACCACCGAGTGCTGGGACACACTATTGAAGACTGTTGCATCTTCAAGGATTGGGTCGAGAAACAATACAAGGAGGGAGAAATATCATTGTCCCCTGGCGTGTTAACAAACAATCAAGCTGCGACCGCCAATTTCATACAAACGGAGACCGAAGTCCTTCAGGGACCTGATTCTCTCAGATATCTGCTTTTCTCTAAAAAGAGCGGACCAAGGCAACAAGCTAAGAGCCAAGCGACCAACATTGCCAATGAAGAAGCAATAGACGAGTACACAACCCATACGGTCTATATGATGGAGCTCAGAGGAACAATTCCTCCTACGCCTTATAACCATGACAATGACGCGGTTGTTGCCATCCAACATCAGCCTGATCCAAATGATGGAGAGCTCACTCAGGCCATTGAGCCAAAGGAACCCGTGGTTCATGCTGAATCAAGTTCAGGCGTTAGGGATGACCCCGTTGCCATACCCGGAACTATAGAACAAGCATTATTCCAATGGCTTCAAAGGCAACTTCAGGACAGGGATGAGAAGATGGCCAAGGTCCATTCTATAGTCGACGAGCTGGCAAATGTCATGGCGGATCTCATGACCCAAGTCGCCCGATTGCAATTACAGCAAAATCAAATTTTGGTTCGTGAGCTGGGGATTGATATTCGGAAGCAGCCGACCGATGCTCCCTCCAGCCCGAGAGCGGAACACCATTGTGAAAAACGGACACGATCAGCCTCCAGTCCCTCCGATACGTATACTGAATGTAGTAAGCGGACAGTAGGCGAACCAAAGACTTATCGTCTTCAGAGTCCAGCATCAGTAAGGGCACCTACTCCAATGGAGAGAAAGAAGAAAGTATACTCCTTCAGGAGGGATAAAGTCCGCGAAATATTCATGGACGCCTTGAACAAAGGTCTTCAACTGCCTATTCCAAAGAGGCCATATGAGATGAAAATGACCGGCAATCCCATATACTGCCCATATCATAGAATGGTGAGTCATACCATTGAAGACTGTCTTGTTTTTAAAGATTAGGTGGAGAACCAATACAAACTTTGGAAAGCCTCACAGTCGTAAGATGAACCGACAAGTCACAGAGTTACGATCATCAACACAGCTCCGCCAAGATCGAAGTTTGAGGAGCTGGGATAAGAAAACCCTAGACCTCTAAGTCTTTAAACTGGGAACCGTCGACTACCACGTCGTTAAACTGGGAACAATCGACTTCTAAGTTGTTAAACTGGGAATGTAAAATTGTGTAAATAAACAAAAAAATAATAAGCTGAAACGATGGGGCAACCGTGAATAAATAGCCGAAATGATAGGGCAATCGTGACCTTCGCGATAAGAAAAGATGAAATGATAGAGCAATCGAAAAAAAAACGGTGAATGATGAGTCACTCCTGGTACCATATTCCAGTGCAGCGATACAGACGCCAACCAAAATCCAGTTTCCAAAATTCTTCTGGCCCTATGGCCAGTCCCCAAATTGACTACCGTATACAATCCACAGGCTCAAATAATTCTCATCATACCCATGCCCCACCGTAATCACCAGTTACACGGCTAGTCTCCGCCCTTGGAATTATGCTCCATTAGGAAGACCCACTAATGTGTCCTCACGATGCATGAGGAGAACAAACATTCGTGGGATCCTTACGACTCACAAAGGAAAAACACACTTAGGAGTCCTCACGACTCCTAAGGAGAAAATACACATGCGGGATCCTTACGACTCGCAGGGAGAAAATGCTTTTATGGAACCCTCACGGCCCATAAAATTGAAAAGCCTTAGGTGATAGGGATCTAAACCTGTCTCCTAAGTCATCGCTTCCCAATAGGCAATGGCGAATGATGAGTCGCCCCTGGTACCATATTCCAGTGCAGCGATGCAGACAGCAGCCAAACCCAAACCCTCAAGTGGCGAATGATGAGTCGCTCTTTGTACCATATCCAGTGCAGCGATGCAGACACCAACCAAATTCTAAATCCCATACCCCAACGGCGAATGATGAGTCGCTCCTGGTACCATATTCCAGTGCAGCGATGCAGACGCCAACAAAATTCCAAATCCCATACCCCAACGGCGAATGATGAGTCGCTCCTGGTACCATATTTCAGTGCATCGATGCAGACGCCAACAAAATCTCGAAATTTTTCCGGCCCTGCGGTCTGGATCATACATCCTGTAAAACCGTATACAATCCACGGGCGTAAAACAATCCCAATCTCTCCCAAGTCCTGCCGGTGAGACACATTCAAAGTCCCACTGGTGGTGAAGATTCAAAAAAAATAATAAAAAAAAGGTATGTCCACAAGCAAAATGGGCACGGATGAAAACCCGAAAGGGCTCCGTATGTAAAAACAGCAGGGCTGTCGGCGAGTTTGTGAAAACCCGAAAGGGCGAAAACTCGTGAAAAAAGATGAAATGCACTCGCAAAGTCCTCTCGACTTTGTGAGGAGAAAATTCCCGCGTGAGATCCTTACGACTCACAAAGGAGCAATACACTTAGGAGTCCCCACTACTCTTAAGGAGAAAATACACCTACGGGATCCTTACAACCCGTAGGGAGAAAATGCTTTGTGAGACCCTTACGGCTCACAAAATGGAAAAGTCTTCGGTGATAGGGACCTAAAACCTGTTTCCTAAGCCATCGCTTCCTGATAAGCAAGCGCAAATGATGATTCGCTCCTGGTACTATATTCAGTGTAGCGATACTGATGCCAAGCAAAAACCAATTCCCAAATCCTCCCGGGGCAAATGATGAGTTGATCCTGGCATTATTCCAGTGCAGCAATGCAGATGCTGACAAAAAAAACCAATTCCAAAATCCTCTCAAAGACAGATGATGATTCGCTCTGGTACCATATTCCAATGTAGCGATGCTGATGTCAACTCAAATCGAATAAATCAAACCAACCAATTACAACATCGACCTCTGCGTCAAACACAGACACTCCATGCCGGGGAAACGTCGACCAGCGACACTCCGCATCGGGGAAACGTCCAACAACGACACTCCGTAATAAGGAAATGTCAAGCAGACACTCCGTCTCAGGGACACGTCAACCAGCGACACTCCGCCTCGAGGAAACGTCCAACACAGACACTCCGCCTTGGGGAAACGTCCAACAACGACACTCTGTAACGGGGAAATGTCAAGAAGACACTCTGTCCCAGGGACACGTCAACCAGCGACACTCCGCCTCGGGGAAACGTCTAACACAGACACTCTATGCCGGGGACACGTCGACCAGCGACACTCTGCATCGGGGAAATGTCCAACAAAGACACTCCGCCTCGGGGAAACGTCCAACAACGACACTCCGTAATGGGGAAACGTCAAGAAGACACTCCGTCTCGGGGACACGTCAACCAGCGACACTTCGTCTCGGGGGAACGTCCAACACAGACACTCCGTGCCGGGACACGTCGACCAGTGACACTCTGCATCGGGGAAACGTCCAACACAGACACTCCGTGCCGGGGACACGTCGACCGGCGATACTCTGCATCGGGGAAACGTCCAACACATACACTCCGCCTCGGGGACACGTCCAACACAAACACTCCGTCTCGGGGACACGTCAACCAGCGACACTCCGTCTCGGGGAAACGTCCAACACAGACACTCCGTGCCGGGACACGTCAACCAACGACACTCTGCATCGGTGAAACGTCCTACACAGACACTACGCATCGGGGAAACGTCCAACAACGACACTCCGTAACGGGGAAACGTCAAGCAGACACTCCGCCTCGGGGAAACGGCGATCAGCGACACTCCGTGCCGAGGGTACGTCTACCAAATCACTCCGGGCCAGGGACATGTCTACCACGGACACTCTGTCTCGGAGACGCATTAAGCGTCGACCGTCCATGTCGTAAAAAGGGCATTACATCCCAAAAAGTAGGAACCAGAGCAAGTCGCCTCCACGCGATAGAAGATCCATCAATTTCATGCATAAGACCCACATATGTGGTGTGCATTTATTGATGGGAGGGCACTTTGTTGGGGTCGAAAATTGCACCACGGTTGACCAAGTCAAAGTCAAGGTCAACCCCAAGCCAAGTGGACCCAGGCCCGGATCAAGTGGGCCCATGCCCAGGTCGAGTCCGAACATGAAGCGGCCGGCCCTCCTCCATGCCCTAAATGAAATCATGTAATAAATAATTTTTTATGTAATTTTTTATGCATGAATGGGCATAAAACCAAATTTTTGTAAAGCCCATAGCTTATGTGCAAAAAGAAATGGCACATGAGCCATGGGATGGGCAAAATGCCAATTTTGTAAAGCCCAAGAGACTATATGTAAAGTGTATAGCCTATAAAGGCCAAGATAATGAAAATATCTCAACAAATTTTTCTCTCTAAAAAAAAAACCAAGATCTGAGATCTTTCTCCTTCTCAAGGTTCTAAAACCTTCTTCTTTCTTTGAATTAAATTAAGAGTTTTACTCTTTCTTATATAAAATTAAATAGTTTTTCACCACAAAATCCACAAAGGGGAACTTAGAACTTCCACCAGATCTCAGAAAGAAGAGATTTTTAAAATCTCACATCTCTTGATCTTCAAGATCCGGCCAAACGACAGGAATAAAAAGGAGACCTAAATCTATCAAAAGATAAAAGGAGTCATGTTTATTAGTCATCCATCAACTACTAAATCCTATGAACCCTACGAGCATTTTCCTTTATAGAATCAATATCCGTATTTAAAGTAGATCTTAAAACTATTCTCCCTCTTTTCAATCAACTCGTTTAAAGCAAGATAAAGGCTCCACGTTTCCCTGAGAACGACCCATACTCATCTCGGCTGGCTACAAGCGACACCGTTATTAATTGTGGATATTCTACAAACACTTTTTCACGATCAATCAATACACACACATGATATATGAAAACCAAGAGAGATGAGCACACGTGTGTGTGTGTGTGTGTGTGTGTGTGTGTGTGTGTGTGTGTGTGTGTGTGTATGTAGTATTTTCATATTGCGAATCATCAAAACAACGAATGTGAATAATATATCGATATCAAAGGATATAACAAAGGAAAAGCATGTCGATATAGATATATTACTCGATATACACAAGATATAGGATATGTAAGCTAAACATCAAGTGTATATAAGTTTGGTTTCGATAGATAAACAAGATAAAGTATATGACACCAAACAACTATTTATATTTTAGTTATTATCACAAAGAGAGAATGGATAATTAAACCACATGAAAATCCAAAAGCTAACAATGCTAACTCGTGAATATCATGAATCTCATGAATTTCTTGAATCCGTTGTTCCATAGGGCAAACAGAATACTTTCGAATCAAGTCGGACGCCCAGTACCTAAATTCCACGTTAACTTAGAACATCAGTATATGTTGTTCACATATTATATTATTTACTTGCATGCTTCATACTATTTTCATTATTATGTTTCTTCTGTTGTTTGCATATTATTGTTTCATTATTCATATGTGTTTAAATATGGGACCTATCGAGTTCAAGATCGCTGACGAGCATTTCTCCACCTTCTTTCTTGAAATGTTTGTCAGGAGACATAGGTAGTACCGAAGAAGCGACCTTTGAGTCGGAATCCGTCAGGGAGGATATACAAGACTTTGCTAGTCATGCAGATTTCTAGTTTCACTGCCGATTGTAAAGGCTTTTGTTTCAACTCTTTTATTTATTGTAATTTGGAACATGTCGAATTTCTAATAATTATTTGAATTTTTTTTGCAATAAGTATGGATTTGGAGTGCTTTCAATTTTTATTATTATTATTATCTATTTCCAGACGCTTAGCGTATTTATACCGATAAGATGTGTTTATCTGTATAAATACGTTGTAGGCCTTGTAGCATCTCTGCCCAATACTATGTAAAGCGGGACGTGAAACCCCACATAGGATGACCCCACTTTGATAAACATTTCCATGTCGTGGCCCCCATATAGGGCAGTGCCCATCCATATATGTCAAAATAGACATTAAAATACCCCAAAGTATAGAACTAAACTCTTAAATTAGAGTTTTCATAAAATTTTATGCTTTTTGCAATAATGATGTAATTTACATTCAAGTTGTACACAAATATAAATGAAATACAATGAAATTCTTTTATTTATCATATTTCTCTGCATGCAAGTATTATATATATTTAAATATGATCTCTGTGGTGTGATTTGAGTAACCTAATAAGGTATCTCATCTAAATAATTCTTTAGACATTAGGGTGTAATTAACCATAGGTGCTTGCGCCTATGGGAAGTCTTGAACCCCAAGACTTTCTGGCCAGCTTCTAAATACAAATACTTTTTTTGTTTAGACATTACTTATTATGAACGTTCACTTCATCAGAAGTACTTAAAGAGGGTAAACACTGATGATGATAGTGGAGATGGTTATGGTAGCGATTTTGGTTGGGGTTTCATAAGGCGACGTCGGTGGCGATGGAGAATGAGAATATCTTAGAAGGGGTGAATAAGATAATTATAATATCCTATGGAAAATTTAAAAACTTAATTACTATATTTTAAATGATTACCGAGTTTCTGTGGAAATTATTTAAAACAAGTTTTAAACAAGAAAGTTAATGCGGCAATTAACACAAGCGTAGAAAAATAAAAGAGTAAATGCTATTGCAAACACAATGATTTGTTGAGTAGGGTCACCACGCTCTTGTGGCTAGTCTCCGCCTAAGACACATTCTCAGGATTTTTGCACTATTGTTGTGAAGAACACGAATCTCTCTTCATAGGGATGTGAAGAACAAAATTCCCCCTTCACAAAGATCACACTATTGAACCTGTGATTCTCTAGGAAACAAGTCTTCTTCCTCTTTAGCCCGTGATTCTCTGGGAAAGCAGTACTTTCCTCTCTAATCTACATCTCTCTAGAAAGATCTCCTTTTCGACTTCGAATCCATACAATTCAAGCAATGAGAGTTACCTCTCTCGTAGGTTGAGAAGCACCCCTTCTCGTGGGTTGAGAGAAACCTTCTCTCATAGGTTGAGAGACATCCTTTATTGTGGATTTACAACCGTTTTACAAACGACAATTTACTCTCTCAATCCTATGATCTCAATAGATTATAACCATTGTGGCACAAGGATTGATTTGAGAGATTTTATCAGGTTTTGGCTCTGAGGAAATGAAAAGGATTTGGAAAAGTTAAGCACGGGAAGAACAAGAAGATTTCTCAATAGATTTGCAATGAATTAGTTGAATGGAAAGTGTGAGATCTCATGGGTTTATATAGGAATTGAATGTGAAGTTATACAACTGCCTATAACTACCAAAAAATGTCATAGAACAGTTAATGACTATTGGAGGCAGTTAGGATTGAATGCGGCATAGAAATCCATTCGATTTGAAATTCAAATTCTCTTTATTTGTCAAAAACTACCTGTGCAGATGTCAGTAGGTGACGTCTGCCCCAGAAGATATATTCTTCTATTGACATCAGCATGGAGATGCCAATTGAACGAAATTGTTCAGGTGATGTCTGTGGAGACGTCAGCGAACAATATCCAGTATATATGTTTTATGAAAATTATGAAGGAGACGTCAGTGGAGACGTCAGGAGTTCAAAAAGTTAAAGATACAGACGTCAGGGACCGACGTCTGTGTTCTGACATGAAGTGCATATCTAGTTTTTGAACTTACCAGTTTGAATTCCAACGGATAGTTTAGACGTCTCTATAAGAGAAGAAGACGTCTTGAGCATTAGAAATAGGTTGGAATGCGGTTTCTAACCTTATGAGATCATTACTAAACATACATATAACGCTTACAACTTCTATCTTATTTTTGGTTCTTTGATTAGCTTCATTTCCTTGAATAGTTACTCTGAGACGTCATTGATTCTTGATTTGGCGTGCATCATGTTACCGCTTGCTTCAAGTTGTCATGACATATCACCGTTTTGAGTGCGTATCACATTGTAGGCAATCTAGGTTGATGTTGGATATATCTTGCATGTTATACTCAAGACATAAACTTTGAAACTCTATCAATAACTTATGAATTTGTTTAAATAAAGTTTTGAACTAATTAATCGAAACTGGGGATCGTGTGATTTGGATGTCAACAATATTCCCCTTTTTGATATTTAGCAAAGCTTATTTAAAAAATTCAATATATATATATATATATTCGATTTAGGTACTCCCCTTAAATTTATGCTCAGTTGAAAAAATATTTGAACTCGTATCAATGTCCCACACTACTGATACTATTTTTCAAGAAATATTAGATGAAGGCAAGTGGTCTAATTCGAATTTGATGGCCCGTTAAGCATAATTAAAATTAAAGATATTCATGAATATTTTCTCCCCCTTTTAGAAAAATATCAAAAAGTTTTAAAAAGAGCGCAAGGGGTATGAAGACACACATGATTATAAAAATTGTAATGTTCATGGAAAAACAAAATACAAAATGAGTGATGTTATATTTGATGAGCAAAGTTCATATTAATCTAAAGAATAAGTGCAAACTTGAGCAAATGATTTAGAAATAAAAACTTAACACAATGAATCTAAGAATAAGTAGTTAGTAAATTTACAAAGTATGTTGAGAGTGACTCGAGCAAGATGAATATCCATTTTAGCGTACGATTCTTAATTATAAATTAAAATATGAACTGGATGGAATACGGACACAAAAGCAATGATCTGCATATATTCATAAAAAAACCCATAGAGTTCATACATTGCATACCAAGATAACATCAAACAAAACAAACAGAAATGAAACTAAACATCCACAAAACACATCCAAAAAAAAACTAACTAAGACCTACAAATTAGGATCCTAAACGAGCCTTGGCGTCATTGTTGACGAACAAGTTAGCATTGGGTGATTGATTCGAGGGATTGGATTTCCTTTTCCTTGTGATAACGTCTTTCTTTGTGGACTTAGGTGCCATTGATGATGGGTTTGAGTGAAATTGGGTTAAAATTAGGGGGTTTTATAATTGGAAAGAGTTAGAAATGGGTAGTGTAATAAACGTCTAAGGTTAGAATTGATGGATGGGAATAATTAATCTTTTATGCAGAATGAACGGTTAGGATTAAATCGTGGAAATTGAAGGGTCAAAAAGTCTGATTGACTTCAGAAGTTGGCCCGTGCAGACGTCTGGTGCTCGGTTCCGGACGTTTGTCAATGGACTATACATAAGCATGATTTGAACTGCAGACGTCTATAGAACTGATATGATTTACCAGACGTCTGTCAAGACGTCTGTAAGTCAATCTGATGTTGGGTTATGATAGATTAAGATTTGAAATTTAATAGATTGAAACTTAAAAAAACATATATAGATTTTATTGATAGAAAACACATATTAAAACATATAAAACAATACAGGAAAAACAAATACAAACATGCTGTCATGCCCCACTTCCCAGAAGACGGATATGGTGATGTGGCAGGCCGCAACGTATTTACAAAGAAATAAATACGTTAAGCGTAATTAAGCAATATATAAAATGTACAAGAATGAAAAGTGATATAAAATAACAGTAAATTTATTTACATTCATCTATATATACATCTGTTTGAAAAGAAAAGATACAATGATAATAAGCAGTGCCTAAATAATGGCATACAGGAAAAATAAGTAAAAGAAACTAAAGGTCAGGCTGTGCCGTGAGCTGGTCCAATTCCTCCTGACTAAGCTCAATCTTCTGAGAGTCCAGTCCTCCTGACGAACATTCCAAAGAAAGAAAATAGAAAGGAGTGTCTTCAGCGAACTAGCGCTCGGTAAGTCCCAAAAAATGAAAGAGAATATAACAAGTGTGAAATGAACCGGTGAGATGTACAGGTATATGATTGTTTATTATAATGTGGTTGTTTATATCTTAATAGAGAAGGTATTTATGTATACTAGAGGAGTCCATCTTACCCCATAGACTATGGTAATATGTAGTACAAGCCCCCGTCATAACCCACTGGACAACGGCATGAGAATTCATGCAGGTGTTTTTTAAGTGACCTCTCGTGCCATGATATACGTTCCAAACCAATCTACCCCTTTATCACCACGTAATGTATTGTATAAATTATAATTACAAGTCTTGCCGAAACCATGGATACAAATGTTCAAGTAGTCATGTTCAGGATGTAGTCAAGTTACAACCATGGCTCGGTTAAGTCAAGTCAAGTATACATGTTTAATATTGATATTTGATTTCAAGTATTCAAGTTCATGATCAAGTATTCCGGTTTGATATTGAATTCAGATTTGAATTAGATTCAGGTTTGAGTTAGACTCAGACTGAGTCAGACACTTGTAAACGGATTTAGATCTTGAATTAGATTTGAGAGTCATCGGTAACTGCTGCACATGGACGGCAGGATTTGTATCATTTTCCAAGACAATTACCATTGATAAATCCATTAATTTTTCTATCTTAAATAGATAAGCACTCACTTTCTCTGGCTTTCTAGGGCTCAAGAGAATTGATCCCGCTTAAACCTATATTTACTAAAGTCCTTAAATATTGTTTTATATATCTCGAGGGAGTTTTATAAAAAAATATTTTATATAATTTAAAAGTAAACCTCAAGGATGATTAGTATTATTTGAGGTTGTCATGAGCATGGATTTTAAGTATTTGGGGTATTTTAGTGATAAGTACTTAGCTTGGAATGTTCATGGTATTTTACTGTAAAACTTGTCTGTTTGGTATCTTGATAGTATTTTATTGTCATTTATTAATCTTTTCATTTTTGGAAAATATAGATTTATTCTATTTTGAAAATATTGATTTATAATTTTCATTTTAAAAATAATTTTTATTTTATTTAGAAAATTCATATTTCTTAAAAACCATATGTAAATCCTTTTGCTCCGTGAGGAGGTCTGCGTTTTGCTCTACTAGCCCAAAGATGTGCGATAATCCGCACCATCCATTAGCGGGTCCCTTAAAGAGGGTTGTAGATGCGTATTCGCAAAGAATAGAAAATACCATTTAAAAGAAATCCGGTTTTTAAAGTTATGTGGTATTTTAGTGTAATATTATACTTCGCAACGAAAATACATCCAATGAGAATCGTGCTATGAAACCAAGTGTGCGTGTTGGGTAGATCGTTACCCCGTGAAGTTTTCATAAATTATTGTTTTTAAAAAAACTAAAAGAGGTGTTTAATAAATTCATGCTATTTTAATGAAAAAGTGTTACTATTGTTATTTCACTTGAGAATTTTGATGAAAACTGAATCTAAATATTAGGGTTTAAGATTACAAGTGATGTAGTAAAGTTGGATTGATTAAATTGTAATGAAAAAGGGAGTTATATGTTTTAGAAAAGAAGACGTCGATATAACTCCACTTTTACCGATAAAATTTTGAAAATGAATTACAATAGAAGGGAAGGGATTTAGAAGGGGCTTACGGTTTAGAGAGTTTAAAGAAGGGTTGAAGAAAAGTGGTTGAGCTTCGTCGCATCGTGGGAGCACCAGAATTGACTTCGATCTTCGCAGGAAATTGCTTGCTTGCTAACTCCTCTTTACTCCACTTGTACTTAGAAACTTTTTGAGAGAATTTTGCTATAATTTTTAGAATGATGCTGAGCCAAGGTAGCGGATGGTATTTATAGTGGAGAATTAGGATTTTGGAATTAAAATGGTGGATTAAAAAGCATTAAAATATGGTTTAATTGTGAAATGAAAGGTCTCTGTTTGATTGCAGGGAAATCAAACAGTGCAGTAGAGTTGGGGGTAGGTGAAAGGACTAGTGTGCAAATCCCGGGGCTCTTTGGCCAAATCCAAACCGTCGGCGCCGGTTTTTTGCTCAATTCCGCTGGTCGATTGGAGGCATCTGGCTTTGAGATTAGTGCCACCAGATAAAATCAGGGTATACTATATTTTCCACATGTTTGATTTTTCTGACTTTTCATTTTCCTGTGCATTGTACGTGAAATATTTTGGTCTTCCAAAAAGTTAAAAATCAAAATCAAAAAAATATTGTGTTTGAGGGGGATCGAACACACAGGTTACATCACAGCAGTGCAAGGCTTTACCAGTGAGCTATAAGTTGTTTCTTAATGTTATTTAACAAAAGTGACTTATAACTCAAACTCAGGCTGTAAACTCATTTTTGTACGTTAAAAATGGAAAATTCAGTTTAGTAAATTCAGAGTCGTTACACATGCAACCATAAAACATAAAACTAAACACACTATCCTAATGTTTCTTCTTGAACTTCTCAACGACATTAGTGGTCATTTTCTTGATGATCATGTCATCTTCGGGGTCAAAGAAGATGCATGCGTCGTCTGAGAATTTCTGGTGAAAGTGTAACACGAATCCACCAGTAGTCGGAAGATTTGGTGGATTCGGGATAGATGGTGGTGGATAAGGCGAGAGAGGAACCAATTCTTCACTCGGACCTTCTTCCGATTTTGGACTCGGAAGTTCGTTTTTGGGTTTCTTGGAATTTTTGCCTTTTTCCACATCATTCTTCCTCTTATACATGTTGGTAGTCTCCATTTTTCTCAGAATATGGGAATGACCAATTGAATAGATTTGGGTTCCATTTATAGAGAAAAGAGAGGGAAGTTTGAAAATAACCACCAAGTTTTTGAAAACTAACAACGAGTTTTCAAAAATTCCCTCTAAATTTTGAATTTCAAACCAATCTGATTTGAATCCTATAAAATGAGTAAGTGTCAATTGGTGAAATTAAGTGGATTAAATAATTTGACTTTAACACGAACAATTAAAATTTAAACATCATAATTAACCATCAGACAATACAGACGTCATCACATGCATCAGTAGGTAATGACGTCTCTAACAGACGTAAGTGACTTAAAATATCAAGTTATATGAGTATTTTAAGAGCTTAAGATATTGTATTTAGGGTTTCTAAGATGTGATAATTCCATCATTTTTAATTCTCCTCTAAAATATGCAAATCTAGTTTTATCTAATGGCTTGGTAAGTATATCGACTAATTGACTTTCAGTTGCTACATATTCCAATACGATGTCTCCTTTATGAATGTGGTCACAAAGAAAATGATGTCGTATATCGATGTGCTTAGTCCTAGAATGTTGATTGGCTTTTTTGGTCAAGTGAACTGTGCTTGTGTTATCACAAAATATATGAATTCGTGAAATACTTTCTTGATAATTTTTAAGTGTGTATTTCATCCATAAACTTTATGCACAATATGCACCGACAGCGATATATTCTGTCTCGGCTATCGAGAGAGCAACAAAATTTTGCTTTTTTGAAATCTAAGAGACAAGACAATTTTCTAGAAAGTGACAAGCGCCACTTGTGCTCTTTCGATTTTTAAGACTTCCAGCATAATCTGCATTAGAATAACTTGTCAAATGAAACAAGTTGTTCTTCGGATACAATAAGACAAAATTTATGTTTCCTTTTAGATATTTAAGGATTCTTTTGACTGTAGTCAAAAGTGACTCCTTGGGATTAGCTTGAAATCTCAAACACAAACACACACTGAATATGATATCGCGTCTCGTAGCAACTAAATATAGTAGACTACCGATCATACTACGATAAAACTTAGTGTCAACATCTTGACCTTCTTTATCATCGGTAGTTTAGCGTTGGTAGCCATTGGTGTTTCACATGTCTTTTGCATTTTCTAAGCCAAATTTCTTATTGGGTTCTCTTGTGTATTTGGCTTGATTAATGAAGATGTAGTCGTCTCGTTGTTTAATTTGAAATTTGAGGAAGAAATTGAGTTCTCCCATCATGCTCATTTCAAATTCATCTTTCATGGACTTGGCAAAATCTTTATAAAGACTTTCATTTGTTGATTTAGAAATAATGTCGTCAATATATATCTAGACTATTATGATATCTCTGTTAAGGGTTTTAGTAAATAAAGTTTTAACTACTATATCCTTCGTAAATCCTATATTTTCTAAAAATGAACGTAGAATTTCATACCAAGCACGTGGAGCTTGCTTGACACCGTAAAATGCCTTTACTAATTTATAGACATGATCAGAAAATGCATGATTCTCAAGGCTGGTAGGTTGAGATATATACACTTTTTCGTCTATTTGACCGTTTAAGAACGCACTTTTAACGTCCATCTGAAAAACTCTGAAGTTTTTATAGCAAGCATATTCTACTAGGATACATATGGCTTCTAGTCTAACGACTGGGGCTGATCAGTCAAATTTATTGCATATTTGTATGGACATTTTTCCTATTATTTTTAGTTACTAAAATGCGTTAATTGTAAATAAAGAACATATGTGGGTTTATTTTTAAAAAAATTATTATCATATGTTTCTTCATTTATAATTAATATAATTAGGGAAATATATGCGTATCTTATTTAATAAAATATCCATACGATTATTTATTATTAAAATATTCATATCATATCAAATTTTCTTAACCAATATTCTTAAAATATCATATCAATTAATTGGTTAGAATAATATCTCAAATAAAAACAAGTGTTACAAAAAATATAATTTGAGATATTATGCAGGTATTATAAAAAGATCAGCTCAGATCTGAAATACAAGTAGAAGATACACTGCAAATTGATCAACCAAACCAAATCTGCCGAATATTAGGAGCATATTGAAGAATCTTGCAACGGCAGAGGCTAAGAGATATATTTTCATAATCTTTCTATCAGAAGGATCTCCAAATATCGAGAAGAAAATGCAAGAGAAATCCAGAGACCTAAATCCACCATACGACGGTGGATCCGTGGTCAACAAGGGTAATACACGGCGGAAGTGTGGTCTATTGGTGGCCATAGGTTTGACACTTCAGGGTCTTGATCGTAATTTGACACAATTCAATATGACGTCTAGGGTTTCACTTTCTAGAGTCTATAAAAGGACCGAGAATATCTATCATCAAAAAAAAAGGAATCGAACTATCTATCCATCAAAGAATCGATTAAGATCTAGCGAGCAAACTAGGGTTTTGTAAATTTCTTATTCAGCGAGTAATTTTTGTAATGCAAAATTAATCAATAAAGGTAGTTATTTCTTTTAATTTTGTCACATTTACTTTCTGCATCGCATTTACTTTCCGCATTTACTTTCTGCATTTATTTTCCGCAATTATTTTCTGCATTTACTTTTTGCAATTTTAATTTTAATTATGGGTTTCTTATTCTTCCACCTTTCTTCTACTACGCTAATATCTATGAGCGAGTAAATTCTTGCTTGCTAGGTCAGAATAATGGATGAAAAATATCTCTGAAATTCTTAAAGTTTTAATTTTTATAAATTTTAGCAAAATGGATATTAACCCTCTTATCGGGTGCGCTATCAATTAATGATAGTCACGACCACGATTTGAGATTCGTTAATAATCATTTTATTAAGGGCTTGAGACGAATATAGATCAATAAAAGGACAAGGTTCAGTAGAGAGAAACCCTAATTCCCTACAAAAACCCTAATCCACATTCATCGCTGTCTCTCTAGTATTAAATAATTAAAAAATAAAAAGAATTATTTTTTTTAACTTCATCCAGTAACTACTAAATTCTATAAACCCTATAAGGCTTTCTATTATAAACTTTTAAAACCTTCCTAGTATAAAACGACAATAATCCCATCTTTTTTCCATCAATTCGTCTAAAACAAGAAAAGAAGCTCACCGTTTCCCTGTGGACGACCCGTACTCATCGCGGCTAGCTATTTGCCACAACGTCTTGATTGCGGTTACTTATAACATACAAAGACACACCTCTTCGCATCAATCAAATTGCGCCGTTACCGAGGAATGGTCGTAATTATTTTTCTTGTTATTCGGGTTGATTTCTAATACAAACTGGAGAACATAAAAATACTAATATAAATAAAAAACCGCATTTTTTTTATTTTTAACAATTTTTGTGCGAATTTTGCGAGAAATCTGGAGCACCTGGAGCAAACCAACGGAGATTTAGAGATTGTCAAATATAAGCAGAGGAGTATTGGAGTGCTCCGAAAAATTTTGAAGGGGAGATTCCATTAAACGGCGGCGGAACCGCGGCCCAAACAAGCTATTGGCGGCAGAAGCGCGGCCATAGTAGGGAGTTAGTCCCCCAAATTTTTTTTGTATTATCCTATCGTCTTCCTCTCTCCTCTAAAGCTCCAATAAATTATTTTTACCAGCAGAATTCTTTGCAAATAGCGCTGCTAAAAATCTTTTTGCGTGTTTTAGATATTGGTTTTTTTTGCATATTTAAAACGGAAATTAAAGGGCAAGAAACCCAAATTCAGATTAGGTAGAGATTTCATCACCCTTCCTAGGCCCCACAAATCATAAAAAAGTATACGCATCATCCTACATTAATAAAAAAATATCCAGATCAAGCTTCTAAGGACAGTCACGCTCAATTTGGACAAAAGAGAGTCGTGGGTAATTTATTATTTATCCGCATTTCTCTTGTGGTGTCTAAAGCAAGTGTGACTAAGGAAAGTGGTTTACTTAATTAGGCCCGCTATTTCGGTGATACGTATAGCGGATACCTCCTACTTACCTGGCACTTTCTTGGCTGTAAGGCTGATAAGGAGGTGATAGAGGATTGATCCTACATCTTTTCCTATGGAAGTCTAGGAGCGGTCTAGTGATTTGACATAGGTGACTTTAGTTCTAGGTATTGTTTGTGCACGTTTGTGATTAATTAAGTCGAGTCCCACTTTCAAAGCAAAAAAATTTAAAAAATTTAAAATAATAATAATAATAGTATTATCACCCTCTTTTCCATTCATTCTCTTATTATGGGTAACCCAAACCGGCGAACTCTTGGCGAGCTTTACTATACACAACCAGATATTTCTTTGTATCATTATTGCTTTGGTACAAATTCCGACCCTACCATTTCTTTAATGGATATGATAGAACACTTTAGAAATAACAGTTGGAGACCTCACTCAAAATCCTATCAACCACATCATAATTCAAAACCTTCTTATGTTGATAATCTTTTTAAGGCTAGTAAGGAAACTTCTAAATTTATGTCCATCGCTGAGCACATTGCAAAGGCCCATAACCAGAGTTTCATACCTTTCACTGCTTCGAAACCGTTAGGAAAATCATTACAATCATTTCCATATGAAAATGTTGATACTCCTTTTGAGGCGAATATGGCAACTTTTACACCCATGACCATTGCTGAGCAAATTACAAAAGCCAGTCGCCAACCAATCTCAATCTTCTTCATATCACAATGTTGATTCTAATTCTATTTAAGAAAATTGGATACACCATTCTAACTCTTATCAACATTACCAAACTTTCACACTCTCTCATGTTGATACTTATCTTAAGGCAAATGTGGCAGTTCGTAAACCCATTTCTATTGCGGAATACATTGAACTCGCCCGTAGCCGACAATTAAACATATTCCAACCATACTCAAATTTTGAACCTTATTTAGACAGTGCTCTAGAACATCAATTAAGAAGTTCCACGGTTCAATGAGAACCCTTCATTGAAACTTTTTTACAAACCATGTCTAATCTTGAAGTAGAGTTAGAATTGAGTAGTGAGAAAGAACCAAGGATCCATCAAAGTCAAGCCAGAACCAATTCTTTTGATCTCGAAACCTTCCATCCTGAACCCCAACTGAATGTATTTAATGATCAACCGCTTAAGAATCTAATTGATGAGGTGCCAGAGAATAACATATTTGAATTTTCCAATTGTGAGTGTGAAAGAGAGCCTTACACCATTCCAAATCAAACCGATCCTTATTTGACTAAACTTGATACCTCAAACCATCTAATTCCATCAAGTGAACCAAGTGATCCATCGATTGAGGATAATATAATTGATGAATTTTTAAATAACAATTCATTTGATTTGACTGATGGTGCTAATAAGATCGGTGATGAGAATATCTTTGAAGATGAACTTACTATGTTGGATGAATTGGATTCACTGATCCATATTGTCCCTTCCATTGAATTTGAACATCTTCTTGTACAATTAACCAATACTTATTCTTACCACCGACCTATCCGATATGTAAAACGATATTCAGCTTTCATCCCCCACATTTGGATCAACAATGCTCGACACACAAATTCGTTTATCCATTTCATTACACACCTTCTTTGGTTCTTCTCATCTTCTTTCACATCCACCGAGCTTTAATGAATCACACTCCGATATTTCGAGTTCTATGATTCTTGAAAGACCACTCGAATTAGACTATTTTGAAAATAAGGTAAATAACATTTTCGAGTCTCCTACCTCCATAATTTCTAACGGATCGAGTGTTTTGAATCATGCTGCGCAACACATTGACCTTGAAACATTCAACCTTCCTAGTAAATATGCTTATTCCACTTATTATTTCTTTCCGATGAAATTATCATTTGGAACATCGATGAAAGTTTCGAAAGTATTTTCGTCGAAGAACTCGCGTTCCTCGAAAACTTGGATATTGTGAAGTATCAACCTCTACCGAAAATTTATGCGCCTCCCTTTGAGGCCGAAGAAGTTGAACCATCACCCTTTCTTCTTATCACATACGAGAATGCGACTATTCCACCTATTCCTTATCTTTTAAATTCTCGTTTTCGTTCACCATCATTTTTTCGTCTTTACCAACCGAGATGTAAATCCTTTCGATTACACCTCTTCTCTTCCCCCACTTCATCTTTTCTTGATACTCACATTTCTGTTTTTTCTACTTGAGACATGATACAACCTTCATTCTTATATAGTCTCGAGTATTCTTCCCGTACATCCATTTCGCATTCTTCTACCAACCATGGTATTACCTTGATAAAATATTTGAATGGTTGGTTTTAACTTTTGGTATTTGTAAAGTTTTGTGTAGACCGATAATATTTCTCCCCCACCCCTTCTTATGTTTAATTTCAATGCTTAGTTATGTAAACACTGTTTTACTCAAGTTTAGAGAGGGGAAGAAGCAAAGTTTTTTAAAATGGCTCTTAAAAGAAAGGAAATTTTTGTACGATTGTGAGCCAAAAACAAGTTTGGGAGAGCATTTCACTGTCATTCACTCTTGACTCCTTCTTTATACTATCTTATTGCACCGTGTTAGTTATATGTATGCCTTAGAGGCCATTACTGTACATGAGATGTATATTGTAGTGGATGCTTGGACATATATATGGAGGACTTTCTTGCTCGACGTGATAGTATGCTATCTGGTTACTCTTTATCTTAACATGTACACTGATTGTCTCGCTGTTACATGTTGGTAAAGCCCTTAGGATGTGTACTTGACTACCTGGATTATGATGTGGATCATACTAGTAGGACAATGGTAGTCTGTGAGTATATCCTTTAATGACCCTAGTCGTGGGTGTATCGAGACGGGGCATCGATATACCAGAGTACACTAGCGTGTAGCTTCTCGACCCATGTAGATGAGCGATGGATGATCCCATATCCATTGGTGTTTGACATCAGAGATGATATACGGGTGCTCAGTGGAGACTAGGTACACTGGACGGACTCGCCGAGAACTCTCAGATGGTATTATACCCCACGTCAAAGGCAGTTCTCTGGTGACACTGGTACAGGTTAGTCTGTCGACCCGAGATCGTCATAGAGTCTTATGTGATTCCCACTGTTCTTTGATTTCCACCTTACCACGTTCAAGAGAGCGTGCAAAATGGTGGTTTTTGGGTACAGTTCCGAGTCACATGGAGGCAATAAGCAATAGGAAGGGATTCGTCTCTCCCGGTATTGGGGGTTGATGTTGCTCTGTGCTCGATTGGATATAACATGAAGTCCCTGGCCAGGGCTGATTCTGAGATTTACTGGTAAGTGTTATCAGTAGTTTCTCGACCTGTTATGAGCCTCACATCGGCATGACTTATCGAGTTACTGGGGTCTGACGTTTACTACCCCTAGACGAGATATGCGACATATCAGACGAAGAGACCGGACTGTACGGTAAGTGTTACTTATTGGATTCGCAGGAGTATGAGAAGGCTTGCTTGTTGATCTTCTGATCGCTCAATACCCGGGTGGCCATTACGTTTAGCAGACCGCTTGCGGCTTGTGGGTGTTTGATATGATCATCACCTACTGCCGGCGTATTGACGAGTCTTTAGATTCTTACACAGAGGTTTCCTGGTTCAAGCGAAACGGGATAGGAGCACATATATGATATGTGCGGGACCGAGATTGATATATGATATGTGCGGGACCGAGATTGATGGGCATATGTGATACCACATTCTATTCTCGCAATTTGTGACATCGGTCGATTATATAAAATATAGCTGGATTATCGGATCAAGTGTTGATTCGATAAGTTGTTGCATTTGATATTAGTCGGTTTTATGTGATATAGTCGGATTATTAAATCAAGTGTTGATTTAATAATTTAATGTATAATTGTATATTAGATATACTAGATTATATTAACTAATATTAGCTCACTTATGATTTATTTTCTCACTTGTGTGCATTAGTGTATATGTGATATATATTAATGTACAACTTTTGTGACATGCTAGATGCCACATGTGACATGGGTGTATGAGACTTGCACCATACTTAATAATGTGATGGGTTTATATTTATCTCAGTTAATCAAAATTAGTGGGATTAAGTCACATGGTTGAAGCTTGTAGAAACTTGTGGAACCATTGACCAAGTCCACTAAGTTTGTTTTACTTGTAGATATTTATTAACCTAACCATTATTAACTAGGCATAGTTTATTCTCTACATGGGTTAGTGTATAACACTAACTCACCCATGGTTGCTATTCTCAACTCATGAGTTTATTTTCTCATCTCTTCACTTGAGCTTTTTCTTCCTCATTAGAAAAGCTCACTGGCTTTTCTCAAGATGAGAAAATATTGTGAGAAACATAAATCTAAAGAGAGACCACTTCCTACTTCATCATCCTCTACTACTTTCCATTTAGTTTAGGGTGTTTGCTTCACTAATTTCCCAATTAGTGAAGAGATAGCATGAGCTTGAGTCTTCTCGACGTAGATCATCTTCGGCCTCGAAGATTTTGAGCAAGTTTGTTCATTTCTCCGGGAGAACCCTTTCTAGAGTTCGGGAGATCACAACTCGCAGCGAAGGGACTACTACACGGAGCTTTTGAAGTGAAGGACCGGTCTACAAAGGTTGTATTCCTCATTCACTTAGTGTAATGGTAGATTACATGTTCATTTCGTCTATTTACTCTAGCTAGATCCTAGGTTAAGGTTCATTAGCACTTTAGATTTTTTGAAATTGGCATGCTTGATGTCTTGAAAACCCAGTATGGTGCTAAGGAATCCCAACAGTGGTATCAAAGCCGGGCCAGAGTATTAGACGGTGTTTTTTAGATTATGAAACCGAAATGAACTCCGAAATTTGTTATACCAAATACGGTTTCTGTCGATTTTTAAATGACCTCGAATTTTTTTTAAAACAAGTGCAAAATGATATATGAGAGATTACAAGAACATGGCAAAAATTTGAGACCCAGTGCTCGGATTTTGGCCGAGATCATGGGGGTTGTGGTCGGCCCAAAGTAGGCAGTTTGTGTTCAAATTTTTTTCATGTTCTCATCTCTGTGTTTTGGTGTTTCAGGTGTTGTTTGTTTTTGCTAATTTTTTATGTGATGTAATCTTATACTATAAGCAATTCGGAGTGTTTCGTATTCGTATTTTAACATTGTATTTGGGTTTTCACAAGTTATCTAGGTGAAGTTAAAAAGTTCGACCGAATGTCAAAAACCCATTATTCCAAGTTTTAACATATTCGGAAAAACATGCAAGTAATTCTGTGGGCCCTCTAGAAGAATGAAACCCTAACTTGACATAATGACCATGGAACCGCTTTGAACCTTAGGGTTTGTGGCAGTTCTATGGTGCCATTAATGAGGCTTGTGGTTGCCCTTCTACGGTTGGTCCATAGGTACTGTGGCATGTTCCGGATATTATTAAAACTGTGCTCAAGTGTTGAGCTGTCGGGAAATTATAGGACTTTGATGAATCGATCGAAAAGTTTAACGCCGTACGGATATCATGTGATGGGATATAATAATTGGAATCTATTCAGTTGCATGCAAGTTTAACATTTCGGCCTCGGACGGAATCGGGAATCTTGTTGAATTACCCGACTTCCTTTGAAAAGTGTTTTCATGATTGAGACCTAAATGTAAAATTTGCATTGTTAGGCATGAAATCTAGAATATGTGATATTCCGGGTTTATGATGTCTAAGGGCCATGCGGATTCCAATTGTTGCAGTTTTTCACTTTCTTTTCTGCGACCGTAAGTGTAATATGTGGTGAATCGCCGGTTTCGTTGCTATATGTCAACGACAATTGAGATACGCATATTTACTTACGTTGATGAGATATGATGTTATGTGTTGCTGGGATATGTTTTATTTGATCGTCGTGTTTGATTAGCCGGCGTTTTTTTTATGTGAGATGGGAGTTTTTCATTTTCATTCATGTAAAAAACTTGTATATAATATTCTTTTATTGGGGCACTTCCGGGTTGAGGAAGATGTCACCGTTGATGTATATTATTTACTTTTCCGTATTAGCATAGACCCAAGGAGGAAGCACAAGTAACCGAGTTCTAGAGTCTAGCGGGAGACCATCTCGAGGCATCGAGACCGGGTCTCCTAACACTAGAATTGGTAGGGTTGCTTGCTGCTCTCTGTAACGTTTCTGAAATCGTTTAGGCGAATTTTCCGTTAATCGGTAAATAGGTTGGGGTTTTCCGTAAAAACATAGATGTGATCATTTCTTCAATATAGACTTAAATGCACCTAGTTTAACTAGGAAATTGCTAGTTTGCGGTATTTAGTGGTCACTTGAAAATTTTGGTTCACTTAAATATTTTTCCTTAATTAAAATATTATTATAAGATTTTAATTATGCACTTAATTAGCGGTAATTACAATTTTGATTGGGTTAATTATATTAAAGTGAATATATGCTAACTTAATCATAAAATTAAGCATTAAACCATCCGTGCAAAATATTCTAGAAAATATCTAGATATTTTGGTGGATTAAAGGGAATTTTGAATAAAAGATAATGAGGTGGCATAAAGTAATGGTTGTTAGTTAAGCTTAATGTGTTTTTAACTTAGATATTTTCATACCCATCCAAAAGAAGCCCATTTCCTTCCTCATTTGGCCGACCCCTCCTCTTGCTGCCCTTTTCTTTTTCTCACCCATTTCCACTCTTTAAAGCTTCAATAATTCATCAAAAATCATCAAATAATCCCACAAACTCAAATACAAATCCATACCCATTATTCTTTAGCCTAATCTAGCTTGGATCAAGATGAAAGTTAACATTTTTGAGGCTATTTTAGATGTGTATTTGCAAGTTTGAGAATCAAGTTTGTGAGGTATAAATTCTAACCCTAAGCTTTACTTGTTGTTTAAATACTTTAATTTAGCTTATGGGGTGTTTAACTATGGTGTTAATTAGCAAGTTTTGAAATTCTAGAAAGGGTTTTGAAGATCAAATTAAGGTTTTGATTATTTTGTAATGGTTAAATGGGTAGTTTAGACTTGGAAAAATTTAACCTAGTTATGAGATTGTTAAATGATATTTTTCCTAATTATCTAATTATGCTAATTGCAAACTAACTTTTACTAAATCTTATATGGGTGAGATTAAAATTGTAGAAAATGTTTGGGTGGCTTAATCAAGCTACTATGTGATGATTTTGATCACTAGAATTGTTTAAATTTCTAGATTTGAGCTAAAATGTTAAAAGATGCTTACTAGGTTTTTGGTAAAATTAGGCGTGGGTTTTTAATGGATGTGGTGAAGATATATATATATATATATATATATTATTTTCTATGATATATATTGTGTTGTGAATGAGCGATTGGTACGATTGGCGGTTTTCATGAATAGCGACCCTAGTTAGGGTTTTGGTTATATTTTCCGGTATTGGGATTTCTTGGTTTTGAGATTAGATATTGTATTTGGTCGTTGGACGTTTGTATATCAACGACGAGGCTTGTTTGGTTGGTTTTGCATGCGTAGGCTATAGGTTCTAACCTATGAGCGCACCGCGTGCCGTATTGGATTTCGGAACTTGATTTTGATGGTATTGCGATACGTGTTGATATTGTAGGTACCTTCGCGTGGATTCCGAGACGACGAAACATATCGACTACGGCTAAGCGAGGAGTCTAGCAGGTGAGTAGATTTATATCTACGGGGGAAGTCGGGTGGATGGCGTATACCACCCCCGCAAAAAATGATATGGAATATCGTTTGATTATTATATCCTGATAAATGATATGCGACGGACATGATTATAGGATTTAATAACGATAATATGATGAAAGTTGACACTAATGAAAATAGTGACATATGGGAATATGAAATGAGAAGTAAATCATGATAGGTACGATTTGAAGAAGAACAAGTATAGTATGTGATATGATGACTTAGTGTGATATGTCGTTATATGGATGCGAGTCAATATGAGATAGTTGATATCTTTGTCGGTCCACGATATGAGATTGATACAGATGTGACCTGGGATATAGGTATATAGACATATTTAATGTTGTGAATCTTGAGTGATATGCCGTACGATGGATTATACCGTACATGATGTTGTGAGGTTGGATGCCGATTGATAGATTCACCGACTCGGATATATTGTAGACACGTATACCTTGTAGCATTTAGCTGACAATGTACTTTATGGTACGTTCATGTCATTCTCATTACATTACATATACATGTGCTAGCACACCTACACCATTATCGATGATGCGTATGTTACACTTACACAGATTGGCCGGCTCACACACCTTCATCATTGATAATTGCCATGTCACTACACAGTAGAATTGCTACATCATGCCATGATATACCTTGCTATGCCTATATGCTTACACCTATACATATGTGATATTGTATTGGTTAGGGACATTGAGGCATGATCCTTATTTCCATTGTGCATATGAAATATAGCATACCAGAATACCTATATGCTTACACATATGCCTTGCTATACCTACATGTACACCACGCAAACATACTTAGATGTATACCCACATACCTTGCTATAGCTATATGTTCACCTTCATATGATGCTGCACTTGATTTCGGAGGAATTGGGAACCGCATGCTATATTTAATAACTTGATGCATTTAAATAGCGGTTTTTCCTTGATATGCTCATATTACTGTTTTATGTTGCATATATTATGTTTCATGGATTTACGCATTGAGATATGGATTTCATATGATATTTTCTGGATGTTTTACTCCTGACGATATATATCAGTGGTATGGGACGCTGTTATATATGTATACATATATCAGTGGTATGAGACGCCTGTTATATATGTATATATATAATATATATCATCATAATGATCTATGCAGGTATTCTTATTCATTACTTGATGTTTTCATGTGATTTATGGTTTTGTGAACCGTGGGGGTATTTCAAGAAACTTATGTATTGTTTGAAAACCCGGTTTCTCGTGAGATTATTCGGGTCGATCTGGACTGACGGAGCCCGAGATATTGATATGGGCCGATCCGGGCTGACGGAGCCCGAGGGCCGATCCGGACTGACGGAGCCCGAGATGTTGACATCGGCAGATCCGGATTGACGGAGCCTAAGGGTCGATCCGGACTGACGGAGCCCTATATATGAGGATTTATATGTCGATACTGGACACTAGTTTTCATGATATTTTCGGGTGTCGATATTTGACACTCAGGTGCCATGAGACTTACAGATCTGTGGGCCGATCCGGACTGACGGAGCCCGAGATATTGATACGGGCTGATCCGGACTGACGGAGCCCGAGGGCCGATCCGGACTGACGGAGCCCAAGGTTTGAGGATTTACGTATCGATGCTGGACACCGGTTTCAAGTTGTTTTGAGTGTCGGTGTTGGACACTCAGCTTCCATGATTTGATGTGTCATTGATGGACACACCTTCTTTGATGTCCTCATATTTTTACATGCATATGCTCTATGATATTTACATGCATATGCTTTATGATATTTACATGCATGCTATTGTTGTGTCATTGGTTGACACGTGGATGAGATCCACCTGCATACTAGCATTGATTATATTATTGGATGAGATCCACTTTCTGATAGGGTGTTGGCATATATGCAGATACGGTCACCCTAGATATTATAGTATTACCTTTATGATATAGTTGACCTAGGAATCGTTGTTTATTTCGATTTCTACCTGATGATGTTTTCTACTCACGAGTTGCCAACTCACCCCCGTTGTGCCACAGTTCTTGCAGGTTGACCGCATGGATCAGTAGCGGCATCGCTGGCACACAGCTGTATTCGGGTGATTTGCTTTGGTAGGTGGTGCAAGTTGGATCGTACCCCTCTTGTATTATTATTCCTATTGTATCTAGTTAACTCCATCAAATTAGAAGCTAGTAATTGTATATGTAGAAGACTTAGAAAGACTTGTGGTTGCGAGACTTAGAGCGATGGGCTTTATATTTTCTTGGTGGGTTTGATGTCTTGCTTTACATTATTTCCTTGTGTTGATCTTCGCCGTAGGGCGTCGTATACTTGTTTATGACTTGCGTGGTTATGAATCCGCCGCTTGGCGAAGAGCTAGCTCCCGCTTGGGGATGCCTTTTATATTATCATGTATTTATGGTTTTGGATCAAAATATACAAAGGTGGTGCTGCCCAAATTTTCAAAAGACAAAACATGATTTATTATACCTTTATTTCAAAGCTTCACCTCTTTTATTTCTTAAAAAGGTTTAGATTTCTGTATTTCAGCTTACTTGAATTACGTTACGCCTTTAGACGTTGCGTGATTTAAGTACTGGTCACGAGCTAATATTTCAGGTTGTGATAATGTTAGTATCAGTCCGCTAGGTTTAACCATAGTTCGAGTTTAGGTTTGACTATGTGGAGTATGGGGCGTAATCTATTTCGGAACCTAGGCTTGACCTTACGGAACTTAGACTTGAACATGGGGTATTAGACCCGAACTTTCGTTACATAGGCCGACCCTGATTGATGGAGTTGGTAGCTTGAGTATAGTGACGTACCGTACGTATGTTCCGCAGCATATTTATGATACGATACTCCACTTAAGTGAACTTAGGATGTACATATCTTGAGACGTGTGATTCTTTTCGTTTCTTTGATTATACATCCATTTGAGATCCTTGATTCTATTCATTTACATGATCATACTCTCATTGATTCCGTTCCTCCTTATGATCATGTATTCATTTCGGATCTGTTGATTCATTTCATCCCTTTGATTTATTTCGTCGATACATGATTGAGGTTCCTGTCACCATGGTTTGAGCGCAGATTGAGCTGCTGCTAGTGATGCGGTCAGGGCGAGCTCGTCATGGACGAGGACTAACCATCGTGTTTTCTGGTAACATGGGAACGCTTCGATTTATTACTTGTGTTGTGACCTCTCGCTGAGACGAGTGTTCGGATTTGCACCGGATGATCGGGCCATTGTTAGAGGCTGCCTGTTGTGAGAGGACTGCTGATGTACATCATACCTTAGAGATGGTGATGTCATCTAACGTGCAGACAGATGACCCAGTTGTTGCTGAGATTGATGTGATGTCTCTTCCAGAGCTTATGAGCTGAGATCGCTGGAGCTTTTAGGCAGAGATGCGACAGGTGATAGCTAGTCTATCTTGAGTTGAGAGCCGGAGGTGATTCGTCAGATTTGATGCGTCGATGCAGGCCCAGTTGAGTTGAAGATTTCCAGTGTGGAGAGTCTTATTCAGATCTAGAGTAGATCGATCCAGAGATGACGTTGTTTTTCAGATGTTCCGATGCGAGATCGATAAGCTGACCAGTTTCAGATAGAGGACCTTACCCAGATGTGTTGTGAGTTGATCGAGAACGGACGAGTATTGAGTATTCCTCCGATGATTGGGGAGAGTTTCCGAGGACGTGTTTGGCTAGAGATCTTCTACAGAGTGATGAAGATACCGAGTTTCAGATTTCGAGTCCGTGTGAGAGATTCCGGATTGAATATAGCCGAGAACATTTACAGTACACAGATAGCATGATGGGACGTCGAAGTGGACGATAATAAAGAAGAGTGGAACAAGAGGTTCGTGCGAAATGTTAATGAGCTATTGTTACTCCACGTTGAGATTAGAGATTGAATGTGTATACAGAAGCGTTGGAATACGACCTGTTCCCAAGAAAATGTTGTGCTGAGAACATAGATGTCCAGAGAACGAGAAAGGATTATGTAAGTGTACCAGCCTCCGTACTGTTCGGTATAGGTGAGATCGGAAGAGACCTTGAGCTGGTTCATTCCAGGACACTGCTGCGATGAGATTGCACCGAGGATCAGTTGTGTCACGTGTATTCAGAGGTCCATAGGCTTGTAAGTCCATGCTACCTCTCCCGGTATTTTCGGGCATGCGGAATTTGATAAAAAACGATTTTCTTAGAGGTGGTAACATGGACTTAAAACCCGGATCTTTGTTAAACATCTAACTAACAACCTAACTACGAGTTGCTAATTACTCAGTTAGGGGGTTATACCTTTCTTTTTCTCGAACTCCTTCGTCTTCAAGCTTCGATGGTCGTCCGAATCGGCTTCTCCCAGTCGTCTCCTTGCGCCGAAGATAGATCCACCTGAAAGCTTCAACCTTTGGCTCCTTCTTCGAACTTTGAAGAAACTAGTTCACTCGGTTTGCTAAACCTTGTGAACTAGAGTGAGTAGAGAAGAGTTTGTATGGGATTTTATCTATGGTTCTTGGTTCTCAACTCATGAGACAAGTGAACCATAGAGTCAAGAGAGGGAAAGCAAGAGGAGGAAGATGAGAGCTCAAGAACAAGAGAGAAAATGAGAATGATAGAATGAGAGAAGACTTTTCTCATTTGGCTCTCATAATCCAAAACAATCATAACACCTCATATCAATCAAGTATTATGTGATGGTTTAAGCAACCATAGCCATATCATTTCATGCACTCATTTTGCACAAAAGAGCAAGCAAGCAAAAGTCTTTGCCATGAAATGATAGCTATAGTTATCATGATGGTCAACTAGTCAAGCCTAGTCAACCGGTCAACAAAGTCAACAAGTCAACAAAAGTCAACAAGTCAACAAAGTCAATCCCTCAACAACCATGTCACCATAACACTTAATTAATATAATTGTTAATCACATATCATATTCTCATTAGGGTTGAGGAAAAAGTCAATAGTCAACTACCAACGGTCAACAACCCTATTGAGAATCCTCTGCCTCTGTCTCTCCGTCAACTGTGCATACACACCCGCATCCGCGTTCCGAGGAACACGAATGCATACTGGATAAAACCAATCCCAAAAGGTACACTAGGATCTGGCTTAAACCAAAGCCCGCTAGTGTGAACTGTCCGGTCACTGTACGTGCACAAATGCACGGATGTGACCGAACCCTGTCGCAAAACCATGCGACCTGTCGCAAAACCATGCGACCTCTACTCTTTTGCCTAAAGGCGAATAGATTTCTGTGTGGGACTCTAAAGACTCGACACTACGCTGGCAGTGGGTTTAACCACAGACCGCAAGCGGCACTAGCTGTGCGTAACGGTCCCCAGGTAGATGCCGGCAAGAAGACTGACGAGGCGAAACCCATCTGAACTCCTACTGAGCCTGAATGTGACATTCTCCGTACAGTCCGGTCTGTTCGTCTGATACATCGCATGGCGGGCCTAGGGGGCGGTAAACGTCAGTCCCCCAATAGCGGTACAAGTCGTGTCGGAGTGAAGCCCAAAACACCCTGAGATAACACTGGAAGCCTACCAGTATATCTCGTTTGCCCTGGCCAGGGACTACTCGTGTAATGGCTCTCCTAGACACAGCGCGATGTCAACCCCCAATACCGGGAGAGACGAATCCTGTCTAACCGTCACTGCCTCCAAGTGCTTCGGGAATGCACCCAACTACCACCTGTTTGCACGACTCCTTTGAGCCATGGTAGGGTAGTAATCAAAGTACAGTGGGAACACACTCGAGGCGAAGTGACAGTGTCAAGTCAGCGGACTAAGCTGTACTCATGTCACCTGGGAACTGATAACTGACGATAGGCATAATACCAACTAGTCAGTTCCCGACGAGTCCTGTCCAGTGTACTCGTAACCCAACGAGCACCCGCATACTATCTCAAGTACGACGTACCGACGGCTGTGGGACAGACCATCTCCCACACTGGGATGAGAAGCGCATGCGCTAGTCTACTCTGGAGTATCGATGCCTTGTCTCGATAGTCCTGCGACCAGGGACCTGCATAAGGATGTGCTTATAGATTACCCAGCCCCACTAGTGTGACTGCCATCACAACGCTGGTAATCAAGCAAAGATCCTAAGGGCTCCACTAATGTGTATAGGCGATATACTAAAATAAACACATGTACACATTGAAGTAGAAACAAACCAAGTAGCATACTACTATTTTGAGCAAGATTGTATATACAAGGTGAATATCCCTAAGCTTCTATTAAGTAATATACAAACTAGTATGATACAGTAATGGCCTCTAGGGCATATACACTAACAATCTCCCACTTGCACTAAGGCCATGTACTGGCGTATCGAAGACCTATCATCTCGATCAGCCGCTCGAACTGAGTCTGGGGCAAGGCCTTGGTGAATGGATCTGCAGTGTTATCTTCTGAAGCGACTCTCCGAACCTCGATCTCCTGGCGATCCATGATCTCCCTGATCAGGTGATACCGCCTCAAGATGTGTCTGGATCTCTGATGGGACCTGGGTTCCTTCGCTAAAGCTATAGCCCCGTTGTTGTCGCAATACAGACGTATTGGATCAACAATGGACGGAACCGCCTGAAGCTCTTTCAAGAACTTCCTCATCCAGACAGCTTCTTTTGCGGCATCAGATGCAGCGATGTATTCCGCTTCCATCGTCGAGTCTGCAATGGTTTCCTGTTTGGAACTCTTCCAACACACCGCCCCTCCATTGAGGGTAAAGACAAAACCCGACATGGACTTGGAATCATCCTTGTCACTCTGGAAGCTGGAGTCAGCAAAGGCCTCGATCTGGAGGTCTTTTCCACCATACACTAAGAACATCTCCTTAGTCCTTCTCAGGTACTTGAGAATGTTCTTTACCGTTATCCAGTGTTTCTCCCCAGGGTTTGACTGATACCGGCTTACCACACTCAGTGCATAAGCTACATCCGGTCTGGTACACAACATCGCATACATTATAGAGCCTACCGCAGAAGCGTAGGGTATAATAGACATGCGATCCCTCTCCAAATCAGTCTTGGGAGACATCTCTTTAGAGAGGGTGATCCCGTGACAAGCCGGTAGGTTACCGCGCTTGGAATCTTCCATACTGAATCTTTTCAGTATGGTGTCGATGTACCTGGATTGTGAAAGTCCTAATATCCTCTTGGATCTATCACGATGGATCCGGATCCCCAGGATGTATGAGGCATCACCCAGGTCTTTCATGGAGAACCTGTGTGACAAGAACCCCTTGACAGATTGTAGCATAGGAATGTCATTTCCTATTAAGAGAATGTCATCCACGTACAAAACGAGGAATACTACAGTTCTCGCTACAAATCTACAATAGATGCATGGTTCATCTGGATTTTTGATAAAGCCAAATTCCTTGACTGCCTCATCAAAACAGATGTTCCAACTCCGCGATGCCTGCTTTAGTCCATAGATGGACTTAAGCAACTTGCACACCTTTCCGCTGCTCCCACTCTGAATGAAACCCTCTGGTTGGTCCATATAGACACACTCCTCTAAATTTCCATTTAGAAAAGCGGTCTTTACGTCCATTTGCCAGATCTCATAATCGTGAAAGGCAGCAATGGCAAGAAGGATCCGAATGGATTTCAGCATAGCCACTGGAGAAAAGGTTTCGTCATAGTCCAAACCAGGTCTTTGACGAAAACCCTTTGCAACCAGTCTAGCTTTATAGGTCTCAACCTGTCCATCTACACCAATCTTCCTTTTGAAGATCCACTTGCATCCTACGGGTTTTACCCCGTCTGGAGCAATGTCCAACGTCCATACCTTGTTGGTGTACATAGACTCCATTTCGGTCCGCATTGCATCCAGCCATTTTACCGAGTCAACGCTCTGAACGGCCTGCTGGAAGCTAGTAGGCTCATCATAATCTATGATGCAATCCTCTCTATCCCCGTCTATGAGAAAACCGTAGTATCTCTCGGGCGGATGAGACTGCCTACTACTCCTGCGGAGCGGCGTAGAAATGTCCTGTTCTTTTGAACCCTCTGGTTCCACTAAGCTTTCAGTAATAGCTCGTGGTTCTGGAATTTCTTCCAGTTCTACTGCGCTCCCACTAATTTCCTTTTCTAAGAACCGGTGTTCTAGAAAGTGAGCATTACGAGAAACAAGGACTTTTTTTCCTCTGCGTGGTAGAAAAGATACCCCCTGGTGTTTTTTGGGTATCCCACAAACTTGCACAGTACTGAGCGTGCCTCGAGTTTGTCCGCATGCTGCTTTTTGACAAAAGCTGGACATCCCCAGATCTTCAGATATTGAAGATAGGGTTTCTTCCCACTCCATAACTCATAAGGTGTGGTAGGCACAGTCTTAGTGGGAACTCGGTTCAAAAGGTATGCAGCTGATTCTAGCGCATACCCCCAGAATGATCGCGGTAACTCAGTGTTACTCATCATGGACCGTACCATATCTAATAGGGTTCGGTTCCGTCTCTCCGATACACCGTTATGTTGCGGAGTGTATGGAGGAGTAAGCTGAGAGAGAATTCCGTTCTCTTTTAAATAGTCCAGGAACTCGGCACTTAAGTATTCTCCACCTCGATCCGATCTTAGAATCTTGATACTTTTGCCGGTTTGTTTTTCTACTTCATTCTTATATTCCTGGAATTTTCCAAAGGCTTCGGACTTATGTTTCATTAAGAAGACATAACCGTACCTTGAAAAGTCATCCGTAAAAGTAATGAAGTAAGAATAACCGCTTCGCGCATGTGTAGACATTGGACCGCACACGTCGCTGTGTACGAGTCCCAAGAGCTCGCTCGCTCTTACTCCGTGTCCAGTGAACGGAGACTTTGTCATCTTTCCTTTGAGACAGGATTGACAAGTGGCATACAATTGATATTCGAATGGATTCAAATATCCTTCTGTATGTAACTTTGTCAACCTTCTCTCATTGATGTGACCCAGTCTACAATGCCATAAGAAAGTCTGATTTATTTCCGGAGACTTTCTTTTGTGTGTATTCTGGACATTGAAAATCGGTGGTTGGTTTAATACGTATATACCATTGCTCAATGTACCTGACCCAATCAGAACTTGATTAAGGTGAATGTTTACAACATTGCTTACAAACGCAAATTCATAACCTTCTTTAGAAACCAAAGATACAGAAATGATATTACAAGTTGCGTTGGGTACAAAAAAGCAATTACGCAAAACCAAAACATGTCCATCTGACATTCCCAGGTGATAGTCCCCCACGGCTTTAGCATCCATGCTAGCTCCGTTCGCAACTCTGAGGGTCATGTCACCTGCTTTCAAAACACTATGGTTTCTCAACGCCTGCAAAGAATTACAGATATGAGATCCTGATCCGGTATCCAATACCCAGGAAGTAGAGTTTATTGAAAGACAGTTTTTAATAACATACACACCTGAAGCTGAAGCTGCAACCTGCTTCAATTCCTGTGTTCTGGCCTTCCAGGCCCTGCAATCATTCTTCCAGTGTCCTTTCTTATGACAATAGAAGCATTCTTCCTTATCCACAAGCTTCCCCGCTTTCTTTGTTGCTTTAGCTTTTCCCTTCGTATCCACTTTACTAACACCGCCTCTTGGTTTGGCGGGGGCTTTCTTCTTCTTTCCCTTGGCTTTCGCCTTGGACCTAGAAGAAGATGATCCTCCTACAAACAAAGTGGATGTTTCCCTACCTTTCTGTAGGGTGCCTTCTGCACTCCTCAGCATGTTGAGGAGCTCTGAAAGTTCAACTTCTTTTTCTTGTAAGTTGAAGTTCAGTATAAACTGGGCGTAAGTGGAAGGAAGGGACTGGAGAACTAAGTCCGTATAGAGCTCACTCTCCAATGTGGTCCCTAGGTCCGCGAGCTCCTCAATATAGCCGATCATCTTAAGCACGTGTTCTGCTACTGATGATCCGACGGCCATCCTTGCCGAAAATAACTTTTTCGACGCTTCGTATCTTGCGATACGAGATTGCTCTCCATACAGTTCTTTTGTATGAAGAAATATGGATTCCAAGTCCATATTCTCGTGCCTCCTCTGATGTTCATTGTCCATAGGGGCAAGTACGAGGCACTTGGCCTTCGCGCTATCAATCTCCCAAGTCTTACGGATTTCCTTATCCGCGACGCTGGAAGTGGGACCAGGGACTGGGGGAGCTTTGGTGGTAAGAAGATACCCCAGCTTTTCATAAGTGATTGCCATCTTGACATTCCTGAGCCAATCTTTGTAGTTTGGCCCTGTCAGTATGTTTTTATCTAGGAGTAACTTAAGTCCAGTCATGTCGATTGGTCGCTGCAATTAGGAGAGAGAAGAATCACTCAGCATGATGCTCTTGCAAGTTTAGAATGGTTTTTAGTTTGTCTAAACAGGATGGCTCCCACTGTTTCTCGAATCCCTCTTCAAACCAAAAAGGAAGAATTAGTCAGGATCAATCTCACCGTACAATACTTGCTTAACCGTTCAGCCAGGCCAGTGTCGGTACTTCGAGGGAGGTTTTCCAACGCTTTCGCGAAGTTCCTTAATTAAATAACCTCTTTTCCCTGGGGTCGTAGCCCCGCTAACACCTTTCTAGACACCTACTAGGTTTATAGCATTGATCGTTTAGTGAGAAATTTCCCGAGGAGTAGCATATACTCACAGTAGGATCGGGATCCAAATATCATCGCGTGACGAAACTGAAGGAATCCTACCAGAATCATCACACTCCAAATGGTATGCAACACTAGCAAGTTTCAGTTCTTTTGAAACTCCCGATGTGGATTTTTGCCCCATGCTCTTATGACCTTGGCGTGAGGTCAAAATGTCATAAGTCACATGTCAAGTTCATCCCATCATTATCCAGGTTAATTTGAATCCACCCGTACCTACCCTTGACGTAGGCCAAAATGGTAGTACGGCTGTCCCAAACCAACGCATTCTATCTATACAACAGATAAATATCCGGCAGCTACCAATCACTATGCCTTGGCGTGAGGTCAAAATACATAGCTTGAATACTACCGAATATTTAACTGAAATGATGGAGGGCTACGAATGGTTTTGGCAAAACCGTGAACGTAGTGAACTTGATATAATCGATGGAACGAGATAGCTTTTAAAAGGAGTGGCTCAAGCTCCGCATTTAAAAGTTAGTTTTGAAAAGAACCGAGTGGTTTTCCGAAAGTGTTCCAACGATTTTAACTTGGTTTATTTTCTTGCATTAGTTCCTTTAATGCGTGATATTCTTGCATTAGTTCTTTTAATGCGTCCCATCATTTAATACAACCATTGCAGAAAACAACCAAAATATGACGTACGCTTATGCCATTCGCATTCGCCACGGGGCCCCGTCATTACCCGTTAGGTTACTTAACTAACGACAGAGCGGGGGCTGGGCTAGCGCGGCTGTAAAACATAAGCAACGCCTAAATAATATCATATATAGATATATTGCAATGATAGCCATTTCAGATCACAGATGAACACATTGGATATACTAGGAATCCGCAATTCGTACGAGCCTGTAACGAAAAGTAGATTACACGGTCGCGGTGAATAGCCAATACCCTACCCAAGACCCCTACGGGTGCGGCAAACTACCCGCCAAGTACCCGAAGCGAAGCAACCTCCCTCAACTCCGTGAGTAGGCCACTCGGCACTTCGGCATACCCGGTAGTATGTGCACCCCCTCCATGGGTCTATCCTAGGAGCAAAAACAGTAAAAAGAAATTATACAATGACGGCTACAACCCCGACCCGGTTGTGCGGCCATACAAATAATTATTACATCAATTTACAAATTTACATGAATTGAAAGAAAAGAAAAACTCTCGTCTCACAACCCCCGGCTATTCACCCGCGACAATCCAACATATTCATATACACATTCCAATAACATTACAGATCACAGATTTGTATAACCCCCACTAATCGACATATAGCGATTAGCAGACGTTCAATACAAATATCACATTACAGAAAAACCCGTCAGCTAAAGTCTTTTAGAAGTTCGATCAAAAATACGGATTTGTAGGCCCCAAATACAAAATTTTCGTTCTGGAAAATCTGGGCAGAAAATACATATTCCAAAAATCCCAAAATACCCCACTGAATATACTGTAGCAAAGAAAATCCAGAGAGGAGCCAATACGGCCGCGGAACCGCGGCAATAGCATGCTTTTGCCGCGTTTCCGCGGCTCTTTGATGAGATCAGTGGACCGTCTTTCTACAGTATACTCTAAAAACCCTGAGTCGATTTTTGAAGCATGATTTATTACTTTTACAGAACTTTAAAAATCGACAGCAACTTTGAATTTCGGGTGTATTTCGCGACTTTTTCTCCGATCGAATTTCTAATTACTTTGCTAACATGTTAGATAGAGTTTAACTAGGCTCTGATACCACTGTAAGTCCATGCTACCTCTCCCGGTACTTTCGGGCATGCGGAATTTGATAAAAAACGATTTTCTTAGAGGTGGTAACATGGACTTAAAACCCGGATCTTTGTTAAACATCTAACTAACAACCTAACTACGAGTTGCTAACTACTCGGTTAGGGGGTTATACCTTTCTTTTTCTCGAACTCCTTCGTCTTCAAGCTTCGATGGTCGTCCGAATCGGCTTCTCCCCGTCGTCTCCTTGCGCCGAAGATAGATCCACCTGAAAGCTTCAACCTTTGGCTCCTTCTTCGAACTTTGAAGAAACTAGTTCACTCGGTTTGCTAAACCTTGTGAACTAGAGTGAGTAGAGAAGAGTTTGTATGGGATTTTATCTATGGTTCTTGGTTTTCAACTCATGAGACAAGTGAACCATAGAGTCAAGAGAGGGAGAGCAAGAGGAGGAAGATGAGAGCTCAAGAACAAGAGAGAAAATGAGAATGATAGAATGAGAGAAGACTTTTCTCATTTGGCTCTCATAATCCAAAACAATCATAACACTTCATATCAATCAAGTATTATGTGATGGTTTAACCAACCATAGCCATATCATTTCATGCACTCATTTTGCACAAAAGAGCAAGCAAGCAAAAGTCTTTGCCATGAAATGATAGCTATAGTTATCATGATGGTCAACTAGTCAAGCCTAGTCAACCGGTCAACAAAGTCAACAAGTCAACAAAAGTCAACAAGTCAACAAAGTCAATCCCTCAACAACCATGTCACCATAACACTTAATTAATATAATTGTTAATCACATATCATATTCTCATTAGGGTTGAGCAAAAAGTCAATAGTCAACTGTCAACGGTCAACAACCCTAATGAGAATCCTCTGCCTCTGTCTCTCCGTCAACTGTGCATACACACCCGCATCCGCGTTCCGAGGAACACGAATGCATACTGGATAAAACCAATCCCAAAAGGTACACTAGGATCTGGCTTAAACCAAAGCCCGCTAGTGTGAACTGTCCGGTCACTGTACGTGCACAAGTGCACGGATGTGACCGAACCCTGTCGCAAAACCATGCGACCGTCGCAAAACCATGCGACCTCTACTCTTTTGCCTAAAGGCGAATAGATTTCTGTGTGGGACTCTAAAGACTCGACACTACGCTGGCAGTGGGTTTAACCACAGACCGCAAGCGGCACTAGCTGTGCGTAACGGTCCCCAGGTAGATGCCGACAAGAAGACTGACGAGGCGAAACCCATCTGAACTCCTACTGAGCCTGAATGTGACATTCTCCTTACAGTCCGGTCTGTTCGTCTGATACATCGCATGGCGGGCCTAGGGGGCGGTAAACGTCAGTCCCCCAATAGCGGTACAAGTCGTGTCGGAGTGAAGCCTAAAACACCCTGAGATAACACTGGAAGCCTACCAGTATATCTCGTTTGCCCTGGCCAGGGACTACTCGTGTAATGGCTCTCCTAGACACAGCGCGATGTCAACCCCCAATACAGGGAGAGACGAATCCTGTCTAACCGTCACTGCCTCTAAGTGCTTCGGGACTGCACCCAACTACCACCTGTTTGCACGACTCCTTTGAGCCGTGGTAGGGTAGTAATCAAAGTACAGTAGGAACACACTCGAGGCGAAGTGACAGTGTCAAGTCAGCGGACTAAGCTGTACTCATGTCACCTGGGAACTGATAACTGACGATAGGCATAATACTAACTAGTCAGTTCCCGACGAGTCCTGTCCAGTGTACTCGTAACCCAACGAGCACCCGCATACTATCTCAAGTACGACGTACCGACGGCTGTGGGACAGACCGTCTCCCACACTAGGATGAGAAGCGCATGCGCTAGTCTACTCCGGAGTATCGATGCCCTGTCTCGATAGTCCTGCGACCAGGGACCTGCATAAGGATGTGCTTATAGATTACCCAGCCCCACTAGTGTGACTGCCATCACAACGCTGGTAATAAAGCAAAGATCCTAAGGGCTCCACTAATATGTATAGGCGATATACTAAAATAAACACATGTACACATTGAAGTAGAAACAAACCAAGTAGCATACTACTATTTTGAGCAAGATTGTATATACAAGGTGAATATCCCTAAGCTTCCATTAAGTAATATACAAACTAGTATGATACAGTAATGGCCTCTAGGGCATATACACTAACAAGGCTGACGCCAGTGACGTGCTGCTTTATGAGTGATCATACTAATTGGCCGAGAGATGACCTGAGGAGTGCAAGAGTGGAATCGTTTCCGTTAGCACACCTAACCGGACAGATGAGACGATGGATTGCGAGATTTATAATCCACAGAGAAATGAGGACCCAGAGACAGAGGACGCCAGACCGTGAGCAAGAGGCAAGCAGATGTTCTTGCTCTGTCAGTTTTGGGCGCACCGACTTTTTTTTTCGACATTGTAGGAGGTGTACCTCATTGTCATTTGTTGCGATTTGCGTTGTGATCCGAGTTTCACGCTTATATCGCTTGGATTTGAGTTTTGATGATTGAGTATCATAATATTGTTTCCTTGCACCATGGCTGCACCTACTGGGTATTTATATTTTGTGCATATTTATTGCACTTGATATCGGTTTGTACCTTGGCTGCACGTGTTTATGATTTCGTGGATTTTGTACGGTTGATTTGACATTGTGCATGTGCTACGCACTCGATTTAATTTTTTGCACTCGGTATAGCTCACATATACTTGCAGTGCATTGATACGTATTTTGTGCATGCAGTTGTACACGTTTATGATTTTTATACACCTTGGTACACTCGGTGTAGTTTTCATACTCATTTGAGTTATTGATGAGTTTCCGTGCACTGGATGCACAGGATTTGATATTTCGTGCACTGGATGCACAGGATTTGATATTTCGTGCACTGGATGCACCCGTTTTGTATTTTGTGCATTTGTTGCACCGGATCCGTATTCGTGCATTGGTTGCACTAGATTTGCCTTTCATGCGTTTGTTGCACCAGGTAGGTATTTCGTGCATTGGTTGCACTAGATTTATACTCCGTACATTGGTTGCACCCGATTTATTTCTTTGAGCATTCGTTTACCAGTTTTGTGTTTTCGTACGCGTGTGTGCTTGATGTTCGTTTTCATGCATGCTACTGCACTAGATGCTTTTTACGAACCCGACGCGCTTGGGTTGGATTTTTGCGCATATTAGGTGCATCGTATTGGATTTTATGCGCATCGGATGCACTTGAGTGAGATTTTGCTCGTGCATGCTGAATGCCCTTGATTTAGATTTTATCCGTGCATATCAGATGCGATTTTATTCATGCATGTGGGATGCACTTGTTTTCGATTTCATTCGTGCATGACGGATGCACTTGATTTGGACTTTCGCGCATGTTTGGCGCGTGATATGATTTTGTGCACACCTGATGCACTCGATTAGGGTTTTCGTTCGTGCATGTTAGTTGCACTGGATCGAGATTTTCATGCATTATAGATGCACTAGTTGTTGTTGTCATGCACACCAGTTGCATTGGATAGATGCTTTCGTGCACACAAGTTGCACTTAGTTTTATTTTTGTGCATATTGTGGCAACTGTATTTGGATTTGATTTCCGTGCGCACCAGACGCACGTGATTATTGGATACGCCTTTTGAGACTGAATTTTCTCTTGAGCCCTTTGTTTTCATGATAGGTACTATACTATGTAGTAGCCGAACATGACTGATCCGAGAACAGTGCCTGAGTACTTTGGATGCATAAAAAGTTTACCAAGAGATTTTAAAAAAGGAGCTATCGTCTCGCTATTTTTACGTGTCCGCGAGCGACACGAACGTTTACAAAAGAAAACCTTTTGGGATATTTCAAAAAGGCGGAACGTATATTTGAGCAAAATATATATGAAAGTATATTATTACTTTACAAATGAGCGTCCGTCACTTGCGCCGTGAGTTACGCATCACACGGCAATTCAGAAAAGATTCTGCATATGTTTTATTCAGTTTTTGGAGATTTTTCAAAATGGATGTGTACTATATACATATTATAGTATTTGATTGGTGTATATTGGATTTCAGTAGTGGATTTCGAGATCTGTATATCCTTTGTAACTCTGATGATATGCGTGCAAGTCCGATGATTTGCGTGGCGCTTGACGGAGTTCGGTTTTGAGTTTCATACACGGCTTCAGGCGCATGCGATGCGATATGTTATTTCTGTAGCTTCCGAGATTTCGGAACCATGTTGATTGAGTTCGATTTTGAAATGTTTTAGTATTTGGGGATTTAAATTTAAATTCGGAGACCGAATTTCTTTAAGGGGGGAAGACTGTAACGTTTCTGAAATCGTTAAAGTGAATTTTCCGTTAATCGGTAAATAGGTTGGGTTTTTTCGTAAAAACCTAGATGTGATCATTTTTTCAATATAGACTTGAATGCACCCAATTTAACTAGAAAATTGCTAGTTTGCGGAATTTAGTGGTCACTTGAAAATTTTGATTCACTTAAATAATTTTCCTTAATTAAAATATTATTATAAGATTTTAATTATGCACTTAATTAGTGTTAATTACAATTTTGATTTGGTTAATTATGCTAAAATGAATCTATGCTAATTTAATCACAAGATTAAGCAATAAACCATCCTTGCAAAATATCTTACAAAATATCTAGATATTTTGGTGAATTAAAGGGAATTTTGAATAAAAGATAATGAGGTGGAATAAAGTAATGGTTGTTAATTAAGCTTAATGTGTTTTTAACTTAGATATTTTCACACTCATCCAAAAGAACCCCATTTCCTTCCTCATTTGGCCGACCCCTCCCCTTGCTGCCCTTCTCTTTTTCTCACCCCATTTCCACTCTTTAAAGCTTCAATAATTCATCAAAAATCATCAAATAATCCCACAAACTCAAATACAAATCCATACTGATTATTCTTTAGCCTAATCTAGCTTGGATCAAGATGATAGTTAGCATTTTTGAGGCTATTTTAGATGTGTATTTGCAAGTTTGAGAATCAAGTTTGTGAGGTATAAATCCTAACCCTAAACTTTACTTGTTGTTTAAATACTTTAATTTAGCTTATGGGGTGTTTAACTATGGTGTTAATTAGCAAGTTTTGAAATTCTAGAAAGGGCTTTGAAGACCAAATTAAGGTTTTAATTATTTGTAATGGTTAAATGACTAGTTTAGACTTGGAAAAATTTAACCTAGTTGTGAGATTGTTAAATGATATTTTTCCTAATTATCTAATTAAGCAAATTGCAAACTAACTTTTATTAAATCTTATATGGGTGAGATTAAAATTGTAGTAAAGCTTTGGGTGGCTTAATCAAACTACTATGTGATGATTGTGATCGCTAGAATTGTTTAAACTTCTAGATTTGAGCTAAAATGTTAAAAGATGCTTACTAGGTTTTCGGTAAAATTAGGGGTGGGTTTCTAATGGACGTGGTAAAGATAAATATATTATTTTTAATGATATATATTGCGTTGTGAATGAGCGATTGGTACGAATGGCGGTTTTCATGAATAGCAACCCTAGTTAGGGTTTTGGCTATATTTTCCGGTATTGGGATTTATTGGTTTTGAGATTTGATATTGTATTTTGTCGTTGGACGTTTGTACATCAACGACGAGGGTTGTTTGATTGGTTTTGCATGCGTAGGCTATAGGTTCTAACCTATGAGCGCACCGCGTGCCGTATTGGATTTCGGAACATGATTTTGATGGTATTGCGATACATGTTGATATTGTAGGTACCTTCGCGTGGATTCCGAGACGACGAATGACATCGACTACGGCTAAGCGGGAAGTTTAGCAGGTGAGTAGATTTATATCTACGGAGGAAGTCGGGTGGATGGCGTATAGCACCCCCGCAAATATTGATATGGAATATCGTTTGATTATTATATCCTGATAAATGATATGCGACAGACATGATTATGGGATTTAATAACGATAATACGATGAAAGTTGACACTAATGAACATAGTGACATATGAGATTATGAAATGAGAACTAAATCATTATACGTACGATTTGAAGAAGAACGAGTATATGATGTGATATGATGACTTAGTGTGATATGTCGTTATATGGATGTGAGTCAATATGAGATAGTTGATATCTTTGTCGGTCCACGATATGAGATTGGTACAGATGTGACCTGGGATATAGGTATATAGACATATTTAATGTTATGAATCTTGAGTGATGTCCTACGATGGATTATACCGTATGTGATGTTGTGAGGATGGATGCCGATTGATAGATTCACCGACTCGGATGTATTGTAGACACGTATACCTTGTAGCATTTAGATGACGATGTACTTTATGCTACGTTCATGTCATTCTCATTACATTACATATACATATGCTAGTACACCTACACTATTATCGATGATGCGTATGTTTCACTTACACAGATTGGCCGGCTCACACACCTTCATCATCGATAATTGCCATGTCACTACAGTAGAATTGCCACATCGTGCCACGATATACCTTCTTATGCCTATATGCTTACACCTATACATATGTGATATTGTATTGGTTAGGGACATTGAGACATGATCCTTATTTCCATTATGCATATGAAATATAGCATACCTGTATACCTACAGGCTTACACATATGCCTTGCTATACCTACATGTATACCACACAAACATACTTACATGTATACCCACATACCTTGCTATAGCTACATGTTCACCTTCATATGATACTGCACTTGATTTCGGAGGAATTGGGAACCGCATTATAAATTTAATAACTTGATGCATTTAAATAGCGGTTTTTCCTTGATATGCTCATATTACCGTTTTATGTTGCATATATTATGTTTCATGGATTTACGCATTGAGATATGGATTTCATATGATGTTTTCTGGATGTTTTACTCCTGACGATATATATAAGTGGTATGGGACGCTGTTATATATGTATATATATATATATATCAGTGGTATGTAACGCTGTTATATATGTATATATATCAGTGGTATGGGATACTGTTATATATGTACATATATAATATATATCATCATAATGATCTATGCAGGTATTCTTATTCATTACTTGATGTTTTCATGTGATTTATGGTTTTGAGAACCGTGGGGTTATTTCAAGAAACTTATGTATTGTTTGAAAACCCAGTTTCTCATGAGATGATACGGGCCGATCCGGACTGACGGAGCCCGAGATGTTGATATGGGCCGATCCGGACTGACGGAGCCCAAGGGCCGATCCGGACTGACGAAGCCCTATATATGAGGATTTATGTGTCGATACTGGACACTAGTTTTTATGATGTTTTTGGGTGTTGATGTTGGACACTCAGGTCCCATGAGACTTACAGATTTGTGGGCTGATCCGGACTAACGGAGCCCGAGATATTGATACGGGCCGATCCGGACTGACCGAGCCCGAGGGCCGATCCGGACTGACGGAGCTTGAGGTATGAGGATTTACGTGTCGATGCTGGACACGGGTTTCATGATGTTTCGAGTGTCGGTGTTAGGCACTCAGGTTCCATGATTTGATGTGTCATTAATGGACACACCTACTTTGATATCCTCATATTTTTACATGCATATGCTTTATGATATTTACATGCATGCTGTTGTTGTGTCATTGGTTGACACGTGGATGAGATCCACCTGTATACTAGCATTGATTATATTGTTGGATGAGATCCACTTGCTGATAGGCATTGATTTTGTGTTGGCACATATGCAGATACGGTCACCCTAGATATCATAGTATTACCTTTATGATATAGTTGTCCTAGGAATCGTTGTTTATTTCGATTTCTACCTGATGATGTTTTCTACTCACGAGTTGGCAACTCACCCCCGTTGTGCCACAGTTCTTGCAGGTTGACCGCATGGATCAGTAGCGGCATCGCTGGCATGCAGCTGTATTCGGATGATTTGCTTTGGTAGGTGGTGCAAGTTGGATCGTACCCCTCTTGTATTATTATTCCTGTTTTATCTAGTTAACTCCATCAAATCAGAAACTAGTAATTGTATATGTAGAAGACTTTGAAAGGCTTGTGGTTGCGAGACTTAGAGCGATGGGTTTTATGTTCGCTTGGTGGGTTTGATGTCTTGCTTTATATTATTTCCTTGTGTTGATCTTCGCCATTGGGCGTCGTATACTTGTTTATGACTTGCATGGTTATGAAACCGCCGGTTGGTGAAGAGCTAGCTCCCGCTTGGGGATACCTTTTATATTATCATGTATTTATGGTTTTGGATCAAAATATACAACGGAGGTGCTGCCCAAATTTTCAAAAGACAAAACATGATTTATTATACCTTTATTTCAAAGCTTCACCTCTTTTATTTCTTAAAAAGGTTTAGATTTCTGGGTTTCAGCTTACTTGAATTACATTACGCCTTTAGACGTTGTGTGATTTAAGTGCTCTTCACGAGATAATATTTCGGGTCGTGACACTCTCGTAGGGGTCTAGGGATGTGGGTTTGGCTATTCATCACGATCGTGGAATTCGTGTTTTATACAGGCTTAATATAAAACCCAGAAATCCTAGTATATCCAATATTTCATATGTTGTTTTCTGCTGCGATATCTGTGATGTGATCATTTGATATGTTGAAATAGATACTGTATATAGTATATGTGATATATTATATAGATGTTGCTTATGTTTTACACCCGCGCTAACCCTGCCCCGCTCTGCCGTTAGTTACCTAACCTAACGGTGTATGACGGGACATCGAGGAGAATGCGGATGGCATAAGCGTACGTTATATTTATCTGTGATACTTAGGTAACTTAAAATGATGGGACATTCATTAATGAGAGTAATGAAAGAAAATAAACTTAAAGATGTTGTAGAAAATTGTTTTAAAAACTGATAGCTCTAGTTCGTGGTTTGCATAGCGGTATTCCTTGTAGAATATCCAGCACCTTATTAAGATAAGGAAAGAGCCGAGATCCCTTCATCGGGAGTGACCTCTTTAGCAAAACTAGCATATGCTACAAACTCGGTTTGTCTTTTGATTGCTTTTATAGTTTTTGCTTTGCATAGTGGTATTTGTGAAATATCATGCACCTTATTCGATGAAGAAAGAGCCGAGATCCTTTCATCGGAAGTGACCTATTTAGAAAAACTAGTAAAAACCTAAAAATCACTCCTTTTCAAAATCACTCGGTTCTACAATGATATCAAATTCATTACGCAAAAGGTTTTCTTAAAACCTGTCGTAGCCCTCCGTCATTTCAGATAAGTACTTCATAGTATTCATACTACGTTTGTTGGCCTTCGTCAAGGCGTAGTGTGTGGTAGCTATTTATGCTTATCTGCTTAAGCATATGATGCGATTGAGTTAGGGTAGTCGTGCGACTTTGTTGGCCTTCGTCAAGGGTCGTGCGGGTGGGTTTAATTCAATCATGAAATGTACGTGTTGAACTTGACTAGCCGCCTATGGTTTGTTGGCCTTCGTCAAGGTCATAAGATGCTAGGGGCAAAATATTATCGAGAATTTCAAGTGTTGAAATTTGCAATGAGATTGCATACCTTCTATGAGATAGTTGGATCCTGATACCCACTGTGAGTAATAGTTACTCCTGGGAGAGTTTTACACATTACAATTAGCCGATCAAGTAGGTGTCTAGAAAGGTGTCAATGGGGTTACGCCTCTAGGAAAACGAGGTTTATTTTAATTAGGTCCATGCGAAAGCACGGGGAACCTCCCTCAAAGTACCGACACTGGCCTGCTGAAAAATTGGCGAACTTGTAGGGTGTAATTAATCCAGGCTAGTCTTTCCTTTTAGGGTTTGAAGGTTGATAAAAACAGTGGGAGCTGTCCTGATTCGATAAAATAATAACCAATCTGATCTTGCAAGAGCATACGCTGAGTGTTTTCTTCTTTCTCTCTCTCTCTCCAGGTAGCGACCATGACACGCCTTAATCAAGATAATAATATGGATGTATTGACCAAACCCGCTTGTTATACAGTGCTAGGGAACGTTGGTCCCGCTCCAAACTTATAATTTTTATAAGACCGAGCAGGAAATAGGGGATTACCAGAATTCCCATGCCGCCCAAACGAAGAAAGTGCATATTGATGCATCTTCTTCGGGTGTGTTCATTACCGAGAATTGTTTTTCAGTATCCTCTATGTCCTGGGTATGTGATATCGGATCAGGATTCCATATATGTAATCTGTTACATGGGCTGTAGATAGATAGAGAACTGGGAATGGGTGATAAATTTCAAGACACAGAAATGGTGCAAGTGTTGCAGCAGAGTTGTTGGAGTTATCTGTTGGGTGTATATGCCCTAGAGGCCAGTATTGTATATGTATACATATGGATACTAGGGATATGTATGTACAGAACAATCTTGCTCAGTTTTATAGTATATTATTTGACTTGTCTTTATCGAGATATGTGTATTTATTTGTATTGTTGTTATATCTGGTTTGCACATATTGATAAAGAGTCGATACGGTAGTATACTATTTTGGTTTGTCTTTATCTTAACATGGCATATGTTATACTCGTTATTACATATTGCGGTTATATGTTGATAAAGCCCCTAGGATCTTGCTTGACTACCTGCGTTGTGATGGCGATCATACTTGTGGGAGCAGGGTAGTCCATAAGCACATCCTTAAATGTGTTGGAGATAGTGCCCTCAGAGTCAATTATTGGATCACAGGCACGTGATTGCAATGATTGAGGGAGGACCTATCCCGGTAGGACAGTCTTACTCAAGATGATAATATGCTATCTGGTTTATCTTTATCATCGTGTGCTGCTTTAGGTGACCTTACGAGTCGCTATTGCACGTTGATAGAGCCCCTAGGATTCTTGCTTGACTACCAACAGTATGAGGGCGATCATATACATGGAAGCTGGGGTCTATAAGCGCATCCTTAAATGGTCCCTAGTCGTAGGAGTTTCGAGACAGGGCATCGATACTCTAAAGTAGACTAGTGTATACAGTCAAGACTCCGACAAGGGGCGGTGGCCGGTCTCACAAGCCACTGGTGTCAGTTGGTTCACCTAAGATGTATACAGGTGCTCATTGGGTTATGAGTACACCGGACAGGACTCGCCGGGAACATGCTAGTTGGGATTATACCAGACGTCAGATAGCAGTTCCCTGGTGACATGTGTACAGGTTAATTCATCGACCTGAGATCGTCATTTGTCTCGTGTGAGTTCCCATTGTGCTTTGATTACTACCCTACCACGGCTCAAACGAGTCGTGCAAACAGATTTTAGTTGGGTACAGTCCCGAGCCACATGGAGGCAGTGAGTGGATCTGCATGGGTTCGTCTCTCCCGGTATTGAGGGTGAGGTCGCGCTGTGTCTAGGAGAGCCATAACACAAAGCCCTCGGCCGAGGCAGGAGATTTACCGGTAGGTATTCCAGTAGTATCTCAGGGTGTTCTGGGCTCCACTCCGACACAACTTGTACCGCTTTTGGGGGTCTGAATTTTACCAACCCCCTAGGCCCGCCATGCGATGCTCATAGACGAACGGACCGGACTGTACGGATATTGTCACTGACAGGCTCAGTAGGGTGTCAGGATGAGTTCGCCCATCGACGTCCCTTTTGGTCAATAGCTGGTAGCCCGTCACGTATGGCTAATACCTCTGACGTGCTAGTGGTTAAATCCACAGCCATAGTATTGACGAGTCTTTAGAGTCCACCACATACAGTTACTCAAGTTTCGGGCGAAACGCTATAGAGGCCGTATGGAGATATGGCAGGGTTCGATCAAATACGTGCGGTATTGCACGGATCGTGATCGGACGGATTTTACTGGCCGGCTTTGGTTTAAGCCGGATCCTAGTATTAGACAGTGTAGTTTTGTCTCTTTGCATTTGTATTCAGTGGGAATACAAATGCGGGAATGTATATGCAGTTGCGGGGTTTTCCTGTAATTTATTACGGGATCAGTTTTCTGAAATTGCCAGTTTGCATTCCGTTCCGGCCAGTTTTCCTTTGTTCCTTCCCGGCCGGACTTTTCCGATGGAGGGGGTTTATTTGCAGTTGTACAAATTATCTTTGTGGAGGGTGTGTTTTGCATTTGTGGCTTCATGATGGCATCTTTTCTTTTCATGCATCATTACATGCATTAATGAGAAGAGATTGATTTGTTTATGGATGTGAGGCTTACTTTTGGGGGTGTGGTCACCATTCTACTTTTCCTACACTCATCTCCCTTCTTGTTGATTCCATGACACTCCTATTTTGAGGTAGGGGCCAGCCACATTAGGAGAGAGGGGGCAGATTCATTTTGTGGTGGTGGGAAAAATTATCATTCATCTTATTTTTAGCTTGCCACCAAAATTCCCAAGTTCATATCTTGTTCATTCCTCCATCACAAAAGGCAACTTCACCCCAAATGAGACAATAGTTTCTACACTAGTCTACAGCATTCCTTGGAGGCGTCGGCTAGCCAACTTCGCGCCCGAGTTGCCTCGGTCCAGAGGTGGGTGCCCGTAAATGAACCCGGCAATGTGGTGCCCGTTTCGACGAGGAGGCGACAACCGGAGATTCCGCGAGGAGATCAGAGTGGAGACGAAGAACGAAGGACACGGATCGCTCGGTATAGCATTCTATCCCATCTCTACTTTGCTAGGATTAGGTTAATGGTTGCGATCCGGGGTTTTAAGATGCGGTAGTGCCGGTTTCTAGTTTGAGAAAAATTTTCGTTTCAGCATTTTGGCCTCGGATAGACGGCCGGGGCGCTACCGTAGCACTACATGGTATCAAAGCCACGCCTGTCCAAAGAGTTCTGTGCAAAAATGGTACAGTGAGGACACTGTACTGCGGCGGAACCGCGGCCAGAGGATTGCATTAAACCCACCCGTACAAGCCCTTGACACAGTCAACAAGGCCGCACGACTGTCCTAACCAATCCCATTAATATGCCACAAACGAACACTACTTAGCTACCATACACTACGCCTTGACACAGTGAACAAACGCAGCACGAATACTAAATAATACCCGTAAGAAATGACGGAGGGTTACGGCTGGTTTTTGGCGAAAAAACCTTTAACGTAATGAACTTGACTAGGACTCTTTGATTTGTTGACTGTGTCAAGGTCACTTGGGTCCTAGGGGTAAAAATCACATCGGGAGTTTCTAAAGAAACTGAAACTTGCCAGGCATGCGCATACCTTCTGGAGTGTGGTGACGTGAGTGGATTCCGTCACGTTATCATGTGATGATAGTTGGATCCCGATTCCCACTGATGAGTTGGTTTACTCCTCGGGTAATCCCGACTAATTCTTCTTTAAGGTTTGGAGAAGAATTTGAGGTTACAGTGGGAGCTTTCCAGATTAGATAAAGTGATAACCATTCTGATCTAGGTTAGAGTGCACGCTGAGTGTTTCTTTTATCTCTCTTTTTGGCAGCGACCATTGACCCGACCCTAGACTATAACTCAGTGACCAAGTTGACCGAACCTTCTAAACACTGGCTTTTGGATTGTCAGAGTTGCAAACCTCATTGCCACTCCTACTTTTACCCTTTTCTCCAGGACACCCCGTATTACTACGAACGTCCACTTCCATTGGACAAAACCATCGTATGGTTATATACGAACTCGAAGGAATTTATTCGAGGATGGTTTCTGGTTCTGGAGAAAACGAATAGGACTATTCAGTTGTCTTTTCCTTTTACCTTCTCTCAGGTTGCGAGTGCCCCTTAGATTAGGGGATAGTACACCCATTATGCAAATTGGATAGTCTTCTTCCAAACCATAGGCAGGTGCCGACCGGTAGGGAATGAAGAAAACCAATTAGCCTAAACGGTGTACAGAAGGTATTAAGTTAAGACAAAGAAAGGGATTAGAAGGAGGGCAAAGTGAATTGCGACTGATATTCACGACCAAACCAAGTATTTCGTTACCACTCCTACTTCACCTTTGTATTTCTCCAGGACACTCCGTATCACTACGAAGATCCACAGTTATTTGGATACTCCATCGTATGGTTATATACGAACTCGAAAGGAACTTGTTCCAGTTCGGGGATGGATTCTGGTTCAGGAGAAATAGGAATAAGGTTTATTCGGTTGTCTTTTATCTTCACCTTCTCTCGCATTGCGAGTGCTCCTAGGATTAGGACAGTACACCCATTATGCTTATTGGATAGTCTTCTTCCAAACCATAGGCTAGTGTCGAACGGTAGGGAAGGAAGAAAACCATTTGGCGTAAAGGGGTGTACAGAAGGTAATGACTAAAGACATATAAAGGGATTTGGAGAGATGGCAAAGAGATATACGGTTACAGTTATGAATCTGATAATGGAAGAGGCATTACTAGGAATACCCGGATACCCCTTCGAAACATTTATATGTTTCAGTTTCACTGTGTACTGTTAAAAGAAAACTGATTTCCCAATTAGCCCTTGCTCCAGGGTATGTATTTACCAGGTATGATTCTCACATCTGTATGGTTTTACAGATGTTGAATGGGAGTAAGTTATTGGGAATTAGGTGATCATCCTCATTATATCGGGATTCGTTGTAATTGGTGATATTTGAAGAAGTCACCTGGGCTGTTTGTCGGATGGCAAATATTTGGTTTTGAATATCCGTTGTTATGCACCAATTTCAAATTGATATATCTGTACGTCTATTTTCAAGGAGTGAGATATACCTTTTTGAAATTATGTCTATGACATTTACCTATATAAGTGGATGGTTAGGTAAGGAGCATTAAACAGCGGTATAATTCTCCTTAACCATAAGTACAGTTCTCGACCTACGACACACAGGGAATGAGTTATTAGACTCAAAGGACTTATACAGAGTATTGTATGTTGTCCAGTGTCCATTAGGACAGAGGGGTTGGTCCTCGTACTATATTCTGTTTACTTATGACATCTCTGGTTCTTAGACAAGTGTTTCATAGAAATACAGGGTCTAAGTTTTGAGAAGTTATAGGTATAAGAGTAGAGTAGAGAACCAGGTGTTGCAAGTATCGAGATTCTTCAAGATGATCGAAGATGTAGATACTTGTGTATGGTATTCAGTTGATAGTAATGATTAAGAGAACTTGCTTCTCTTTCAGGTTACTCATAATTGGAAGCATTCCTAAGTTGAGTAACGCTGATCGGTCTCTCTCCATTTACTTGACATGCACTGGAGACAGCTGCATGATTTGAATCTGGTTCAATTAAATCAGTGCCTCTGTTTCTATATTGGATATAGAACAGTTCATATCTTGACATTGTTAAGGTACGGGGAGTTGTCCGGCTTATGCTTAAAACCAGACTCTGCATAACTCAAGGCATGTTTCTGTAATGGCTGTTTGTGGGTTGACCCGGGCTATGACGAAGGTTGACTTTCTACCATCTGGAAGATTAATAGTGATATTGTTCTTCACTCGCCACAATTTTAAAAGAAATGGATTTTTTTTCAGAAAACACTAGGGGGAGTATGGTAGAACTGGGAGTGATTCCAGAACCGCAAACGATTACTGAAGATTTGATAAAAACCTAAAGAGTCAATCTGTATTGACATTCCATTGGCCACTCCGCAGATATGGTGGGTAACCTCAGGCACCCGAGGGGTACTCCGGTAGCCTCAAGGACGGTGACAGGGAGGTTCTTGTTTACCCAGACTTGCCATTGCCATTGTTCCAGACTATGAGATCCGGCAGGAGGATGGGTATAGCGTCATTCTAAACTAGCTTTAGAAGTGTACGTCTATATGACTCTGCCAAAGGGTTATCGTGGTCAGTGGGAGCAGCGGTAGCATAGTGGACAAGTGGCTTATGTCTATTTATAGACTAAAGCAAATACAGCGGAGATAGATCATCCATTTCTGACGTGACAGTCATAGTTTTGACTTCATCAGAATAGGGGATGGATCTGTTAAGAAGGTAGTAGGGTGTGATGTCCTGGTATTTGGATGACATACACAGAGTAGGAAGTGATATTCCTATACTACGATCGGTTATACTTTGGTTGTCACACAGTGGTTTCTTCACAAAGGACTTGGATATTATATCAGACATTCTGGTTACTAGATCTATGGTTTTAGATCTAGATTTGGGAGGTTTCCCAATCTGGGTACTTGGACAGCATTCTATGAGTATTTAGAATGGACGACTCCTGGCACGGTAGTGTACCTGCAGGTGATGGAGTCACCCTCTCTAAAGGTGTCTTACAGACTAAAAGGGAGAGGGATGTGCATGATTGGCAGATCACTTGCTTAGGCAATTGAGTCAATCATGAGATATCAAGTACCACACCAGATGTTGTTTTTGCAGGAGATGCAATAAGTTGATATTGATCCAATCCTGGAGAAACATTCGGAAGCAGTTTTAGAACATAAGTGAATGTTCTAGGGATATGATATCGACAGCCTCCTTTAGGAGACGGTTATCATTCCAGGCTTCCAAGGTGACCTGGATGGCAGATTGACTGTCAGGGTTATAGTTTTCCCTCTGACGAGGGGCAGTATTTTGGACAGATGGTCCAAGGGGATACTGAGGGAGGCATGACGCAGGATACTGATTAAGTTCAGTTGACGATACAGTCTAAGAAGTTTGGATTTGGAGTTCATTTATGAGCTAGGTCCCATCAGACATCCAGACACATTCTAAGACAGGTATTGCTCATTTCGGGAGATGGCTTTCTCCGCGAACTTGAGATATAGAGAGACATAGAAAGAAACATCACAGCGGATCCACTCACTGAGGCTATTCCTCGAACGCAATAGTTTCGCAAACGAGCTTTGTGAAACTGACTAGTAGAGGAGTTGGGTGTTCGGTATCACACGGGCTGTGAGTATGCGACATCGCAATAATTAGCCTTGAGTGCAAGTGGGAGATTGTTGGAGATAGTGCCCTCAGAGTCAATTATTGGATCACAGGCACGTGATTGCAATGATTGAGGGAGTACCTATCCCGGTAGGACAGTCTTACTCAAGATGATAGTATGCTATCTGGTTTATCTTTATCATCAGTGTGCTGCTTTAGGTGACCTTACGAGTCACTATTGCATGATGATAGAGCCCCTAGGATTCTTGCTTGACTACCAGCAGTATGAGGGCGATCATATACGTGGAAGCTGGGGTCTATAAGCGCATCCTTAAATGGTCCCTAGTCATGGGAGTTTCGAGACAGGGCATCGATACTCCATTGTAGACTAGTGTATACAGTCGAGACCCCGACGAAGGGCGGTGGCCGGTCTCACAAGCCACTGGTGTCAGTTGGTTCACCTAAGATGTATACAGGTGCTCATTGGGTTATGAGTACACCGGACAGGACTCGCCGGGAACATGCTAGTTGGGATTATACCAGACGTCAGATAGCAGTTCCCTGGTGACATGTGTACAGGTTAGTTCATCGACCGGAGATCGTCATTTGTCTCGTGTGAGTTCCCACTGTTCTTTGATTACTACCCTACCACGGCTCAAACGAGTCGTGCAAACAGGTTTTAGTTGGGTACAGTCCCGAGCCACATGGAGGCAGTGAGTGGATCTGCAGGGGTTCGTCTTACCCGGTATTGAGGGTGAGGTCGCACTGTGTCTAGGAGAGCCATTACACAAAGCCCTCGGCCAAGGCAGGAGATTTACTGGTAGGTATTCCAGTAGTATCTCAGGGTGTTCTGGGCTTCACTCCGACACGACTTGTACCGCTTTTGGGGGTCTGACTTTTACTAACCCCCTAGGCCCGCCATGCGATGCTCATAGACGAACAGACCAGACTGTAGGGATATTGTCACTGACAGGCTCAGTAGGGTGTCAGGATGAGTTCGCTCTTCGACGTCCCTTTTGGTCAATAGATGGTAGCCCGTCACGTATGGCTAATACCTCTGACGTGCTAGTGGTTAAATCCACAGCCATAGTATTGACGAGTCTTTACAGTCCACCACACATAGTTACTCAAGTTTCGGGCGAAATGCTGTAGAGGCCGTATGGAGATATGGCAGGGTTCGATCAAATACGTGCGGTATTGCACGGATCGTGATCGGACGGATTTTACTGGCCGGCTTTGGTTTAAGCCGGTTCTAGTATTAGACAGTGTAGTTTTGTCTCTTTGCATTTGTATTCAGTGGAAATACAAATGCGGGCATGTATATGCAGTTGCGGGGTTTTCCTGTAATTTATTACGGGATCAGTTTTCTGAAGTTGCCAGTTTGTATTCCGTTCCGGCCAGTTTTTCTTTGTTCCTTCCCGGCCGGACTTTTCCGATGGAGGGGGTTTATTTGCAGTTGTGCAAATTATCTTTGTGGAGGGTGTGTTTTGCATTTGTGGCTTCATGATGGCATCTTTTCTTTTCATGCATCATTACATGCATTAATGAGAAGAGATTGATTTGTTTATGGATGTGAGGCTTACTTTTGGGGGTGTGGTCACCATTCTACTTTTCCTACACTCACCTCCCTTCTTGTTGATTCCATGACACTCCCATTTTGAGGTAGGGGCCGGCCACATTAGGAGAGAGAGGGGAGATTCATTTTGTGGTGGTGGGAAAAATTATCATTCATCCCATTTTTAGCTTGCCACCAAAATTCCCAAGTTCATATCTTATTCATTCCTCCATCACAAAAGGCAACTTCACCCCAAATGAGACAATAGTTTCTACACTAGTCTACAGCATTCCTTGGACGCGTCGGCGAGCCAACTTCGCGTCCGAGTTGCCTCGGTCCAGAGGTGGGAGCCCGTAAAAGAACCCGGCGATGTGGTGCCCGTTTCGACGAGGAGGCGACGACCGGAGATTCCGCGAGGAGATCGGAGTGGAGACGAAGACCGAAGGACACGGATCGCTCGGTATAGCATTCTATCCCATCTCTAGTTTGCTAGGATTAGGTTAATGGTTACGATCCGGGGTTTTAGGATGCGGTAGTGCCGGTTTCTAGTTTGAGAAAAATTTTCGTTTCCGCATTTTGGCCTCGGATAGACGGCCGGGGCGCTACCGTAGCACTACAAAATGGTCCCTAGTCGCGTGAGTATCGAGACTGGGCACCGATACTCTAGAGTAGACTGGTGTGTACGTTTCTAGCCCCGTCGGGGGATGGTTGGTCCCGCAGCCATTGATTTGATGCACCTAAGATCGTATATAGGTGCTCACTAGGTGTGAGTACACTGGACGGACTCGCCGAGAACTTCCATATGGTACTATACCTATCGTCAGATGGAATTTCTCAGGTGACATGTGTACAGGTTATTCTTTGGACCCGAGATCGACATTTGTCTCGTGTGAGTTCCCACTGAACTTTGATCACTACCCTACCATGGCTCTACTGAGTCGTGCAAACAGGTTTTGGTTGGGTTCAGTTCCGAGCCACATGGAGGCAGTGAGCGATTGTCTGGGATTCTTCTCTCCCGGTATAGGGAGTCGATATCGCACTATGATTCGATTGGTCAGGACCATAAGACCTTAGCCAAGGCACTTGGGATTTACTGATAGGTTGATCAGTAGTTTCCCAGATTGGTCCTGAGCCACATCGGCACGACTCATCAGGTTATTAGGGTCTGACGTTCACCATCCCCTAGACCCGTTATGCGATACTCTTTGACGAAGAGAACGGACTGTACGGATATTGTCACGGATAGGCTCAGTAGGAGATCCAGATGAGTTTGCTCATCGGCCTTCTTTTCAACAGGTACCTGGGTAGCCGTTACGTACAGCTAGTGCCGCTGACGTGCTTGTGTTTGAACCCACTGCCAGAGTACTGTCGAGTCTTTAGATTCCCACACAGAGGGTTTCCCTGATTCAGGCGAAATGATATAGTGGCCGTATTGGATACGTGCAGGGTTCGATCGATTGATATTCTTTGTACTCGGACTTTCAATCGGATAGTTGGTAATACTAGCCGGCTCGGGTTTGAGCCGGATTATTAAATCAGGTATTGATTTAATAATTTACGTATATTTATTTCGATATATATTCTTGTATTACGTTCTTCGTGTTATTCTATCTCTTTGGGCGTTCAGATTATTATCTGATTGCCGGTATATATGTACAGTAGGCTGAAATCCGTATTTATTACAGATTTCCTTCTAAAAGGTGGCCACCTCAATATGTATTTTCCTTTTATTTGATAATTAGAAATGAGGTGTAAAGTAAAAGGTATGGGAGGAATGGTGATAACCATGCTTTAATAATTTACAAATGAATTTATAATTCATTTGGAGTTACTATTGAAGCATGGTTGTTAATTGTTTATTGAAAGAATTCATACACAAAACCTTGGGTGTTGAATTTCTCTCACTTGATGCTTCATTTTTTTTGAGCTCTCATTTTCTCTTGAGCTTCTCCCTCCTCTTGCTTTCCTCCACCTTCATCTTCCTCCTCTTCACTAACATTCTCATGAGTTGAGAAACAAGTGAAGAGGTTAGAAAAGAGATAGCAAACACTTAGACATCCAAACTACATCCTAGATTACTTGGACTAGCATCCGAAGTTCTTTAGTTGCTCTTTTGACACTTAGCAAAGAGCTGAGCCATGGATCATATTCCCCGGGTGGGTTATCTACGACAAAGCAATGCCGGAGAACAAGCTCGATCCCGGAGGACTGATGGAGCCGGAAAAGAAGATCAAGTAAGTTCATGGTGGCTACGGGGAGCTAAGGATGAAGAACGAAGACCGAAGGACATGATTCATTTGGTATAACTTCTTTCATAGTAGATAGAACTATAGTATAGCTAAACTAGGTTTGTGGTAAAGATCCAGATAAGGTTAATCTAGTGCCAAGTTTTTGTTCGTTATAAAATTTTTGTTCCGCATTTGACCACGGAAGTTGGTCGGGGCACTAGGGTAACCCTTCATGGTATCAGAGCCAGCCCATAAACCCTAGTATAGAAGGTTTAAACAATGTTAAATCATCCAAACCGAAACTACTCCGAAATACCAAAACCAAAAGTGCAGTTTCTGTTGATTTTAAAAGGGTCTCTAAAGTTTTTTTAAACATGTGCAGAATGCTCTTTACACTATGAGATATACCCAGAACAAAAACGAGACAATTTTACCATGAAAAAACCGGCCACACACCCTAAAAAACCGGCCACCTCGGTTTTGTCTTGGCCAAATGAAATTTTTTTTTGTTCTGGGCACTCATCTCAAAGGGTTTGATCTTTTGGTGTTGTTTATTTTTAGCCCAAATTTAATTCTCTGTAGATTCAAGTTTGAGGCAACTTGTAGTGTTTCGAATTCGTTATATTTAACATTGTTTAACAGTTTATAGTTCATTCACTTTTATCTGCGACCGGGAATGTCACTCGATCGGTAAAACTCGTTTAATCTCTATATGTTCCTTTAGACGGGTTTTGCGAACGTGACATTCGCGTTGATGTTGTGTGTTTGTTCTGTGATTGTGGTTGGATTGTCGTGGTGGATAGCATGTGGTGCAATGTTAGAATACAGTTTATGTTTCATTTGTACATTTTTTATTGTGGGGCGAGCGTCCGACATGTGAACTGCCGTCTTTGCCGGGTTGTATATTATTTTGGTGCACGACCAGGTTGAGGTCGATGTCACCGCTTGTATATATTTTTTTTCATTTTCTGTATTAGGATTACCCCGCGGTGGGGTGCACGAATAGCCGGGTTCTAGAAGGAAACAAGCTCGCATCTCATGGCGCTGAGACGGAGGGGGCTTCATTCTAGAACTGGCGGGCTATTCGCCGCACTCGTAGGGGGTACAGGTTTTCATTGCACAGGCTATCCACATGACCGGAATGTCGGGTTTTATTTGCGGCTCAAATGAAACCCGGGGCTCTAAGATTATCCACCATTCTGTATTGTTATCTGTGATGTTGTTTATTATCATGCCTGGGACGAATGTTATATATACTTATATATATACTAGTAGATGTTGTATATGTTTTGCACCCGCGCTAGTCCAGCCCCCGCTCTGTCGTTAGTTAAGTAGCCTAACGGGTGATGAAGGGGCCCCGTGGCAAAAGCGGATGGCATATACGTACATTTTATTTTCGTTCTTTTTTGGTGTGATAGGTTACAAATTGATGAGACCACATTAATTTTGATTAATGCAAAATAATAAACCTAAAAGATGTTGTTGGAACCAAGATTTAAAAACTGACATTACAGACGTTCTCTTTTGCTTTGCACAGTGGTATCCAGTCTGGAATATCCAGCACCTCATTCTACGAGGCAAGGGCCGAGATCCCTTCACTGGGAGTGACCCCTTAGGTAAAAGTTTGCGTCAACGTAATAACTTCAATATAGTCGACTATTTTTGCTTTGCATCGTGGTATTCAGTTTGGAATATCCTGCACCTCATTCGACGAGGAAAGAGCCGAGATCCCTTCATAGGGAATGATTCTTTAGCAAAGGTTCTCGCCACTATATATTTCTAAAAGCACTCAGGTTCCTTCAACGATATCAAGTTCATTACGTTAACGGGTTTTTCTCCAAAAACCCAGTCGTAGACCTCCGTCATTTCCTACAAGTAACACTTAGTACGTGCTGCGTTTGTTGACTCCGTCAAGGCGTAGTGTACGGTAGCTGAGTGGTGCTTGTTTGTAGCACTAGATGTGATTGGTTAGGACAGTCGTATAACCTTGTTGACTCCATCAAGGGTTATGCGGGTGGGTTTGACGCAATCCAGATAATGACGGGTTGAACTTGACTATGACTCTTTGATTTGTTGACTCCGTCAAGGTCACTAGGGTTTTAGGGGCAAAAACCACATCGGGAGTTTCAAACATACCGGAAACTTGCAGATTTAGCATACCTTCTGGAGTGTGGTGACTAGAGTGGATTCCATCTAGTGCATCACATAATGATAGTTGGATCCCGATCCCACTGATGAGTAGGATTACTCTTGGGAGATTTGTTCACTTAACAATCAATGCTATAAACCAAGTAGGTGTCTAGAACGGTGTTAGCGGGGCTACGCCTCAAGGGAAAAGAGGTTATATAATTAAGGAACTTCGCGAAAGCGTTGGAAAACCTCTCTCAAAGTACCAACACCAGCCTGACTTAAAGGTTAAGCAAGTATTGTGACGTGCGATTAATCCTGACTAGTTCTTCTTTTAGGGTTTGAAGAAGAATTCGAGGAAACAGTGAGAGCCATCCTGATTAGATAAATTAATAAACCAATCTAATCTTGCAAGAGCGCACGCTGAGTGTTGTCCCTCTCTCTCCAGGTAGAAACCATTTCATGCCCTAATCAAGATAATAAAATGTATCGCTTGACCGATCCGAATTCTTATTCGGGGCTGGGGAACGTCGGTTCGGCTCTAACTTACGACAACTGTCATAAGTATGAGCAAAGGAAAGAGAAAAGTTTGAATTCCTTGATAACCCCATCGAAGAAGAAACATACTGTTGTGTCTTCTTCAGGTGTTCTTGTTATTGAGAACTGTTTTTCGGTTAGTCCTACCTCCTGGGTACTCGATACCGGATCGGGATCTCATATCTGTAATTTATTGCAGGGACTGAGAAAAAGTAGGATAGTTGGACCGGTGATATGTCCCTCAGAGTAGGGAACGGAGCACAAGTTAATGCTGCAGCCGTCGGTGAATATCACCTAGTATTGCCAAATGGCAATGCTATGATTTTGAAAAGTTGCTACTATGTACCTTCCATGCTTTGCAACATCATATCAGTTTATTTACTTGATAAATACGGATATAACTTTGTTCTTGATAGAAGTATCATGAACATTTACCTTGATAAGGTACTGGTTGCAGAAGGTACACTGTGTAATGGTATCTATGTTCTAAATCAAAACACAGTTCTCAATGTACAAAACACACGCAAGAGGAAGAGTTCAGATACGAACGAATCCTACTTGTGGCATTGTAGACTTGGTCATATCGGAGATAAAAGACTAAGTAAGTTACATAAAGATGGATTCTTGAATACGTTCGAATTTTCATCTTATGAAACTTGTCAGTCTTGTCTCAAAGGAAAGATGACCAAATCTTCGTTCATCGGATATGGAGAAAGAGCATCGGAGCTCTTGGGACTTACACACAGTGATGTATGTGGTCCGATGTCTATACATACAAGGGGTGGGTTCTCATACTTCGTCACATTCACTGACGATCTCTCTAGACTCGGATATGTGTATCTTAAGAAACATAAATCCGAAGCTTTAGAGAAATTCAAAGAATTCAGAAACGAAGTAAAGAACCAGATTAGCAAAAGTATCAAGATCCTTCGATCTGATAGAGGAGGAGAGTACTTAAGCACGGAATTCCTAGAATACTTAAAAGAGAATGGAATTCTCTCTCAGCTTACTCCTCCATATACACCACAACACAACGGTGTATCGGAGCGGAGGAATCGTACCCTATTGGATATGGTTCGCTCCATGATGAGTGACACTGAGTTGCTTCTTTCTTTTTGGGGATATGCGCTTCAAACAGCTGCATACTTACTAAATTACGTTCCATCCAAATATGTGCCTAAGACTCCATATCAAATATGGAATGGACGAAATCCATATCTTAAGCGATTTAAGATATGGGGTTGTCCGGCCTATATGAAAACACAAAAAAATGGACAAGCTTGAGGCACGGTCAGTTCTATGTAAATTTGTGGGATATCCTAAGGATTCACTAGGATATCTGTTCTACCACACTGAGGAACAGAAGGTGTTTGTATCTCGCCATGCTACTTTTTTAGAAAGGGAGTTTCTTGCAAAAGAAACTAGTGGGAGTACGGTAGAACTGGGAGAAATCCATGAACCACAAAATGTAACTGAAGATTTGGAGACACCACAAGATTCAGTAATCCCAGACGAACCTCTGCCACTCCGCAGATCTAGTAAGATTTCTCATCCGCCCGAGAGGTACTACGGTTTTCTCATAGATAGGGATCGAGAGGATTGCATCTTGGAAGAAGATGATCCTACTAGTTTTAGGCAGTCCATTATCAGTAGGGACTCTGATAAGTGGCTGGATGCTATGCAATCTGAAATGGAGTCCATGTACACCAATAAAGTGTGGACCCTGGAAGTTGCTCCACCTGGGGTAAAACCCGTTGGATGCAAATGGATCTATAAGAAGAAACTTGGTGTAGATGGGCAGGTGGAAACCTATAAGGCTAGACTCGTTGCAAAAGGTTTTCGTCAAAGACCAGGAGTGGACTATGCCGAAACCTTTTCTCCAGTGGCTATGCTCAAATCCATTAGGATCTTGCTTGCCATTGCTGCATTCCATGACTATGAGATCTGGCAGATGGACGTAAAAACGGCTTTTCTAAATGGAAGTTTAGAAGAGTGCGTTTATATGGATCAGCCAGAAGGTTTTATAGACAGTGGGAGCAGCAGGAAGGTGTGCAAGCTGCTCAAATCCATTTATGGATTGAAGCAAGCATCGCGGAGCTGGAACATCTGTTTTGATGAGACAGTCAAGGTCTTTGACTTCATCAAGAATGAAGATGAGCCATGTATATATAAGAAGATTGTAGGACGAACTGTCGTATTCCTAGTCTTCTACGTGGATGACATTCTTTTGATAGAAAATGACATTCCTATGGTACAATCGGTCAAGCTATTCTTAACAAAGGTTCTCTATGAAAGACCTAGGTGATGCCTCGTACATTCTGGGGATCAAGATCTACAGGGATAGATCCAAGAGACTACTGGGACTTTCGCATTCCAGGTATATAGAGACCGTACTAAAGAGATTTAGTATGGAAGATTCCAAGCACGGTAACATACCCACATTGCATGGAATCACCCTCTCCAAGGAGATGTCTCCCAAGGCTAACGAGGAGAGGGTTCGCATGAGCACTATACCCTACGCTTCGGCGGTAGGATCTATAATGTATGCGATGCTATGTACAAGAACAGAACTAGCTTACGCACTAAGCGTGGTGAGCCGGTATCAGTCAGACCCAGGTGAGAACCATTGGACAGCAGTAAATAACATTCTCAAGTACCTAAGAAGGACTAAGGAGATGTTCCTGGTTTACGGTAATGGAGACCTCAGGGTCGAGTCCTTTACCGACTCAATCTTCCAGAGTGACAAGGATGACAGAAAGTCTGTCTCGGGTTTTGTGTTTACCCACAACTGAGGGCGGTATGTTGGAAGAGTTCCAAACAAGATACAGTCCCAGACTCGACGATGAGAAGCTGAATACATTGCTCCAAGCGATGCCGCAAAAAAGGCGGTCTGGATGAAGAAGTTCATAGCTGAACTTCAGGTAGTTCCGTCTATTGTTGATCCAATACCAGTGTATTGTGATAACAATGGGGCTATAGCTTTAGCGAAGGAACCACGGTCCCATCAGAAATCCAGGCACATCGTAAGGCAGTATCACCTGATCAGGGAGATCGTAGATCGCCAGGAGATCGAGGTCCGGAGAGTGGATACGAAAGACAACACGGCGGATCCATTAACAAAGGCCCTCCCTCAAGCACAGTTCGAGCGACTTTTTGGGATGTTAAGTATGCGGTACGCCAGCAGCTAACCTTAGAGTAGACGTTGGGTATTCGGTACGCCAATCACTGGCCTTTAGTGCAAGTGGGAGATTGTTGGATGTATATGCCCTAGAGGCCAGTATTGTATATGTATACATATGGATACTAGGGATATGTATGTACGGAACAATCTTGCTCAGTTTTATAGTATATTATTTGACTTGTCTTTATCAGGATATGTGTATTTATTTGTATTGTTGTTATATCTGGTTTGCACATATTGATAAAAACTCGATACGGTAGTATACTATTGTGATTTGTCTTTATCTTAACATGGCATATGTCATACTTGTTATTACATATTGCTGTTACATGTTGATAAAGACCCTAGGATCTTTCTTGACTACCTGCGTCGTGATGACGATCATACTTATGGAAGCAGGGTAGTCTATAAGCACATCCTTAAATGGTCCCTAGTCGCGTGAGTATCGAGACTGGGCACCGATACTCCAGAGTAGATTGGTGTGTACGTTTCTAGCCCCGTTGGGGGATGGTTGGTCCCGCAGCCATTGGTCTGATGCGCCTAAGATCGTATACAGGTGCTCACTGGGTGTGAGTACACTGGACGGACTCACCGAGAACTTCCATGTGGTACTGTACCTATCATCAGATGGAAGTTCTCAGGTGACATGTGTACAGGTTAGTCTTTGGACCCGAGATCGGCATTTGTCTCGTGTGAGTTCCCACTGAACTTTGATCACTACCCTACCACGGCTCTACTGAGTCATGCAAACAGGTTTTGGTTGGGTTCAGTCCCAAGCCACATGGAGGCAGTGAGCGATTGTCGGGGATTCATCACTCCTGGTATAGGGAGTCGATATCGCACTGTGATTCGATTGGTCAGGACAATAAGACCTTGGCCAAGGCACTTGGGATTTACTGATAGGTTGATCAGTAGTTTCCCGGATTGGTCCTGAGCCACATCGGCACGACTTATCAGGTTATTAGGGTCTGACGTTCACCATCCCCCAGACCCGGTATGTGATACTCTTTGATGAAGAGACCGGACTGTACGGATATTGTCACGGATAGGCTCAGTAGGAGATCCGGATGAGTTTGCTCATCGGCCTTCTTTTCGACAGGTACCTGAGTAGCCGTTACGTACAGCTAGTGCCGCTGACATGCTTGTGGTTGAACCCACTGCCAGAGTACTGTCGAGTCTTTAGAGTCCCACACAGAGGGTTTCCCTGATTCAGGTTAAATGATGTAGTAGTCGTATTGGATACGTGCAGGGTTTGATCGATTGATGTACTTTGTACTCGGACTTTCGATCGGACAGTTGGTAATACTAGCCGGCTCGGGTTTGAGCCGGATTATTAAATCAGGTATTGATTTAATAATTTACGTATATTTATTTCGATATATAAATTCTTGTATTACGTTCTTCGTGTTATTCTATCTCTTTGGGCGTTCGGATTTTTATCTGATTGCCGGTATATATGTATAGTAGACTGAAATCCGTATTTATTACAGATTTCCTTCTAGAAGGTGGCCAACTCATTATGTATTTTCCTTTTATTTGATAATTGGAAATGAGGTGTAAAGTAAAGGGTATGGGAGGAATGGTGATAACCATGTTTTAATAGTTTACAAATGAATTTATAATTCACTTGGAGTTACTATTGAAGAATGGTTGTTAATTGTTTATTGAAAGAATTCATACACAAAACCTTGGGTGTTGAATTTCTCTCACTTGATTCTTCATTTTTTTTTGAGCTATCATTTTCTCTTGAGCTCCTCCCTCCTCTTGCTTTCCTCCACCTTCATCTTCCTCCTCTTCACTAACATTTTCATGAGTTGAGAAACAAGTGAAGAGATTAGAAAAGAGATAGCAAATACTTAGACATCCAAACTACATCCTAGATTACTTGGACTAGCATCCCAAGTTCTCTAGTTGCTCTTTTGACACTTAGAAAAAAGCTAGAGCCATGGATCATATTCCCCGGGTGGATCATCTACGACAAAACAAGGCCGGAGAACAAGCTCGATCCCGGAGGACCGATGGAGCCGGAAAAGAAGATCAAGTATGTTCAAGGTGGCTACGGGGAGCTAAGGATGAAGAACGAAGACCGAAGGACATGATTCATTTGGTATAACTTCTTTCATAGTAGATAGAACTATAGTATAGCTAAACTAGGTTTACGGTAAAGATCCGGTTAAGGTTAATCTAGTGCCATGTTTTTGTTCGTTATAAAAATTTTGTTCCGCATTTGACCACGGAAGTTGGTCGGGGCACTAGGGTAACCCTTCATTATCACCTTGTATTATCAAGTACATTGATTCTGAACGAATGTTATTAGATACCGAACCTGATATACAACATCATATCAGTCTCTTTATTTAGTAAAAAAGGATATAATTTTGTATTGTTGGATAATGTTTTGAACATTTCCTATATCAAGTGTTGATCGGTTCAGGCACGTTATCTAAAAGCATATATGTTCTAAATGAAACCACAGTTCTTTACGTACAGAACACACACAAGAGGAAGTGTTCATAAATGAATGAATCCTTCTTGAGGCATTGTAGACTAGGTCATATCAATGCGACACAGCTAGGTAAGTTACATTAGATGCATATTTAAATCAGTTTGAATTTACATTTTGTGAAACTTGTCATTCATGTCACAAAGATAAGATGACCATAGCTCCGTTTATTGGAAACAGAGAAAGAATTAGTGAACTCTTGGGATTGATACATGATGATCTATGTAGGTCCCCTGTCTACACATGCCAGGACTAGTTCTTTTTACTTCATTACATTCACTAATGATCTCTTAAGATTCGCACATATGTTCCTGTTGAAACACAAGTCTGAGGCTTTTGAGAAATTCAATGAATATAAGTGCGAAGTTGAGAACCAAAACGGGTATAAGTATTATGTCCTTTGATGTGATCAGGGAGGAGAATACTTGAGCACAGAATTCCTGGACTATTCTAAAGGAGAATAATATTCTCTCTCAGCATTACTCCTCCGTGTACACCACAGCACAACGGTATATCGGGGCAGAGCAATAGCACCCTATTAGATATGGTGTGCTCTATGATGAGTACTACTAAGTTTCCTATTTCCTTTTGGGGGTTATGCACTTGAGAAGCTGCATACCTATTGAATTAGGTTCTAACCAAATCAGGTGCCTACCACTCCATATGAGATATGGTATGGGAAGAGCCCATATCTTAAGTAAGTTAAGATTTAGGGTTGTCCGACCTATGTCTAAAAGAAAAATACGGACAAGTTCGAGGCAAGGTCAGTTCTTTGGAAGTTTGTTGGATATCCCAAGCATTTGTAAGGGAATATCTTCTACCACACCGAGGAACAAAAGGTGTTTTATTTCTCGACATGCCACCTTTTTAGAAAAGGAATTTATTTTGGAAAGAAATTTCTGGTCATGAGGTAGAACTGGAAGGAGTTCCATCTATACAAATTACAGCCGACGATTTGGTAGAACCGGAAGATTCAATAGCTCCCGATGAACCTCATCCTCTCCGCCAATCTAGTAGGGTTCCTCATCCACCTTAGAGATACTTCGGTTTTCTCTATGACAGTGGGAGCGAGGATTGCATCAAGAGATGATGACCCAACTAGTTTCTGTAAGGTTAGTCTAGCACCCTATGAAGAGTTTTGAAGCATCACATGACCCAAAGTTATAATTTTTATGGTGCTAAACTAACATGCAAAGGGATCGATCCTAGAAAATTAGGGTTAACAAACTTTAAGCTAGTAAAGATAAGGGTTTGAAGGCTACAACCTTTGTAGCTCCCCTTTGCTAGACTCCTTGGTGTCTTGGGTGTTGAATCAAGGTCCTCTTGAAGTTCCCTTGCGTCCACGACGATCCACCACGGAGTACTCCGTCCAAGCTCTCTACTTTGGAAAACCGAAGGAAACACTCTAATCAAGTCGGCTAGACTTGAGTAGAATGATGTTGTGGTTTGGAATCTCACTTCAAAAACCTTTCTTTAGTTGTATTTAGCTCACTAGAAAAGACTAGATAGGAAAAGATCAAGGAGGATGAAGATGGTGGCTAATTTAGACAAGAGGTGTGAAAGATAACCTTGAGTTAAAAAACCAAATGAAATATATATCACTATATATATTTATTTCCTTCTTAACTTCAACCATGATTAAATCATAGATAGTTAATTTAACTTGGGTTTTAAATGATAAAGAGAAGGATAACCCTAGGTTAGTGGTAGTTGAGATAGGTTAGGTTAGAAGAAGAATGTAGAAGCAAGAATGTTTATCCTTTCCTTTTTCATTTTACTTTAAAACCAAAATTAAATTATAATCTATTATTTAATCTATGGTGTGAGTCTTATATTGCCACCATTTCCATATGCAATCAACCATGATGGATGGGTGTATGTATGTATACATGTATGCACATCTACATGTGCATGAAACTAGAAAAGAAGAAAGAAACACATGCATGCATGCATACATCCATCAAACCCTAGAAAGGTTTCAAGTGAGAATACTAATGGTTAGATGATAAATCAACACTTAATTTATCAATCCGGTCATATCTCATATGACCCCACCAAAAGCAGTTCACCCGATCAATGTTCGGTATCATATACGCACATTTCAATCGGGTGCATGCGCATATCGCATACGCGCACCACAACGTTTCGCCTGGACTGGGTAACTCCTTTGTGGGACTCTAAGACTCGTCAATACGCCGGCAGAGGGTAATGATCATATCAAGTACCCTCAAGCCGCAAGCGGTCAGCTAAACGTAACGGCCACCCGGGTATTGAGCGATCAGAAGACAACAAGCGAACCTGCTACAACTCCCGTCGAGCCATCCGGCAACACTACCGTACAGTCCGGTCTCTTCATCAGATATGCTGCATATCGAGCCTAGGGATGGTCACGTCGACCCCAATAAATCAATAAGTCATGCCGGTGAATGGTCTATAACAGATCGAGAAACTACTGATAACACTTATCAGCAAATCTCAGCAGCCCTGGCCAGGGACTTGCTGTTATAACCAGTGGAGCACAGCACAGCATCAACTCCCAATACCGGGAGAGACGAAACCCCTCCTATCGCTCATCGTCTTCGTGTGTCTCGGGACTGTACCCAACGGCCACCTGTTTGCACGACTCAGTAGAGCCGTGGTAGGGTGGTAATCAAAGTACAGTGGGAGAACACACAAGGCTCTATGACGATCTCGGGTCTACAGACTAACCTGTACCAGTGTCACCTGAGAACTGCTATCCGACGATAGATATAATTCCATATAGGAGTTCTCGGTGAGTCCGTCCAGTGTACCCAGTCACCACTGAGCACCCGTATATGATCTTGATGTCAAACATCGATGAATGTGGGAACATCCATTGCCCATCATATGGGTCTAGTATCATATACGCTAGTCTACTCTGGTATATCAATGCCCCGTCTCGATATACCTACGACTAGGGACGTTCCAGGATATGCTTATAGACTACAGATGTCCCACTAGTATGATCTCCATCATAATCAGAGTAGTCAAGCCGATATCCTCAGGGCTTTATCAGCATGTATGAATGAATAAAAGCATGATCAAATCAACATGTCAGATAAAGAAGAACCAGATAGCATACTATCATGTCGAGCAAGAATGCAAACTGAATATATATATACATGTATAGATACATCCACTATCACATAATGGCCTCTAGGGCATACATATATCCAACAATCTCTCACTTGCACTAAGGCCAGTTATTGGCGTATCTCATACCCAACATCTCAAAAAGTCGCTCATGCTGTGGCTGAGGGAGGGCCCTGGTGAGTGGATCCGCGGCGTTGTTCTTTGTATCTACTCTCTTAATCTCGATCTCGCAGCGATCTACAATCTCCCGGATCAAATGAAAGCGCCTCAGTATATGTCTGGACCGCTGATGGGATCTGGGCTCCTTGGCTAACGCCATCGCCCCATTATTGTCACAATACAAAGGTATTGGATCAATAATGGTTGGAACTACTCCTAGCTCCGAGACGAACTTCTTCATCCAGACGTCTTCCTTGGCGGCATCATTTGCAGCAATGTACTCAGCTTCCATCGTAGAGTCTGCAACGGTATCTTGTTTGGAACTCTTCCAACTTACCGCCCCTCCATTGAGGGTAAATACAAACCCTGAGATAGATTTGCTGTCATCCTTATCGCTCTGGAAGCTCGAATCGGTAAAGGCCTCCATTTGGAGATCTGTATTACCATACACCAAGAACAATTCTTTAGTCCTTCGTAAGTACTTAAGAATGTTCTTCACAGCTGTCCAGTGGTTCTCCCCTGGGTTGGATTGATACCTTGGATTGATACCTGCTTACAACACTAAGTGCATAAGCTACATCTAGGCGTGTACATAACATCGCATACATTATAGATCCTACTGTCGAAGCATAAGGTATAATGCTCATGCAAGCTCTCTCTTCATCGGTCTTTGGACAAGAATCCTTGGAGAGAGTGACTCCATGGCAAGCGGGTAAGGCACCCCGCTTGGAGTCTTCCATACTAAACCTCTTTAGGATGGTGTTGATGTACCTGGTTTGGGAAAATCCCAATAACTTTTTGGATCTATCCCTACAGATCCTTATGCCTAGGATGTATGTGGCATCACCCAGGTCCTTCATGGAGAACCTTAGTGATAAGAATGATTTGACCGACTGTAGCATAGGAATATCATTTCCTATCAGAAGAATATCATCCACGTACAATACGAGGAATGTGACAGCTCTTCCTACAGCCTTCTTATAAACACAAGGTTCATCTGGATTTTTGATGAAATCAAACTCTTTGATAACATCATCGAAACAGATGTTCCAACTCCGAGATGCCTGCTTTAACCCATATATGGATTTAAGCAATCTACATGCTTTCTCGTTGCTCCCACTGTCAATGAAGCCCTCTGGCTGATCCATATAAACGCATTCTTCTAAATCTCCATTTAGAAATGCTGTTTTAACGTCCATCTGCCAGATTTCATAGTCGTAGTGAGCAGCAATAGCAAGTAGGATCCGAATGGATTTAAGCATGGCTACGGGCGAAAAAGTTTCGTCATAGTCCAAACCTGGTCTTTGACGAAAACCTTTCGCCACAAGTCTTGCCTTATAGGTCTCTACCTGCCCATCCACACCAATCTTTCTTTTAAAGATCCATTTGCACCCTACAGGTTTTACCCCAGGGGGTACAACGTCCAAAGTCCATACTTTGTTGGTGTACATAGACTCCATTTCGGATCTCATGGCATCCAGCCACTTCACAGAGTCACCACCCGTGATAGCTTGCTGAAAACTGGTAGGATCATCATCATCCATGATGCAATCTTCTCCGTTACCATCAATGAGGAAACCGTAGTACCTCTCCGGTGGGCGAGAAGTCCTACCAGACCTACGGAGTGGCCGAGGTTCTTCAGTTTCTGTTGCAACAGCCGGTTCAACCAAATCATCATTTGTAGTTTGTATCTCCAGAACCTCTTCTAGATCTACCACCTTGCCATCATCTTTATCTGTGAAAAACTCTTTTTCCAAGAATGTGGCATACTGAGAAACAAACACTTTTTGTTCCTCTTTGTGGTAGAACAGATATCCATAAGAATTCTTTGGATATCCCACAAAGTTACACATGACTGACCGTGTCTCGAGTTTGTCCGGATTCTGCTTTTTAACATAGGCCGGGTAACCCCAAATCTTAATTCTCTTAAGAGATGGTCTCTTCCCATTCCATATCTCATATGGCGTGGTAGACACAGCTTTGGTTGGAACCCTGTTTAGCAGAAACGCTGCAGTCTCCAATGCATGCCCCCAAAACGAGACTGGTAATTCAGCGTCACTCATCATGGACCGGACCATATCTAATAGGGTCCTATTCCGTCGTTCTGACACACCGTTGTGCTGTGGTGTGTAAGGAGGAGTGAGCTGAGAGAAAATCCCATTCTCTTTTAGGAAGTTTGCAAATTCTGTACTGAGATACTCTCCACCTCGATCTGATCGAAGCATCTTAATACTCAAGCCGGTTTGTTTTTCTACTTCTTGTTTATATTCAACGAATTTCTCGAAAGCGTCGGACTTGTGCTTTAATAAAAATACATGACCGAATCTTGAGAAATCGTCGGTGAATGTAATGAAGTATGAAAAACCGCCTCTAGCCTGTGTAGACATTGGCCCACATACATCACTATGTATGAGGCCAAGGAGCTGGGTAGCTCTTTCTCCGTGTCCGGTAAACGGAGTTTTGGTCATTTTACCCTTGATACAAGACTGGCAAGTCGCATAAGATTTATATTCAAAAGAGTTTAAATATCCATCTTTGTGTAACCTGTTTAGTCTTGTTTCGTTAATATGACCAAGTCTACAATGCCAAAGAAAAGCTTCATTTAATTCTGAAAGTTTTCTTTTATTAGTGTGTTGTATACTGAAAACTGTGTGTTGATTTAGGACATATATTCCGTTATTAAGCGTACCATACCCAACCAACATTTGATTTAGGTGAATGTTCATAACATTGTTCTGCAACACAAAATTATACCCTTCATTGTCCAACAAAGAAACGGATATTATATTACATAGCATACTTGGTAAAAAATAACATAGATTCAAAATCAAAATACATCCAGATGGCAACCCCAAGTGATACTCTCCCACTGCGACTGTATGTACATTGGAACCATTTCCAACGCGGAGAGTCTGGTCACCTGTCTTCAAAACCTTGCTATTTCTCAGCCCCTGCATAGAATTGCAAATGTGAGAACCTGAACCGGTATCCAATACCCAGGAAGCAGAGTTTATAGAAAAACAGTTTCCAGTCACAAACGCACCTGAAGCAGAAGCATCACCATGCTTCTTCTTGAGACTTAAGTACTCCGTGCAATTGCACTTCCAATGTCCTGTCTTGTGGCAATGAAAACATTCGCCTTTCCCCGAGTCTCCAGCCTTGGACTTTCCCTTTCCCTTCACCTTTTTAACTCCGCCCTTAGGATTAGTGGGTTTCTTCTTTTTCTTTCCCTTGGCCTTGGCTTTCGGGCGAGAAGAGGAAGACTGTCCAATAGTCATAACGGGAGTTTTTGCTAACTTCATAGTGCTCTCTGCACTCCTTAACATATTAAGGAGTTCAGGGAGGTCCTTCTCCATGCCATGCATGTTGAAGTTCACTATGAAATGAGCAAAGGTGGAGGGGAGGGACTGCAGAATAATATCTATATATTGTTCATTGTCCATTGTCCATCCAAGGTCCTCAAGCTCTTCTATAAGAGCTATCATCTTCAGAATATGGTCTCCTACTGGTGTGCCAGGGGCCATTCGCATCTGAAACAATTTCTTTGATGCTTCGTATCGTAATACGCGGGATTGCTCCCCATACAACTCCTTTGTATGGAGCAATATACCATGAATGTCCATGTCCTCGTGCTGCTTTTGATGTGTGTTATCCATCGATGCAAGCGCGAGGCATGTGGCCGTGGCACAGTCAGCGTCCCATGTCTTGCGGACTTCAATGTCCGCAACTGAGGATTTTGGACCAGGGACGGGCGGGGCTGAAGCCGTGAGGACATATGATACTTTATCATAAGTCAAGGCGATTTTCAGATTCCTCAGCCAGTCTTTATAATTGGTCCCATTCAGTTTGTTTTTATCTAGTAGAAGCTTAAGTCCAGTCATTGGTATCTGCCATTAAGAGAGAGAAAAGAATACACTCAGCGAAAGCTCTTGCACAGATTAGATTGGTTTATTATCTTGTCTAATCGATGTTTCCCACTGCTTTTTATCAAGTTTTTCTTTCAAACCTTAAAAAGAAAAACTAGCCAGGATTAATTACAGTCTACAACTTCGCTAACCGTTCAGCCAGGCCAGTGTCGGTACTTTGAGGGAGGTTCCCCGTGCTTTCGCATGGACCTAATTAGAGTAAACCTCGTTTTCCCAGAGGCGGAGCCTCGTTAACACCTTTCTAGACACCTAATGAGTTAGCTAATTGTAAACTGTAAAACTCTCCTAGGAGCAACTATTGCCCACAGTGGGATCGGGATCCAACCATCACATGGAAGGTATGCAATCTCATTGCAAATTTCAACACTTGAAATTCCCGATGTAATTTTTACCCCTAGCACTTATGACCTTAACTATGGTCAACAAATCATAAGTACCAGTCAAGTTCTACCCGTCATTTCTTGATTAATTAGACCCACCCATATGACCCTTAAATATGGTCAACAAAGTTGCATGAATGTCCTAATTAATCTGCATCATATGCAGTGTAGGAAGACATCACTTAGCTACCGTACACTACGCCTTAACTAAAGTTAACAAACGTAGCACGAATACTAAGTACTCTACTTCCTAAAATGACGGAGGGTTGCGAATGATTTTTAAGAAAATCTTTAACGCTTTGAACTTGATATCGTTGTAGAATCAAACAGTTTTTCAAAAGGAGTGGCTTAAGCTCCGCAGTTTTGAAATGTAGCTTTTTCATAAATAGCCGAGTAGTTTTTAAATCCGATTCTACAACATCTTTTTAGGTTTATTTTCTTTACATTAATCACATTAATGTAATCCCATCATTTAAGTCCTTAAGCCAATCACAGAAAAGAAACGAAAATAACACGTACGCTTATGCCATCCGCATTCGCCGCAATGTTCCGTTATGCACCGTTAGGTTACTTAACTAACAGCATACCGGGACGGGACTAGCGCGGGTGTAAAACATAAGCAACGTCTACTATATATCATATATATAATATGTCATTCGTCTCAGATATCACAGAACACAGGCAGCAGAAACATAGATATAACGTGGGATATCCTAGGACGTCCGTATTTAGTATTTAGCCAGAATAGAAAATACGGATTCCACAGTCGCGATGAATAGCCAAGCCCACACCCTGGACCCCTACGAGAGCGGAAAATGACCCTACCAATCCTGGAGTTTAGGAGACTCGGTCTCGACTCCTCGAGATGGCCTCCCACTGAACCCCAGAACCCGGTCACCTGTGCTCCCCTCCTTGGGTCCATCCTAATGCGGAAAAGTAAATAATATACAACACTGGTGACACAACCGCAACCTGGAAGTGCCCCAAATAAAAGAATATTACATTACATTTGAATTTACACGAATGAAAATATAAAACTCTCATCTCACAAAACCCCCCGGCTATTCGATCGCGACAATCCTACACATCATATCTCAGCAACACATAATATCTCATATCATCAACGTAAGTAAGTATGCATACCCCAATTGTCGTTGATGTATAGCAACGAAACCGGCGATATCTAACATACTACACTTACGGTCACAGAAAAGAAAGTGTAAAACTATAATATTTGGAATCCAGATTCTCTTTAGACATCATAAATATGAAATATCACATATTTCGTATTTCATGCCTAAACTATATGAATTCCACATATTGTATCACATTCCAGACAAACCGACAGTATTAAAGTTTTCGAACGAACGATCAAGCACCCAAGATTCACTAAAGCTCAACACTTGAGCAGGGTTCAAAAATCCGGAGTGTGACACAGTAGTAGCGGTCCAGCCGTAGAAGGGTCAAGCCAACGCCTCACATGTGGCACGCCGTACTGCCCCAAACCCTAAGGTTCAAAGGGCAGTTCGAGACGGTCACATAATCGAGTTAAGGTTTGTTGTCTTCTAGAGGGACCACCGCAAAAAGACTTGCACGTATCTCCAAAGTATTTAAACCCCGTGAATAGTGAGTAAATGATACTCGTTCAAACAATTCAATACTTTCTAATTTACCCGGAAAAGCTACGAAATAAAAATCCCGATCGAAATGACGAGTCCAAAACCATCTCCAGAATTTTTCAAAACCAAATACAGATTAAAAATATCCAAAAATTTATAAAAGCAGATCCATGAATTACTGTACAAAAGGTATTCATCAATACATATATACGGCCGCGGAACCGCGGCCTAAGCAAGCTTAGGCCGCGTTTCCGCGGCGAGAATCACTGTTCATTGAAAAAATTTTGTACCATAACTCTTATTTTTTCCTGCTGTATTTTTTACATATTTTTAATTCTGCAAATTATCAAATTTTAGAAAATTTCCAGAGAGCACCCAAAAATACCGTATTTTTGTCCGATCGGGGTTTTCACTTCGTAAAAACGTCGCCTAATGTTCTAGGTCGGCTCTGATACCAATGTAAGGTTAGTCTAGCACCCTATGAAGAGTTTTGAAGTATCACATGACCCAAAGTTATAATTTTTATGGTGCTAAACTAACATGCAAAGGGATCGATCCTAGAAAATTAGGGTTAACAAACTTTAAGCTAGTAAAGATAAGGGTTTGAAGGCTACAACCTTTGTAGCTCCCCTTTGCTGGACTCCTTGGTGTCTTGGGTGTTGAATCAAGGTCCTCTTGAAGTTCCCTTGCGTCCACGACGATCCACCACGGAGTACTCCGTCCAAGCTCGCTACTTTGGAAAACCGAAGGAAACACTCTAATCAAGTCGGCTAGACTTGAGTAGAATGATGTTGTGGTTTGGAATCTCACTTCAAAAACCTTTCTTTAGTTGTATTTAGCTCACTAGAAAAGACTAGATAGGAAAAGATCAAGGAGGATGAAGATGGTGGCTAATTTAGACAAGAGGTGTGAAAGATAACCTTGAGTTAAAAAACCAAATGAAATATATATCACTATATATATTTATTTCCTTCTTAACTTCAACCATGATTAAATCATAGATAGTTAATTTAACTTGGGTTTTAAATGATAAAGAGAAGGATAACCCTAGGTTAGTGGTAGTTGAGATAGGTTAGGTTAGAAGAAGAATGTAGAAGCAAGAATGTTTATCCTTTCCTTTTTCATTTTACTTTAAAACCAAAATTAAATTATAATCTATTATTTAATCTATGGTGTGAGTCTTATATTGCCACCATTTCCATATGCAATCAACCATGATGGATGGGTGTATGTATGTATACATGTATGCACATCTACATGTGCATGAAACTAGAAAAGAAGAAAGAAACACATGCATGCATGCATACATCCATCAAACCCTAGAAAGGTTTCAAGTGAGAATACTAATGGTTAGATGATAAATCAACACTTAATTTATCAATCCGGTCATATCTCATATGACCCCACCAAAAGCAGTTCACCCGATCAATGTTCGGTATCATATACGCACATTTCAATCGGGTGCATGCGCATATCGCATACGCGCACCACAACGTTTCGCCTGGACTGGGTAACTCCTTTGTGGGACTCTAAGACTCGTCAATACGCCGGCAGAGGGTAATGATCATATCAAGTACCCTCAAGCCGCAAGCGGTCAGCTAAACGTAACGGCCACCCGGGTATTGAGCGATCAGAAGACAACAAGCGAACCTGCTACAACTTCCGTCTAGCCATCCGGCAACACTACCGTACAGTCCGGTCTCTTCGTCAGATATGCTGCATATCGAGCCTAGGGATGGTCACGTCGACCCCAATAACTCAATAAGTCGTGCCGGTGAATGGTCTATAACAGATCGAGAAACTACTGATAACACTTATCAGCAAATCTCAGCAGCCCTGGCCAGGGACTTGCTGTTATAACCAGTCGGGCACAGCACAGCATCAACTCCCAATACCGGGAGAGACGAAACCCCTCCTATCGCTCATCGTCTTCGTGTGTCTCGGGACTGTACCCAACGGCCACCTGTTTGCACGACTCAGTAGAGCCGTGGTAGGGTGGTAATCAAAGTACAGTGGGAGAACACACAAGGCTCTATGACGATCTCGGGTCTACAGACTAACCTGTACCAGTGTCACCTGAGAACTGCTATCCGACGATAGATATAATTCCATATAGGAGTTCTCGGTGAGTCCGTCCGGTGTACCCAGTCACCACTGAGCACCCGTATATGATCTTGATGTCAAACATCGATGAATGTGGGAACATCCATCGCCCATCGTATGGGTCTAGTATCATATACGCTAGTCTACTCTGGTATATCAATACCCCGTCTCGATATACCTACGACTAGGGACGTTCCAGGATATTCTTATAGACTACAGATGTCCCACTAGTATGATCTCCATCATAATCAAAGTAGTCAAGCCGATATCCTCAGGGATTTATCAGCATGTATGAATGAATAAAAGCATGATCAAATCAACATGTCAGATAAAGAAGAACCAGATAGCATACTATCATGTCGAGCAAGAATGCAAACTGAATATATATATACATGTATAGATACATCCACTATCACATAATGGCCTCTAGGGCATACATATATCCAACAGTTTCGAGCAGGCCATCAAGAGTGGGGACTCTGTAAAAATGACTGGATGCTAAGCGATCTGAGATGGAATCCATATACACCAACAAAGTATGGACTTTGATTGCTATATCTGAAGGGTTAAATCCCCATCAGGAGCAAGTATATCTTGAGAAGATTACTTAATGTACATGGAAAAGTTGAGACTTTCAAAACTAGACTAGTTGTAAAAGGTTTTCGTCATTGACCAAGTGTGGATTATGATAAAACCTTTTCTCCTGAAGCTATGCTTAAGTCCATCCGGATCCTACTTGCCATTGCTACATACCATAGCAACGATATCTGGTGGTTGGGTGTCATGACTGCTTTTCTAAATATTGATTTAGAAGAGAGCGTCTATAAGTATACATCCAGAGGGCTTCGTAGACAGTGGGAGCAGCGGAAACATGTGCAAGTTGCTTTACAGGTTAAAGCAGGCATCGCGGGGTTGGAACATCTGTTTTGATGTGGTAGTCAAAGTGTTTGACTTCATCAAAATGGTAGATGAACCTTATATATACAAAAAAGTAGTAGATAGTATTTTGGTATTCTTCGTATTGTATGTGGATGACATACTCTTGATAGGAAAGAAGTTTCCTATGCTACGCTCGGTCAATCTCCTCTTATCTCAAGGATTCTCCATATAAGATCAAGGTGATACCTCCTAAATCCTGAGTTTTGGATCTATGAGATAGATCTAAGTGGATGTTAGGATTCTCACTAGGTGTAGCGAGATGGTATCAATCGATCCTGGGGAGAATCACTGGATAGCTTACAGGGTGGTAAGGTCGACTGAATGTTATTCACAGGCATTTTCTTTACCCTCAATGGAGGGACAGTATGTTGGAAGAGTTCCATGCTAGATACCGTAGCAAACTAGACGATAAAGGATGGATACATCACTACCAAAGATGCTACCAAAGAGGATGTATGGGTGTATATTAGTTCATGAGATGAACTTCGTTCCTACCATTGTATGACAATGGAGCTGTGGCTTAGGCTTAGGAACCCCCATCCCATCAGTGATCCAGACATATTCAAAGGAAGTATCACCTGATCATGGAGATGGTTGATCTCCAGGGGATCGAGGTTAGGAAAGTAGAGTAAGAGGACAACACGGAGGATCCACTCACAAAGGCCTTTTCCCAGAGAGAGAATTTTATGGGATGGTTGAGTATGAGATACTACAACCACTGCTATATGATGGCCCTAGTGCAAGTGGGAGATTGTTAGTTATATGTAAGCCCTAGAGGCCATTACTGTACATGAGATGTATATTGTAGTGGATGCTTGGACATATATAGGGAGGACTTTCTGTAAGTCCATGTCACGCACCCCACGAACTTGCGAGGAGGCGAAATATATAAAAAACGATTATCAAAGCTTCGTAACACGGACTTGAGCGCATGAATCGTATCTAAACCATTGCTAACTAACTACTAGAGGTTTAACTACTCGGATTCGAAGTTATACCTCACGCTGCTTGTCCTTCGGGTCTTCATCACGGTCCTCCACTCCTCGTAGGCTCCTTGGAACATCGGCAGCTCAACGGCCTCCTCGAGTCAAAGACGATCCACCCGAGAGCTCCTACGCCAAGCTTGATCTCTAACTTGAGATAACTAGGTTGCTCAAAGTGCTAATCTAAGCTACCTAGGGGATATAGAGTGAGGTTATGGAAGTATTAGTCTAGCTAACCCTTGATCTCAACACATGAGAGGTTAGGGTTAGGGTTTGAAGAGGGAGATCTTGAGGAGAGAGAAGGTGAGAATGATAATGAAATGAGATAATGATATATCATAATATATATGAAACATAATTTATTTATCCAAAAATGAAATAATAGAATTAACAACCATGCTTCATAAATATCTATGAGTGATTCATCTCCATGAGTAATTAAGCATTTATGATGCATTAATGACATGGATGAATCACACAAATGAGTCACTAATCTCATTTAATGCAATACCACCTTACCCCCCAAGTTTCCACTCTTCTAGAAGCTTCCCGACAAATTACGAGAACGCCCCTCCAATCCGTGAAAACACGGAAAAACTTTAGACTGTATAAATCCTATAACCCGATACTAGAATCTGGCTTAAACCAAAGCCGGCTAGTAAAAACTGTCCGAAAAGTCGTACGTGCGTAAATACACGTATGCGTCCGAACCCTTGTCGTAAAACCATACGACCTCTATATCGTTTCGCTTAGAGCAGGGAAACTCTTTGTGTGGGACTCTAAAGACTCGACACTACGCTGGCAGTGGGTTTAACCACAGACCGCAAGCGGCACTAGCTGTACGTAACGGTCCCCAGGTAGATGTCGATAAGAAAGTCGATGAGGAAACCCATCCGAACTCCCACTGAGCCTGATGTGACAATCTCCGTACAGTCCGGTCTGTTCGTCTAAGACTATCGCATATCAAGCCTGGGGGGCGGCAAGCGTCAGTCACCTAATAGCTGTATAAGTCGTATCGGAGCGAAGCCCATTACACCCTGAGAAGCTACTGGAACCTACCAGTATATCTCGCTTGCCCTGGCCAGGGACTTTGCGTTATGGCTCTCTGACACAGCGCGATATCAACTCCCAATACCGGGAGAGACGAATCCGATCTAACTGCCACTGCCTCCAAGTGCTCGGGACTGCACCCAACTGCCACCTGTTTGCACGACTCCTTTGAGTCGTGGTAGGGTAGCAATCTAAGAACAGTGGGACACACTCGAGGCGAAGTAGCAATGTCAAGTCTGCGGACTATGCTGCACTCATGTCACCTGGGAACTGTTAACTGACGATGGGTATAATACCAACCAATCAGTTCCCCGGCGAGTCCTGTCCGGTGTACCCGTAACCTAACGAGCACCTGAATACTATCTCCAGTACGACGTACTGATGGCTGTGGGACAAACCATCTCCCCAAATGGGATGAGAAGCGTACACACTTAGTTTACTCCGGAATATCGATGCCCTATCTCGATAATCCAACGACCAGGGACCTGTATAGGATGCTGCTTATAGACTACCCAGCCCCCACTAGTGTGACTGCCATCACGACGCTGGTAATCAAGCAAAGATCCTATGGGCTCTACTAATATGTATAAGTGATACGTCACAAGAAACATATGCACATATTAAAGTAGACACAAACCAAGTAGCATACTACCATTTTTAGCAAGACTGTTATATACAACTGTGAATATCCCAAGCTTCCATTAAGTAATATACAACCTAGTATGATACAATAATGGCCCCTAGGGTATATACACTAACAATCTCCCACTTGCACTAGGGCCTTGAGCTGGCATATCGTAGACCTATCATCTCGAATAGCCTCTCGAACTGCGTCTGAGGAAGGGCCTTTGTGAATGGATCAACAATGTTATTCTCCGTCTCTACTCTCTTCACTTCGATCTCCCGGCGATCTACAATCTCCCTGATCAGGTGATACCGCCTTATGATGTGTCTGGACTTCTGATGGGACCTGGGTTCCTTTGCTAAAGCTATAGCGCCGTTGTTGTAACAATACAAAGGTATTGGATCAACACTGGTAGGAACCACCTGAAGTTCTATGAGGAAATTTTTCATCCAGACTGCTTCTTTTGTGGCATCGCAAGCAGCTATGTACTCCGCTTTTATTGTTGAGTCAGCAACGGTCTCCTGCTTGGAACTTTTCCAACAGACCGCCCCTCCATTGAGGGTAAAGACATAACCCGATATGGATTTGGAGTGATCCTTGTCACTTTGGAAGCTGGAGTCGGCAAAGGCCTCCATCTGGAGGTCTTTTCCGCTATATACCAAGAACATCTCCTTAGTCCTCCTCAGGTACTTGAGAATGTTCTTTACTGCTATCCAGTGCTTCTCCCCTGGGTTTGCTTGATACCGGCTTACTACGCTCAATGCGTATGCTACATCTGGTCTGGTACATAACATCGCATATATTATAGAGCCTACCGCAGAAGCGTAGGGTATAATCGACATGCGATCTCTTTCCAAATCAGTCTTGGGAGACATCTCTTTGGAGAGGGTGATTCCGTGACAAGCCGGTAGGTTACCGCGCTTAGAATCATCCATACTGAATCTTTTCACTATGGTGCCTATGTACCTGGACTTTGAAAGTCCCAACATCCTCTTTGATCTATCACGATAGATCCGGATCCCCAGATGTAGGTGGCATCGCCCAGGTCTTTCATGGAGAATTTATGTGATAAGAATCTTTTGACTGACTGTAACATAGGAATATCATTTCCTATTAGGAGAATGTCATCCACGTATAAGACGAGGAATATTACAAATCTCCCTACAATCTTACTGTATACGCAAGGTTCATCTGGATTTTTGATAAGATCAAATTCTTTGATAGCATCATCAAAACAGATGTTCCAACTCCGCGATGCCAGCTTTAGTCCATAAATGGACTTAAGCAGCTTGCATACTTTACCGCTGCTCCCACTCTGAATGAATCCCTCTGGCTAATCCATATAGACGCTCTCTTCCAAATTACCATTTAGAAAGGCCGTCTTTACGTCCATCTGCCAGATTTCATAATCGTGGAAGGCAGCAATAGCAAGAAGGACCCGAATAGATTTAAGCATAGCCACTGGAGAAAAGGTTTCGTCATAGTCCAAAGCAGGTCTTTGACGAAAACCCTTTGCAACAAGTCTAGCCTTATAGGTTTCAACCTGTCTATCTACACCAATCTTCTTTTTGAAGATCCATTTGCATCCTACGGGTTTTACCCCATCTGGAGCAACGTCTAAAGTCCATACTTTGTTAGTGTACATGGACTCCATTTCGGTCCGCATTGCATCCAGCCATTTTACTGAGTCACCGTTCTGAATGGCTTGCTGGAAGCTAGTAGGCTCATCATAGTCAATAGTGCAATCCTCTCTATCCCCGTCTATGAGAAAATCGTAGTATCTCTCGGGCGGATGAGATTGCCTACTACTCCTGCGGAGTGGCGTCGGGATGTCCTGTTCTCCTGAACCTTCTTGTTCTTCCAAGATTTCAGTAATAGCTTATGGTTCTGGAATTTCTTCCAGTTCTATTGCGTCCCCACTCTTCTGTTTTTTAAAAACTCAGTTTCCAAGAAGCAGGCATGAAGAGAAACAAAGACCTTTTGTTCCTCTGCGTAATAGAAATAATATCCCTTGGAGTTCTTTGGATAACCCACAAATTTGCATTTTACTGAGCGTGCCTCGAGCTTGTCCGCATGCTGCTTCTTTACAAAGGTTGGACATCCTCATGTCTTAAGATACTTAAGACAAGGTTTCTTCCCACTCCACATCTGATATGGTGTGGTAGGCACAGTTTTGGTTGGAACTCGGTTCAAAAGATATGCAGCTGATTCTAGTGCATATCCCCAGAATGATCGCGGCAACTCAGCGTTACTCATCATGGAACGAACCATATCCAATAGGGTTCGGTTCCGTCTCTCCGATACACCGTTATGTTGTGGTGTGTATGGAGGAGTAAGTTGAGAGAGAATTCCATTCTCTTTTAAGTAACCCAGGAACTCGGCACTTAAGTATTCACCACCTCAATCAGATCTCAGTGTCTTGATACTTTTGCCGGTTTGGTTTTCCACTTCATTCTTGTATTCTTGGAATTTCTCAAAGGCCTCGGATTTATACTTCATTAAGAAGACATATCCATACCTAGAGAAATCATCCGTAAAAGTAATGAAGTAGGAATAACCACCTCGCGCATGTGTAGACATTGGACCGCACATGTCGCTGTGTACGAGTCCCAAGAGCTCGCTTGCTCTTACTCTGTGTCCAGTAAACGGAGTTTTTTTCATCTTTCTTTTGAGACAAGATTCACAAGTAGCATAAGATTGATATTCGAACGGATTCAAATATCCTTCTCTATGTAACTTAGTCAACCTTCTCTCATTGATGTGACCAAGTCTACAATGCCATAAGAAAGCCTGATTTATTTCCGGAGACTTTCTTTTAAGTGTGTTCTGGACACTAAAAATCCGAGCTTGATTCAATACGTATATCCCGTTTTTTAATGTACCTGACCCAATCATAACTTGATTTAGGTGGATGTGAACCACATCGCTTACGAAAGTAAAATCATATCCTTCTTTAGAAAGTAAGGATACAGATATGATATTACAAGTTGTACCTGGTACATAAAAACAGTTACGCAGAATCAATATCTGCCCAGTTGTCAGTCCAAGATGATATTGCCCTACGGATTCAGCATTCATGCTCATTCCGTTAGCAACCGTGAGGGTCATGTCACCTATCCTGATAACCCTACGGTTCCTCAGAACCTGTAAAGAATTACAGATGTGAGTTCCTGACCCGGTATCCAATACCCAGGAAGTAGGGTTAACTGACATACAGTTCTCTATTACAAACACACCCGAAGTCGAAGCCACAACATGCTTCGTATCCTGACTACTGGCTTCAAAAGCCCTGCAATCTTTCTGCCTATGCTCAATCCTATAACAATAGGAACGTCTCTCTTTTACTATATCCAGTCCCGAAACTTTTTCCCTTCTCTTTCCTTCTACTTCCCTGGTTTCCTTCAGGTTAGAAGGTAGAGACTGTAGAATCAGGTTAGTATCTGACCCATTCTCCGACGTGGTCTTCAGGTCCTTGAGCTCATCAATACAGCTAGTCATTGTAAGGACGTTGTCCCCTACAGATGACCCGTCAGCTAACCTCGCTTGAATTAATTCGTTCGAGGTTTCATATCTTGTGATATGAGATTGCTCTCCATATAAATCTTTGTTATGGAGAAAGATGGAAACTAAGTCTATCTTCTCGTGCTGCTTCTGGTATACACCATCAACTGAAGCTAACATGAGGCACTTAGCTTTCGCTTTATCTTTTTTCCTTGTCTGACGGATATCCACATCCGCGACAGTGGAAACTGGACCTGGGACGGCGGGATCTTGAGTAGTAATAGGGTGGTCCATCTTGTCATAGGCAATGGACATCTGGACAGACCTTTGCCAGTCATATAAGTCAGATTCAGTCAATTTGTTATCTAGATGTAACCTATGTGTGGTCACAAGGTCGCTGCAATTTAAGAGAGAGAAGAAAATACTATTTAGCATGATGCTCTTGCAAGTTTAGAGTGGTTTAATTTATCTAAACAGGATGGCTCCCACTGTTTCTCGAATCCCTCCTCAAACTATAAAAGAAGAATTAGCCAGGACTATTCTCACCGTACAATTCTTGCTTAACCGTTCAGCCAGGTCAGTGTCGATACTTCGAGGGAGGTTTTCCAACGCTTTCGCGAAGTTCCTTAATTAAATAACCTCTTTTCTCTGGGGGCGTAGCCCCGCTGACACCTTTCTAGGCCCCTACTTGGTTTATAGCATTGATCGTTATACGACGAATCTCCTGATAAGTAGTATATACTCACAGTAGGATCGGGATCCAAAATATCATCGTATGATAATGTTGAAGGAATCCTACCAACATTCATCAAACTCCAAAATGGTATGCTCTCTCTTCAAATTTCAGTTTCTTTAGAAATTCCCGATATGGATTTTTGCCCCATGCTCTTATGACCTTGACTTTGGCCAACAAATCATAAGTCACATGTCAAGTTCTACCCTTCAATATCCAGGTTAATTTGAACCCATCAGTACATACCCTTGACTTTGGCCAACAAAGCAGTACGACTGTCCCAAACCAACGCATCTATCTATGCTGCATACGAATATTCAATAGCTCCAAAACACCGTGCCTTGACTTTGGCCAACAAACACAGCTTGAATACTATTGACTATCCATATGAAATGACGGAGGGCTAAGACTGGTTTTGGCAAAACCGTGAACGTAGTGAAATTGATATAATCGAAGGAACCTGATACTTTTTTAAAAGGAGTGGTTAAAGCTCCGCAATTAAAAAATTCTGATTTTTTTAAAAAATAACCGAGTGGTTTCTTTTAAATTTGTTCCAACGATTAAACTTTGGTTTATTTTCTTTGCATTATAATAATGCGTCCCATCATTAACCCTATCATTGCAGAAAACAACGAAAATACCACGTCCTCTTATGCCATCCGCATTCACCACGGGGTCCCATCATCACCCGTTAGGTTACTTAACTAATGACAGAGCGAGGGCTGGGCTAGCGCGGGTGTAAAACATAAGTGACGTCTAATAGCTATCATATATAGATATTGTACATTCGTCAGACGCAATAATAAGCATGCCAGATCACAGATGAACTTTATTGGATATACTAGCAATCCGCATTTGCTTTGAGCCTGCAATAAAAGACGGATTACACAGTTATGATGAATAGCCATTACCCCACCCTAGACCCCTACGGGTACGGCAAACTACCCGCCAAGTACCCGAAGTGAAGCGGTCTCCCTCAACAAGGTGAGTAGGCCACTAAACACTTCGACGTACCCGGTAGTTTGTGTACCCCTCCTTGGGTCTGTCCTAGGAGCAAAAACAGTAAAAAGAAATAATACAACGGTGGCTACAACCGCAACCTGGATGTACCCCGCAAAAGAATATTACATCAAATTACATTTACATTGAATGAATGAATATTAAACACATCTCAAACCCCGGCTAATCATCACAACAGTCCAACACAGTTCATATACACAAACAGTAAACATTTCAGAAATGTGCAATCCCCAGCCAACCGACATACAAGCAGTTAGGGGAGGTTTACGACGCATTAAACATTACAGATAATAACCCGATTAGCAAATATCTTAGAACATCGATCGATAACCATATTCCGTGTTTACCCCAAAAGCCAACCAGCAAAGAAGCAACCTGGGTAGAAACAGAACATACAAGAAGACAAAAACCCAGAAATTATGAATTACTGTGAAACTCCGAGTCAACTCGGCGTTGACTCGGCGGCGGATCTGCGGCATAAGCACTCTATTGCCGCGGATCCGTGGCCGTTTTGCCGAGTCACTGGCTCATATTTTCCTAGTATTCATTAATTTCCCTGCTGTGAATTTTAAGGTATGTCAAATATTTTTTCAGACACTTTTAAAATTAACAGAAACTTTAAAGGGGTTAGGGTTTTGTTTTCGTGTTTTCCGTCGATCGAACTTCTAACTAGTTGCTAACAAGCTGGTAATGGTTTAGTTGGCTCTGATACCACTGTAAGTCCATTTCACGCACCCCACGAACTTGCGGGGAGGCGGAATATATGAAAAACGATTATCAATGCTTCGTAACACGGACTTGAGCGCATGAATCTTATCTAAACCATTGCTAACTAACTACTAGAGGTTTAACTACTCGGATTCGAAGTTATACCTCACGTTACTTGTTCTTCGGGTCTTCATCACGGTCCTCCACTCCTCGTAGGCTCCTTGGAACATCTGCACCTCAACAGCCTCCTCGAGTCAAAGACGATCCACTCGAGAGCTCCTACGCCAAGCTTGATCTCTAACTTGAGATAACTAGGTTGCTCAAAGTGCTAATCTAAGCTACCTAGAGGATATAGAGTGAGGTTATGGAAGTATTAGTCTAGCTAACCCTTGATCTCAACACATGAGAGGTTAGGGTTAGGGTTTGAAGAGGGAGAGCTTGAGGAGAGAGAAGGTGAGAATGATAATGAAATGAGATAATGATATATCATAATATATATGAAGCATAATTTATTTATCCAAATATGAAATAATAGAATTAACAACCATGCTTCATAAATATCTATGAATGATTCATCTCCACGAGTCATTAAGCATTTATGATGCATTAATGACATGGATGAATCACACAAATGAGTCACTAATCTCATTTAATGCAATGCCACCTTATCCCCCCAAGTCACCACTCTTCTAGAAGCTTCCCAACAAATTACGAGAACGCCCCTCCAATCCGTGAAAACACGGAAAAACTTTAGACTGTATAAATCCTATAACCCGATACTAGAATCTGGCTTAAACCAAAGCCGGCTAGTAAAAACTGTCCGAAAAGTCGTACGTGCGTAAATACACGTATGCGTCCGAACCCTTGTCGTAAAACCAAACGACCTCTATATCGTTTCGCCTGGAGCAAGGAAACTCTCTGTGTGGGACTCTAAAGACTCAACACTACGCTGGCAGTGGGTTTAACCACAGACCGCAAGCAGCACTAGCTGTACGTAACGGTCCCCAGGTAGATGTCGATAAGAAAGTCGATGAGGAAACCCATCCGAACTCCCACTGAGCCCGATGTGACAATCTACATACAGTCCGGTCTGTTCGTCTAAGACTATCGCATATCAAGCCTGGAGGGCGGCAAGCGTCAGTCCCCTAATAGCTATATAAGTCGTGTCGGAGCGAAGCCCATTACACCCTGAGAAGCTACTGGAACCTACCAGTATATCTGGCTTGCCCTGGCCAGGGACTTTGCGTAATGGCTCTCTGACACAGCGCGATATCAACTCCCAATATCGAGAGAGACGAATCCGATCTAACCGCCACTGCCTCCAAGTGCTCGGGACTGCACCCAACTGCCACCTATTTGCATGACTCCTTTGAGCCGTGGTAGGGTAGCAATCTAAGAACAGTAGGACACACTCGAGGCGAAGTAGCAGTGTCAAGTCTGCTGACTATGCTGTACTCATGTCACCTGGGAACTGTTAACTGACGATGGGATTAATACCAACCAATCAGTTCCCCGGCGAGTCCTGTCCGGTGTACCCGTAACCTAACGAGCACCTGTATACTATCTCCAGTACGACGTACTGATGGCTGTGGGACAGACCATCTCCCCAAATGGGATGAGAAGCGTACACACTTAGTCTACTCCGGAATATCGATGCCCTATATCGATAATCCAACGACCAGGGACCTGTATAGGATGTTGCTTATAGACTATCCAGCCCCCACTAGTGTGACTGCCATCACGACGCTGGTAATCAAGCAAAGATCCTATGGACTCTACTAATATGTATAAGTGATACGCCACAAGAAACATATGCACATATTAAAGTAGATACAAACCAAGTAGCATACTACCATTTTTAGTAAGACTGTTATATACAACTGTGAATATCCCAATTTTCCATTAAGTAATATACAACCTAGTCTGATACAATAATGGCCCCTAGGGCATATACACTAACACTTTCTTGCTCGACATGATAGTATGCTATCTGTTTACTCTTTATCTTAACATGTACACTGATTGACTCTCTGTTACATGTTGGAAAAGCCCTTAGGATGTGTACTTGACAACCTGGATTATGATGCGGATCATAATAATGGGACAATGGTAGTCTGTGAGTACATTCTTTAATGTCCCTAGTCGTGGGTGTATCGAGACAGGGCATCGATATACCAGAGTAGACTAGCGTGTCGCTTCTCGACCTATGTAGATGGGCGATGGAAGATCCTATATCCATTGGTGTTTGACATCAGAGATGATATACGGGTACTCAGTGAAGACTGGGTACACTGGATAGACTCGCCGAGAACTCCCAGATGGTATTATACCTCACGTCAGATGGCAGTTCTCTGGTGACACTGGTACCGGTTAGTCTATCGACCCAAGATCGTCATAGAGTCTTGTGTGATTCCCACTGTGCTTTGATTTCCACCTTACCACATTCAAGAGAGCTTGCAAAACGGTGGATTTTGGGTACAGTCCTGAGTCGCATGGAGGCAATGAGCAATAGGAAGGGTTTCGTCTCCCCCGGTATCGGGGGTTGATGTTGCGCCGTGCTCGATTGGATATAACATGAAGTCCCTGGCCAGGGCTGATTCTGAGATTTACTGGTAAGTGTTATTAGTAGTTTCTCGACCTGTTATGAGCCTCACACCGGCACGACTTATCGAGTTACTGGGTTTGACGTTTACCACCCCTAGACGAGATATGCGACATATCAGACGAAGAGACCGGACTGTACGGTAAGTGTTACTGATTGGATTCGCAGGAGTATGAGCAGGGTTACTTTTTGAGCTTCTGATCGCTTAATACCCGGGTGACCCTTACGTTTAGCAGACCGCTTGTGGCTTGTGGGTGTTTGATATGATCATCACCTACGGCTTGAGTATTGACGAGTTTTTAGAGTCCTACACAGAGGTTTCCTGGTTCATGCAAAACGGAGTAGGAGCACATATGTGATATGTGCGTGACCGAGATTGAAGCACGTATATGATACCGCGTTCTATTCTCACGATTTATTACATCGGTCGGTTATATGAGATATAGCCGGATTATCGGATCAAGTGTTGATTCGATAAGTTGTTGCATTTGATATTAGTCGGTTATATGTGATATAGCCGGATTATTAAATCAAGTGTTGATTTAATAATTTAATGTATAATTGTATATTATATATAGCAGATTACATTAACTAATATTAGCTTACTTATGATTTCTTTTCTCACTTATGTGCATTAGTGTATATGTGATATATATTAATGTACAACTTTTGTGTCATGCTAGATGCCACATGTGACATGGGTGTATGAGAATTGCACCATGCTTAATAATGTGATGGGTTTATATTTATCTAAGTTAATCAAAATTAGTGGGATTAAGTCATATGGTTGAAGCTTGTAGAAGCTTGTGGAACCATTGACCAAGTCCACTAAGTTTGTTTTACTTGTAGATATTTATTAATCTAACCATTATTAACTAGCCATGGTTTATTCTCTACATGGGTTAGTGTATGACACTAACTCACCCATGGTTGCTATTCTCACCTCATGAGTTCATTATCTCATCTTTTCACTTGAGCTTCTTCTTCCTCATCAGAAAAGCTCACTAGCTTTTCTCAAGGTGAGAAAATATTATGAGAAAAATAAATCTAAAGAGAGCCCACTTCCTACTTCATCATCCTCTATTACTTGCCATTTAGTTTAGGGTGTTTGCTTCACTAATTTCACAATTAGTGAAGAGCTAGCATGAGCTTGAGTCTCCTTGACGTAGATCATTTTCGGCCTCGAAGACTCTGAGCAAGCTTGTTCATTTCTCCGGGAGAACCCTTTATAGAGTTCGGGAGATCACAACTCGCCGCGAAGGGACTACTACGCGGAGCTTTTGAAGTGAAGGACCGGTCTACAAAGCTTGTAATCCTCATTCACTTAGTGTAATGTTAGATTACATGTTCATTTTGTCTATTTACTCTGGCTAGATACTAGGTTAGGGTTCATTAGCACCTTAGATTTTTTGCAATTGGCATGCTTGATGTCTTGAAAACCTAGTAGGGTGCGAAGGAATCCCAACACTCTGTTCCTCCTAGTTTTCAGGTTTTGAGCTTACAGGACAATATCAGTGAGGACACTGCAGCAAACAAGTTTGGGGTGATGGTTTGTATGGATGGTTTGTATATATCCATGCATCATATGTAAATTTTGCATTGCATAAATTTTGAAAATAAAAGTTAGAAATGGAAAAATACATATGAAAGATAGGAAGAGATTTAAGAAATACAAGAAAATTAGATGTTTTAAAACAAAACTAGTAATACGTATTCATGAGCTGTTGTCCCAAGGTTAGTAAGATGAAGAAATCACTAATCTGAGGATAGAAATAAGTCTGAAAAATAGTCCCTATTCTTGAGTCCAAACTTCTGAACATTGATACCCAACTATACGCGCTTGCATACATCTTGAAACTAGGGATAGTAGAGAATACCTTGAAATACTCGTGGCTGAAAACCCTAGTATGAAAAAAAAATTAACAAAATATAAATGGTGTAGAAAAATGAACACTGGTTTTGTAATTACTTAATGCGGCATAAAAAAATATAGCAAGGGTGATTTATTACCTAGTTCCTTAGACCAACTGGTTTGGGAGTCACTGCTAAGTCTTAGATGTTGCAAGACTATGATATTGCTGATGGACAAACAGTATGATTGCTTGAATTGAATTTTCCAAGTGGAGGGATGTCTTTTACACTCACGTAGGGGTATACGATCGATTTTTGGAAGAGAGATTAGGAGGAAGACTAAAGATGATGTTTTATTGAGGGATGATGTGATTTCCGACATCTTTTCAAGACCATTAAGATAGGGCTCATGACAACTAAAAAGTTAATGTAGTTTGAAACTCTTCTTTTCATGTTTTTTCTTTTATACGTTCCTTATCTTTGCATGTAATCTTCATCTTTTTTCTTTTATTTTAGGATTTTATAGGTGTAATCCGCTGAAAACCCTCAGGAGGCAACATTCCTCATACTAGGGACACCTAGAGGTTTAAAGGCTTGTTTCCCGAGCTAAGTGCAATCGTGTTGTATATGAAAGTGTGCTAGGTTTTTTCAGAGTTCTTTTTAATCTATAGTTTGCTCGGGACGATCAAAAGATAAGTTTGGGAGTATTTGATCAGTCAAATTTATTGCATATTTGTATGGACATTTTCCCTATTATTATTAGTTACTAAAAGATGTTAATTGTAAATAAAGAACGTATGTGGGTTTATTTGTAAAAAGATTATTATCATATGTTTCCTCGTTTGTAATTAGTATAATTAGGGTAATATATGTATATCATATTTAAATAAAATATTCATGAGATTATTTATTATTAAAATATTCATATCATATCAAATATTCTTAACCAATATTCTTAAGATATCATATCAAATATTCTTAACCAATATTCTTAAGATATCATATCAATTAATTGATTAGAATAATATCTCAAATAAAAACAAGTGCTACTAACAAGATGATTTGAGATATTGTATAGGTATTATAATAAGATCAACTCAGGTCTGTAATACTAGTAGGAGACCCACAGCAAATCGATCCACCAAACCAAATCTGCCGAAAATTAGGAGCAAATTGAAGAACCTTGCAACGACAAAGACTAAGAGATATATTTTCAGAATCTTTTAATTAGAAGGATCTCCAAATATCGAGAAAAAAGGCACGAGAAATCCAGAGACCTAAATCCACCATACGGCGGCGGATCCGAGATCAACAAGGGAAATAGGCGGCGAAAGCGGGATCTGTTGGTGGCCATAGGATTTTAATCTTCAGGGTCTTGATTGTAATTTGACACACTTCAACATGACGTCTAGGGTTCACATTCCAGAGCCTATAAATGGATCGAGAGCATCTATCATCAAAAAAAAAAGGAATCGAACTATCTATCCATCGAAGAATCGATTAAGATCTAGCGATCAAATTAGGGTTTTGTAAATTACTTATTCAGCGAGCAACTTTTGTAATGCAATAGTTAATCAATAAAGGTAGATCTTACTTTTAATTTTGTCGGATTTACTTTCAGCATTTACTTTCCACAATTACTTTCTACATTTACGTTCCACATTTATTTGCTGCATTTACTTTCCGCAATTACTTTCTACATTTACTTTCTGCAATTTTAATTTTAATTTTAATTTTAATTATGGGTTCCTTTTTCTTCCACCTATCTTCTACTACGCTAATATCCATGAGCGAATAAATTCTTGCTTGCTAGGGTTTATAGGATATGGTAGAATAATGGATGAAAAATATCTCTTAAATTCTTAAAGTTTTAATTTTTATAAAATTTAGCTAAATGGATATTAACTCTCTTATCGGGTGCGCTATCAAATCATGATAGTCACGATCATGATTTGAGATTCGTTAATAATCGTTTTATTAAGGGCTTGAGACGAATAGAGATCAATGGAATGACAAGAGTCATTAGAGGGAAACCCTAATTCCCTACATGAACCCTAATCCACATTCATCGCTATCTCTCTAGTATTAAATAATTAAAAGATAAAAAGAATTATTTTTTAAATTTCATCCATTAACTAATAAATCCTATAAACCCTACATGCCCTTATATTATAAACTTTTAAAACCTTCCTAGTATAAAACGACAACAATCCTACCTTTCTTCTATCAACTCGTCTAAAACAAGAAAAGCAGTTCACAGCTGTGGACGACCCGTACTCATCACGGCTAGCTATTTGCGACACTGTCTTGATTGCAGTTATTTATAACATACATATACACACCTTTCCGCATTAATCAAAGGCATATGTTTTATCGTAATCTATCATTTCTAATTGGTTGTACCCTTAGGCGACTAGTCTAGCTTTGTTTCTGACTACTTTACCTAGTTCGTAAAGTTTGTTTTTGAATACCCACTTAGTTCCTAATATAGGTCTATCTTTGGGTCTCGGTACTAGGTTCCAAAATTTATTTCTCTCGAATTGGTTAAGTTCTTCTTGCATTGCTATTATCCAATTTTCATCAATAATACCCTCATTAATGTTTTTAGGTATTATCAGGGATATGAAAGCTAAGTTAATACAAGTGTTGAATGTTGATGACCTTATAACAAATCTTTTATCAATTCACCTATGATCATGCCCTTTAGGTGATTTCTATTGAATTGCCAATCCTTCGGAAGATCTTCTTCCACAACTTGTGGCATATCTTCTGCATGTAGTTCAGCAACTTCTTTTTCTATTGATAAGTTATCTAGAACTTTTGAGATGTTTGGCTCATCGTCATTATCTAAGGCTGTTGAAGTCGAGTTGTTTTCATCAAATTCAATATTCATACTTTCTTGTATAACTTCAGTTCTCGTATTATAAACGCGATATGCTTTGCTAGTCATAGAGTAATCAACAAAGATACCTTCATCACATTTAGGCTGAAATTTACCTAGGTTATCTAGGATATTTAAGATTTAACATTTGCATCCAAAAAATTTAAAGTATTTTATATTTGGAGTTTGTTCGCAAAAGAGTTCGTAAGGTGTTTTTTAAGAAACTTTCTAATACTAACTCTATTTATGATATAGCATGACGTATTTGCTGCTTTTGCTCAGAAGTACATAGGTAGATTGTTTTCACTTAATATGGTTCGTGCCATTTCTTACAAAGATCGATTCTTCCTTTCAATGACACCATTTTGCTGTGGTGTCCTGGCACATGAGAACTCATGATTATATAATTTATTATTACAATAATCTACAAAAATATTATTTTCAAATTCTCCACCATGATCATTTCTTATTCTAGTGATCTTATAACCGTTGGAGAAGAGTTTGAAGACGTTAAAGATTTTGTCTTTAATCTTAAGAAAGAATACACATGTCAATATAGAGTAATCGTCAAATATAACATAAACATAGCACTTACCACCTAGACTTGTGTTAGTGGACGGGGGCTAGGGTCGCGACGCTCGCGACCGCGGCGGAATTGCATACAAAAAAATAGTAGCAAGCATAGCCCTAATCAAAACAAGAATCCATCGAAATAACAATGCAATTGACTAACATTCTAAACTAGTGAACTAAAGGAGATGAGACTACAACCTTTATAGCATCTTCATATGTTCCAAGTGATGAACTCGGACTCGATCTAGACTCCACGAGTATCAAAAAGCGTCCCTACGCCGACCGCCTCGCTATAGATGATCTGTGGTGAAGCCGCGATGCCCGTAGCTCCATCTCTTACGTCTCGAGGAGAAACTCCACTTCTTTGCTCGCTAAACACTAATGGAGGTGAGTGGAATAATGGGCTCTCCGAAATTTCAAAACTCCTACCATAACCCAAGTTGCCATTGGAGTAGTGAGCTTGGAGCTCATGTGAGAGGAAGAAGAAGATGAAAAAATTGAGCTAATAAAATGAATTGATTCATTCATTTTTTTCTCATGTAATATATATGTGAATACCCTCTCATTCCCTCTCTCTCCTATGTGTTGTCACACATTGAAAAAGAGGGAGGGTCCCACTCTTTATGTTAAACATTATATATTTGTATTATGTATATATACATTAATCTATACACACACACTTCATACATATATTAATATAGCATATAAAAGAGTGAGACTAATATATATATATATATATTTATATATTAAATGAGAAAAATATATATGTATCACATATATATATCCTTCATGTATCAAATACATGACCGACCATCTATATCATCTTAGTATCGCATACTGCGGAGAGTGCTTGTATTATATACCACATACTAGAAACCGTATCAGCTATACGACTATTAAATCAACACTTGATTTGATATTCTGGGTTTTAAACCGGCTAGTCTATTCAGACGTTCAATTAAATCAACCATTTAATCGAAGTCCTATACGTATCATATACGCACGCCACATCACATTTTTCCCGGGCAGGTAGCTTCATTGTAGGACTTTAAAAACCTGTCAATACATTGGTAGTAGGTTATGTAAGATCATATCTGATTGAATCCGAAACACTTTCAAATCCAATCCCTTGATGGGATAACCCACAAGCACGTCAAAGGCACTAGTTGTACGTAACGGCTACCCTGGTATGATCAAGATAAAGGTAGGTCGATGAGCGAACTCATCCGGAACCGACAAAGTCTATAAGTGACGGTAATGGTACAGTCCGGTCTATTCATCTAAGAGTATCGCATATCGGGTCTAGGCTTTGGAATCTGTCAAACCCCCAATAACTCGATAAGTCATACGACAGAGGACTCATAACCTACCAGAGATACAACTGATAAAACTTATTAGTTTATCTCCACTGCGGTGGCCACCAATTTATGGTCGTAGTCATCTCCTGCACAGCGCGACATCAACTCCCTATACCAGGAGAGACAGGCCCCCTCGGCCGCTCACTTCCTCTACGTTCTTCGGGATTATACCCAACAAAAACCTATTTGCATGACTCCTTTAAGCCATGGTGGGGTAGAAGTCTAAGTATAGTTGGAACACGCATGAGATACTATGACAATCTTAGGTCCTAGGGACTATCCTGTATTCATGTCATCAGAGAACTGCTATCTGACATTGGTATATTACCAACTAGGAGTTGTAGTTGAGCCCGTCTAGTGTAACTCATCCAATGAGCACCTTCATACAATTCTCGGTGTCAAACACTAATAGCCATGGGACCAGCTATCGCCCTCCAACCGGGTCAGGAAACGTAAACACTAGCCTGAACTTGAGTACCGATACCTAGTCTCGATACTCCCATGACTAGAGATTTTAAGAATGTGCTTATTGACTACCCAGGCCCCACTAGTATGATCTGGATCATCGTCCTGTAGTCAAGAAAAATCCTAAGGGTTTTATCTTATGTCTAAACGATACGTGATAATGAATAGAACGCATCACATGAAAGATAAAGACAAACCAGATAGTATATTATCATCTCGAGTAAGAACGTTCTTCGTGTATATCCTCCTTCAATTATTTAATTGCCATCTTGAAATTAGAATAATTGCCTTGAGAGCACTATATCTAACAATCTCCCACTTGCACTTAAGGCTAATTATTGCGGTATCGCATACCCAACTTCTGTACTAACAGTTTCGCAAATTGTGTTCGAGAACTAGCTTTAATGAGTGGATGCGGCACAACGCATCTATCTTTTTCTCCTTATATCTCAACTTCGTGGAGATCAAATATCTCCTGAACCGAGCGATACTTGCTTTAGTATTTGCCTGGACAGACGATGGGATCATATTCATAAATACACTATTATATCCAATGAATTCTCTGGCGGTATCCTTTGATGATTCATAATCAACATTTAGCGCCTCAACTACTAATTGGTTCTGTTTTAAAGAAGTGTTTGTAGAATAACCGCAATCAATAACGGTGTCCCGTGTAGCTAGACTGAGATGAGTACGGGTCGTCCTCAGGGATATGTGGAATCTTTCAATCTTATTTTAAACGTGTTGAAAAAGAGGAAGAATAGAGGAATAAAGAATAGTGGAAATAGATTCTAGATCTGCGTCAAAATAAGGATGTAGAATACAGATCTAGTTTGAATACGGATATATATTTTATAAGAAGAATGCTTGTAGGGTTCATTCGGATTTAGTAGTCATGAATGACTAATTAAGATTACTCCTTTATCTATTGATATATTTAATACTAGATAGATAGTGATGAATGAGGATTAGGGTTCTTGGAAGAAACTAGGGTTTCCCCACTATTGACCCTTGTCCTTTCATTGATCTCTATTCATGTCTAGCCCTTAACAAAACAATTGTTAATCTGATCTCAAATCACGGTCGAGACTAGCAATAAATTGGTAGTGCACCCGATAAGGATGTTAACATTTATTTTGCTAAAGTTTATAAACTTCATAAGACTTAAAAGAAGTTAAAATATTTTCTCATCCATTGTTTTACTCTAATCCTATGAAGCTTATCAATCGGAGAATTACTCGTGCATGATGGAGATACAAGAACGGATAGAGATGAAATTTATAATGTAACTAAATAATTAAACTAAAGATCTACTTTTATTAATCAACTTCACAAGTACAAACTTCAAGTTTAGATTACAAGAGGAAGAAGAAGTTGCTCTCGATCTCTGCCTTGTCGGATGTAGAAGTTCCGTCGAATCTCACGTCACTTTATCACGTCGAATCTTGGACCTGTCTTGGATCACTTGTTCTTTGACGGTGATTAGCTTGTGTAAAAGATTGATAATTTCTAAGTTTAGCCCTCGGTCTTTTATATAGCCCCAAAACCAGAAACCAAAGATCCCTAGAATTAGGGTTAGTTGTAGCAAATCCAACCTGAAAATCCTTACTCCTGATTCGGTGAATCGGCCGCGGATCCGCCGCATATTACATGGTTTGGCCGTGGATCTGTGGTTTGTTGGTGGGATCTTGGGTGCAAATTTCTGGGGCTTTATTCTTGTGACACATGGAGATTTAGTTGATGTCTGGAACTTGAAAATATTTCCTGAGTCTCTGCCAGTATTGATTCTTCGATTTTCTTTAATATTTCAGCAGATTTTTGATTTCCGACATCTCAACATCTCGATCTCCTGACCTTAGCCAAAGCTTGCACCATATCTCAAAGAATAATGTTATTAATATTTGGTATTTTTGAGATATTATCCTAACCAATTTGATATGATATTATATTTTAAGAATATTGATTAAGGATATTTGATATGATATGCATATTTAAATTATCAGAATATTATATAAATATTATATGCATATATTTTCCTTCATAGTGTTAATTATAATATATAAACATATGAAAATAGTATTTTTAAAGATAAATCCTCATATGTGTCATATTTATAATAAACATCTTTAGATATTTAAGAAAAGTAAGGAAAATGTCATATCAAAAGTGCAATATTTTTGACTGAACAAATACCCCCAAACTTAACTTTAATCGTCCCGAGAAAAAAATATTTATTCAAGAGAGGGAGAAAGAAAAAGAAAAATCTAAGTAGCACACTATCGTAGGCAACACGATTGCACTGAGCATGTGCAATAAGCCGTTAAATCTCTAGGTGTCCCTAGTATGAAGAATGTTGTCTCCTGAGAGTTTTCAGCGGATTACACCCATAAAATCCTATAATAAAAGAAAAATAGTGAAACTTACATATAAAGATAAGAACTATAAAAGAAAGAACTTGAAAATAAGAGTTTCCAACTACATCAGTTTTTCGGTTGTCATGAGCCCTATCTTAATGGTCGTGAAAAGATGTTAGAAATCACATCATCCTTCAACAAAACATTGTCTTTAGTTTTCCTCCCTATCTTTCCTCCAAACATTGATCATATACCCTTACGTGTGTGTAAAATACATCCCTACACTTAGAGAATTCAATTCAAGCTATCATACTCTTGTCCATCTTCCTTAGTACTTTTTAGTTGATGAATATTTTAGATAGAATTGCTCAAGCATTCTTCATGCGATCGTTAATATTTCTTCAGGTACTAACCAACCGATTACAAAATATGCTCGCGTATTAAGACGTAATTCCTCGTTTTGCAACTCCTAAGGCTTAGCAGTGGATCTCAAACCAGTTGGTCTAAGACATTAGGTGATAAAGCACCCTCGCTATATTTTTTTATGCTGCCTTAAGCAATTACAAAACCAGTGTTCATTTTTTTCTTCAGCACTTTTATTTTATTTTATTTTCCTTCATACTAAGGCTTTTAGACAAAAACATTTCAAGGTATCCTCTACTATCCCAAGTTTCAAGATTTTTATAAGTGCGTATAGTAGGGTATCAATATTCAAATGTTTGGACTTAAGAATATGGACTATTTTTCAGACTTATTTTTATCCTCAGATTAGTAATTTCCTTCATCTTACTAACTATTGGGAAAACGACTCATAACTACTTATTAATAGTTTCGTTTAAGAAAATATCTAACTTTCTTGCTTTTCTCAAACTATTCCTATCTTTCATATGTAAATTTTCACTTTCAAACTTTCATTATCAATTTTTTTTGCATATATATAGTATGATGCAAAATAATGCGTGAATAAGCATAAACCTCCCCCCAACCTATTTGCAGCAGTGTCCTCACTGATGCCATCTGTCAAGTTTAAAAAAAACTGTAGACTTGGGAGGAAAAGTAACGGGGACAAGAAATAATGAAAGTGAAATCCTCCCCCAAACTTATTTTTGGCTCACAATTTTGTAAAATTTTTCTTTTAAGAGCCAAAATATATCCCTCCCCCAAACTTGAGTAAAATCGTATTAAGAATTTAAAATTATGAGGGGGATTAAAGTTATTGGTCTATGTAAAGCTTTACAAAGACCAAAAGTCAATACCAACCATTCAAATATTTTATCGATGTAACGCACTGGTTGGTAGAAGAACATGTCACCTATCGACGTGAAGAAATGAGGAGGGGATAAGGGGTGGAATAGAACGTGTTTACGTCTCGGTTTATAGAGACGAAACAGTGATGGTGGATTACTCGCATTCTTGTTATTGATAAGAAGAAGGGGCGGTGGTTCAATTTCTTTGTGTTGAGGTTGTTTCATCATAACACCCATGTTTTTTAAGAATGCGAGTTCTTCAGCGAATTTTTTTTCAAACTTTTCATCGATATCCCGAATAATAATCTCATCGGAAAGAACGGGATGATACTCGGACTCCATAAAAGGTTCATATTCAGCGTTAGATGTTGACCCGGACAGCTCGATAGAAGTGTTCGTATGTGTATACTAAATAGCAGGGTCAAACAACAACGTACTAGCGGAGTCAAGATCAAAACCGTGAAGCTGTTCAAATTCTCTGCCGTCGAAATTTATTGCTTTGATGGATAATACTTGAGCATAGGGTTCAGAGGGTTCACTTCCCAACTTGTAAATGTTAAGCTTAATTGATATCTTTCCGAATGATAGGGTCATAGAGCCGTTTCGACAATTGATTATTGCGTTGGAAGTCGTAAGAAAAGGTCGACCTAAAATCATCGGAATTTGGTTTCGTGGGTTCGCTACAGGCTGTGTATCTATAACGATAAAGTCCACAGGGAATATAAATTCCTTGATTTTGATTAACACATCCTCTAGCTCACCCCTAGGTTGGATGATAGATCGATCGGCCATCTGAAGAGTGCAATGCGCCGGTTTTAACTCTTCATCCCTAATTGCTTATACACATAATACGGAAGCAAGTTAACACTAGCGCCTAAATCGAGTAGAGCACGATTGATATCTTTACCCCCCAATAGAAATAGATATGGTAGGACTTCCGAGGTCCTTTCATTTCTTGGGTAGTTATTGGGTAAAAGCAGTGCTTACATTACTCGCTAAGAAAACTTTTTTTAAGCACTTGGGTTTTTCTCTTCCAAGTGTACAAGTCCTTTAGAATTTTTCAATATGACGGAACTTATTGAATAGCATCTAGGAGAGGAATGTTTATGTTAACTTGCTTAAAAAATTTCACAATCTTCTCCATTTGTGGACTTGGTCTGTTGCCTATTAACCTGTTTGGATAAGGTGCTTTATCAATAACGGTTGGGTCGAAGATTGGAGAGGATTGTAGGGATGGAATGGACACCAGAATTGGAGTTGGGATTGTTTTAGGTTGACTCGAAGAAGTGGGCTGAGTGTTCGAGACTTGGGGAAAATGGAGAATGGGCTCGAAAGAAGGCGGTGGACTAGACGAAATAGGAGAAGAAGTAGAAGCCGGGGTATCATTAATATTATCAACGTCATCAACGTGTTCACCCACTTGGTTATCCAGCACTCTTCCTGATCTCAACGCGGTAACAACACTCACATTATAACTTTGTGAGTGTCCAGGATTAGGTATTGGTTGAGTTGGAAGTTTCCCTTTTTCTTTCGCACTCATCGCGGTATTTATTTGTGCAAGTTGTTCCTCTATCGATTTTATACTTTCACCATGGGAGGTGGTGGTCTGTGTTAATGCTTAGATAGAAGACTTTATTTCATCCGTCGATTGCATGGAATGTCTAATAAACATATCCACGCTTTGTTCGAGTGCAGATGAGTTTTCGTTTACCGGGCATTTGGAAAGAATTATTATAAGGTGTAGAATTGTTGGACGGATTTTGAAAAGGTTGCGACTGAAAGGGGTGCTGACTCTGTGGGTGTGGTTGCTGTTGATGTGGAGGAGGTCTTTGATAATTGCTTTGGAACTGATTTTGATTTTGGTTTTGGTTTTGGTTCCAAGCAAAATTAGGATGATTCATCCATCCCTGATTATATATGTAAGAATAAGGATCGTTTCGAGGTCGTTACTGAAAAGTAGCATTAATTTGTTCTTGACCTTGAAACGGTGGATTCAAAGGACATTCTTCTGTTAGATGTGATGGGTTGGAACAGCAACCACACACGGTTTTGGGAAGCGTAAATTGGTTTAGGGGGGCTAAAGAGACTTAGTTTTCTATAACATAGAGTTTCTTTTGTATCGTGGCCATTTCGGCTTTCACTGCGATGCAAATATCGAGCTGATGGATAGCTCCCCTAGACGGTGCAGGTCTAACGCTTTCCCACTATAGGGTTTGTTCAGCGAGATTTTCCAGAAATTGCCAAAATTCACCATCATCTTTAGACAGGAAATGACATTGACAAATGGTTTCAAGCATCAGTTTTGTTGTTAGATCAAGACCATCATATATAATGCGACAAAGGTCCCATCTATTGATTCCATGATGAGAGAATTGTAAAAGAAGATCCTTAAACCGTTTAAAGTATTTCCAAAATGGTTCATTGGGAAGTTGGGTGAACTGGTTAATCTCGCTTCGAACGCGGGCAGTCTTATGATTGGGATAAAATTTCTTAAGGAATGCTACAACGAATTCATCCTATTTGGCAATAGAATGTGAGGTAGTGTTATAAAGCCATTTTTCTGCTAGATCGCACAAAGTAAAAGGGAGAAGACGTAAGCGCATAGAATCAACAGACAGTTGTGACGTACCCATCATTGCGCATACGTTTTCAAATTTGTTTATAAAAACGTATGCGTCTTCGGATTCAAGCCCATGAAATTTAGGCAACAGTTTCATGAAGTGGGGTTTAATTTCAAAATTATCCCTATTGGCTGGTGGAATAGATAGACAGGTAGGAAAGGGTCCGCGCATGGGTTAACATCTTTCTTGGAGAGAGATGCACGGTGGATTCTGCGCACCGACAGGTGGTGGCAGGATGGTGGTGGTAAAATCTGATGGAGAACCGTCCATTTCGGTCGATGTGGTGGGTGGAGGGGGATAAGAAGATGGAGAAGTACCGACTTCGGAGTCGATAGCAGAAATGCGGACAAGACAGGCACTAGAATCCCGTGTCCAGCCGAGCATGCACTAAGCGGGTTTAGCGCAAGTGGCAGCGTATGAGAACTTAAAAATTGGTTTGTTTTGAAAAGTGTCGGACGTGAGACAAACCACAAAAAAATACACACACAACCCTAGAACTAAGGTTACCTAGGTCAAATCTCTAGACCACTACTAGACTTCCAAAGGTCAAGTCGCAGGATCAATTCTCTACCACCTCTTTATTACTCTTGTGGCCAGATAAGTGCCAGGTAAGTAAGAGGCATCCGCTATACGAATCACCGAAAAAAGCGGGCCTAATTAAATAACCCCTTGCCTTAGACACATTTTCCTAGACACCACAAAAGTAATGCGGATAAGCGATAGATTACCCACGACCTTCCTCTGTCCTTATTGAGCGCGATGGTCCTTAGAGTCTTGATCTAGATATTTTTTAATTAATGTAGGGTGATTCGGATACTCGTTTTGTGATTTGTGGGGGCTTAGGAAGGGTGATGAAATCCTCACCTAATCTGAATTTGGTCTTTGCCCCTTAATGTCCGTATTAAAATATGCAAAAACAAACCGCAAAACAAAACTCGCAAAAAGATTTTTGAGCGGAGATATTTTGCAAAGAATCCTACAGAAAATATGTTATTGGATTTTTCAGAGGAGAGAGAAAGAGATAGAAAAGATACCAGAGAAAATTGAAGCCCTAACTCACCAACACCACTGTGGTTCCGCCGCCAAAACGCACTTTTTGCTGCGGTTCCACCGTCGAGTTAAGAGTTCTTTGAAAAAAACTTTCTATGGTGGCATCCCTTTCTTCTCTGGGTCTTGATGAATTTCTCTGAATCCTTATCTCCTCGCTACCGTGGCTCCAGATTCCCTCGCAAAAATCGCACACTAATCGTTAAATATGCAAGATGCGGTTTGTTTTGTTTTATGATATAGATCGAATAAGAATTCAACACGAATAGTAAGAATAAAAAAATTACGCACGTATCCCCGGCAACGGCACCATTTGATTGGTTATGTTTTAAAGAAGTGTTTGTAGAATAACCGCAATCAATAACGGTGTCGCGTGTAGCTAGACTGAAATGAGTATGGGTCGTCCTCGAAAATATGTAGAATAATTCAATCTTACTTTAGAAGTGTTGAAAAAGAGGAAGAATAGAGGAATAAAGAATAGTGGAAATAGTTTCTAGATCTGCGTCAAAATATGGATGTAGAATACAGATCTAGTTTGAATACGGATATAGATTTTATAAGAAGAATGCTTGTAGGGTTCGTTCGGATTTAGTAGTCATGGATGACTAATAAAGATTACTCCTTTTATCTATTGATATATTTAATACTAGATAGATAGTGATGAATGAGGATTAGGGTTCTTGGAAGAAACTACGGTTTCCCCACTATTGACCATTGTCATTTCATTGATCTCTATTAATGTCTAGCCCTTAACAAAACAATTGTTAATCTGATCTCAAATCGCGGTCTAGACTAGCAATAAATTGGTACCGCGCCCGATAAGGATGTTAACATTTATTTTGCTAAAGTTTATAAACTTCATAAGACTTAAAAGAAGTTAAAACATTTTCTCATCCATTGTTCTACCTTAATCCTACGAACCCTATCAAGCGGGGAATTACTCGCGCATGATGGAGATAGAATAACGGATAGAGATGAAATTTATAATGTAACTAAATAATTAAACTAAAGATCTACCTTTATTAATCAACTTCACAAGTACAACTTCAAGTTTAGATTACAAGAGAAAGAAGAAGTTGCTCTCGATCTCTGCCTTGTCGGATGTAGAAGTTCTGTCGAATCTCACGTCGCTTTATCACGTCGAATCTTGGACCTGTCTTGGATCACTTATTCTTTGACGGTGATTAGTTTGTGTAAAAGATTGATGATTTCTAAGTTTAGCCCTCGGTCCTTTATATAGCCCCAAAACCAGAAACCAAAGATCCTCAGAATTAGGGTTAGTTGTAGCAAATCCAACCTGAAAATCCTAACTCCTGATTCGGTGAATCGACTGCGGATCCGTTGCATATTGTATGGTTTGGCCGCGGATCCGCAGTTTGTTGGTGAGATCTTGGGTGCAAATTTCTGGGGCTTTATTCTTGTGACACATGGAGATTTAGTTGATGTCTGGAACTTGAAAATATTTCCTGAGTCTCTGCCAGTATTGATTCTTTGATTTTCTTTAATATTTCGGCATATTTTTGATTTCCGACATCTCAACATCTCGATCTCCTGACCTGAGCCAAAGCTTGCACCATATCTCAAAGAATAATGTTAGTAATATTTGGTATTTTTGAGATATTATCCTAACCAATTTGATATGATATTATATTTTAAGAATATTGATTAAGGATATTTGATATGATATGCATATTTAAATTATCAAAATATTATATAAATATTATATGCATATATTTTCCTTCATAATGTTAATTATATTATATAAGCATATGAAAAGAATATTTTTACAGATAAACCCTCATATGTGTCATATTTATAATAAAACCTTTAGATATTTAAGAAAAGTAAGGAAAATGTCATATCAAAAGTACGATATTTTTGACTGAAAAACTACCTCAGTATTTCTCCTGGAACCACTTCCAATATACTGCTTCTCAGAAGAGGGTAAACTGTATAACTCACGACACAAATTATGTCATCCTTGTTACTTTGGAAGCTTGATTCAGTAATTGCCTTCCGGAGGAGGCTGCCATTACCATACACCAAGAACATATATTCTATGTTGCTTCCATTTCTCCTGGATTGGATTACTATCTGGAGAAACAACCGTGACAACCATTATTTAACTGGTTTTAAGCATAGGAACATCATTTCCTTTCAGAAGAATGTCGTTCATATCCAATATGAAATATTCGATATTCGACTCAATTTTCTTATTACACTTACAAAGTTCATCTATCGTTTTGATGAAGTCAAACACTTTGACTGTAAATCAAAATAGACGATCCATCTCCGCTATGCCTGCTTTAGTTTACAAATAGACTTAAGCAACTTGTACGTTATTCGCTACTCCCACTGACTACGATAACCCTCTAGCAGAGTCATATACACGTACACTTCTAAATCCAATTTAGAAAGACGTTATATTCATCATCGTGCCAAATATTACAGTCAGGGAAGAAACAGTGGCAAGTTTTATCTATATGGACTTCAGCATAGACTTTGGAGTAACAGTATCATCACAATCCATATCGAGAATTTGATGAATACCTTTTACTACATGTCTGGCCCCATTAGGTTAATACCTTTCCAATTGTACTGATCTCGAAGGATCAACTTCTTCCTTATGGGTTTTACCCCATTCAGGAGTACCCAACAAAGTCCATACTTTATTGTAATGCATGGAGTCTAACTTAGATAACTTGGCATCCTACTATCAATTGGAAGTCTCGCTTCCAATGGCTTACTGATATCTAGTAGGTTCATCATCATATGATGCAAGCCTCATTGTCACCGTCTACGAGAATACCTAAGAATCTCTTGGGTGGCTGAGCTCACCTACTATATCTGCGGAGTAACTATGGTATGTCAGGATAATTGAATCTCCAGGTTATACTAAATTTTTAGTAACCGTTTGCAGTTCTGGAATTATTTCCAGTTCTACAAAACTCCTACTGATTTCTTTGGCAAGAAATTTCTTTACTAAGGAGGTGGCAAGTCAAGAACAAAGCAGTTTTGATCTTGCAAACGACAGAAAGTTAAACCCTCGTAAAAACCCGGGATAACCCACAAACTGCCATTACAGAAACAATCCTTGAGTTTATCTGGATTCTGGTTTTAAACATAAGTCGGACAACTCAACATCTTAACAATTTTAAAATAATAACCCATTCTATATCACACATAGAATTTAAGGCATCGATTTAGGTGGAACCAGTATCAATTGATATGCATCTAGTTCTAGTGGATCCCCTTAATTGAAAAATCCGATTCAACATTACTAATCATAGAGCGCACCAACGGATGAGCAATCTGAGAGAATCACATTCTCAATACGGAATACCTGGTACCAACTCCTTGTCCGTATAGACATTGGACAACATACATCAATATGTATAAGTCCTTATAGTTCACTAACTCAATTTTCGTATGTTGTTAATAGAAAAAAGTCTTTTGGTTAAAAGAAACCAAAAGTTTGTTGTTTAGGCAAATCCGGTTGATTTTCCACAATATCAACATTTGATCCAAAAACCAACATTGAGGATAAAATCAGCCATTCGTAATTCTCTACTCCTTTTCAGCATCTGTAATTAACATCCTACAGATGTGGGATCCTAATCCTGTATATATATATATACCCAGGAGATAGAGTTTATTAAGAATCAGTTTTCCAAACCACAGACACGAAGGTAATACGAAACATCAAATGTTTCAGGGGGTTGGTCAGGTATTCATAGTATTGCCTCTTTTATTGCCCAGGCCCATGAAAATAGTCGCAATTTCCTTTCACTCACTTCAACCCTTTTCGATGTCTCTCCCACTTACTTTTTGTACACCTAAATTATTCTACTTGGTTTTCTTCTTTCCATTCTTTCAGCACCAGCTTCAGGATTGGAAGAAAATTATCCAATACGCGTAACTGATATACCCTCCTTACAACTAAGGAGATCTCTAAATTGAAATAAGGTAGGGAAGAGAGACAAATGAACAATTCATCTACTCCAGAACCAGTGACCATTCTCGAGTTGAAACAATTTCATCGACTTCATATCTAACCATACGATGGCCATTTAAGCAATATGGATATCTGTACCAAATACATAGGGTTCTGGAGCAGCAAAAGAGGAAGTGGATAGGTAAGGATATTTACAACTTTGTCGTGGATTATGACAATCCAGACATTCCAAAGCCTATGTTTGTAAAAAGGCCGGTTAACATTTGTTTTTCAAGTCTTGGTTTAAGGTCCGTCCATGGTCGCTATCAGATAGATATAAAAGAAACACTCGGCGTGCACTCTATCAAGATTATTTATATTTTCATCTAATCAGGATGGCTCCCATTGTTCTGTTGAATCCTCCTTCAAACCCTAAAAGGTAAATTAGCCGGGATTAGATCCCGAGAGTAACTTTTACTCATAGAGGGAACCGGGACCCAAACTATCACAGAGTGGTAACCAAGACAGGGTCAAAAATTCACCCCACACCATAGAAGGTATGCAATCTCATTGCAAGTTTCAACACTTGAAACTCCCGATATCGGTTTTTACCCCTAACGGCTTATGACCTTAACTATGGTCAACAAATCATAAGTTGCTAGTCAAGTTCAACCCGTCATTTCATGACTGTTTTAAACCCACCCGCATGACCCTTAATTATAGTCAAAAAAATCGTACAACAGTCCTAACAAATCGCATAATATGCAAGCAGGAAGATATCACTTATCTACCGTACACTACGCCCTAACTATGGTCAACAAACGCAATACGAATACTAAGTACTCTACTTCCTGAAATGACAGAGGGCTATGACTGGTTTATAAGAAAACTTTTAATGCAATGAACATGATATCATTGAATGAGCCGAGTGGTTTTGCAAATTTATAGTTATGTAGATTATTGATTAAGTGCGGATTCTCCGTGAAGGGATCAGGGCTCTTACCTCATTGAATAAGGTGCAGGATATTTCTAACTGAACACCACTGTACAAAGCAACAGAATACGGTTATTCAATTTGCAAACTTATAGTAACACAATGTTTTGTCAAAGATTTCACTCCCTGTGAAGGGATCTAGGCTCTTTCCTCGTCGAATGAGGTGCATGATATTCCTAACTGAATATCTGATGCAAAACAAAAGATTTGACTATAATACTACAATATCTAATATTTAGTTCGTATAACGTGTTTTAGGTTTATTGTCTTTGCATTAATCATATTAACGCATTCCCATCATTAGGTAATCATATTACCTAGCAGCTATTCGCACAATTATCATATAAAAGCATGAAAAGTAAATAGTATGCACGTATATGCCATCTGCATTCGCCACAAGGTCCTGGGTCTTCACCGTAAGGTTACTTAAGTTAAAGCAGGGCGGGGACAGGACTAGTGCGAATGCAAAACATATACAACATATATATATATATATATATATATATATATATCATCACATGCATATAATCACGTTACAGTATGCAGGAGAAATCATCACATGCAGGTAATCATATCATAAGAATGTAATGAACATTATAGATATGGAATGGTCGGATTACCTAGGAATCCCGCATTTTGTTCAAGACATCAAACAAAACGTAACATTCCCCGGTGGTGCGAATAGCCCGTGCGCAGTCAAAAGCAGACCCCTACAAGTGCGTCAAGACACCCGCCAATCCGAGAAACGAGGCAACCCAGTATCATCACCATGAGGTAGCTAACCAGCACTTTCTCGAATCCGGTGACTTGAGCACTCTTTCGCAGGTCTATCCTATACCTCCTACAAGCGTGACAAGTAACCCACCAATCATTGAATCGAGTGAGCCGGTCTCAACACCTTGAGATGGCCACCCGCTGCAATCTAGAATCCGGTTGCTCGTGCACTTCTCCGCGGGGTAATCTTAAACTTGTATTAATTACAACGGCAGCCGCGACCGCAACCTGGTCACGTCCCGACAAAAAATAATATAATAAGCGGTGACTATGGGCGAACGACTACGTCCCGACTAAAAGAATATACATATAGTGAAAATGTTAGCCATAAGTTGGAGCTCGTCCCGAACATATGAATATACAAGTTTGCCCACAACAAAGAATGAAAAAGCATCACAACATCTCAATTCCGCACGGGGCTATTCATTTCGTGACAATCCAAACACATTCCATACAAGCAACACAATATATATAATGTGCAACCCCGTCGAATTGATAAAATCAATTCATCGACGTTAAGAACCGTGTATCGCATATGACGACGAGTTAAATCTATTAAACACTTTAATCCATTCAACTCATCGGAAACGGCAATCGAATTCCGAAAAAAAAACTTCGAAGCCGAAACAATGATTTCAACACTTGAAAACACTATACACCTGGACACTAAACTCCGTTAAGCCGTGTGCATCTCATATGCCGATGATATAACTCCATCAAACAATTTAATCTAATTATATCATCGCCATTAGCCAACGAATCATAAAACTATTGAAGTCAAAACGTTGATTTCAAACATTAAAAACACTATTCATCTCTAGACTAAAATCTGCTCTTTTAGACTCTGAAATGCGTCGAAACGGACTTGAAACACACCTAAATTTCGCATGTACCCAGGAAATAATTAATATCACTTCAATGGAGTTTGGGGGGCGGTGGCGGGATGACCCAAGGCCCTGCCAAACCTGAGAGCACCCTATGGGTGCTCTCGGGTCACCAACCTCCCCTGAAAGCACTCTTAGGTGCTCCCGGGTGGGGTTGGTCCCCTTCGACCCATTTTCGATCGATATTACACCATATAGAACATTTCTATAAAGCCCAAGCATGAAAAAAATGAACCGAAAAGAAATGATTTTAATCCAAGTTTCAAAAATAGTGAACACTTCACCGTGAAGCATCGTTTTGGATTTCTAATTGGACACAAACAATTGCTAAGTTATTTGATTTGGCTCTGATACCATATTGGTAGATAGAGACTAGGGTCATGACCCTCCTGACCGTAACATAATTGCACACAAAAATTAATAGCAAGTATAGCCCCAATCCAAACAAGAATCTATCGAAATAACAAAGCAATTGACTAAAGTTCTAAACTAGTGAATTAAAGGAGATGAGACTACAAACTTTGTAGCATTTTCATGTACTCCAAGTGATGAAATCAGAATCGAGCTAGACTCTGCGAGTATCCGAAAGTATCCCTACGCCGACCGCCTCGCCGTAGATGATCCACGGTGAAGCCGTGATGCCCGTAGCTCCATCTCCTTCGTCTCGAGGAGAAACTCTACTTCGTCGCTCCCTATGCGCTAATCAAGGTGAGTGGAATAATGGCACTCCCTGGAATTTCAAAACTGTTACCATATCCCAAGTTGCTATTGGAGTAGTAAGCTTGGAGCTCATGTGAGAGGAAGAAGAAGATGAAAAGGGATGGTTAATAAAATGAATTGATTCATTCGTTTCTTTTCTCATGTGATATGTATGAGAATACCCTTTCATTCCCCCTCTTTCCTATGTGTTGTCATATATTGAGAGTGGGAGGGGTCCCACTCTTTATGTTAAACATAATATATTTGTATTATGTATATACACATTAATCTATAAAGATATATATACACATACATACATATATTAATATAGCAAATAAAAGAGTGAGACTGATATATATATATATATATATATATATATTTATATCCGTCTTGTATCAAATACACGATCGGCCATCTATATCATCTCAGTATCGCATAGTGCAGAGAGTACTTGTTTCATATACCACATGCTGGAAATCGTATCAGCTATACGGTTATCAAATCAACACTTGATTTGATATTCCGTCTTTTAAACCGAATAGTATATTTAGATGCTCGATTAAATCAACCATTTAATCGATGCTTTGTACGTATCATATACGTATGCCATATCACATTTTACCCGGGCAGGCGCCTTCGTTGCGGGACTCTAAAGACCTGTCAATACACTGGCAGTAGGTTATGTACGATCATATCCGATCGAATCCGAAACACTTTCAGATCTAATCTCCTGATGGGATAATCCACAAGCACATCAGTGGCACTAATTATACATAACGGCTACCCAGGTACGATCAAGATAAAAGCAGGTCGACGAGCGAACTCATCTGGACCTGATAAAGTCTATAAGTGACAATCATCGCACAGTCCGGTCTCTTCGTCTAAAAGTATCGCATATCGGGTATATGGTTTGGAATCTGTCATACCCAATAACTCGATAAGTCGTGCGACAGAGGACTCATAACCAACCGGAGATACAACTGATAACACTTATCACTTTATCTCGACTGGGATGACCACCAACTTGTGGTTGTAGTCATGTCCTGCACAGCGCGACATCAACTCCCTATACCGGGAGAGAAGAATTCCCTCGACCGCTCACTACCTCTACATGCTTCGGGACTATACCCAACAAAAACCTGTTTGCATAACTCCTTTGAACCATGATAAGGTTGAAGTCTAAGTATAGTAAGAACACACATGAGACACTATAGAGATCTCAGGTCCTAGGGACTACCCTGTACTTATGTCAGCAGAGAACTTCTATCTGATTAGATAAATCAATAGACGTCGACCTGCCAGATCTCATAGTCTTGATAGGCAGCAATGACAAGTCATATCCAAATGAACAACAACATAGATACTGAAGAAAAGGTTTAATCACAATTCACACCGAGTATTTGACGAAAACTTTTTGCTTCAAGTCTATCCTTATTAGGTTACTAACTTTCCATCTGCACTAATCTTCTTTTGGAAGATATACATGCTCCTAATGGGTTTTACTACTTCAGAAGCATCCAACAAGGTCCATACCTTGTTTGGAGTGCATGGAGTCCAACTTGGATATCTTGGCATCCAGCCATCAGTCGGAAGTCACTACTCCCTATGGTCTGCTGATAACTAGTAGGGTTATCATCAATTATGATGCAAAACTCCATATCACCGTCTACAAGGAAACCATAGTATCTCTCAGGTGGCTGAGGTCGCCTACTAAATCCGTGAAATGGCTAAGCTTTTTCTGGTACAATTGAATTTTTAGGTCCTACTAAATTTTCAGTAACCGTTTTTGGTTCTGGAATCCCTTCTAGTTCTACCATACTTCCACTAATTTCTTTTGTAAGAAATTCCTTTTCTATAAAAGGTGGCGTGTTAAGAACTAAACGTCTTTTGATTCTAAACATGGTAGAAATTAAACCTTTGCAAATGCTTGGGATAACCCACCTACTGCTCATTACTGAAACGTGCCTAGAACTTGTCCGGATTTTGCTTATAAAACACAAGCCAGGAAACACCATATCTTAACAAACTTAAGACATGATCTCCTTCCATTCTATATCAAATATAGAATCTCAGGTGCAAATTTTGTTAGAACCATATTCAATTGATATGCAGCTGTTTCCAATGCATATCCCAAAATGAAAAAGGCAACTCGGCATTACTCATCATGGAGCGCACTATATCCCATAGGATGAGTGTTGTCCTCTCCGATACTCTATAGTAGTATGGTATATACGGAAGAGTAAGCTGAGAGAGAATCAAATTCTCAATTAGACAACTTCGGAATACCGAGCTTAAGTATTTACCTCCTCGATCATATTGAGGAATCTTGATACTCCCGCTTATTTGGTTCACTATTTCATTCATATACTCTATGAACTTCTCAATAGATTCAGACTTTGCGTTTCAACAAGATCGCTCTTCCAAAACTAGAATACCCATAGGTAAATGGAATGATGTATGAGTACCCACCCTATGTCCGTATAGATATCGGACCATATACATCATTATGTGTAAGTCCTGAGAGTTCAATAACTTTTACTCTGTATGTTGTAAGTTGAGAACTGTGTTTTGGTTAAGAATATCTATACCGTTATCCTATGCACCTTACCCAATCAACATTTGATGAAGGTAAATGTTCACAACATTATTTTCAAGATTTTTTTATATCCTTCTTTATCAAATAATTAGACAGATATAATTTTTAAAAGTAAAGTTGGTACACAATAACAATTATTCAGAACCAAAAATTTGTCGCTATGCAAAACTAGGTGATTTTCATCAAAAGTAGCATTTGCTTCGATTTCCGACTCTGAGAATCGAATCACCCTTTCCCAATACTCTAATTCTTCTCAACATCTATAATATTTTTTACAGATGTAGGATCCTGATCCGGCATCCAATACGCAGAAAGCAGAGTTAATTGAGAAACTATTTTCAATTACATATACAAAAAATGAAGAATCATACTGCTTCAAGGGGGTGGCCAGTTGTAACACCCTAATACAATTATACTATATTTTGGGGAATTTCAAATCTTGCGGTAAAATTCTTTCTTATTGTTTCTTTTGGGTTGCGAATGATGCGATTAATAGCCGTGGTTATTATCCGACCCGACCCGCATGGTTGAAACCCAACATGGTTCGAGATTATATCAAATATTTGCTAGTACAGTGTATCCATGAAAATTTAAAATATATATACACATATAATATTTTTAGAATCTGCATATCCTTTTAACGTAGAATATAAAACCAAATAATATTTTTCCAATCTAGCCTTACATGGCAAAATACCCCATATCTGGTGGTTGTGCCTATATATCGTGTTCACATCCTAAGGGTTGGATAGACTAGTATTTAGATCGCTACGTATATTTGTGTAGATCTTTATTTGGGGGTATATGTTTTTAATTATAGACTTTTGGATCATAGTTTAAATTCTTACGTATATTCTTCATATTTAAAAACTAGATTTTTAAAGGGATACAGGTAATATTCGGAGCATTCTGCTATTATCTGTAAAATCTTACCATATATATATTTTATTTAACTAATATATATATTGTTACATATATATATTATATATTAATTATTTTAAATAAAAAAACACTCTTTCTCTCCGTCTCTCTCAAATCTTTCTCTGTCTCTCTGTCTCTAACTCTCCCGTCCCCACATCTTTCTCCCTCTCCATATATATATATATATATATATATTATATATATATATATATATTATATAATAAATTTATAAAAACACTCTCTCTCCCCCTCGTCTTCTTCTTCCGTCGCCAACCCGAACCCTAATCCACGCCTCTCGTCGCCGCTCCCTATCATCGCCGGCCCTCGCGTTGTCATCCTCTCCCCTGCCTCGCCATCACCTCCTCCTCTCCTTCTCATTTTCCGATGACCACCAAGCTCCTAACCTAGACCCCGACACCAAGAACTCATCACCCCCGTCGCTGACCTCGTTGTCGGAAACCCACCACCACCTGACCACCACCATCACCCCGTCACCTTCCTCCTCGTCTCCCCAGAAACCAGAGCACCACCACCACACCTTCTTCTACTCCTCTGCTCATTCTCTTATCACTTCCAAAACCCCATCGGCCACCCACCTAGCCGCCACCTTGCCTCTGACCATATCTTCCCTATCCTTACCCGCGCTAAGTCCAGAGAACTCCAACAACCCCCAACATCCATTTCCTATTCTTCTTCTTCTTTTATTCTTCTTCTTATTTTTTTTCTTTTCTTTTCCGTTCGTCTTGCCGGAGTTGCGCATTTCGCCGATGACCCAGACGACCTAGTCATCATCGTCGTCTAGCCCAGTTACCACGTCATGCAGCTGCTCAGCCAGGTCAAGTCCTACGTATGTAAGTTGTGCGTCGTAACTTTATTTTCTTGTCGGAACGTGACATCTATATCTCGACGTGAGATTCGATCAGGCAAGTTCTAAACATGCAACATGCTATTTTGAATATATCAATATTTATATGCTTGACTATAGTGCGCACGTTTTAATATTCAGCAAGTAGTAGCGATTTACCACTTTATAATATCAGTCGGTATCCGTATCGATAATGGTTTATCAAGTTGCATGCCGGATCATCACAATATTATCATACTACTATATTAGTTTAATATGTTATCTAGATTGCAATATATATGGTAATGGACGTGAAACGATTATTACAGATAGATACATATACATCCTGGCATTAGTTGTGTTTACCGTGTTTCGATATTGGTTATAATTTTACATTTGGTATCTATTTTGGTTAATATACATTGCATGACATGTACACGACACACTAATAGACTTGTTACTTGGATCTTTCGCTAATGCCAACAATCCTGACTTGTTTTCCTGACGGACATGACTTGTTGTCTACATTGACAAGACCTGTACCTGCTTGATCCTTTGCTGACATTAGTTTTATATCTTCAATACCTGACTTGAACTCAAAACCTTGGGGGTAAAGGGAAATCAATAATGAAAACTGACTTGTAACCCAACAGTTCAATACTCTAGATGCTGATCGGTCTTTACGGGCTCGGCCAGCCCCGGAATGATACTGCTGCCATCATTCATCTGTACATGTTACCTGTTTACTGCTTAGCGGCACCGCTCAGATTTATCCCGAGAATCTTGACCATGGTCCTGGGCACGCACGGGATACTATTGAGTTACATCAACGATTCCATTAAATTCATTTCAAAGACTTGTAGAATAGATAACCTAGAAGCACAGACTCTAGAATACACATCACATACATGTACCTCAATATTTTATACCTGTGTTTATTATTTACATTCATGTTTAATAATAGCATCTTATCCTGATTATTACTATTATTTTGATATTTATGATGTACTGACGTCTGGGTTTTGCATGGCTTAGTTCCTTTGACACTATCGCAGGCAGATAAGGAGTATTTTAGGAATCATACCGAGTAATGAGGAGCTAGACGTTTAGTTTAGAGATGCTTAGTTTCTTTTATTTTGAGTTTTATTTTATCGATGTGATCCTATAAGGGACGTGATTGAGATATTGTTATTCTTTAGATCTTGATTCGTTTCCGCTATATGCATTTCTTGATTTTATTTATTATGGAAAATGGACATGTATTAGCTAGATTTAGTAGTTTGCTGTTGTTGATATCACCTTGACAGCCATAATATGGCTATGGAGGGATTATTCTTAGCCATAAGTTGCAGGTTGGCTTTGTTGCGTTCCGTATTTACGTATCTTGGGAAGCGGAGCGTGGCCAGGTTTGTTTGGTATAAAAGACATAGGATTTAGGATTAGTTGGGTTTGGTTCTTTTGTAGTTGGGTATTGAACCCAATACACTAACCGGGATACCCGGAATTAGGAACATGTCCTGCCACATTACTACCTTGCCAGTCTTGAATCCATAGTTATCAATATCCTGTTTATTGAATCATGTTTACCGTAACTAATCCCCTTCAGTATTTTGGCTTCAGAATCATGGTTGATTGAGATTTACGGTCGTACCAGAGGCTTGTAGATAGCGCTGCATTGGTTGGGGTTGTACGTGATATGCTTGAAAACCATAAGCGAAAAACTGAGATGAAACCACGGCAGGCCGAGACTTTCCAGGAGGGTCAGCGGATGTTCCAACAGTCCGTAGTTGCTGCAGCACCCAGGCCAACACAGTGTGAAGGCACCGTGGAGGACTTTAGAAAGCTTGGTCATTGCCAGCGGAGGAGAGGAGTCATTGCCAGCGGAGCAGTGGCTAGTTGATACAGAGAACCTGCTCGTTGCAATGTGTAACGACTCTGAATTTCTTGTACGAAATTTTATAATTTAATATACGGAACGGAGTTTACAAACCTGAGTACAAGTTATAAATAAATTTTTTTTGAGAACAGCAAGAAGCAAGTTGTAGCTCACTGGTAAAGCCTTGCACTGCTGTGACATAGCCCCTGTGTTCGATTCCTATCAGGCACATTTATTTTTTTGATTTTATTTTTAAAACTTTTTGGAAGCACAAAAGTTTACACATCCAATGCACATAAAAATGAAAAGACAGAAAAATCAAATATGTTCACAATGATTTAAATACAGAGATAGACACGTGGCTTCCATCCGACGGCTCCCCTAACCAATTCGACCGGCGAGATGCCAAGAATGGTCGGCGCTGACAGTCCTCCCCCCCAAGGAAAAAGTGCCCCGGCTTTGCACACTTGTCGTTTTCACTACCCCTAACTTTCCAGCACTGTTTGATTGCTCTGCAATCAAACAGAGACCCCTCAATTCCCTAATTTATCACTTTTTAATGCATTTTAATTCACTCTTTTAATTCCAAAACCCTAATTACATACTATAAATACTACCCCATGCCTTAGCCCTACCTCATTCTGAAAATTCTAGTCAAAATACTCAAATTTTCTCAAGTACAAATGGAGTAGAAGAAAAGTTAGCCAACGATCAACTTCCGGCGAGGAATCGAGGCTTTTCCGGCGATCCCGCGACGCCACGAAATTCAACACTCCATCTTCTACCTTTTTATAGGATAACTAGCTAGTAAGTCCCTCCCAATCTCTCTTCTTCCTCTTTAAAAATCTCCTTTTCAAAACATGTCGGTAAGTGCAGTTAATATCGACATTTTATTCTAAACCCTTGAAATCACACTTTTTCTTAATCATTGCTCATTCATATTTCTACACCTTGCTTGTTAATATAAAACTAATTTTTAGAATAAACTTTCACTCAAGAATATCATGAAACATGACTTTAAATCAAATTTTACATTAAAATACCATGAACTTCACATATCTCTCGTTTAGTATTTTTGTTAATTATGCCTTTAGAAAACATCACGGGGTAATGACCTACCCCTCACACACACTTATGATTCGATAGCACGATACTCTTTGAACGTATTTTTGTGGCGAATACAATATTTCATTAAAATACCATTTACTATAAAAACGCGTTTCTTTTAAATTATATTTTCAATTCCTTTGTAAATAAGCCTGTAGAACCCTTTTTAGGGGACTCACTATTGGATGATGTGGATTATCGGAAATTCTTGGGCTAGTAAAGCGAGATGCAGACCTCGTCACGGAGCATTCAGTCTCGAAAGATTTTAATATGATTTTTAAGAAAAACATAAATTTTCTACTTAATTAAAAATTTAATTTTTAATAATTATTTAAATATTATAAATCCATATATTTTTAAAATATAAAAACCTTATATTTTTTAAATGAAAGAATTATAAGTTTCATCAAAATACCATCAAGATACCAACAAAAGTCAAGATTTACAGTAAAATACCACGAACTATCCAAACTAAGCTATTATCACTAAAATAACTCAAATCCCTAAAATTCACATCCATGAAAACCCTAAATAATATAAATAACTTCTTGAGATTATTTTGAAACTAGATATTAAAAATATTTTTCATAAAAGCCCTTCGAGTTATATAAAATTATATTTAAGGAGTTTAGTAAATATAGGTTTAAGCGGGATCAATTCTCTTGGGCCCTAGGGAGCCAGAGAAAGTGAATGCTTGCCTATTTAAGGTAGAAAACTTAACGGTGTTATCAATGGTAATTGTCTTGGAAAAAAAACACAAATCCTGTTGTCTATATGCAGCAGTTACCGATAACTCAAAAACATAATTCAGGATCTAAATCAGTTATAAGTTTGTGACTTAAGTCTGAGTCTAAATCAGACTTGAATCCAAGCTCAAACCAGAATCCAATTCAAATATGAATCCAAACTCTAACATGTATACTTGAATCTGAACCTGAATATCAAACCTGGATACAAGACTTGACCTGACCTGACCGAACCATGGCTATAATTTGACATGACTACAAGCTTACATCCTGAACTTGACTACTTGAACAACTTGTATCCATGGTCTCGGCAAACTATATAATCTATATAATACATTATGGGGTTAACGGGGTAGATTGGTACGGAATGTATAGCGTGGCACAAGATGATTACTAAAAGACACCTACATGAACTCTAGTGCCGTTGTCACATGGGTTTTGACGGGGCCTTGTACTATATCTTACCATAGTCCACGGAGTAAGATGGACTTCTCTCGTATTCATAAATACCTTCTTTACCAAGCTACAAACAACTTCGTTAGAATAGAAATCTTATACTCGTATATCTTAACGGTTCAATTCTCATTACTTGCTATATTTCTTTGTTTCTTTTGGGACTTACCTAGCGCTAGCTCGCTGACGACATTCTTGTCTTTTTTTTCTTGGGAATGTTTGTCAGGAGGACCGAACTCTCTTGAGATCGAGCCTAACCAGGAGGACGTGGAACAGTTCACCGAGAAGCAGGACTTCTAGTTTTTCTTGTACTTACTTTTCATTTGGTATGCCACTGTTTAGGCATTACTTTATATCATTGTACATTCCTTTTCAAAGCAGTTGTATTGTAAAGATGAATGATAATAAAATTTGTTGTTCATTTTATATCACTTGTCATTCTTGTACATTTTTACATATATTGTTTATTTACGCTTAACGTATTTATTTCTTCATAAATATGTTGCGGCCTGCCACGTCACTATCTCCGTACAATTGGAAGCGGGGTGTGACACATCGCAGATTCCAGATAAGGAAAAGGTGGATGTTGTACGCATCCAATTGGTAGATTACGCTTGCGAGTGGAGGCTCATAGAGGAGACCCGTCTGACCAAACCGATCAGTTGGGTGACATTTTCATGATGTTTCTTGGAGAAGTTTTTTCCACAGTCTGCTCGGCAGGAAATGGAAAAGAAGTTCATTAACTTGAAGCAGAATGACGGATCCGTTGATACACATGCGGCTGAGTGGACTCGGATCAGTCGATTTGCGGGGTTCTTTGTTTCCAACGAAGCAGATAGGGTAAGGCGGTTTATGCGTAGCTTGGATGTGGAGATTCAGAGAAATATTATATCTCTAGGATTGACCATCTTCTCCCAAGTTCTCAAGGCAGCCAGGAAGCAGCAAAGTTTATCGGTAAAGGCAAAGGGTAATCTACAGCAAGAAGTTGTAATGCGGAAGCCGGCGTTTACGCCAAACAGAGCTCCTGTATGCAGAAGCATTTCGGTAAACAAACGAGGCACTGTACCCATGAAGAAGCCTGTTGTATCCGATCAGAAAAGAATTGTGATTTGTGACTTTTGCCATCTACTTGGACACCTAAAGAAGAACTGTTGGCGGAAGCTTGGACTTTGCTTAGTTTGTGGATTAGCTAACCTTACCATCAGTGCTTGCCCATCGAAACTACGATCGAGAGATGATATTCCTAAACCACCGTAGAAGAAGATTCATGGGCAGAAGCTTATCACTCAGAGGCCTAATCAAGCACGGGCCTTCACCTTGACTGCCGAGAAGGCCAAGGCGTCTGATGATATTTTTTCAGGTATCCTACTTGTTTATACTTTTCCCGCATTGGCATTATTCGATTCAGGTGCATCCTATTGCTTCATGTCATCCAAGTTTATTAGTGCACACTCTATTCCACACATGGCCCTGTCTAGTTGCTGGGACATACACATTGGGAATGGGAGAATTGTAACCAGCAGTGAGTGCAAGGGTTGTTCGATCGTTATTTGAAGACGGCGAGTTATTCACGGATTTCTCGGTGATTGATACTGGCAGCTTTGATGTTGTCTTGAGAATGGATTTTCTTGGAATTTTCCATGCTCACATTGATTGTAGGGCAAAGAAAGTGATTTTCCAGATTCCCGGACATCCGGAGTTCATATTTTTAGGAGGTAGCAGATCTGTCAGGCCATTCAAATTTAGGTCTAGGCTGACTAATTTCGTTCTTTCGTCGATGTAAGTAAACAAGGAAGAAGCGTCAGCAGTAGTTTGGGACTTTATGGATGTGTTCGAGGACATCTCTGGTTTAACGCCAAAACGAGATTTGGAGTTCGCGATTGATCGTATTCCTGGAGTAGCGCCGATTTCAAAGGCTTATCATCCAATGGCACCGGTGGAACTGGAAGAGGTAATGAAACAAGTTACCAAATTACTAGAGAATGGTTGGATTCGCACCAGTAGTTCACCCTAGGGAGCTCCAGTTCTTCTATTCAAGAAGAAGGATGGCACGCGGAGGATGTGCATCGATTATCGAGAATTAAATCGGGTAACTATTAAGAATAAGTACCCAATCCCTCGCATCGGCGAATTATTCGATCAACTTAGTGGTGCGAGAGTATTCTCGAAGTTGGATTTGCGATCTAGGTATCATCAAGTTCAGGTGAAATCAGAAGACATTTGCAAGACGACGTTCCGAACTCGATATAGGCATTACGAGTACTTAGTGATGCCATTTGGAGTTACTAATGCGCCGGCAATATTTATGGACTTGATGAACCAAATCTTTTCACCGTACCTGGACCAGTTCGTAATGGTGTTTATTGATGATATTCTGGTCTATTCGAGGAGAAAAGTAGAGCATGCAGAACACTTTAGGATCACACTGCAAACGTTGAGACAAGAAAACTATATGCTAAAATGAGTAAGTGCGAGTTTTGTCTTGAAGAAGTGAATTTAATGGGCCATGTTGTATCCGGAGATGGAATTGCCATTGATCCTAAAAAGATTGTAGCTGTTCATGATTGGCCAATTCCAAAGAATGTAGGGAAGATCAGATATTTTCTTGGGCTTTCCGGATATAAGGTTTGTGGAGAACTTCATTTGAATAGCAGAACCATTGACCAAGCTAACACGAAAGGAGGTACCGTTTCTATGGACTGAGAAGTATGCGTCAGCTTTTGAAGCGTTGAGCAAAGATTGACCACCACTCCTATTCTGACAGTGCCAGATGGTTTCGGAGGACTAATAATTCACAGCGACGCATCTGGAAAAGGCTTGGGATGTATTCTAATGCAGCATGAGAAGGTCATAGCATATGCCTGGAGACAATTGAAAACTCATCAGAAGAAATACCCAACTCATGATCTAGAGTTAGCAGCAATGATTTTCGCTCTGAAGATTTGGAGACATTACTTATTGGGAGAAAGGGTAGAAGTATTTACCGATCACAAAAGTCTAAATTATGTGTTCACACAGAAAGAGCTCAATATGAGGCAGCGTAGATTGTTAGAGCTGATGGAAGACTATGAACTTGATCTAAAATGCCATCCGGGGAGGGTTAATGTAGTGCCGGATGCTCTAGGTTAGTTGCCTGCAATACGGATGTTGACTGCACAGAAGGAGATTATAGTTGATCATCAGAGGTTCGAGTCAGATATCGCATTACCAGATTCTTCTGGAAAGTTGATGCATTTGCAAATACAGTCATTCTTGATCGATAACATTAAGGAAGCACAGTCGCATGATCTAACATTGCAGAAGTTTTGAAAGCAAGTGGAAGCAGGACTTGGAATAGATCTGTTGATTCATGAAGATGGCTCTTTAAGTTATGTAAGTCGTTTATGTGTGCCTAAAAGAGATGTTCGTGAAGAAGTAATGAAGGTGGCTCATAGTTCCGCATATTCAGTACATTCGGGAAGCACGAAGATGCATAGAGATTTGCGAAAACATTTTTGGTGGGAAGACATGAAAGGAGATTGCTCGCTACGTATCGAAGTGCTTGGTGTGTCAGTTGTTGGATATGTATGCCCTAGAGGCCATTATTGTATATGTATGCATGTGGATGCTAGGGATATATATGTACAAGACATTCTTGCTCAGTTATATAGTATATTATTTCACTTGTCTTTATCAGGATATGTGCATTTGTTTTTATTGATGCTTTATCCTGCTTGTACATATTGATAAAGACTTGATATAGTAGTATACTATTATGGTTTGACTTTATCTTAACATGGCGTATGTAATCCACATTATTACATATTGCGGTTACATGTTGATAAAGCCTATAGGATCTTGCTTGAATCCCTGCGTTGTGATGGCGATCATACTTGTGGGAGCGGAGTAGTCCATAAGCACATCCTTAAATGGTTCGTAGTCATGTGAGTATCAAGACTGGGCATTGATACTCCAGAGTAGACTGCTGTATACGTTTCTAGACTCAGACGAGGGGCGATGGTTGGTCCCGCAACCATTGGTAAGATGCACCTAAGATCGTATACAGGTGCTCACTGGGTATGAGTACACTGGACGGACTCGTGGAGAACTTCCAGATGGTACTATACCTATAGTCAGATGGATGTTCTCAGGTGACATGTGTAAAGGTTAGTCTTCGGACCTGAGATTGTCATTTGTCTCGTGTAAGTTCCCACTGTGCTTTGATCACTACCCTACCACGGCTCTACTGAGTCGTACAAACAGATTTTTGTTGGGTACAGTCCTGAGCTACATGGAGGCAGTGAGCGGTTGTTGGGGATTCGTCTCTCCCGGTATTAGGAGTTGATATCACACCGTGTTCGATTGGTCAGGACCATATGACCTTGGCCAAGGCAGTTAAGATTTACTGATAGGTTGATCGGTAGTTTCTCGGATTGGTCCTGAGCCTCATCATCAGCACGAATTATCGGGTTATTAGGGTCTGAAGTTTTCCACCCCATAGACCCGGTATGCGATACTCTTAGACAAAGAGACCGGACTGTACGGAGATTGTCACGGATAGGCTCTGTAGGAGTTCGGACGAGTTTGCTCGTCGGCCTTCTTTTTTAACAGGTACCTGGGTAGCCGTTACGTACAGCTAGTGCCGCTGACGTGTTTGTCGTTAATCCCCAGTGCCAGCGCACAGTCAAGTCTTTAGAGTCCCATACAGAGGGTTTCCCTGCACTGGGCAAAAGGTGTAGAGGTCGTATGGTTTTACGACAGGGTTCAATCACGTACGTGTACTTGTGCACGTATGATAATTTGGACAGATAATATTAGTGGGATTTGGTTTAAGCCGAATCCTAATATTATACTGATGGATTATTTTCTTCTCATTGTATTCGTATTCTTCGAAATACGGATACGGGTATATATAAACGGATGAGGGGATTTCTCCTAATCACTCGAGAAAGCTTCTAGAAGAAGACACCTTATTAGGGTTTCTAATCTTTTGATTAAAGATTAATGAGGTGGAGGAAATGAGGTAGAGATATTTGTCGAATGAAGCATGACTCATAGCTTGAATAAATAGATATTTGTGAAGCATGCTTGATTTTTTGATGAGATATTTATCTTATCAATTATTGTATGCTTCATATTTATCATCTCTCTTTGAGCCTTCTTCATACAAGCTTTGTCTTAACTAGCTTTTCCTCAAGTCTCATTCTTCTTCCTCTAGCCTTTCATGTTTCATGAGTTAAGAAAGCTAAGGCTATTAGTGACATATTAATCCATCATCACTTTCTACACACTCTAGGCTACTTAGTTTATCATTCTAAGTACCCTAATTACGTTGATTTGGAGGTAGGAGCTCTTTATAGGCACTCTCGGTGGATCTGTAAGTCCATGCTACCGCTCCCGGTACTTACGAGCTTGCGGAAATGATGAAAAACAATTTTTCTAAAGATGGTAACATGGACTCAAACCGGATCTTTGTTAAACTATCTATCTAACAACCTAACTAGGAGTTGTTTAACTACTCGGTTAGGGGGTTATACCTTTCTTGAACTCCTTCGTCTTCAACTCGTATGGTGTACGGACCGGCCTCTCCTCGTCGTCTTCTTGCGTCGAAGACGGATCCACCCGAAAGCTTCTACCTTTGGCTTCTTCTTCGAACTTGAAGAAACTAGATCACTCGGTTTGCTAAACCTTGTGAACTAGGATGAGTAGAGGATTTTTTTGGTGTCTTCTTATCTTTAGGGCAATGAGTCTCAACACATGAGAATGGTTTGCCCTTGAGGTAGAGAGAGAGCAAGAGGATGAGGGTGAGAACTAGAGAATGAGAGAGCTCAAGAGAGAGAAAGCTAATGAAAGAATGAGCCTCACTTTTCTCATACACCCTCTCATAATCCAAAAGCATCATGATAACAAGTAATGATAATTGAGTATATTGTAAAGGTTATTATCATGACAAATGACACTATCATTTCTTGCATTAAATGGAAATGGTGAACAAAACAAACAAGCATAAGTCAATGCAACCAAATGATGGCCATTGTCATGATGGTGGTCAACAAGTCCAACCTAGTGAACCGGTCAAAAAAAGTCAACAAGTCAACTAGGTCAATCATTCAACCCTAACCATGTCACTATAATACTCAATTAATATTATTGTTAATCATATGTCTTAATCTCATTAGGGTTTGACAAAAGTCAACAGTCAGCAACCCTAATGAGAATCCTCTGCCTATGTCTCTGTCAACAGTGCATACACATCCGTATCCGCGTTCCGGGGAACACGAATACAAACGAGATAAAACCAATCCCAAAACGTACACTAGGATCTGGCTTAAGCCAAAGCCCGCTAGTGTTAACTGTCCGGACACCAAACGTGCACAAGTGCACGGATGTAACCGAACCCTGTCGCAAAACCATGCGACCTCTAGTCTTTTGCCTAAAGGCTAATAGCTTTCTGTGTGGGACTCTAAAGACTCGACACTACGCTGGCAGTGGGTTTAACCACAGACCGCAAGCGGCACTAGCTGTGCGTAACGGCCCCCAGGTAGATGCCGATAAGAAGACGGATGAGGTGAAACCCATCTGAACTCCTACTGAGCCTGAATGTGACAGTCTCCGTACAGTCCGGTCTGTTCGTCTGATACATCGCATGGCGGGCCTAGGGGCGGTAAATGTCAGTCCCCTAATAGCGGTGCAAGTCGTGTCGGAGTGAAGCCCAGAACACCCTGAGATAACACTGAAAACCTACCAGTATATCTCGCTTGCCCTGGCCAGGGACTACTCATGTAATGGCTCTCCTAGACACAGCGCGATGTCAACCCCCAATACCGGGAGAGACGAATCCTGTCTAATCGTCACTGCCTCCAAGTGCTTCGGGACTGCACCCAACCACTACCTGTTTGCACGACTCCTTCGAGCCGTGGTAGGGTAGTGATCAAAGTGCAGTGGGAACACACTCGAGGCGAAGTGACAGTGTCAAGTCAGCGGACTAAGCTGTACTCCTGTCACCTAGGAACCGACGACTGACGATAGGTATATTACCATCCAATCAGTTCCCGACGAGTCCTGTCCAGTGTACTCGTAACCTAACGAGCACCAGCATACTATCTCAAGTACGACGTACTGACGGCTGTGGGACAGACCATCTCCCCTGCTGGGATGAGAAGCGCATACGCTAGTCTACTCCGGAGTATCGATGCCCTGTCTCGATAGTCCTGCGACTAGGGACCTGTATAAGGATGTGCTTGTGGATTACCCAGCCCCCACGAGTTTGACTGCCATCACAACGCTGGTAATCAAGCAAAGATCCTAAGGGCTCTACTAATGTGTATAGATAATATGCTAAAAGAAATACATGTACACATTAAAGTAGAAACAAACCAAGTAGCATACTACCATTTTGATCAAGATTGTCTATACAACTGTGAATATCCCAAGCTTCCATTAAGTAATATACAAACTAGTATGATACAGTAATGGCCTCTAAGGCATATACACTAACAATCTCCCACTTGCACTAAGGCCATGTACTGGCGTATCGAAGACCTATCATCTCGATCAGCCGCTCGAACTGAGTCTGGGGCAAGGCCTTGGTGAATGGATCTGCAGTGTTATCTTCTGAAGCAACCCTCCGAACCTCGATCTCCTGGCGATCCACGATCTCCCTGATCAGGTGATACCGCCTCAAGATGTGTCTGGATTTCTGATGGGACCTGGGTTCCTTCGCTAAAGCTATAGCCCCGTTGTTGTCGCAATACAGAGGTATTGGGTCAATAATGGACGGAACCACCTGAAGCTCTTTCAAGAACTTTCTCATCCAGACGGCTTCTTTTGCGGCATCAGATGCAGCGATATATTCCGCTTCCATAGTCTAGTCAGCAACGGTTTCCTGTTTGGAACTCTTCCAACACACCGCCCCTCCGTTGAGGGTAAAGACAAAGCCCGACATGGACTTGGAATCATCCTTGTCACTCTGGAAGCTGGAGTCAGCAAAGGTCTCGATCTGGAGGTCTTTTCCGCCATACACCAAGAACATCTCCTTAGTCCTTCTCAGATACTTGAGAATGTTCTTTACCGCTATCCAGTGTTTCTCCCCAGGGTTTGACTGATACCGGCTTACTACACTCAGTGCATAAGCTACATCCGGTCTGGTACACAACATCGCATACATTATAGAGCCTACCGCAGAAGCGTAGGGTATAATAGACATGCGATCCCTTTCCAAATCAGTCTTGGGAGACATCTCTTTGGAGAGGGTGATCCCGTGACAAGCCGGTAGATTACCGCGCTTGGAATCTTCCATACTGAATCTTTTCAGTATGGTGTCGATGTACCTGGACTGTGAAAGTCCTAATATCCTCTTGGATCTGTCACGATAGATCCGTATCCCCAGAATGTATGAGGCATCACCCAGGTCTTTCATGGAGAACCTGTGTGACAAGAACCCTTTGACAGATTGTAGCATAGGAATGTCATTTCCTATTAAGAGAATGTCGTCCACGTATAATACGAGGAATACTACAGTTCTTGCTACAAATCTACTATAGATGCATGGTTCATCTGGATTTTTGATAAAGCCAAATTCTTTGACCGTCTCATCAAAACAGATGTTCCAACTCCGCGATGCCTGCTTTAGTCCATAGATGGACTTAAGCAACTTGCACACCTTTCCGCTGCTCCCACTCTGAATGAAACCCTCTGGCGGGTCCATATAGACACACTCCTCTAAATTTCCATTTAGAAAAGCGGTCTTTACGTCCATCTGCCAAATCTCATAATCGTGGAAAGCAGCAATGGAAAGAAGGATCCGAATGGATTTCAGCATAGCCACCGGAGAAAAGGTTTCGTTATAGTCCAAGCCAGGTCTTTGACGGAAACCCTTTGCAACAAGTCTAGCTTTATAGGTCTCAACCTGTCCATCTACACCAATCTTCCTTTTGAAGATCCACTTGCATCCTACGGGTTTTACCCCATCTGGAGCAATGTCCAACGTCCATACTTTGTTGGTGTACATGGACTCCATTTCGGTCCTCATTGCATCCAGCCATTTTACCGAGTCAACGCTCTGAATAGCTTGCTGGAAGCTAGTAGGCTCATCACTATCAATGAAGCAATCCTCTCTATCCCCGTCTATGAGAAAACCGTAGTATCTCTCGGGCGGATGAGACTGCCTACTACTCCTGCGGAGCGGCGTAGGAATGTCATGTTCTTTTGAACCCTCTGGTTCTACTAAGCTTTCAGTAATAGTCTGTGGTTCTGGAATTTCATCCAGTTCTATTTCGCTCCCACTTGTTTCCTTTTCTAAGAACTGGTGTTCCAGAAAATGGGCATTACGAGAAACAATGATCTTTTGTTCCTCTGCGTAATAGAAGAGATACCCCCTGGAGTTCTTTGGGTATCCCACAAACTTGCACAGTACTGAGCGTGCCTCGAGTTTGTCCGTATGTTGCTTTTTGACAAAAGCCGGACATCCCCAGATCTTCAGATATTGAAGATAGGGTTTCTTCCCACTCCATATCTCATATGGTGTAGTAGGCACAGTCTTAGTCGGAACTCGGTTCAAAAGGTATGCAGCTGATTCTAGTGCATACCCCCAGAATGATAGCGGTAACTCAGCGTTACTCATCATGGACCGTACCATATCCAATAGGGTTCGGTTCCGTCTCTCCGATACACCGTTATGTTGCGGAGTGTATGGAGGAGTAAGCTGAGAGAGAATTCCATTCTCTTTTAAGTAATCCAGGAACTCGGCACTCAAGTATTCACCACCTCGATCAGATCTCAGTGTCTTGATACTTTTGCCTGTTTGTTTTTCTACTTCATTCTTATATTCCTGGAACTTTTCAAAGGCTTCGGATTTATGTTTCATTAAGAAGACATAACCGTACCTTGAAAAGTCATCCGTAAAAGTAATGAAGTAAGAATAACCGCTTCGCGCATGTGTAGACATTGGACCACACACGTCGCTATGTACGAGTCCCAAGAGCTCGCTCGCTCTTACTCCGTGTCCAGTGAACGGAGTCTTTGTCATCTTTCCTTTGAGACAGGATTGACAAGTGGTATACGATTGATATTCGAACGGATTCAAATATCCTTCTATATGTAACTTCGTCAACCATCTCTCATTGATGTGACCCAGTCTACAATGTCATAAGAAAGTCTGATTTATTTCCGGAGACTTTCTTTTGTGTGTATTCTGGACATTGAAAATCTGTGGTTGGTTTAATACGTATATACCATTGCTCAATGTACCTGACCCAATCAGAACTTGATTAAGGTGAATGTTTACAACATTACTTACAAATGCAAATTCATAACCTTCTTTAGATAATAAAGATACAGAAATGATATTACAAGTTGCATTAGGTACAAAATAGCAATTACGCAAAACCAAAATGTGTCTATCTGACAACCCCAGGTGATAGTCCCCCACGGACTCAGCATCCATGCTAGCTCCGTTTGCAACTCTGAGGGTCATGTCACCTGCTTTCAAAAACCTACGCTTTCTCAACGCCTGCAAAGAATTACAGATATGAGATCCTGATCCGGTATCCAATACCCAGGACGTAGAGTTTATTTATAGACAGTTTTCAATAACATACACACCTGAAGCTAAAGCCGCAACCTGCTTCAGATCCTGTGTTCTGGCTTTTCAAGCCCTGCAATCTTTCTTCCAGTGTCCACTCTTATGACAGTAGAAGCATTCTTCCTTATCCATAAGCTTCCCTACTTTCTTTGTTGCTTTTGCCTTTCCTTTCGTATCCACTTTACTAACACCGCCCCTTGGTTTGGCGGGGGCTTTCTTCTTCTTTCCCTTGGCTTTCGCCTTGGACCTAGAAGAGGAAGATCCTCCTACAAACAAAGTGGATGTTTCCCTACCTTTCTGTAGGGTGCCCTCTGTGCTCCTCAGCATGTTGAGGAGTTCTGAAAGTTCAACTTTCTTTTCTTGCAAGTTGAAGTTCCGGATAAACTGGGCGTAAGTGGAAGGAAGGGACTGGAGAATCAAGTTCGTATAGAGCTCATTCTCCAACGTGGTCCCAAGGTCCGCGAGCTCCTCTATGTAGCCAATCATCTTAAGCACGTGTTCCGCTACCGATGATCCGACGGCCAATCTTGCCGAAAACAACTTCTTCGACACTTCGTATCTGGCGATACGAGATTGCTCTCCATACAGTTCTTTTGTATGGAGAAATATGGATTCGAGGTCCATATTCTCGTGCCTCCTCTGATGTTCGTTGTCCATAGAGGCAAGCACGAGGCACTTGGCCTTCGCGCAGTCGATTTCCCAGGTCTTACGGATTTCCCTATTCGCGACGCTGGTTTTGGGACCAGGGACAGGGGGAGCTTTGGTGGTAAGAAGATACCCCATCTTGTCGTAAGTGATTGCCATTTTGACATTCCTGAGCCAATCTTTGTAGTTTGGCCCTGTCAATATGTTTTTATCTAGAAGTAACTTAAGTCCAGTCATGTCGATTGGTCGCTGCAATTAGGAGAGAGAGAAGAAACACTCAGCATGATGCTCTTGCAAGTTTAGAGTGGTTTTTAGTTTGTCTAAACAGGATGGCTCCCACTATCTCTCGAATCCCTCCTCAAACTATAAAGGAAGAATTAGTCAGGATCAATCTCACCGTACAATACTTTCTTAACCGTTCGGCCAGGCTGGTGTCGGTACTTCGAGGGAGGTTTTCCAACGCTTTCACGAGGTTCCTTAATTAAATAACCTCTTTTCCCTGTGGGCGTAGCCCCGCTAACACCTTTCTAGACACCTACTTGGTTTATAGCATTGATCGTTAAGTGAGAAATTTCCCGAGGAGTAGCATATACTCACAGTAGGATCGGGATCCAAATATCATCGCGTGACAAAACTGAAGGAATTCTACCAGAATCATCACACTCCAAATGGTATGCAGCGCTAGCAAGTTTCAGTACTTATGAAACTCCCGATGTGGATTTTTGCCCCATGCTGTTATGACCTTGGCGTGAGGTCAAAATGTCATAAGTCACATATCAAGTTCTTCCCATCATTATCCAGGTTAATTTGAACCCACCCGTACCTATCCTTGACGTAGGCCAAAATGGCAGTACGACTGTGTAGGTGCACGGCGGCGCCCCGGCCGTCAATCCGACGGCCAAAAGCGGAAGCGGTGATAAACTTTAATTTTTCTTGAACTGGCAAACCGCCGCGCACTAATACCCGGATCGAACCACTAACTAGTCCTAGCTAACTATAAGATGGGAAAGGGATATACCGACGATCCAAGTCCTCCGGTCTTGTCGTCATCGTCCCGATCTCCTGCGGAATGTCCCGTCTCCTTCTCGTCGCCGGAAGTGCACCACATAGCCTACTTCTTTTACGGGCTCCCACCTCAATGCCGAGGCAACTCGGGCACGAAGCCGGCTACTCGACGTGCCCAAGGTTCGCTGTAGAATATGTAGTCCTCAAGTCTCACTTTGGGGTTCATGGAGATGCCATTTTAGGTGGAGGGATGATACAAGAACAATGTGGAGGAACTTGGGGATTTTTCTAACATCAAGAGAGCAAAAATCCCCACTACAAAAATGGGCAACCCTTCCTCCAAGCTTGGCCGGCCATAACTAGAGGGGGAGGAGAGAATGAGAGTGAAGATCGTGTATCAAAAGATAAATCAACCTCATAATGTAAGAGAGAGAGGGAGAAAAACTATCATGCAAAAACATGATCACTCAAACAAAACTACACTCCACCAACCTCACCCCTCATCATCATCAACAACCATGATGACATCCAAAGTCAAGCAATCATGAAAAAGGAAAGTCAAGGTCAATGGATGGTGCACCACATGAAAGCCATCATGATGCAACAAGATGCAAAGAACCCCCTCCACTAATGCCTATTTGCAACAATGCAAATAAACCCTCCTCCACCAATCTTCGGCCAATGAATGATACAAAGGAAATTGGCCGAAAAGGAAAGCAAACTGGCAACTCCAGAAAACTGGTCCCGTAATAAATCACAGGAAAACCCCGATACTGTGCATACACACCCGCATTTGTATTCCGACCGAAATACAAATGCAATGAGACAAAATCTACATTGTACTATACTAGGATCCGGCTTATATTAAAGCCGGCTAGTAATATCCGTTCGATCCTGATCCGTGCAATACCGCACGTATCTGATCGAACCCTGCCATATATCCATACGGCCTGTAGTACAAACTGTCCGATCCTGATCCGTGCAATACCGCACGTATCTGATCGGACCTTGCCATATCTCCATACGGCCTCTACAACCTTTCGCCCGAAAGCTGAGTAACTGAATGTGGGGGACTCTGAAGACTCATCAACACCTTGGTTGTGGATTTAACCACTAGCACGTTAGAGGTATAAGCCAATACATAACGGGCTACCAGGTATTGACTAAAAGGGACGTCCGTGAGCGAACTCAACCTGACACCCTACTGAGCCTGTCAGTGACAATATCCGTACAGTCCGGTCCGTTCGTCTATGAGCATCACATGGCGGGCCTAGGGGGTTGGTAAAAGTCAGACCCCCAAAAGCGGTACAAGTCGTGTCGGAGTGTAGCCCAGAACACCCTGAGATACTACTGGAATACCTACCAGTAAATCTCCTTGCCTCGGCCGAGGGCTTCGTGTAATGGCTCTCCTAGACACAGCACGACCTCACCCCCAATACTGGGAGAGACGAACCCCTGAAGATACGCTCACTGCCTCCATGTGGCTCGGGACTGTACCCAACTAAAACCTGTTTGCACGACTCCTTTGAGCCGTGGTAGGGTAGTAATCAAAGTACAGTGGGAACTCACACGAGACAAATGACGATCCCCAGGTCGATGAACTAACCTGTACACATGTCACCAGGGAACTGCCATCTGACGTCTGGTATATGACCAACTAGCATGTTCCCGGCGAGTCCTGTCCGGTGTACTCATAACCCAATGAGCACCTGTATACATCTTAGGTGATCTAACTGACACCAGTGGCTTGTGAGACCGGCCACCGCCCCTCGTCGGGGTCTCGACTGTATACACTAGTTTACTATGGAGTATCGATGCCCTGTCTCGAAACTCACACGACTAGGGACCAATTAAGGATTTGCTTATAGACTACCAGCTCCCACTTATATGATCGCCCTCATACTGCTGGTGGTCAAGCAAGAATCCTAGGGGCTCTATCAACGTGCAATAGTGACGTGTCAGGTCACTTAAAGCAGTACACGATGATAAAGGTAAACCAGATAGCATACTATCATCTCGAGTAAGACTGTCCTACCGGGATAGGTCCTTCATCAATCATTACAATCACGTACCTGTGATCCAATAATTGACTCTGAGGGCACTATCTCCAACAATCTCCCACTTGCACTCAAGGCTAATTATTGCGATGTCGCATACTCACAGCCCGTGTGATACCGAACACCCAACTCCTCTACTAGTCAGTCTCACAAAGCTCGTTTGCGAAACTATTGCGTTCGAGGAATAGCCTCAGTGAGTGGATCCGCTTTGTTGTCTCTTTCCATGTCTCTCTATATCTCAAGTTCGCAGAGAAACCCATCTCCCGAAATGAGCAATACCTGTCTTAGAATGTGTCTGGATGTCTGATGGGACATAGCTCATAAATGAACTCCAAATCCAAACTTCTTAGACTGTATCGTCAACTGAACTTAATCAGTATCCTGCGCCATGCCTCCCTCAGTATTGCCTTGGACCACCTGTCCAAAATACTGCCCCTCATCAGAAGGAAAAACTATAACTCTGACAACCTCCCTGTCGTCCAGGTCACCTTGGAAGCCTGGAATGATAACTGTCTCCTGCATGAGGCTGTCATTATCATATCCCTAGAACATCCACTTATGTTCTAGAACTGCTTCCGACTGTTTCTCCAGGATTGGATTAATGTCAACTTATTGCATCTAGTGCAAGAACAACATCTGGCGTGGTACTTGACATTTCATGATTGACTCAATTGCCTGAGCAAGTGATCTGCCAATCATGCACATCCCTCTCTGCTTTAGTCTGTAAGACACCTTTAGAGAGGGTGACTCCATTACCTGCAGGTACACCACCGTTCCAGGAGTCGTCCATTCTAAATACTCTTAGAATGCTGTCTAAGTACCCTGAATTGGGAAACCACCCAAATCTAGATCTAAAACCATAGATCTAGTAACCAGTATGTCTGATATAAAATCCATTTCCTTTTGTGGAGAAACCACTGTGTGACGACCAAAAGTATAACCGATTGTAGTATAGGAGTTTCTTTTCCTACTCTGTGTATGTCATCCAAATACCAGGATATCACACCCTACTACCTTCTCAACAGATCCATCCCCTATTCTGATGAAGTCAAACCCATGACCGTCACGTCAGAAGTAGATGATCTATCTCCGCTACATCTGCTTTAGTCTATAAATAGACATAAGCTACCTGTCCACCAATGCTTCCGCTGCTCCCACTGACTACGACAACCCTTTGGCAGAGTCATATAGACGTACACTTCTAAAACTAGTTTAGAACGACGCTATACTCATCCTCCCACCGGGTCTCGCAGCCTGGAACAACAGCAATGGTAATTGTGGGTAAACAAGAACTTCCCTGTCACCGTCCTTGAGGCTACCGTAGTACCTCTCGGGTGCCTGAAGTTACCCACCTTATCTGCGGAGTGGCCAATGGAATGTCAATCCAGATTGAATCTTTAGGTTCCTTATCAAATCTTCAGTAATCGTTTGTGGTTCTGGAATCACTTCCAGTTCTACCATACTCCCACTACTGTTTTCTGAAAAAATCCATTTTTATTAAAACTGTGGCGAGTCTAGAACAATATTGCTATTGTTCATCCAGATGGTAGAAAGTCAACCCGCGTCATAGCCTGGGTCAACCCACAAACAGCCATTACAGAAACGTGCCTTGAGTTGTCCAGTGTCTGGTTTTAAGCATAAGCCGGACAACTCCCCGTACCTTAACATCGTTAAGATATGAACTGTTCTATATCCCATATAGGACCAGAGGCACTGATTTAATTGAACCAGATTCAAATCATGCAACTGTCTCCAGTGCATGTCAACTAAATGGAAGGAGGCCGATCAGCGTTACTCAACTCAGGAATGCTTCCAATTATGAGTAACCTGAAAGAGAAGCAAGATCTCTTTATCATTACTAGCAACTGAATACCATTGACAAGTATCTATATCTTCGATCTCTTTGAAGAATCCCGATACTTGCTACACCTGGTTCTCTACTCTATTCAAATACCTATAACTTCTCAAAATTCGGACCCTGTGTTTCCACGAAACACCTGTCTAAAAACTAGAGAAGTCATAAGTAAACCGAATATAGTACGAGGACCTACCCCTCTGTCCTGATGGACCCTGGACAACATACAATACTCTGTATAAGTCCCTTGAGTCTGAAAACTCATTCACTGTGTGTCGTAGGTTGAAAACTGTACTTATGGTTAAGAAAAATTACACCGCTGTTTAATGCTCCTTACCTAACCATTCACTGATATAGGTAAATGTCGTAGACATAATTTCAGAAAGGTATATCTCACTCTATGAAAATAGACGTACAGATATATCAATTTGAAATTGGTGCATAACTGCGGATATTCAAAACCAAATATTTGCCGACCGGTAAACAACCCAGGTGATTTCCTCAAATATCACCGATTACAACGAATCCCGATATAATGAGGATAATCACCCAATTCCCAATAACTTACTCCCACTCATCATCTGTAAAACCATACAGATGTGAGAATCATACTTGGTAAATACATACCCTGGAGTAAGTATCTAATCGGGAAATCAGTCTTCTTTTAACATTACACAGTGAAACTGAAACATCGAAATGTTTCGATGGGGTATCCTGGTATTCCTAGTAATGCCTCTTCCAGATTCACGACTGTAACCGTATAATTCTTTGCCACCTCTCCAAATCCCTTCATATGTCTTTAGTCTTTACCTTCTGTACACCCCTTTAGGCCAAATGGTTTTCTTCCTTCCCTACCTTTCGGCACCAGCCTATGGTTTGGAAGAAGACTATCCAATAAGCATAATGGGTGTGCTGTCCTAATCCTAGGAGCACTCGTAATGCGAGAGAAGGTGAAGATAAAAGATAACTGAATAAACCTTATTCCTATTTCTCCTGGACCAGAATCCATCCCCGAACTGGAACAAGTTCCTTTCGAGTTCGTATATAACCATACGATGGAATATCCAAATAAACTGTGGATCTTCGTAGTGATACGGAGTGTCCTGGAGAAATACAAAGGTGATTTAGGATTGGCGAAGAAATACTTGGTTTGGTCGTGAATATCTGTTGCAATTTACTTTGCCCTCTTACTGATCCCTTGCTTTGTCTTAACTTAATACCTTCTGCACACCATCGTTAGGCTAATTGGTTTTCTTCATTCCCTACCGGTCGGCACCAGCCTAAGGTTTGGAAGAAGACTATCCAATTTGCGTAACAGGTGTACTACTCCTAAACCAAGGAGCACTCGCAACCGGAGAGGAGGCAAAAGGAAAAGACAACTGAATAATCCTATCCGTTTTCTCCAGAACCGGAAACCATCCTCGAATAAATCCCTTCGAGTTCGTATCTAACCATACGATGGTTTTGTCCAATGGAAGTGGACGTTCGTAGTAATACGGGGTGTCCTGGAGAAAAGGGTAAAAGTAGGAGTGGCAATGAGGTTCGCAACTCTGACAATCCAAAAGCCAGTGTCAAGAAGGTTCGGTCAATCTTGGTCACTGAGTCATAGTCTTAGGATCGGGTCAATGGTCGCTGCCAAAGAGAGAGAGAAAAGAAACACTCAGCGTGCACTCTAACCTAGATCAGAATGGTTACCAATTTATCTAATCTGGAAACCTCCCACTGTACCTCAAATTCTCCTCCAAACCTGAAAGAAGAATTAGTCGGGGTCACCCGAGGAGTAAACTAACTCATCAGTGGGAATCGGGATCCAACTCTCATCGCATGATAACGTGACGGAATCCGCTCACGCAATCACACTCCAGAAGGTATGCGCATATCTGGCAAGTTTCAGTTCTTTTGAAACTCCCGATGTGATTTCTGCCCCATGCTCTTATGACCTTGGCGTGAGGTCAAAATATCATAAGTCACATGTCAAGTTCTACCCGTCATTATCCAGGTTAATTTGAACCCACCCGTACATACCCTTGACGTAGGCCAAAATAGTAGTACGACTGTCCCAAACCAACGCATCTATCTATGCAACAGATAAATACCCGGCAGCTACCAATCACTATGCCTTGGCGTGAGGTCAAAATACATAGCTTGAATACTACCGAATATTTAACTGAAATGACGGAGGGCTACGAATTGTTTCTGGCGAAAACCTTTAACGTAATAAACTTGATATCGTCGAAGGAACGGATAGCTTTTAAAAATATAGTGACGAAAACCTTCGCTAAAGAGGTCACTCCCGGTGAAGGGATCTCGGCTCTTTCCCCGTAGAATGGGGTGCAGGATATTCCAAATGAATACCGCGATGCAAAGAAAAAGTAATCGGCTATAGTGAAGTCATTGCCCTGACGCAAACTTTTGTCCAAGGGGTCACTCCCGGTGAAGGGATCTCGGCCCTTGCCTCGTCGACTGAGGAGCAGGATATTCCAACTGAATACCACGATGCAAAACAAAAGTGAACGTCCTTGCAATAACAGCTTTTTGAAAAGTGTTCCAACAACATCAGATTAGGTTTGTTTTTAAACTTGCATTGATCCGAATCAATGCAGTCCCATCAATTGATCACACCACAAAGAACGAAAATATACTGATGTACGTATATGCCATCCGCATTCGCCACTGGGTCCCGTCATTACCCGTTAGGTTAGCTAACTAACGACAGAGCACGGACTGGACTAGCGCGGATGTAAAACATATACAACATCTACTAATATATATACCAATATATTATATTTCGCTCAAGGCGTGAATAAAAATGCAACATCACAGAGAATGAACAGCATCACAGAAACAATACAGATATCTGGGATCCCCGGGTTTCACAGAGCCACTACTGAAACCCGACGTTCCCCTGGTCGTGTGGATAGCCTGTGCAATGAGAACCTAGACCCCTACGGGCGCGGCAAGTCACCCGCCAAAACCTGAAGCGAGGTAGCCCCCTTCAGCGCCGTGAATGGACCACCCAGCACTTCACGGAATCCGGTAACTTGGGCACCCCTCCTGGGTCAACCTGTACCCCCTACGAGTGCGGCGAATAGCCCGCCAATCCTAGAGTGAAGCCCCCTCCGTCCCAATGCCATGAGATGCGGGCTTGTTGTCTTCTAGAACCCGGCTATCCGTGCACCCCTCCGCGGGGCAATCCTAGTACAGAAAATAAAATATACATACAACGGGTACATCGACCGCAACCTGGCCGTGCCCCAAAATAATAATACAAACAGGCAGTGACGGCAGTCCACATGTCGGACGCTCGCCCCGCAATATCAAATGTACATAATACAACCACAACTGTACTAGCATTGCATCCAGGCTAACCCCCACGACCGATCCGCAACATCACAGCAAAAACAGAACATCAACGTGAAAGTCACGTTCGCAAATTCGTCTAACCGGGCTATAGCAGTTAGACCGGATTTACCGATCGAGTGACATTCACGGTCGCAGATATAATGTAAATACTGTGAAATAATGTGTTTAAAATATCCGATCGATCAAACTTTAACAAGTGGGCCCCCAAGCAATACTGTAGCAGGTCAAGAAATTCTGGGCCCAATATTAATATTCCAAAACCCCAATTTTCACCCCAGAAGCCCACTGTAAAAACCCGACCCACTGAATCCTTCATACTGCGGCGGAACCGCGGCAACAAGTAGGGTTTTGCCGCGGTTCCGCGCTCCCCTGAAGAGATTAGTGTCTCGAATTTTTCAAGTAGTCTTAGATCTTTCAGCACAGTACTTTTATGCAACCTGAAAAATTTTTGGAGACCAAAAAATTTCAACAGAAAACTGTCACAATGAAAAACACGGTTTTGGAACTTTTTGATCGATCGGAAATGGAAACACATTAAACCAAGCTAGACTAAGTTAATGGCGAGGCTCTGATACCACTGTAGGTGCACGGCGGCGCCCCGGCCGTCAATCCGACGGCCAAAAGCGGAAGCGGTGATAAACTTTAATTTTTCTTGAACTGGAAAACCGCCGCGCACTAATACCCGGATCGAACCACTAACTAGTCCTAGCTAACTATAAGATGGGAAAGGGATATACCGACGATCCAAGTCCTCCGGTCTTCTCGTCATCGTCCCGATCTCCTGCGGAATGTCCCGTCTCCTTCTCGTCGCCGGAAGTGCACCACATAGCCTACTTCTTTTACGGGCTCCCACCTCAATGCCGAGGCAACTCGGGCACGAAGCCGGCTACTCGACGTGCCCAAGGTTCGCTGTAGAATATGTAGTCCTCAAGTCTCACTTTGGGATTCATGGAGATGCCATTTTAGGTGGAGGGATGATACAAGAACAATGTGGAGGAACTTGGGGATTTTTCTAACATCAAGAGAGCAAAAATCCCCACTACAAAAATGGGCAACCCCTCCTCCAAGCTTGGCCGGCCATAACTAGAGGGGGAGGAGAGAATGAGAGTGAAGATCGTGTATCAAAAGATAAATCAACCTCATAATGTAAGAGAGAGAGGGAGAAAAACTATCATGCAAAAACATGATCACTCAAACAAAACTACACTCCACCAACCTCACCCCTCATCATCATCAACAACCATGATGACATCCAAAGTCAAGCAATCATGAAAAAGGAAAGTCAAGGTCAATGGATGGTGCACCACATGAAAGCCATCATGATGCAACAAGACGCAAAGAACCCCCTCCACTAATGCCTATTTGCAACAATGCAAATAAACCCTCCTCCACCAATCTTCGGCCAATGAATGATACAAAGGAAATTGGACGAAAAGGAAAGCAAACTGGCAACTCCAGAAAACTGGTCCCGTAATAAATCACAGGAAAACCCCGATACTGTGCATACACACCCGCATTTGTATTCCGACCGAAATACAAATGCAATGAGACAAAATCTACACTGTACTATACTAGGATCCGGCTTATACCAAAGCCGGCTAGTAATATCCGTTCGATCCTGATCCGTGCAATACCGCACGTATCTGATCGAACCCTGCCATATATCCATACGGCCTGTAGTACAAACTGTCCGATCCTGATCCGTGCAATACCGCACGTATCTGATCGGACCTTGCCATATCTCCATACGGCCTCTACAACCTTTCGCCCGAAAGCTGAGTAACTGAATGTGGGGGACTCTAAAGACTCATCAACACCTTGGTTGTGGATTTAACCACTAGCACGTTAGAGGTATAAGCCAATACATAACGGGCTACCAGGTATTGACTAAAAGGGACGTCCGTGAGCGAACTCAACCTGACACCCTACTGAGCCTGTCAGTGTCAATATCCGTACAGTCCGGTCCGTTCGTCTATGAGCATCGCATGGCGGGCCTAGGGGGTTGGTAAAAGTCAGACCCCCAAAAGCGGTACAAGTCGTGTCGGAGTGTAGCCCAGAACACCCTGAGATACTACTGGAATACCTACCAGTAAATCTCCTTGCCTCGGCCGAGGGCTTCTTGTAATGGCTCTCCTAGACACAGCACGACCTCACCCCCAATACCGGGAGAGACGAACCCCTGAAGATACGCTCACTGCCTCCATGTGGCTCGGGACTGTACCCAACTAAAACCTGTTTGCACGACTCCTTTGAGCCGTGGTAGGGTAGTAATCAAAGTACAGTGGGAACTCACACGAGACAAATGACGATCCCCAGGTCGATGAACTAACCTGTACACATGTCACCAGGGAACTGCCATCTGACGTCTGGTAAATGACCAACTAGCATGTTCCCGGCGAGTCCTGTCCGGTGTACTCATAACCCAATGAGCACCTGTATACATCTTAGGTGATCTAACTGACACCAGTGGCTTGTGAGACCGGCCACCGCCCCTCGTCGGGGTCTCGACTGTATACACTAGTCTACTATGGAGTATCGATGCCCTGTCTCGAAACACACACGACTAGGGACCAATTAAGGATTTGCTTATAGACTACCAGCTCCCACTTATATGATCGCCCTCATACTGCTGGTGGTCAAGCAAGAATCCTAGGGGCTCTATCAACGTGCAATAGTGACGTGTCAGGTCACTTAAAGCAGTACACGATGATAAAGGTAAACCAGATAGCATACTATCATCTCGAGTAAGACTGTCCTACCGGGATAGGTCCTTCATCAATCATTACAATCACGTACCTGTGATCCAATAATTGACTCTGAGGGCACTATCTCCAACAGACTGTCTCAAACCAACGTATTCTATCTATGCAACAGATAAATATCCGGCAGCTACCAATCACTATGCCTTGGCGTGAGGTCAAAATTCATAGCTTGAATACTACCGAATATTTAACTGAAATGATGGAGGGCTACGGATGGTTTTGGCAAAACCGTGAACGTAGTGAACTTGATATAATCGATGGAACGAGATAGCTTTTAAAAGGAGTGGCTCAAGCTCCGCATTTAAAAGTTGGTTTTGAAAAGAACGGAGTGGTTTTTGAAAGTGTTCCAACGACTTTTACTTGGTTTATTTTCTTGCATTAGTTCTTTTAATGCGTCCCATCATTTAATCCTACCATTGCAGAAAACAACCAAAATATGACGTACGCTTATGCCATTTGCATTCGCCACGGGGCCCCGTCATTACCCGTTAGGTTACTTAACTAACGACAGAGCGGGGGCTGGGCTAGCGCGGCTGTAAAACATAAGCAACGCCTAAATAATATCATATATAGATATATTGCAATGATAGCCATTTCAGATCACAGATGAACACATTGGATATACTAGGAACCCGCAATTCGTACGAGCCTGTAACGAAAAGCAGATTACACGGTCGCGGTGAATAGCCAATACCCCACCCAAGACCCCTACGGGTGCGGCAAACTACCCGCCAAGTACCCGAAGCGAAGCAACCTCCCTCAACACCGTGAGTAGGCCACTCGGCACTTCGGGATACCCGGTAGTTTGTGCACCCCCTCCATGGGTCTATCCTAGGAGCAAAAGCTGTAAAAAGAAATTATACAATGACGGCTACAACCCCGACCCGGTTGTGCGGCCATACAAATAATACTACATCAATTTAGAAAATTACATGAATTGAAAGAAAAGAAAACTCTCGTCTCACAACCCCGGCTATTCACCCGCGACAATCCAATGAATTCATATACACATACCAGCAACATTACAGTTCACAGATTTGTATAACCCCCACTAATCGACATATAGCGATTAGCAGAAGTTCAATACAAATATCACATCACAGATATAAACCCGTTAGCATTAGTCTTTAGAAGTTCGATAAAAATACGGTTTTTCAAGCCCCAAAAACAAATTTTTCTTTCTGGAAAATCTGGGCAGAAAAAACATATCCCAAAAATCCCAAAATACCCCATAGAGTATTCTGCAGTGAAGACGATCCACAGCCGAGTTAAATCGGTCGCGGAACCGCGGCGGGAGCAAGCTCCTGCCGCGTTTCCGCGGCGCTTTGATGGGATCTGTGGATCGTTTTTCTGCAGTACACTATAAAAACCCTGAGTCAATTTTTGAAGCATGATTTATTATTTTTACAGCATTTTAAAAATCGACAGCAAGTTTGATTTCTGGGTGTATTTCGCGACTTTTTCTCCGGTCGAATTTCTACTAACTTTGCTAACATGTTAGATAGTGTTTAACTAGGCTCTGATACCACTGTAAGTCCTTGCTACCACTCTCGGTACTTACGGGCTTGTGAAAATGATGAAAAACAATTTTTCTAGAGATGGTAACATGGACTCAAACCGGATCTTTGTTAAACTATCTATCTAACAACCTAACTAGGAGTTGTTTAACTACTCGGTTAGGGGGTTATACCTTTCTTGAACTCCTTCATCTTCAACTCGTGTGGTGTACGGACCGGCCTCTGCTCGTCGTCTTCCTGCGCCGAAGACGGATCCACCCGAAAGCTTCTACCTTTGGCTTCTTCTTCGAACTTGAAGAAACTAAATCACTCGGTTTGCTAAACCTTGTGAACTAGGATGAGTAGAGAATTGTTTTGGTGTCTTCTTATCTCTAGGGCAATGAGTCTCAACACATGAGAATGGTTTGCCCTTGAGATAGAGAGAGAGCAAGAGGAAGAGGGTGAGAGCTAGAGAATGAGAGAGCTCAAGAGAGAGAAAGCTAATGAAAGAATGAGCCTCACATTTCTCATACACCTTCTCATAATCCAAAAGCATCATGATAACAAGTAATGATAATTGTGTATATTGTAAAGGTTATTATCATGACAAATGACACTATCATTTCTTGCATTAAATGCAAATGGTGAACAAAACAAACAAGCATAAGTCAATGCAACCAAATGATGGCCATTGTCATGATGGTGGTCAACAAGTCCAACCTAGTTAACTGGTCAACAAAAGTCAACAAGTCAACTAGGTCAACCTTTCAACCCTAACCATGTCACTATAATACTCAATTAATATTATTGTTAATCATATGTCTTAATCTCATTAGGGTTTGACAAAAGTCAACATTCAGCAACCCTAATGAGAATCCTCTGCCTCTGTCTCTGTCAACTGTGCATACACACCCGTATCCGCGTTCCGGGGAACACGAATACAAACGAGATAAAACCAATCCCAAAACGTACACTAGGATCTGGCTTAAGCCAAAGCCCGCTAGTGTTAACTGTCCGGACACCAAACGTGCACAAGTGCACGGATGTGACCGAACCCTGTCGCAAAACCATGCGACCTCTACTCTTTTGCCTAAAGGCGAATAGCTTTCTGTGTGGGACTCTAAAGACTCGACACTACGCTGGCAGTGTGTTTAACCACAGACCACAAGCAGCACTACCTATGCGTAACGGCCCCCAGGTAGATGCCAATAAGAAGACGGACGAGGTGAAACCCATCTGAACTCCTACTGAGCCTGAATGTGACAGTCTCCGTACAGTCCGGTCTGTTCGTCTGATACATCGCATGGCGGGCCTAGGGGGCGGTAAACGTCAGTCCCCTAATAGCGGTACAAGTCGTGTCGGAGTGAAGCCCAGAACACCCTGAGATAACACTGGAAACCTACCAGTATATCTCGCTTGCCCTGGCCAGGGACTACTCGTGTAATGGCTCTCGTAGACACAGCGCGATGTCAACCCCCAATACCGTGAGAGACGAATCCTGTCCAACTGTCACTGCCTCTAAGTGCTTCAGGACTGCACCCAACCACTACCTGTTTGCACGACTCCTTTGAGCCGTGGTAGGGTAGTGATCAAAGTGCAGTGGGAACACACTCGAGGCGAAGTGACAGTGTCAAGTCAGCGGACTGAGCTGTACTCATGTCACCTGGGAACCGACGACTGACGATAGGTATAATACCATCCAATCAGTTCCCGATGAGTCTTGTCCAGTGTACTCGTAACCTAACGAGCACCCGCATACTATCTCAAGTACGACGTACTGACGGCTGTGGGACAGACCGTCTCCCCTGCTGGGATGAGAAGCGCATACGCTAGACTACTCTGGAGTATCGATGCCTTGTCTCGATAGTCCTGCGACTAGGGACTTGTATAAGGATGTGCTTGTGGATTACCCAGCCCCCATGAGTGTGACTGCCATCACAACGCTGGTAATCAAGCAAAGATCCTAAGGACTCTACTAATGTGTATAAATAATATGCTAAAAGAAACACATGTACACATTAAAATAGAAACAAACCAAGTAGCATACTACCATTTTGAGCAAGATTGTGTATACAACTGTGAATATCCCAAGCTTTCATTAAGTAATATACAAACTAGTATGATACAGTAATGGACTCTAGGGCATATACACTAACAGGATCATCTTTGACGTGAGGAAGCCGAAGTTCAAGCACGATCCGTACATCTCTTGAGGAGCTAAAAGGGATGATCGAAGACCCGAAGGACTTGGTTTCTTTAGGTATACTTTCTATCATAGTAGATAGAGATTCATAGTAGATGATGTATATGTTTTTCACCCGCGCTAGTCCAGCCTCCGCTCTGTCGTTAGTTAAGTAACCTAACGGGTGATGATGGGGCCCAGTGGCGAATGCGGATGGCATATACGTACATTGTAATTTCTTTCTTTTCTGGTATGATAGGGTTATTTGATAGGACCGCATTAATTTTGATTAATGCAAGTAAAGAAAACTAAAATTATGTTGTTGGAACAAATTTCGAAAAACTACAGTTGTATTCTTTCACTTTGCATAGTGGTATTCGGTTGTGAATATCCAGCACCTCATTCCATGAGGCAAGAGCCTAGATCCCTTCGCGGGGAGTGATCTCTTGAGAAAAAGTCTATACTGTAGATTACTCGATTTTCTTCAAAACCAAATGTTTTCAAAAGTGGAGCCTAAACCACTCCTTTTCAAAACTGCTCAGGTTCCTTCAACGATATTAAGTTCATTATGTTAAAGGGTTTTTCGCCAAAAACCCAGTCGTAGCCCTCCGTCATTTCCTATGAGTAGTACTTAGTATTTGTGCCGCGTTTGTTGACTCTATCAAGACGTAGTGTACGCTAGCTGAGTGGTGCTCGTTTGTAGCAATAGTTGCGGTTGGTTAGGACAGTCGTATAATCTCGTTGACTCCGTCAAGGGTTATGTGGGTGGGTTTAATGCAATCAAGATAATGACGGGTTGAGCTTGACTAGGACTCTTTGATTTGTTGACTCCATCAAGATCACTAGGGTCCTAGGGGCAAAAACCACATCGGGTGTTTCAAACATACAAGAAACTTGTAGATTTTGCATACCTTATAGATTTTGGTGACTAGAGTGGATTCCACCTAGATCATCACATAATGATAGTTGGATCCCGATCCCACTGATGAATAGGATTACTCTCGGGAGATTATTTCACTTAACAATCAATGGTATAAGCCAAGCAGGTGTCTAGAACGGTGTTAGCGGGGCTACGCCTCCAGGAAAAAGAGGTTACATAATTAGGAACTTCGCGAAAGCATTGGAAAACCTCTCTTGAAATACTAACACTAGCCTGGCTGAAGGGTAAAGCAAGTATTGTAAAGTGCGATTAATCCTGACTAATTCTCCTTTTACGGTTTGATGGCGAATTTGAGGAAACAGTGGGAGCCAACCTAATTAGATAAACTAATAACCAATCTAATATTGCAAGAGCGCACGTTGAGTGTTTTCCCTCTCTCTCCAGGTAGCAACCATTTCACGCCCTAATCAAGATAATAAAATGTTTCGCTTGACTGATCCGAATTCTTATTCGGGGCTGGGGAACGTCGGTTTGGCTCTAACTTATGACGGCGATCATGAGTATGAGCAGAGGAAAGAGGATTGCATGAATTCCTTGATGACCCCAACGAAGAAGAAGCACACTATTGCATCTTCTTCAAGTGTTCTTGTTATTGAGAACTTTTTTTTGGTCAGTCCTACCTCCTGGGTACTAGATGCAGGATCAGGATCTCATATCTGTAATTTATTGCAGGGACCGAGAAAAATTAGGATGGTTGGAACTTGTGATATGTCCCTAAGAGTAGGGAATGGGGCACAAGTTGATACTGCAGCCGTCAGTGAATATCACTTAGTGTTGCCAAAATGCAATACTCTGATTTTGAAAAATTGCTACTATATACCTTCCATGATTTGCAACATCTTATAAGTTTCTTTACTCGATAAAGATGGATATAAGTTTGTTCTTGATAGAAATATCATGAACATTTAGCTTAAACAGGTATTAGTTGCAGAAGGTACACTGTGTAATGGTATATATGTTCTAAATCAAAACACAGTTTTCAACATACAAAACACATGCAAGAGAAAGAGTCCAGAAATAAAAAAATCCTACTTGTGGTATTGTAAACTTGGTCATATTGGAGAGAAAAGACTAAGTAAGTTGCATAAAGATGGACTTTTGAATACGTTCGAGTTTTCATCTTATGAAACTTGTCAGTCTTGTCTCAAAAGAAAGATGACCAAACCTCCATTCACCGGATATGAAGAAAGAGCAACAGAGCTCTTGGGACTCATACACAGTGATGTATGTGGTCCAATGTGTATATATGCAAAGGGTGGATTCTCGTACTTCATCACATTCACTGACGATCTCTCTAGATTCAGGTATGTGTATCTTTTGAAATACAAATCTAAAGATTTTAAGAAATTAAAATAATTCAGAAACAAAGTAGTGAACCAGATTGGCAAAAGTATCAAGATCTTCCGATCTGATAGAGGAAGGGAGTACTTAAGTACGGAATTCCGGGACTTTCTAAAAGAGAATGGTATTCTCTCTCAGCTCACTCCTCCGTATACACCACAGCATAACGGTGTATCGGAGTGGAGAAATCGCACCCTTTTGGATATGGTTCGCTCCATAATGAGTAGTGCTGAGTTGCCTCTTTCATTTTGGGGATATGCGCTTCAGACAGAAGCATACTTACTAAATTACGTTCCATCTAAATCTGTGCCTAAGACTCCATATGAAATATGGAGTGGACGGAATCTATATATTAAGCGATTTAAGATATGGGATTGTCCGGCCTATGTGAAAACACAGAAACCAGACAAACTTCAGGCACGATCAGTTCTATGTAAATTTGTAGGATATCCTAAGGATTCACTAGGATATCTGTTCTACCACACTGAGGAGATTCACTAGGATATTTGTTCTTCCACACTGAAGAACAGAAGGTATTTGTATCTCGCCACGCTACCTTTTTAGAAAGAGAACTTCTTGCAAAATAAGTTAGTGGGAGTACGGTAGAACTGGAAGAAATTTCTGAACCACAAAATGTAACTGAAGATTTGGTAGAACCACTAGATTCAGTAACCCCAGACGAACCTCAGCCACTCCACAGATCTGGTAGGATTTCTCATCTGCCCGAGAGATACTACGGTTTTCTCATAGACGGGGATCGAGAGGATTGCATCTTGGAAGAAGATGATCCTACTAGTTTCAGGCAGGCCATTATCAGTAGGGACTCTGATAAGTGGTTGGATGCTATGCGATCCGAAATGGAGTCCATGTACGCCAATAAAGTATGGAACTTGGATATTGCTCCACCTGGGGTAAAACCCGTTGGATGCAAATGGATCTACAAAATGAAATTTGGTGTAGATGGGCTGGTGGAAACCTATAAGTCTAGACTCGTTGCAAAAGGTTTTCGTGAAAGACCAGGAGTGGACTATGAGGAAACCTTTTCTCCAGTGGTTATGCTCAAATCCATTCGGATCCTACTTGACATTGCTGCGTTCCATGACTATGAGATCCGGCAGATGGACATAAAAACGGCTTTTATAAACGGAAGTTTGGAAGAGTGCGTTTATATGGATCGGCCAGAAGGTTTTGTAGACAGTGGGAGCAGCGGAAAGGTGTGCAAGTTGCTTAAATCCATTTATGGATTAAAGCAGGCATCGCAGAGCTGGAACATCTGTTATGATAAAACAGTCAAGGAATTTGACTTCATCAAGAATGAGGATGAGCCATGTATATATAAGAAGAATGTAGGACGAACTGTCGTATTCCTAGTCTTGTACGTGGACGACATTCTTTTGATAGAAATGACATTCCTATGCTACAATCGGTCAAGCTATTCTTGTCACAACGGTTCTCAATGAAGGACCTGGGTGATGCCTCGTGCATTCTGGGGATCAAGATCTAAGAGATTATTAGGACTTTCGCAGTCTAGGTACATATAGACCGTACTAAAGAGATTTAGTATGGAAGATTCCAAGCGAGATAACATACGCACATTGCACGGAATCACCCTCTCCAAAGAGATGTCTGCCAAGACTGATGAGGAAGGGTTTGCATGAACATTATATGTAAGTCTATGTCGCTCACCCCGCAAGCTAGCGAGGAGGCGGAACAAGTAAAAATCGAAACTTTCTTACATAGCAATATAGACTAAAGCTAAAGGATCTTTGCCAAACCATTACTAACGAAACTAACTAGAGGTTCTATCTACTATGCTTAGGAGATTATATCTCACGAAAACGGTCCTTCGGTTCTTCCCTCCGCTGTCATCCTCGTCCATGCAAGCTCCGAGGATCGATTCGGATCTTGGTAACCTCCGCGGCCTCCTAGAGTCGAAGACGATCCACCCGAGAGTCTATAGTCTGAGCTCCACCTCAAGCCGAGATAACTAGGGCAACAAGTTTGCTACTCTTGATGCCCTAGGTGATGTAGGGGAAGAAGATGGGGTTGTTTATCTATTTAGAAACTAATTTTCTCAACACATGAGACTTATTAGGAATTTCTAGTGAGGAGGAAGAAGAAGCAAACCATGGGAGCTCTCATTTGATGAGAGAGAATGAGAAGAAGATAATGATCCATAAGAAAAATAATTACCATCCTTTTGTTATGATAAATTGTGATGGTTATAATTGATTTGACCATTATCATGTCAAGTTAAATCCAATCCATAAGAAGAGTCTAGAGCTCAAAAAATATCCAAGTCAACAATGGTCAACTAGGTCAAATAGTCAACATAGTAAAATAGTCAAAGCAATTAGCCATAACACAATTATCATTAAAAGGATTAGTAAATATTTTCCTCCACCTCATAATGGTTTTGACCAAGTTAATGGTCAAAACCCTAATGAGGCATCTCCTTCTTCACTCCTCACAACCGAGCATACACACCCGCATCCGCATTCCGTAGAATACGAATGCACAGAAGACAAAACTAATCCATCTATACAATACTAGGATCCGGCTTAAACCAAAGCCCACTAGTATTGTCTGCCCGAACATCATACGCACACAAGTACACGCAAGTGATCGTAGCCCTACCGTAAAACCATACGGCCTCTACACCTTTTGCCCAGTGGAGGGAAACCCTCTGTGTGGGACTCTAAAGACTCGACACTACGCTGGCAGTGGGTTTAACCACAGACCGCAAGCGGCACTAGCTGTACGTAACGGTCCCCAGGTAGATGTCGATAGGAAGGCCGACGAGGTAAACCCCATCCGAACTCCTACTGAGCCTGAATGTGACAATCTCCGTACAGTCCGGTCCGTTCGTCTAAGAGTATCGCATGTCGGGCCTAGGGGGCGGTAAACGTCAGATACCTAATAGCGGTACAAGTCATGCCGGAGTGTAGCCCAGAACACCCTGAGAAACTACTGGAAACACTACCAGTAATTCTCGCTTGCCCTGTCCAGGGAATTTGTGTAATGGCTCTCCCAGACACAGCGCGATATCAACCCCTAATACTGGGAGAGGCGAATCCTATCTAACCACTACTGCCTCCAAGTGCTTCAGGACTGCACCCAACTACAACCTGTTTGCACGACTCCTTTGAGCCGTGATAGGGTAGTAATCAAAGTACAGTGGGAACACACTCGAGGTGAAGTAGTAGTGTCAAGTCGACGGACTAAGCTGTACTCCTGTCACCTGGGAAATGTTATCTGACGATAGGTATAGTACCAACCAACAGTTCATGATGAGTCCTATCCAGTGTACTCGTAACCTAACGTGCACCCGCATACTATCTCAAGTACGACGTACTAATGGTTGTGGGACAGACCATCTCCCCTGCTGGGATGAGAAGCGTATACGCCAGTCTATTCCGGAGTATCGATGCCCTGTCTCGATAATCCTACGACTAAGGACCTGTATAAGGATGTGCTTGTAGATTACCCAGCCCCCACTAATATGACTGCCATCACAACACTGGTAATCAAGCAAAGATCCTAAGGTCTCCACTAACATGTATAAGCGATACGCTAAAAGAAATACATGCACATATTAGATTAGAAACAAACCAAGTAGCATACTACCATTTTGAGTAAGATTGTCTATACAACTGTGAATATCCCAAGCTTCCATTAAGTAATATACAAACTAGTATGATACAGTAATGGCCTCTAGGGCATATACACTAACAATCTCCCACTTGCACTAAGGCCATATACTGGCGTATCGAAGACCTATCATCTCAATCAGCCGCTAGAACTGAGTCTGGGGTATGGCCTTCGTGAATGGATCTGCAGTGTTATTCTCCGAATCTACTCTCTTCACCTCGATCTCCCGGCGATCTACAATCTCCCTGATCAGGTGGTACCGCCTCAAAATGTGTCTGGACTTCTGATGGGACCTGGGTTCCTTCACTAAAGCTATAGCGCCGTTGTTGTTGCAATACAGCGGTATTGGATCAACAATGGTTGGAACCACCTGAAGTTCTATGAGGAACTTCTTCATCCAGACAGCTTCTTTTGCGGCATCGCAAGCAGCTATGTACTCCGCTTCCATCGTCGAGCCAGCAACGGTTTCCTGCTTGGAGCTCTTCCAACAGACCGCCCCTCCATTGAGGGTAAAGACATGACCCGACATGGACTTGGAGTCATCCTTGTCACTCTGGAAGCTGGAGTCAGCAAAGGCCTCGATCTGGAGGTCTTTTCCGCCATACACCAAGAACATCTCCTTAGTCCTTCTCAGGTACTTGAGAATGTTCTTTACTGTTATCCAGTGTTTCTCCCCTGGGTCAGCCTGATACCGGCTTACAACGCTCAATGCGTATGCTACATCTGGTCTGGTACACAACATCGCATACATTATAGAGCCCACCGCAGATGCGTAGGGTATAGATGACATGCGAGCCCTTTCTAAATCAGTCTTTGGAGACATCTCTTTAGATAGGGTGATTCCGTGACAAGCCGGTAGGTTACCGCGTTTTGAATATTCCATACTGAATCGTTTCAGTATGGTGTCGATGTACCTGGACTGGGAAAGTCCCAACATCCTCTTAGATCTATCATGATAGATCTGGATCCCCAGAATGTAGTTGGCATCGCCCAGGTCCTCCATGGAGAACCTCTGTGACAAGAATCCTTTGACTGACTGTAGCATAGGAATGTCATTTCCTATTAAGAGAATGTCATCCATGTACAAGAAGTGGAATACCATAGTTCTCCCTACAATCTTACTGTAAATGCATGGTTCATCTAGATTTTTGATAAAGTCGAATTCTTTGACAGTATCATCAAAGCAGATGTTCCAACTCCGCGATGCCTGCTTTAGTCCATAAATGGACTTAAGCAACTTGCACACTTTACCGCTGCTCCTACTCTGAATGAAACCCTCCGGCTGATCCATATAGACCCACTCTTCCAAATTACCATTTAGAAAAGCCGTCTTTATATCCATCTGCCAGATCTCATAATTGTGGAAAGAAGCAATGGCAAGAAGGATCTGAATGGATTTGAGCATAGCCACTGGAGAAAAGGTTTCGTCATAGTCCAAACCAGGTCTTTGACGAAAACCTTTCGCAACAAGTCTAGCTTTATAGATTTCAACCCGCCCATCTACACCAATCTTCTTTCTGAAGATCCATTTGCAGCCTACGGGTTTTACCCCTTCTGGAGAAACGTCCAAAGTCCAAACATTGTTGGTGTACATGGACTCCATCTCAGTCCGCATTGCATCCAACCATTTTACTAAGTGACCACTCTGAATGGCTTACTGGAAGCTTGTAGGCTCATCATTTTCAATGATGCAATCCTCTCTATTCCCGTCTATGAGAAAACCGTAGTATCTCTCGGGAGGATAAGACTGCCTAATACTACTGCGGAGTGGCGCTGGGATGTCCGATTCTCCTGAAACTTCTGGTTCTACCAAGCTTTCAGTAATAGCTTGTGGTTCTGGAATTTCTTCCAGTTCTATTGCGCTCCCACTTGTTTCTTTTTCTAAAAACTGATGTTCCAGAAAGTGGGCATGATAAGAAACAAAAACCTTTTGTTCCTCTATGTAATAGAAAAGATACTCCCTGGAGTTCTTTGGGTATCCCACAAACTTACACAGTACTGAGCGTGCCTCGAGTTTGTCCGCATGCTGCTTTTTAACAAAAGCTGGACATCCCCCTATCTTCAGATATTGAAGATAGGGTTTCTTCCCACACCACATCTGATATGGTGTGGTAGGCACAGTCTTGGTAGGAACCTTGTTCAAAAGATATGCAGCTGATTCTAGTGCATAACCCATGAAAGATCGCGGTAACTCAGCCTTACTCATCATAGAACGAACCATATCCAATAGGGTTCGATTCCGCTTTTCAGATACACCGTTGTGTTGTGGCGTGTATGGAGGAGTAAGCTAAGAGAGAATTCCATTCTCTTTTAAGTAGTCTAAAAACTCGGCACTTAAGTATTCACCACCTCGATCAGATCTCAGCGAATTGATACTTTTGCCTATTTGTTTTTCTACTTCATTCTTGTATTCTTAGAAATTTTCACCTCGGATTTATGCTTCATCAAGAAGACATGTCCATACCTGGAGAATTCATCCGTAAAGTAATGAAATAGGAAAAACCACTTCGTGCATGTGTAGACATTGGACCGCATACATCGCTGTGTACAAGTCTCAAGAGCTCGCTTGCCTTTACTCCGTGCCCAGTGAACGGAGTCTTTGTCATCTTTCCCATGAGATAAGATTCACAAGTGGCATAAGATTGATATTCGAACGGATCCAAATATCCCGCTTTATGTAACTTTGTTAACCGTGTCTCATTGATGTGACCCAGTCTACAATGCCATAAGAAAGCCTGATTTAATTCCGGAGACTTTCTTTTAAGTATGTTCTGGACATTGAAAACCTGAGCTTGATTCAGTACGTATGTACCATTATCTAATGTACCTGACCCAATCAGAACTTGATTTAGGTGGATGTGGACCACATCGCTTACAAATGTAAAATCATATCCTTCCTTAGAGAGTAAGGATACAGATATGATATTACAAGCTAGACTAGGTACATATAAACAGTTACGTAGAATCAATATCTGCCCACTTGTCAATCCTAGGTGATATTCCCCTACGGATTCAGTGTTCACGCTCATTCCGTTTGCAACTCTGAGAGTCATATCACCTTGTTAGTGTTTATGCCCTAGAAGGCCATTACTGTATCATACTAGTTTGTATATTACTTAATGGAAGCTTGGGATATTCACATGTATATAACAGTCTTGCTAAACATGGTAGTATGCTACTTGGTTTTTCTATCTTAATATGTGAGTATACGTATTGATAGAGCTCTTAGGATCTTGCTTGACTACCAGCGTTGTGATGGCAGTCACACCAGTGGGGGCTGGGTAGTCTACAAGCACATCCTTATTCAGGTCCCTAGTCGTTGGATTATCGAGACAGGGCATCGATACTCCGGAGTAGACTAGTGTGTACGCTTCTCGTCCCAGTTGGGGAGATGGTCTGTCCCACAGCCATCAGTACGTCGTACTGGAGATAGTATGCAGGTGCTCGTTAGGTTACGGGTACACCGGACAGGACTCACAGGGAACTGTTGGTTGGTTTTATACCAGTCGTCAGTGAACAGTTCCCAGGTGACATGAGTACAGCATAGTCCGCAGACTTGACACAGCTGCTTCGCCTCGAGTGTGTCCCACTGTTCTTAGATTGCTACCCTACCACGGCTCAAAGGAGTCGTGCAAACAGGTAGCAGTTGGGTGCAGTCCCGAGCACTTGGAGGCAGTGGCGGTTAGACAGGATTCGTCTCTCCCGGTATTGGGGGTTGATATCGCGCTGTGTCAGAGAGCCATTACGCAAAGTCCCTGGCCAGGGCAAGCGAGAATTGCTGGTAGGTTCCAGTAGTTTCTCAGGGTGTAATGGGCTTCCCTCCGACACGACTTATACCGCTATTAGGGGACTGACGCTTGCCGCCCCCTAGGCCCGATATGCGATAGTCTTAGACGAACGGACCGGACTGTATGGAGATTGTCACATCAGACTCAGTAGGAGTTCGGATGGGTTTCCTCATCGGCCTTCTTATCGACATCTACCTGGGGACCGTTACGTACAGCTAGTGCCGCTTGCGGTCTGTGGTTAAACCCACTGCCAGCGTAGTAGTCGAGTCTCTAGAGTCCCACACAGAGAGTTTCCCTACTCCAGGCGAAACGATATAGAGGTCGTATGGTTTTACGACAAAGGGTTCGGACGCATACGTGTGTTTACGCACGTACGACTTTCGGACAGTTTTTACCAGTCGGCTTTGGTTTAAGCCAGTTACTGGTATCCGGTTATTGGATTTATACAGTCTAAAGTTTTTCCGTATTTTTGCGGAAAGGAGGGGCGTTCTCGTAATTGCGCGAGAAGCTTCTAGAAGATGGTGACTAAGGAGGTTTAGGTGGCATATACATTGAATGAGATTAGTGAGTCACATGGATGATTCATCCATGTCATTAATGCTTCATAATTGCTTAATGACTTATGGAGATGAATCACCACTAGATATTTATCAAGCATGGTTGTAAATCATTTTCTTTTCTTTTCTTGATAAAATAAAATGCTTGATATATATTATGATAACTCATTATTCTCACTTCATATTCATCTTCACCTTCTCTCTCCTCAAGCTCTCCCTCTTCAAACCCTAATCCTCCCCTCTCATGTGTTGAGTACAAGGATTAGTTAGACTAATTAAACCATAACCCTCACTCTATATCACCTAGCTTCTTTGATTAGCACTTGAAGAAAGTTAGTTGCCTCAAGTTTAGATGCTAAGCTTGGAGTAAAGCTCCCGGGTGGATCGTCTACTACTTCGAGAAGGCCGAGGAGGAGGTGGAGTTCGCAAAGACGAAGGACACGATTCGTTAGGTATAATCCCTAAACATAGTAGTATAGAACTTCTATGTTTCTTGTTAGTTATCGTTTAGCTTCGATTCATGCGGTTTGTCGATGTTTAGCATATAAACAAGATCGTTTTTCATATTTCCGCCTGCCCGCAAGTCGTGGGGTGTTGTACATCGACTTACAGTGGTATCAGAGCCTCGCTAAACAATAAATAACTTACTTGAAAATTTGTATGAATTTCGAACGGAAAAAACGAAACCGGAAAAGCCCGAAATCATGGTTTTCTGTCGAATTTTAAATGAAGTCCTAAAATTTTTCAGGGAGGTTCAGAAAGGTTAAAAAGACAGTAGAAGAACACACAAGAAATTTGGGCCCCTGAATCGCCTAAAGCGCCGCGGAACCGCGGCGGATCGCACCGATCCGCCGCGCTTCCGCCGCCGAGTTGGCGATTCAGGAACCCAATTTTCCTGTGTTGGTTCTCTGTGATATTTGGTATTTTCTGGAATTTTTTATTTTTGCTCAGGTTTCAGATTTACAGAGAAGTATTGGAGCAAAATTAAAAGTGTTTAATCGATCGAAATTATACAGTATTTGCTTGTTGGATTTGTAGGGTTCCTAGGCACTCTCAAGAGGTCTCACAAGGCATCTACCATGCCAATTTCAAAAATACGGTGCCGAGAAACCCTAGACTACGGATCGTTTGCTAGAAATCTAGGCGAAAAGCAATCTAGTTAACAACTTAACTAATGGGATATCGGAAATACAACCTTTGTAGATCCGGTGCTCCACCTCCATAGCTCCGCAACGAAGTCGTCTCCGCTGTCCAAAAGGAATCCGGGCTCTAGATTCGGCTTCGTCGGAGAAAAAGCGAGCTAGGTCGTCGATGTCCATGCCGAAGATGATCTACGTCGAGGCATCGCTAAATCAAGCTCCAACTTCACCAAGTCCAAAAACTTGTGAAGAGAACACACTCTACTACTTGGCAAGAGGTAGAGGATGAAGAAATAGGAAGTGGGTTCTATTTAGAATTGGATTTCTCACTCTTATCATCAATCTACCATTGATGTAGTCTAGGTTTTTCTTCTTGAGTTGAAGGAAGAAGAAGAAGAAATGATATGATAAGTTAATTAAAAAAAAGAATAGAAAAACAATACTTATCATAATATTAACTCTAGTCAAGTGTAGAGAATGAATCATGGTTAGTGGGAATGGTTAGGGTTAAGAATGAGATAAGAATGGTTGACTTTATCAAAGTTTCATAAAGCTTCAACTAAACTCCAAATTAAGCCACCATTCTTTTCTCCTTTCCATTTATTTTCCAAAAGAATAAACAAATAAATGAATAAATAAATAATGGGAGAATAAACAAAACCCTAACCACTCTCACAACCATGGTTTAATCTTCACACAAATCCAAGCTGACATGTATCATCAAACATGATACAATCATGTGCACAAAACTATATCAAATATACAATGTGCACATCCGAGCGAGAAAATCCATTTAAAGTGAACCGATACTAGTTAATGCAAAGTAATATATCAAATATATAATTATGCATTAAATCATTAAATCAACACTTGATTTAATGATCCGGTCATATCGCATATAACCGACTAATATCAACAGTAACAACTTATCGAATCAACACTTGATCCGATAACCCGGCTATATCGCATATAACCGATCAATGTCACATATCGCGAGAATCGAATACAGTATCATATACTGGTATCATTCTCGGTCCCGCACATATCTCATATGCACTCCTATTTCGTTTCGCTTGAGCCAGGAAACCTCTGTGTAGGACTCTAAAGACTCGTCAATACGCCGGCAGCAGGTGATGATCATATCAAACACCCACAAGCCGCAAGCGGTCTGCTAAACGTAACGGCCACCCGGGTATTGAGCGATCTGAAGATCGACGAGCAAGCCCGCTCACACTCCAGTGAATCCAACCAGTAACACTACCGTACAGTCCGGTCTGATCGTCTGATATGTCGCATATCTCGCCTAGGGGTGGTAAACGTCAGACCCCAATAGCTCGATAAGTCGTGTCGATATGAGGTCAATAACAATTCAAGAAACTACTGGTAACACTTACCAGTAAATCTCAGCAACCCTGGCCAGGGATTTCCTGTTATAGCCAATCGAACACAGCGCAACATCAACCCCCTATACCGGGAGAGACGAATCCCCTCCTATCGCTCATTGCCTCCATGTGACTCGGGACTGTACCCAAAAACCACCGTTTTCCACGCCCTCTTGGACGTGGTAAGATGGAAATCAAAGCACAGTGGGAACCACACAAGACTCTATGACGATCTCGGGTCAACAGACTACTCTGTACCAGTGTCACTAGAGAACTGCCATCTGACGTGAGGTATAATACCATCTGGGAGTTCTCGGCGAGTCCGTCCAGTGTACCCAGTCTCTACTGAGCACCCGTATATCATCCCTGATGTCAAACACCAATGGATATGGGATCATCCATCGCCCATCTGTATGGGTCGAGAAGGTATACGCTAGTCTACTCTGGTATATCGATGCCCCGTCTCGATACACCCACGACTAGGGACTTTGAAGGATGTACTTATGGACTACCATGTCCCCACTAGTATGATCCGCATCATAGTCCAGGTAGTCAAGCACACATCCTAAGGGCTTTACCAACATGTAACAGAGAGACAATCAGTATACACGTTAAGGTAAAGAGCAACCAGATAGCATACTATCATGTCGAGCAAGAAAGTCCTCCCTATATATGTCCCAGCATCCACTACAATATACATCCTATGTACAGTAATGGCCTCTAGGGCATACATATAACTAACAATCTCCCACTTGCACTAGGGCCATCTGTAGCAGTGGTTGCAGTATCTCATACTCAACCATCCCTTAAAAATCTCTCTCTAGGAACATGCCTTTGTGAGTGGATCCGCTGTGTTGTCCTCTGAGTCTACTCTCCAATCCTCGATCACCTTGGAGATCAACCATCTCCATGATCAAGTGATACTGCCTTAGAATATGTCTGGATCACTGATGGGACCGGCGTTCCTTGGCATAAGCCACAACTCCATTGTCACACAATGGGAGGAACATAGTTCATCTCATGAACCAATATACACCCAAACAGCCTCTTTGGTAGCATCTTAAGTAGCGATGTATCCTGCCTTTATCGTCTAGTATGTCACGGTATCTAACTTGGAACTCTTCCAACATACCGTCCCTTTACTGAGGGTAAAGACAATGCCTGCGACTGACATTCTGTCGTCTTTATCACCCTGGAACACTTCCAGTGATTCTCCCCAGGATCAATTGATACCATCTCACTACTACTAGTGAGATTCCTAACATCCAATTAGATCTATCTCATAGATCCAAAATCCAGGATTTAGTAGGTATCACTTTGATCCTATATGGAAAATCATTGTGATAAGCGGAGATTGATCGAGCGTAGCATAAGAAACTCCTTTCTTATCAAGAGTATGTCATCCACGTACTCTACGAGGATCATCACCATACTCCCTACTACCTTTTTGTATATACAAGGTTCATCTACCATTTCGATGATGTCAACTTCTTTGACTAATCCATCAAAACAGATGTTCCAACTCCGCGATGCCTGCTTTATCCTATAAAGCATCTTGCACACGTTTCCGCTGCTCCCACTGTCTACGAAGCCCTCTGGCTGTGTACTTATAGACGCTCTCTTCCAAAATATCATTTAGAAAAGCAGTCAAGACACCCAACCACCAGATATCGTAGTCATGGTATGTAGCCGTGACAAGTAGGATCTGGATGGACTTAAGCATAGCTACTTGAAAAAGGTTTCATCATTATCCACACCTGGTCAATGATGCACACTTTTAACAAGTCTAGCTTTGAAAGTCTCAACTTTTCCATCTACACCAAGTAATCTTCTCAAGATATACTTGCTCCTGATGGGGATTTAACCCTTCAGATATAGCAACTAAAGTCCATACTTTGTTGGTGTATAAGGATTCCATCTCAGATCGCTAAGCATCCAGCCATTCTTACAGAGTCCCACTCCTGATGGCCAGCTCGAAGCTAGTTGGGTCATCATCTCATTACGCAGTCCTCGCTCCCACTGTCATAGAGAACCGAAGTATCTCTCAGGTGGGTGATGAACCCTACTAGATCGGCGGAGAGGCTGAGGTTCGTTGGTAACTATTGAATCCTTTGGTTCTGTCAAATCATCATCTGCAGTTTTGTATAGCTGGAACATTTCCAGTTCTACATTACAGACCTTGCCTCGAGCTTGTCCGGATTTTGCTTTCAGACATAGGCCGGACAACCCTAAATCTTAACTAGCTTAAGACATGGGCTCTTACCATACCATATCTCATATGAAGTGGTAGGCAACTGATTTGATTCGAACCCTATTCAATAGGTATGCAGCTTCTCAAGTGCATAACTCCCAAAAAGAAATAGGTAACTCAGTAGTACTCATCATAGAGCACACCATATCAAATAGGGTGTATCTGCTCCGCCCCGATATACCATCGTGCTATGGCGTATACGGAGGAGTAATACTGAGAGAGAATCTCATTCTCCTTTAGAATAGTCCAGTATTTCCGTGCTCAAGTATTCTCCTCCTTGATCTCATCATAGGACATAATACTTATACCCTTATTTTGGTTCTCTACTTCTAACTTATATTCTGTGAATATCTCAAAAGGTTCGGACTTGTGTTTCAACAGGAACATATGTCTGAATCTCGAGAGATCATCAGAGAATGTAACGAAGTACAAAGAACCAGTTCTGGCATGTGTAGACAGGGGACCTACATACATCAACATGTATCATCCCAAGAGTTCATTAACTCTTTCTCTGTTTCCAATAAACAGAGCTGTGGTCATCTTATCTTTGTGACATGACTGGCGAGTTTCACAAGATGTAAATTCAAACTAATTTAAATATGCATCTTTATGTAACTCTAGCTAGTCTGGTCACATTGATATGACCTAGTCTACAATACCTTAAGAAGGATCCGTTCATTTCTGAACTCTTCCTCTTGTGTGTGTTCCATATTCTAAGAACTGTAGTTTGATTTAGAACATTAATGCTTTTAGATAACGTGCCTGAACCGATCAACTTTTGATATAGAAAATGTTCAAAACATTATCCAACAATACAAAATTATATCCTTTCTTTGCTAATAAAGAGAGAGATATGATTTTGTATATCAGGTTCGGTATCTAATAACATTCGTTCAGAATCAATGTATTGGTAATACAAGGTGACAGTGACCAACAGACTTGGCTGCAACACTTGTCCCGTTTTCTGTCTCATGAAACTTATCACCCGTTCTCAGTTCTCTACCTTTCTGTAGCCCTATGTAACTGATTACATATCTGGGATCCTGATCCGGTATCATATACCCAGGACGTAAAGGATACTGAGAAACAGTTCTGTATAATGAACACACCCGAAGATGATGCATCAGCATGCACTCTCTTCGTTTGGGCGGCACGGGAAATCTGGTATTCCCCAATTTCCTGCTCTGTCTTATAACAATTATAAGTTGGAGCGGGACCAACGTTCCCCAGCTCAGTATAACAAGCGGGTTCGGTCAATATTTCCGTATTATTATCTTGATTAAGGCGTGATATGGTCGCTACCTGGAGAGAGAGAGAAGAAAACACTCAGCGTGCGCTCTGTCAAGAATAGATTGGTTTTTATTTTATCTAATCAGGATGGCTCCCACTGCTTTTTATCAAATCTTCCTTCAAACCCTAAAAGGAAAGACTAGCCGGGATTAATTACACACTACAAGTTCGCCAATCTTTCAGCCAGGCCAGTGTCGGTACTTTGAGGGAGGTCCCCCGTGCTTTCGCACGAACCTAATTAATGTAAACCTCATTTTCCCAGAGGCGTAACCTCGTTAACACCTTTCTAGACACCTACTTGATCGGCTAATTGTAATGTATAAAACTCTCCCAGGAGTAACTCTTACTCGCAGCGGGTATCGGGATCCAACTATCTCATAGAAGGTATGCAATCTCATTGCAAATTTCAACACTTGAAATTCCCGATAATATTTTGCCCCTAGCAGCTTATGACCTTGGCTAAGGTCAACAAATCATAAGTGCTAGCCAAGTTCAACCCGTCATTTCCCGATTGAATTAAACCCATCCGCACGACCCTTGGCTAAGGTCAACAAAGTCGCACGACTACCCTAACTCAATCGCATCATATGCTTATACAGATAAGCACTAATCAGCTACCGCACACTACGCCTTAGCTAAGGTCAACAAACGTAGCACGAATACTAACCAGTACTTATCTGAAATGACGGAGGGCTACGACGGGTTTTTCAGAAAACCCTTTGCGTAATGAACTTGATATCGTTGTAGAATCAAATGATTTTGAAATGGAGTGCTTTTGAGGCTTTTCTAGTTTTGCTAAAGGAGTCACTCCCGGTGAAGGGATCGTCGGTCCTTTCCTCGTCGAATGAGGTGCGGGATATATCATATATATCACTGTGCAAAGCAAAAACACTTAAAGGCAATCAAAAGACAAACCGAGTGTGTAGCATCTGCCAGTTATTGCTAAAGGAGTCACTCCCGGTGAAGGGATCTCGGTCCTTTCCTCATCGAATAAGGTGCAGGATATATCACATATACCTCTGTGCAAAGAAAGAACTGTAGCTACCTATTTTATTTTTGAAATTCGATTCTACAACATCTTAGGTTTCTTTTATTTCATTAATCATATTAATGAAGTCCCATCATTTAAGTACCTAAACATCACCGATAAATATGACGTACACTTATGCCATCCGCATTCGCCTCGATGTCCCCTCGTGCACCGTTAGGTTAGGTAACTAACGGCAGAGCAGGGCAGGGCTAGCACGGGTGTAAAACATAAGTAACGTCTATATAATATATCATATATACTATATACTGTATCTATCACAGAACATCACATGATCACATCACAGATATCGCAGCAGAAGAAACATATGAAATATTGGATATACTAGGACGTCCGTGTTTTCAATACGAGCCAGTATAAAACACGGATTCCACGGTCGTGATGAATAGCCAAACCCACACCCCTAGACCCCTACGAGAGCGGCAAGCAACCCTGCCAATTCTAGAGTTAGGAGACCCGGACTCGACTCCTCGAGTTGGTCTCCCACTGGACTCCAGAACCCGGTTACTTGTGCTCTCCTCCTTGGGTCTATCCTAGTGCGGAAAAGTAAATAATATACAAAAGGTGACAACTTCCGCAACCTGGAAGTGTCCCAATAAAAGAATATTACATACAAGTTTTTACATGAATGAAAATGAAAAACACTCATCTCACATAAAAACCCCCGGCTATTCAAACACGACGATCCAATATAACATATCCAGCAACACATAACATTACATGTCATCAACGTAAGTAAATATGTCCATCCCAATTGTCGTTGACATATAGCAACGAAACCGGCGATATCACATATTACACTTACGGTCACAGAAAAGAAAGTGTAAAACTACAACAGTTGGAATCCGCAACCTGCATAGACATCGCATGCCTAATCAAATGAATTCCTTAGACATCGCATGCCTAACAATTATAAACCCCGCATTTTAGTCTCATTATCGAAAACACTTTTCAATATCAAGTCGGGCAATTCAACAAGATTCCCGACATCCTGATCGAATGTTCGTCGCAAACTTTAGTAGGCGGCCGCACCCCCTATACCGTCGACGAAGTGCACCAAGGCGGAACACCGCTACCGCGAGCACCCGAACGGATGCTTTCGGCGACGGGGTTCTCCTACAGTCACTTGGTCGGGGTTATGGAGCGAGGCTGTCTATTAAGTTTACCCGGCGAGTATCCGCGTACGCTACGTGATTGCGACGGACTTTTGATCACATCAAAATTCCGTGGCAACCGATCATGTGAGACTAAAGTGCTATGTTTATAACATTCATTCAGTTATCTCATAACTTATTGTGAATTCCAATTATTGTATCCCATTCCGGATAAATAGAAAATGTTAAACTTTCCGATCGAACAATCGAACACCCAAGTTTTCCCGATACTGCTCAACACATGAAATAATTCTAACAACATTCAGTTCGTGCCTCAGTACCGACGGTCCAGCCGTAGAAGGGTCAAGCCAACGCCTCACATGTGGCACGCCGTACTGCCCCAAACCCGAAGGTTCAAAGGGCAGTTCAAGACGGTCACATAATCGAGTTAAGGTTTGTTGTCTTCTAGAGGGACCATCGCGTTACTTGCACTACTTAGAACGTCGTTAAACTACGGAAAAATCCAACACTTGGAAATTTCCCGACAGGGGAAAAATTGGGTATTTATATCCGGTCGAACTTTTTAACATATTCTAAAATTTATCCGGAAAGCCACATAGACAAAATTTGATACTCCGATCGAAACACCGAATCCCCAAAACAACCCCAGAAAATTCAACTCTTGAATAAAATATTAAAAATACCCAGAGAACTCAGCACAGCAAACTAATAATTACTGTGCAAATTTTGGTCAACGATGCAATAGTGTTGCCGCGGAACCGCCGCGCCACGTGGGCTAAGGCCGCGGTTCCGCGGCTGTTTGATGGAATTACGACCAAAAATTTTACCGTAATTCTTAGAAAACCCTGCTTATTTTTCTGCATATTTTTAATACTGAAAAATCCCTGTTTTTGAAAATTGGACAGAGAGCATGGGTGTGTTAGGATTTCGGGTTCGTTCGGAGTTCAAAATCCGTCTAGACTTCGCCTAAGGCTCTAGCTAGGCTCTGATACCACTGTAGGGTTCCTAGGTACTCTCAAGAGGTCTCACAAGGCATCAACCATGCCAATTTCAAAAATACGGTGCCGAGAAACCCTAGACTACGGATCGTTTGCTAGAAATCTAGGCGAAAAGCAATCTAGTTAACAACTTAACTAATGGGATATCGGAAATACAACCTTTGTAGATCCGGTGCTCCACCTCCATAGCTCCGCAACGAAGTCGTCTCCGCTGTCCAAAAGGAATCCGGGCTCTAGAGTCGGCTTCGTCGGAGAAAAAGCGAGCTAGGTCGTCGATGTCCATGCCGAAGATGATCTACGTCGAGGCATCGCTAAATCAAGCTCCAACTTCACCAAGTCCAAAAACTTGTGAAGAGAACACACTCTACTACTTGGCAAGAGGTAGAGGATGAAGAAATAGGAAGTGGGTTCTATTTAGAATTGGATTTCTCACTCTTATCATCAATCCACCATTGATGTAGTCTAGGTTTTTCTTCTTGAGTTGAAGGAAGAAGAAGAAGAAATGATATGATAAGTTAATTAAAAAAAAAGAATAGAAAAACAATACTTATCATAATATTAACTCTAGTCAAGTGTAGAGAATGAATCATGGTTAGTGGGAATGGTTAGGGTTAAGAATGAGATAAGAATGGTTGACTTTATCAAAGTTTCATGAAGCTTCAACTAAACTCCAAATTAAGCCACCATTCTTTTCTCCTTTCCATTTATTTTCCAAAAGAATAAACAAATAAATGAATAAATAAATAATGGGAGAATAAACAAAACCCTAACCACTCTCACAACCATGGTTTAATCTTCACACAAATCCAAGTTGACATGTATCATCAAACATGATACAATCATGTGCACAAAACTATATCAAATATACAATGTGCACATCCGAGCGAGAAAATCCATTTAAAGTGAACCGATACTAGTTAATGCAAAGTAATATATCAAATATATAATTATGCATTAAATCATTAAATCAACACTTGATTTAATGATCCGGTCATATCGCATATAACCGACTAATATCAACAGTAACAACTTATCGAATCAACACTTGATCCGATAACCCGGCTATATCGCATATAACCGATCAATGTCACATATCGCGAGAATCGAATACAGTATCATATACTGGTATCATTCTCGGTCCCGCACATATCTCATATGCACTCCTATTTCATTTCGCTTGAGCCAGGAAACCTCTGTGTAGGACTCTAAAGACTCGTCAATACGCCGGCAGCAGGTGATGATCATATCAAACACCCACAAGCCGCAAGCGGTCTGCTAAACGTAACGGCCACCCGGGTATTGAGCGATCTGAAGATCGACGAGCAAGCCCGCTCACACTCCAGTGAATCCAACCAGTAACACTACGTTACAGTCCGGTCTGATCGTCTGATATGTCGCATATCTCGCCTAGGGGTGGTAAACGTCAGACCCCAATAGCTCGATAAGTCGTGTCGATATGAGGTCAATAACAATTCAAGAAACTACTGGTAACACTTACCAGTAAATCTCAGCAACCCTGGCCAGGGATTTCCTGTTATAGCCAATCGAACACAGCGCAACATCAACCCCCTATACCGGGAGAGACGAATCCCCTCCTATCGCTCATTGCCTCCATGTGACTCGGGACTGTACCCAAAAACCACCGTTTTGCACGCCCTCTTGGACGTGGTAAGATGGAAATCAAAGCACAGTGGGAACCACACAAGACTCTATGACGATCTCGGGTCAACAGACTACTCTGTACCAGTGTCACCAGAGAACTGCCATCTGACGTGAGGTATAATACCATCTGGGAGTTCTCGGCGAGTCCGTCCAGTGTACCCAGTCTCTACTGAGCACCCGTATATCATCCCTGATGTCAAACACCAATGGATATGGGATCATCCATCGCCCATCTGTATGGGTCGAGAAGGTATACGCTAGTCTACTCTGGTATATCGATGCCCCGTCTCGATACACCCACGACTAGGGACTTTGAAGGATGTACTTATGGACTACCATGTCCCCACTAGTATGATCCGCATCATAGTCCAGGTAGTCAAGCACACATCCTAAGGGCTTTACCAACATGTAACAGAGAGACAATCAGTATACACGTTAAGGTAAAGAGCAACCAGATAGCATACTATCATGTCGAGCAAGAAAGTCCTCCCTATATATGTCCCAGCATCCACTACAATAAACATCCTATGTACAGTAATGGCCTCTAGGGCATACATATAACTAACAGGATTATATCTGTGTTTGTATAATGTGTTCGTAAACCTACCCTAACTGCTAGTATGTCTGTTGGCAGGGGGTTGCACATTTCTGTAATGGATTTTATCTGTTTGTGTATATGAACTGTGTTGGACTGTTGTGATGTATAGCCGGGGTTATGTGATGGGTTATTATTTAATTCATTTGATGTAAATGTAATTTGTTGTAATATTATTTTGCGGGGCACATCCAGGTTGCGGTTGTAGCCACCGTTGTATTATTTCATTTTACTGTTTTTTGCTCCTAGGACAGACCCAAGGTGGGGTGCACAAACTGCCGGGTGAGTAGTTTGCCGTGCCCGTTGGGGTCTTGGGTGGGGTAATGGCTATTCATCACAACTGTGTAATCCGTCTTTTGTTGCAGGCTCAAAACAAACACGGATTGCTTGCAAATCCAATAAAGTTCATCTGTGATCTGGAATGCCTATTATTGCGTCTGACGAATGTACAATATCTATATATGATAGCTATTTAGACGTCACTTATGTTTTACACCCGCGCTAGCCCAGCCCCCGCTCTGTCGTTAGTTAAGTAACCTAACGGGTGATGATGGGACCCCGTGGCGAATGCGGATGGCATAAGAGGACGTTGTATTTTCGTTGTTTTCTGCAAAGATAGGTTAATGATGGGACGCATTATTTATAATGCAAAGAAAATAAACCAAAAGTTTAATCGCTGGAACAATTTAAAAGAAACCACTCGGTTAATTTTAAAAACAGATATTTTTAAATGCGGAGCTTTAACCACTCCTTTTAAAAAGCTATCAGGTTCCTTCGGTTATATCAAGTTCACTACGTTCACGGTTTCGCCAAAACCATTTGTAGCCCTCCGTCATTTCATCTGGGTATTCAGTAGTATTCAAGCTATGTATTTTGACCTACGCCAAGGCATGGTGTTTGGTAGCTGCTGAGTATTCATTTGTTGCATAGATAGATGAGTTAGTTTGGGACAGTCGTATGATCATTTTGGCCAACGTCAAGGATATGTACGGATGGGTTCAAATTAACAAGATAATGATGGGTAGAACTTGACATGTGACTTATGATATTTTGACCAACGCCAAGGTCATAAGAGCATGGGGCGAAAATATATATCGGGAATTTCTAAAGAAACTGAAATTTGCAAAGAGTTGCATACCATTTGGAGTTTGATGAATGTTGGTAGGATTCCTTCAACATTATCATACGATGATATTTGGATCCCGATCCTACTGTGAGTATATGCTACTTATCAGGATATTCGTCACTTAACGATCAATGCTATAAACCAAGTAGGTGTCAAGAAAGGTGTCAGCGGGGTTACGCCCCCAGAGAAAAGAGGTTATTTAATTAAGGAACTTCGCGAAAGCGTTGGAAAACCTCCCTCGAAGTATCGACACTAGCCTGGCTGAACGGTTAAGCAAGTATTGTATGGTGAGAATAGTCCTGGCTAATCCTTCTTTTATGGTTTGAGGAAGGATTCGAGAAACAGTGGGAGCCATCCAGTTTAGATAAACTAAAAACCATTCTAAACTTGCAAGAGCATCATGCTAAAGAGTTTTCTTCTCTCTCTCCTATTTGCAGCGACCCTGAAAATGACTGGACTTAAGTTACTTTTAGAGAAAAATATACTGACAGGGCCAAACTATAAAGATTGGCTGCGGAATGTCAAAATGGCTTTGACCTATGACAAACTGGGGTACGTCCTCACCGCTACGGCACCTGCTGTCCCTGGTCCCAAATCCAGTAATGCGGATAAGGAAATCCGCAAAACCTGGGATTTAGATTGCGCGAAAGCCAAGTGCATCGTGCTTGCCTCGATGAACAATGAACATCAGAGGAGGCATGAGGATATGAACCTAGATGGCATATTTCTCCATACAAAGGAACTTTATGGAGAGCAATCTCGTATAGCAAGATACGAGACCTCTAAGAACTTGTTTCGAGCGAGGTTGGCTGTCGGGTCATCGGTAGGAGAACATGTCCTAAAGATGATCGGCTATATTGAAGAGTTCGCAGACCTTGGGACGACTTTGGATAATGAGCTCTATACAGACCTTATTCTCCAGTCCCTTCCTCACACCTACGCCCAGTTTATCCTTAACTTCAACCTTCAAAGAAAAGAAGTTGAACTTCCGGAACTCCTAAACATGTTAAGGAGTGCAGAGGGCACCTTGCAGAAGACAAGGGAAACACCCGCTATGTTTTTTAGCGGTGCATCTTCTTCCGGGTCCAAGGCTAGGGCCAAAGGAAGGAAGAAGAAGGCCGCCACCAAACCTAGAGGAGGTGTTAGTAAGGTGGGAGGGAAGGGAAAGAAAAAGTTTGCAGTACCAGTAGTGGGCCAGGATGAGTGCTTCCATTGTCACAGGAAAGGGCACTGGAAGAAAGATTGCAAGGCGTGGAACGCCAAGAACCAGGAATCGAAGCAAGCTGTGGCTTCGACTTCAGGTGTGTTTGTAATTGAGAATTTTCTGTCAATTAACTCTACTTCCTGGGTATTGGATATCGGATCAGGATCTCATATTTGCAATTCATTGCAGGCACTGAGAAACCGTAGAGTGCTGAAGGAAAATGATATGACCCTAAAGGTTGCTAACGGAGCTAGCGTGGGAGCTACGTCCGTCGGGGATTATCACCTGGGATTGACGAGTGGACATATTTTGGTTTTGCATAACTGTTTTTTTGTACCAAGCTTAACGTGTAATATCATATCAGTTTCCTTGTTATCAAATAAAGGTTATGATTTCACGTTTGTAAGAGATGTTGTTAACATCCACCTTAATCATGGTTTTATTGGGTCCGGTACACTAAATAACGGTATATATGTTTTAAACCAACTCCAAATTTTCAACGTCCAGAACACACTAAAAAGAAAGTCTCCAGATTTAAATAAAGCTTTCTTATGGCATTGTAGACTGGGTCACATCAATGATAGAAGGTTGACTAAGTTGCATAGAGAAGGATATTTGGACTCGTTCGAATATCAAACTTATGATACTTATCAATCTTGTCTCAAAGGAAAAATGACAAAGACTCCATTTACTGGACAAGGAGTAAGAGCGAGCGAGCTCTTAGGACTCATAAACAGTGATGTATGCGGTCCAATGTCTACACATGCAAGAGGTGGTTTTTCCTATTTCATTACTTTCACGGATGATTACTCAAGGTACGGATTCATTTATCTGATGAAACATAAATCCGAGGCTTTTGAGAAATTCCAAGAGTATAAGAATGAAGTAGAAAACCAAACCGGCAAAAGTATCAAGACACTTAGATCTGATCGAGGTGGTGAATACTTGAGTGCCGAGTTCCTAGGTTACCTAAAAGAGAAAGGAATTCTCTCTCAGCTTACTCCTCCATACACTCCACAGCACAATGGTGTATCGGAGAGACGGAATCGAACCCTATTGGATATGGTACGATCCATGATGAGTAATGCTGAGTTACCGCGATCTTTCTGGGGTTATGCGCTAGAATCAGCGGCATATCTTTTGAACATGGTTCCTACCAAGACTGTGCCTACCACGCCATATCAGATGTGGAGTGGGAAGAAACCCTATCTTTAGTATCTGAAAATATGGGGATGTCCAGCTTTTGTTAAAAAGAAGTATGTGGACAAGCTCGAGGCACGATCAGTAAAGTGTCAGTTTGTGGGATATCCAAAGAACTCCAAGGGGTATCTATTCTATTACGCAGAGGAACAAAAGGTGTTTGTTTCTCGTAATGCCCATTTTCTAGAATATCAGTTTTTAGAAAAGGAAATAAGTAGGAGCGAAATAGAACTGGAAGAAATTCCAGAACCACAAACTGCTACTGAAAGTTTGGTAGAACCGGTAGTTCAAGAAGAACAGGGCATTCCCGCACCCTTCCGCAGGAGTAGTAGGCCGTCTCATCCGCCTGAGAGATACTACGGTTTTCTCATAGATGGGGATAGAGAGGATTGCATCATAGATAATGATGAACCTACTGACTTCCAGCAGGCCATCCAGAGCGGCGACTCGGTACGATGGCTAGATGCAATGCGGACCGAAATGGAGTCCATGTACACCAACAAAGTATGGACTTTGGACTTTGCTCCAGATGGGGTAAAACCCATAGGATGCAAATGGATCTTCAAGAAAAAGATTGGTGTAGATGGACAGGTGGAAACCTATAAGGCTAGACTTGTTGCAAAGGGTTTTCGTCAAAGACCTGGTTTGGACTATGACGAAACTTTTTCTCCAGTGGCTATGCTCAAATCCATTCGGGCCCTTCTTGCTATTGCTGCCTTCCATGATTATGAAATCTGGCAGATGGACGTAAAGACGGCTTTTCTAAATGGAAATTTAGAAGAGTGCGTCTATATGGATCAGCCAGAGGGTTTCAATCAGAGTGGGAGCAGCGGGAAAGTATGCAAGCTGCTTAAGTCCATTTATGGACTAAAGCAGGCATCGCGGAGTTGGAACATCTGTTTTGATGAGACAGTCAAAGAATATGACTTTATCAAAAATCCAGATGAACCGTGCATATATAGTAAAGTTGTAGCCAGAAGTGTCGTATTCCTCGTCTTGTACGTGGATGGCATTCTATTGATAGGAAATGACATTCCTATGCTACAATCTGTCAAAGGATTCTTGTCACACAGGTTCTCCATGAAAGACCTGGGTGATGCCTCTTACATTCTGGGGATCCGGATCTATCGTGATAGATCCAAGAGGATGTTGGGACTTTCGCAGTCTAGGTATATCGACACTGTACTGAAAAGATTCAGTATGGAAGATTCTAAGCGCGGTAATCTACCGGCTTGTCACGGAATCACCCTCTCCAAAGAGATGTCTCCCAAAACTGATTTGGAAAGGGAACGCATGTTTATTATACCATACGCTTCTGCGGTAGGCTCTATAATGTATGCGATGTTGTGCACCAGACCAGATGTAGCTTACGCACTGAGCGTGGTAAGCCGGTATCAGTCAGACCCAGGGGAGAAGCACTGGATAGCAGTAAAGAACATTCTCAAGTACCTGAGAAGGACTAAGGAGATGTTCTTGGTTTACGGCGGAAAAGACCTCAGGTTAGAGGCCTTTGCTGATTCCGGCTTTCAGAGTGATAAGGACGATTCCAAGTCCATGTCGGGTTATGTCTTTACCCTCAATGGAGGGGCGGTGTGCTGGAAGAGCTCCAAACCGGACACCGTTGCTGACTCAACGATGGAAGCGGAGTATATAGCTGCTTGTGATGCCGCAAAAGAAGCAGTCTGGATGAAGAAGTTCCTAACAGAACTTCAGGTGGTTCCTACCATAGTTGATCCAATACCTCTGTATTGCGACAACAACGGAGCTATAGCTTTAGCGAAGGAACCAAGGTCCCATCAGAAGTCCAGACACATCTTAAGGCGGTATCACCTGATCAGGGAGATCATTGATCGTCAGGAGATCGAGGTTCGGAGAGTTGCTTCTGAAGAGAACATTGCTGATCCATTCACAAAGGCCCTACCTCAGATTCAGTTCGAGAGGCTACTCGAGATCATCGGTCTTCGATACGCCAGTACATGGCCCTAGTGCAAGTGGGAGATTATTAGTGTTTATGCCCTAGAAGGCCATTACTGTATCATACTAGTTTGTATATTACTTAATGGAAGCTTGGGATATTCACATGTATATAACAGTCTTGCTAAACATGGTAGTATGCTACTTGGTTTTTCTATCTTAATATGTGAGTATACGTATTGATAGAGCTCTTAGGATCTTGCTTGACTACCAGCGTTGTGATGGCAGTCACACTAGTGGGGGCTGGGTAGTCTACAAGCACATCCTTATTTAGGTCCCTAGTCGTTGGATTATCGAGACAGGGCATCGATACTCCGGAGTAGACTAGTGTGTACGCTTCTCGTCCCAGTTGGGGAGATGGTCTGTCCCACAGCCATCAGTACATCGTACTGGAGATAGTATGCAGGTGCTCGTTAGGTTACGGGTATACCGGACAGGACTCACAGGGAACTGTTGGTTGTTTTTATACTAGTCGTCAGTGAACAGTTCCCAGGTGACATGAGTACAGCATAGTCCGCAGACTTGACACTGCTGCTTCGCCTCGAGTGTGTCCCACTGTTCTTAAATTGCTACCCTACCACGGCTCAAAGGAGTCGTGCAAACAGGTAGCAGTTGGGTGCAGTCCCGAGCACTTGGAGGCAGTGGCGGTTAGACAGGATTCGTCTCTCCCGGTATTGGGGGTTGATATCGCGCTGTGTCAGAGAGCCATTACGCAAAGTCCCTGGCCAGGGCAAGCGAGATTTGCTGGTAGGTTCCAGTAGTTTCTCAGGGTGTAATGGGCTTCCCTCCGACACGACTTATACCGCTATTAGGGGACTGACGCTTGCCACCCCCAAGGCTCGATATGCGATAGTCTTAGACGAACGGACCGGACTGTATGGAGATTGTCACATCAGACTCAGTAGGAGTTCGGATGGGTTTCCTCATCGGCCTTCTTATCGACATCTACCTGGGGACCGTTACGTACAGCTAGTGCCGCTTGCGGTCTGTGGTTAAACCCACTGCCAGCGTAGTAGTCGAGTCTCTAGAGTCCCACACAGAGAGTTTCCCTACTCCAGGCGAAACGATATAGAGGTCGTATGGTTTTACGACAAAGGGTTCGGACGCATACGTGTGTTTACGCACGTACGACTTTCGGACAGTTTTTACCAGTCGGCTTTGGTTTAAGCCAGTTACTGGTATCCGGTTATTGGATTTATACAGTCTAAAGTTTTTCCGTATTTTTGCGGAAAGGAGGGGCGTTCTCGTAATTGCGCGAGAAGCTTCTAGAAGATGGTGACTAAGGAGGTTTAGGTGGCATATACATTGAATGAGATTAGTGAGTCACATGGATGATTCATCCATGTCATTAATGCTTCATAATTACTTAATGACTTATGGAGATGAATCACCACTAGATATTTATCAAGCATGGTTGTAAATCATTTTCTTTTCTTTTCTTGATAAAATAAAATGCTTGATACATATTATGATAACTCATTATTCTCACTTCATATTCATCTTCACCTTCTCTCTCCTCAAGCTCTCCCTCTTCAAACCCTAATCCTCCCCTCTCATGTGTTGAGTACAAGGATTAGTTAGACTAATTAAACCATAACCCTCACTCTATATCACCTAGCTTCTTTGATTAGCACTTGAAGAAAGTTAGTTGCCTCAAGTTTAGAGGCTAAGCTTGGAGTAAAGCTCTCGGGTGGATCGTCTACTACTTCGAGAAGGCCGAGGAGGAGGTGGAGTTCGCAAAGACGAAGGACACGATTCGTTAGGTATAATCCCTAAACATAGTAGTATAGAACTTCTATGTTTCTTGTTAGTTATCGTTTAGCTTCGATTCATGCGGTTAGTCGATGTTTAGCATATAAACAAGATCGTTTTTCATATTTCCGCCTCCCCGCAAGTCGTGGGGTGTTGTACATCGACTTACACACCTACCCTGATAACTCTACGGTTTCTCAAAGCCTGTAATGAATTACAGATATCAGATCCTGATCCGGTATCTAGTACCCAGGAAGTAGAGTTAATTGACATACAGTTTTCTATTACAAACACACCTGAAGCCGAAGCCACAACATGTTTCGAATCCTGACTACTGGCTTTGCTAGCCCTGCAATCCCTCTGCCAATGTCCTTTCCCGCAACAATAGGGACGTCTCTCCTTCCCTATATCTAGTCCCAAAACATTTGCCCTTCCCTTTCCTTCTACTTCTCTGGTTTCTTTCAGGGTGTAAGTAGAGGGCAGAGACTGTAGAATCAAGTCAGTACTTGACCCGTTCTTCAACGTGGTCTTCAGGTCAGTGAGCTCATCAAAATAGCTAGTCTCTGTAAGGACGTTGTCCCCTACAGATGACCCGACAGCCAACCTCGCTTGAAGCAATTCGTTCGAGGTCTCATATCTTAGGACACGATATTGCTCTCTATATAAATCTTTGTTATGGAGGAAGACAGAAACTAAGTCCATCTTCTCGTGCTGCCTCTGGTATGTACCATCAATTGAGGCCAACACGAGGCACTTGGCATTCACACAGTCTTTTTCCGATGTCTTATGGATATCAATATCCGTGACAGTGGAAACTGGTCCTAAGACGGTAGGGGTTTGATTAGTGAAGAGGTCTCCCAGTTTGACATGGGTAATGGGCACCTGGGCAGACCTTTGCCAGTCATTACAGTTAGATTCAGTCATTTTATTATCTAGATGTAACCTATGTCTGGTCACTGGGTCGCGGCAATTAAGAGAGAAGAGAGAGAGAAGAAAACACTTAGCATGACGCTCTTGAAAGTTTAGATTAGTTTTTAGTTTATATAAACAGGATGGCTCCCACTGTTTCTCGAATCCTTTCTCAAACCATAAAAGAAGAATTAGTCAGGATTAATCTCACCGTACAATACTTGCTTAACCATTCAGCCAGGCTAGTGTCGGTACTTCGAGGGAGGTTTTTGTAAGTCGATGTGCAACACCCCACGAGTTGCGGGGAGGCGGAAATTTGAAAAACAATCATGTTTAAAAGGCGAACATCAACTAACCGAACATCGTTTCTAAACAATACTTAACAATAAGCATAGAGTTCTAAGCTACTATGTTAAAAGATTATACCAAACGATTCTAGTCCTTCGTCTTTACGATATCTACGGCCTCTTTGGATCTCCACGTCCTCCTTGGCTTCCTTCCGTGATAGACGATCCACCCGAGAACCCTAATCCAAGCTATAACCCCTAAACTTGAGGTTACTTAGTTTCTTTAGTTGCTAATAAAGGAACTGAGATGATGTAGAGATTGGTTATGGAGTGTTTAGTCTTTCCTAATCCTTGTTCTCAACTCATGAGTGGTAGGATTAGGGTTTGGTGAAGGAGAGAGAGCTTGAGGAGAGAGAAAGTGGAGATGATAATGAGAACAAAAATTCTTCTCACTTGAATATATGATACATAATGAATTATCAAATAATATCAATTAATTGATTATTCACCATGCTTCATTTAATCAAGGAGAGTGATTCATCATGTAAGTCATTAGATCATTAATGAAGCATAAATGATACGATGAATCATATAAATGAGTCACACAAAGCAATTAATGAAAAAGCCACCTCAACACCTCATGTCACATCCTTCTAGAAGCTTCTCGGAAAATTACGAGAACGCCCCTCGCATCCGTGAAAACACGGAAAAACTTTAGACTGTATAAATCCAATAACCTGATACTAGAATCTAGCTTAAACCAAAGCCGGCTAGTAAAAACTGTCCGAATGTCGTACGTGCGTTTAAACATGTATGCGTCCGAACCTTTGTCGTAAAACCATACGACCTCTATATCTTTTCGCCTGGGTTTGGGAAATCTCTGTGTGGGACTCTAAAGACTCGACTACTAAGCTGGCAGTGGGTTTAACCACAGACCGCAAGCGGCACTAGCTGTACGTAACGGTCCCCAGGTAGTTGTCGATAAGAAAGCCGATGAGGTAACCCATCCGAAATCCTACTGAGCCTGTCCGTGACAATATCCGCGCAGTCCAGTCTGTTCGTCTAAGAGTATCGCATGTATGGTCTAGGGAGGTGGTGGATGTCAGATCCCTAATAACCGTACAAGTCGTGTCGGTATGGCTCTATCACCATCCGAGAATCTACTGATCAATTTATCAGTAATTCTCAATCAGCCCTGGCCAGGGACTTATGGTAATGACCAACCGATCACCGTGCGACATCAACTCCCTATACCGGGAGAAACGAATCCCTAACAGTCACTCACTGCCTCCACGTGGCTCGGGACTGTGCCCAACTAAAACCTGTTTGCACGACTCCTTTGAATCGTGGTAGTGTAATAATCAAAGAACAGTGGGAACTCACACGAGACAAATGATGACCTTAAGTCAATGGACTATCTGCACACATGTCACCTGAGAACTGCTATCTGACGTTAGGTATAATACCATCCAGTCAGTTCTCGTCGAGTCTTGTCCGGTGTACTCACACCCAGTGAGCATCTGTATACAATCTTAGGTGCACTCCACCAATGGTTGCGGGACCAGTCCATCGCCCTTCCTCAGGGTCTAGATATGTATACACTAGTCTACTCCGGAGTATCGATGCCCAATCTCAATACTCCTGCGACCAGGGACATCTAAGGGTGTGCCTATTGACTATCCAGCTCCCACTAGTATGACTGCCATCACAACGCCGGTAGTCAGACAAACACCCTATGGGTTTTATCAACATATATATATATATAGACACCAAGTAAAATATATAATACGTTAAGATAAAGACAAACCAAATAGCGTACTATCATATCAAGCAAGACTATCATGTACATACATATCCCAAGCATCCTATACAATGTAGGCCTCTAGGGCATATATATCCAACAATCTCCCACTTGCACTAAGACCTATAATTGGCGCAATGAGTACCCACTGTCTCTACTAGATCCAGTTGTTGGCGTACCGCATGCCCAACATCTCAAACAGCCTCTCGAACTGCACTTGTGGGATGGCCTTGGTGAATGGATCTGCCGTGTTGTCTTTTGTGTCCACTCTCCGTATCTCGATCTCCCGACGATCCACGATCTACCTGATCAGGTGAAACCGCCTTAAGATATGCCTGGATTTCTGATGGGACCTTGGTTCCTTCGCTAAAACTACAGCGCCATTGTTATCGCAACACAAAGGTATTGGATTGGCAATGGAGGGAACCACCTGAGGTTCAGAAATGAACTTGCTCATCCAGACAGCCTCTTTTACGGCTTCACTAGCAGCTATATACTCAGCCTCCATAGTTGAGTCTGCGACGGTATCCTGTTTGGAACTCCTCTAACATACCGCCCCTCCATTGAGTGTAAACACAAAACCCGAAATGGATTTAGAATCATCTTTGTCACTTTGGAAGCCGGAATTGGTAAAAGCCTCTACCTGGAGGTCTTTATTACCGTAAATTAAGAACATCTCCTTAGTCCTTCTCAGGTACTTGAGAATGTTCTTCACCGCTATCCAATGTTTCTCACCTGGGTCAGACTGATACCTGCTTACCACACTAAGTGCGTAAGCTACATCCGGTCTGGTATATAACATCGCATACATTATTGATCCTACCGCCGAAGCGTAGGGTATAATGCCCATAAGAGCCCTCTCTTCATTAGTCTTTGGAGACATCTCTTTGGAGAGAGTGATTCCGTGACAAGCGGGCATATTGCCGCGCTTGGAATCTTCCATACTAAATCTCTTTAGTATAGTGTCTATATACCTGGATTGTGAAAGTCCCAACATTCTATTAGATCTATCACGATAGATCTTAATGCCCAGAATGTATGATGCATCTCCCAAGTCTTTCATAGAGAATTTCTGTGACAAAAAGAGCTTTACTGATTGTAGCATAGGGATATCATTCCCTATCAGTAGTATGTCGTCGACGTATAAAACGAGGAAGACTACTGCTCTTTCTACAATCTTCCTATAAATACATGGTTCATCTACATTTTTGATAAAGTCAAATTCTTTGACTGTCTCATCAAAGCAGATGTTTCAACTCCGCGATACTTGCTTTAATCCATAAATGGATTTAAGCAACTTGTAGACTCTTCCGCTGCTCCCACTGTCTAAGAAACCTTCTGGTTGATCTATGTAAACACTCTCTTCTAAATGTCCATTTAGAAAAGCCGTTTTTACGTCCATCTGCCAGATTTCATAGTCATGGAAGGCAGCAATCGCAAGCAGGATCTGAATGGATTTAAGCATAGCTACAGGTGAAAAGGTTTCATCATAGTCCAATCCTGGTCTTTGACGAAAACCTTTTGCTACGAGTCTAGCTTTGTAGGTTTCCACTTGTCCAAATGCACCAATCTTCTTTTTGAAGATCCATTTGCATCCAACTGGTTTTACTCCAGGAGGAGCAACTTCTAAAGTCCATACTTTATTGGTGTACATGGATTCCATTTCAGATCTCATAGCATTCAGCCATTTCATCGAGTCACTACTCGTAATAGCCTGCTGAAAACTAGTAGGCTCATCATCATCGATGATGCAATCCTCTCGATCCCCATCAAGAAGAAAACCATAGTATCTTTCAGGAGGATGAGAAAGCCTACTAGATCTGCGGAGTGGCGTTGGTTCGTCATGTTCTATTGAAATCTGTGATTCTTCTAATTCCTCGGTAGTAGTTTGAGGTTCTGGAATTTCTTCCAGTTCTACCGCGCTCCCACTAATTTCTTTTGCAAGAAATTCGCTTTCTAAGAAGACAATGTGACGAGCGACAAACACCTTTTGTTCTTCAGTGTGGTAGACCATGTACCCCCTTGAATGCTTGGGGTATCCTACAAACTTGCATAAAACCGATCGTGCCTCGAGCTTGTCCGGATTATGCTTTTTAACATATACCGGACACCCCCATATCTTGATATACTTGAGATATGGTCTCTTCCCACACCACATTTCATATGGAGTGGTAGGTACAGACTTAGTTGGAACTCTATTCAATAGGTATGCGGCTGATTCTAGAGCAAATCCCCAGAAGGAAAGTGGCAACTCAGCACTACTCATCATTGAACGCACCATATCTAATAGCGTGCGATTCCTCCTTTCTGATACACCATTATGCTGAGGTGTATAAGATGGAGTAAGCTGAGAGAGAATTCCATTCTCTTTTAAGTATTCAAGGAAACTGGTACTTGAGTATTCTCTACCTCGATCAGATCGAAGTGTGTTGATGCTTTTACCAGTTTGTTTCCCTACTTCATTTTTATACTCAAACTTCTCAAAAGCCTCGGATTTATGCTTCATTAAGAATACATGTCCATACCTAGAGAAGTCCTCAGTAAAAGTGATGAAGTAGGAGTGACCACTTCGTGCATGCATAGACATCGGACCACATACATCACTGTGTACCAGTCCCAAGAGTTCAATGGCTCTTTCTCCGTGTCCGGTGAACGGAGATTTTGTCATTTTTCCTTTGATACATGATTGACAAGTTGCATATGATGAATATTCAAACGGATCTAAATATCCATCTTTATGTAACTTAGTCAACCTTGTTTCATTTATATGACCAAGTCTACAATGCCATAGGAAGGCTTGATTCGAATCTGGAGCCTTTCTTTTACGCGTGTTTTGAATATAGAAAATTTGAGGTTGATTAAGTATGTATATGCCGTTTTCCAGTGTGCCATACCCAATCAGTTCTTGATTTAGGTGAATGTTCATAACATTTCTTTCAAGCGCAAAATTATACCCTTCATTCGACAACAAAGATACTGATATAATATTACACAGCATACTGGGAATACAAAAACAGCTGTACAATACCAAAATGTGTCCACTAATCAACCCTAGGTGATATTCCCCTATTGCAATTGCATCTACATGCATTCCATTGCCCATCCGGAGAGTCATATCACCTGTCCCCGGCACTCTACTATTTCTCAGATCCTGCAATGAATTACAGATGTGAGAACCAGAACCGGTATCAAGTACCCATGATGTAGAGTTAACTGAAAGACAATTTTCGATTACAAACACACCTGAAGTTGAAGCAACTACTTGCTTCATGTCCTTAGCTTTGAAGGCCTGACAATCCTTCTTCCAGTGCCTTTGCTTGTGACAATAAAAGCACTCGTTCTTTTCTGTCTTCACCCTTCCTGCCTTGTTCGTTCCCTGCACCTTCTTGACCCCACCTTTCGGTTTGGTGGCTTTCATCTTCTTCTTCCCTTTAGCTTTCGCTTTAGATTTAGAAGAAGATGATTGACCAACATACAGAATGGGGGTCTTCTCCTTTTTCAAGGAGGTCTCTGCTACCCTCAACATATTGAGGAGCTTTGGAAGATCCGCTTCCATTTCGTGCATGTTGAAGTTCAGCATGAACTGAGAGAAGGTGTGGGGAAGGGACTGTAAAATCAAGTCGATATACAAATCGTTCTCTAGCACGCATCCCAGGTTTGTGAGTTCCTCAATGAGGATGATCATTTTGAGGACGTGCTCTCCTATAGGCGATCCTGGAGCTAACCTCATCTGGAAGAGTTTCCTTGAGGTTTCGTACCTCGCGATACGTGAGTGCTCTCCATACAACTCTTTGACATGGAGAAAGATGGATACAATATCCATACTCTCGTGCTGTTTCTGGAGTTCATTGTTCATGGACGCCAGCACGATACACTTAGCTCGCTCACAATCTAGATCCTAGGTTCTGCGGACTTCCCTGTCCACAACTGAGGAATCTGGTCCAGGGATAAGGGGAGGAACAACGGTGGTAACATATGCTACTTTGTCATAAGTCAGTGCAATATTGACGTTCCTTAGCCAATCTTTATAGTTCTGCCCGATCAGTATATTTTTTTCGAGTAATAGTTTTAATCCAGTCATGGTAGCTGCCAGAGAGAGAGAAAAGAAAACACTCAGCACATGCTCTTGCAAGTTTAGATTGGTTTATTAATTTATCTAAACAGGATGGCTCCCACTGTTTCCTCAAATCCTTCTTCAAAACCTAAAAGTAGAACTAGTCAGGATTTAATCACACGTCACAATACTTGATTAACCTTTCAGCCAGGCTAGTGTTGGTACTTCGAGGGAGGTTTTCCAACGCTTTCGCGAAGTTCCTTAATTAAATAACCTCTTTTCCCTGGAGGCGTAGCCCCTCTAACACTTTTCTAGTCACCTACTTGGTTTATACCATTGATTGTTAAGTGAGAAAAATTCCCAAGAGTAATCCTACTCATCAGTGGGATCGGGATCCAACTATCATTGCATGATGCCCTAGATGGAAGCCACTCTAGTCACCACACTCCAGAAGGTAAGCTAAATCTGCAAGTTTCCTTTATGTTTGAAACTCCCGATGTGATTTTTACCCCAAGCTCTTATAGACCTTGACGTAGGCCAACAAGTCATAAGACGCAAGTCAAGTTCTACCCGTCGTTGTCCTGATCAATTTAAATACATCGTACAAGCCCTTGACGTAGGCCAACAAGGTGTACGTCTGTATTAAACTAATGCATCTATCTATGCAACAAATAGGCACACACACTGCTACCATTCACTATGCCTTGACGTAGGCCAACAAGCATAGCATGAATACGATGTGCTGTCTACTTGAAACGACGGAGGGTTACAGCTGTTTTTTGGCAATAAAACCGTTAACGTAGTGAACTTGATTTGATCGAAGGAACTAAGATAGCTTTTATTAAAAGGAGTGGTTTTAAGCTCCGTATTTAAAATTTGTTTTTTCAAGAAAACCGAGTGGTTTTTAGAAATTGTTCCATCGATTCAGTTTAGGTTTTATTTTTCTTTGCATTAAAAATAATGCGTCCCATCTTTAACCTATCATTACAGATAACAACGAAAATACAACGTCCTCTTATGCCATCCGCATTCGCCACGGGGTCCCGTCATCACCCGTTAGGTTACTTAACTAACGACAGAGCGGGGGCTGGGCTAGTGCGGGTGTAAAACATAAGTGACGTCTAAATAGCTATCATATATAAATATTGTACATTCGTCAGACGCAATAATAGGCATTCCAGATCACAGATAAACAATATTGGATTTGCAAGCAATCCGCATTTCTTTTGAGCCTGCAATGAAAGACGGATTACACAGTTGTGATGAATAGCCATTTTACCCCACCCCAGACCCCTACGGGTACGGCAAAGTACCCGCCAAGTACCAGAAGTGAAGCGGTCTACCTCAACACTTCAAAATACCCGGTAGTTTGTGTACCCCACCTTGGGTCTATCCTAGGAGCAAAAAACAGTACAAAGAATAATACAACGGTGGCTACAACCGCAACCTGGATGTGCCCCGCAAAATAATATTACAACTTATTACATTTACATCAAATGAATTAATACAATAATCCATCATAAAACCCTGCTAATCACCACAACAGTCCAATACAGTTTATATACACAAACAGTTATATATAACATCACAGATATGTGCAACCCCCTGCCAACTGACATACTAGCAGTTAGGGGAGGTTTACGAACACATAAAACATTTCACAGATATAATCAAACATGTAAACACCGTATGATTTCGATCGATTAAACACTTTTAATTTTGCTCCAATACTTCTCTATAAATCTGAAATCTGAGCAAAAAATAAAAAATACAAGAAAATCCCAAATATCACAAAGAAGGCACAGAAGAAAAATGGGCTGAATCGGCCCCAGCTCGGCGGCGGAACCGCGGCGGATCGGTGGGATCGGCCGCTGTTCCGCGGCGCTTTGGCCGATTCAGGAGACCATTTTTCTTGGGTGTTCTTATATTATCATGCTGGTCATTCTGGAGGTCCCTGAAAAAATTTTGGACCTCATTTAAAATTCGACAGAAACTACAAGATATCGGGGTTTTTCCAGTTTGTTTTTCCGTTCGAAATTCATACAATTTTGCAAGTGTGTTAATTATTGTTTAATGAGGCTCTGATACCACTGTAAGTCGATGTGAAACACCCCACGAGTTGCAGGGAGGCGGAAATTTGAAAAACAATCATGTTTAAAAGGCGAACATCAACTAACCGAAGATCGTTTCTAAACAATACTTAACAATAAGCATAGAGTTCTAAGCTACTATGTTAAAAGATTATACCAAACGATTCTAGTCCTTCGTCTTTACGATATCTACGGCCTCTTTGGATCTCCACGTCCTCCTTGGCTTCCTTCCGTGATAGACGATCCACCCGAGAACCCTAATCCAAGCTATAACCCCTAAACTTGAGGTTACTTAGTTTCTTTAGTTGCTAATAAAGGAACTTAGATGATGTAGAGATTGGTTATGGAGTGTTTAGTCTTTCCTAATCCTTGTTCTCAACTCATGAGTGGTAGGATTAGGGTTTGGTGAAGGAGAAAGAGCTTGAGGAGAGAGAAGGTGGAGATGATAATGAGAACAAAAATCCTTCTCACTTGAATATATGATACATAATGAATTATCAAATAATATCAATTAATTGATTATTCACCATGCTTTATTTAATCTAGGAGAGTGATTCATTATGTGAGTCATTAGATCATTAATGAAGCATTAATGATATGATGAATCATATAAATGAGTCACACAAAGCAATTAATGAAAAAGCCACCTCAACCCCTCATGTCACATCCTTCTAGAAGCTTCTCGGAAAATTACGAGAACGCCCCTCGCATCCGTGAAAACACGGAAAAACTTTAGACTGTATAAATCCAATAACCTGATACTAGAATCTGGCTTAAACCAAAGCCGGCTAGTAAAAACTGTCCGAATGTCGTACGTGCGTTTAAATACGTATGCGTCCGAACCTTTGTCGTAAAACCATACGACCTCTATATCTTTCCGCCTGTGTTTGGGAAATCTCTGTGTGGGACTCTAAAGACTCGACTACTACGCTGGCAGTGGGTTTAACCACAGACCGCAAGCGGCACTAGCTGTACGTAACGGTCCCTAGGTAGTTGTCGATAAGAAAGCCGATGAGGTAACCCATCCGAAATCCTACTGAGCCTGCCCGTGACAATATCCGTGCAGTCCGGTCTGTTCGTCTTAAGAGTATCGCATGTATGGTCTAGGGAGGTGGTGGACATCAGACCCCTAATAACCGTACAAGTCGTGTCGGTATGGCTCTATCACCATCCGAGAATCTACTGATCAATCTATCAGTAATTCTCAATCAGCCCTGGCCAGGGACTTATGGTAATGACCAACCGATCACCGTGCGATATCAACTCCCTATACCGGGAGAGACGAATCCCTAACAGTCACTCACTGCCTCCACGTGGCTCGGGACTGTGCCGAACTAAAACCTGTTTGCACGACTCCTTTGAATCGTGGTAGGGTAATAATCAAAGCACAGTGGGAACTCACACGAGACAAATGATGACCTTAAGTCAACGGACTATCTGCACACATGTCACCTGAGAACTGCTATCTGACGTTAGGTATAATACCATCCTGTCAGTTCTCGTCGAGTCCTGTCCGGTGTACTCACACCCAGTGAGCATCTGTATACAATCTTAGGTGTACTCCACCAATGTCTGCGAGACCAGTCCATCGCCCTTCCTCAGGGTCTAGATATGTATACACTAGTCTACTCCGGAGTATCGATGCCCAATCTCGATACTCCTGCGACCAGGGACATCTAAGGGTGTGCCTATTGACTATCCAGCTCCTACTAGTATGACTGCCATCACAACGCCGGTAGTCAGACAAACACCCTATGGGTTTTATCAACATATATATATATATATATATAGACACCGAGTAAAATATATCATACGTTAAGATAAAGACAAACAAAATAGCGTACTATCATATCAAGCAAGACTGTCTTGTACATACATATCCCAAGCATCCTATACAATGTAGGCCTCTAGGGCATATATATCCAACAGTTTTACGACGCTTTCGCGAATTTCCTTAATTAAATAACCTCTTTTCCCTAGAGGCGTAGCCTCGCTAACACTGTTCTAGACACCTACTTGGTTTATAGCATTGATCGTTAAGTGAAGAAATCTCCCGAGGAGTAGCGGATACTCACAGTAGGATCGGGATCCAAATATCATTGTGTGATAATGCTGAAGGAATCCTACCAACATTATCAAACTCCAAATAGTATGCAGCACTAGCAAGTTTCAATTTCCTTAGAAACTCCCGTTGTGGATTTTTTCCCCATGCTCTTATGACCTTGTCGAAGGCCAACATATCATAAGTCACATGTCAAGTTCTACCCATCATTATCCAGGTTAATTTGAACCCATCCGTACATACCCTTGACGAAGGCCAAAATAGTAGTACGAATGTCCCAAACCAATGCATCTATCTATGCTACAGATAAATATTCAGCAGCTACCAATCACTATGCCTTGGTGATGGTCAAAATACATAGCTTGAATACTACTGAACATTTAATTGAAATGACGGAGGGCTACGAATGGTTTTGGCGAAACCGTGAACGTAGTGAACTTGATATAATCGAAGGAACCTGATAGCTTTTAAAAGTAGTGGTTTAAGCTCCGCGTTTTCAAAAGTTTTGCTGTTTTGAAAAAAAACCGAGTGGTTTTGAAATTGTTCCAACGATTCAGCTTTGGTTTTTTTTCTTTGCATTAATTTAATGTGTCCCATCAATTAATCCTACCATTGCAGAAAACAACAAAAATATGACGTACGCTTATGCCATTCGCGTTCGCCACTGGGCCCCGTCATCATCCGTTAGGTTACTTAACTAACGACAGAGCGGGGGCTGGACTAGCGCGGATGCAAAACATAAGCAACGCCTACTAGATATCATATATAGATATATACATTCATCAGATGCAATGATAGTCATTCTAGATCACAGATGAACACATTGGATATACTAGGAATCCGCGCTTCGTTTGAGCCTGCAACGAAAAACGGATTACACGGTCGTGATGAATAGCCAAACCCCACCCTAGACCCCTACGGGTGCGGCAAACTTCTCGCCAAATCCCCGAAGTGAAACATCCTCCTTCAACAACGTGAGTAGGCCACTCAGCACTTCAAAATACCCGGTAGTTTATGCACCCCACCTTGGGTCTATCCTAGGAGCAAAAACAGTAAAAGAAATAATATACAATTGCGGCTACAACCTCAACCCGGATGTGCGGCCATAAAATAATATTACATCAAATTACAAATATTACATTGAATGAAAAATGAAAACTTTCATTTCACACCCCCGGCTATTCACCATGATAATCCAACAAGTTCATATCCACAAACCAACATCACAGATCACAGATATGCACAACCCCTACTAATCGATGTATAGCGATTAGTACATATAACATATCACGGAAGATCCGATTAGCTAAAATACATAGAATTTCGATCGATAACCAGATTTGAATCTACCCCAAGCACAACACAGTACTCATAAAATCTGGGCAGAAAAAAAATATCAGAGAAATCACAAAACACCTTGATGGACATACTGCATGAAAAATGAGTTGACTCGGATTCGACTCGGCCGCGGATCCGCGGCGAAACGCTTGGTTTTGCCGCGCTTCCGCGGCGGTCTTACCGATTCACGACCTCATTTTTCTTAGGTGTCCCTAAAAAATCCTGCATGTATTTTTAAGGTCCCTGGAAAAAATTTTGGACCAATTTTTAAAAACGACAGAAAAGTGCATTTTTAGTTCGTGTTTTGCGATTTTTCTGGCGATCGAATTTCTAACACTTTGCTAATAAGTTAGTAATGGTTTAGCGAGTCTCTGATACCACTATAAGTCTATGTCGCTCACCCCGCAAGCTAGCGAGGAGGCGGAACAAGTAAAAATCGAAACTTTCTTATATAGAAACATAGACTAAAGCTAAAGAATCTTTGCCAAACCATTACTAACGAAACTAACTAGAGGTTCTATCTACTGTGCTTAGGAGATTATACCTCACGAAAATGGTCCTTCGGTTCTTCCCTCCACTGTCATCCTCGTCCATGCAAGCTCCGAGGATCGATCCAGATCTTGGTCACCTCCGCGGCCTCCTAGAGTCGAAGACGATCCACCCGAGAGTCTATAGTCCGAGCTCCACCTTAAGCCGAGGTAACTAGGGCAACAAGTTTGCTACTCTTAATGCCCTAGGTGATGTAGAGGAAGAAGATGGGTTTGTTTGTCTATTTAGAACCTAATTTTCTCAACACATGAGACTATTAGGAATTTGTAGTGAGGAGGAAGAAGAAGAAAACCATGGGAGCTCTCATTTGATGAGAGAGAATGAGAAGAAGATAATGATCCATAAGAAAAATAATTACCATCCTTTTGTCATGATAAATTGTGAAGGTTACAATTGATTTGACCATTATCATGTCAAGTTAAATCCAAGCCATAAGAAGAGTCTAGAGCTCAAAAAATATCCAAGTCAACAATGGTCAACTAGGTCAAATGGTCAACATAGTCAAATGGTCAAAGAAATTAGCCATAACACAATTATCATTAAAAGGATTAGTAAATATTTTCCTCCACCTCATAATGGTTTTGACCAAGTCAATGGTCAAAACCCTAATGAGGCATCTCCTTCTTCGCTCCTCACAACCGTGCATACACACCCGCATCCGCATTCCGTAGAATATGAATGCACAGAAGACAAAACTAATCCATCTATACAATACTAGGATCCGGCTTAAACCAAAGCCTACTAGTATTGTCTGCCCGAACATCATACGCACACAAGTGCACGTAAGTGATCGTAGCCCTACCGTAAAACCATATGGCCTCTACACCTTTTGCCCAGTGCAGGAAAACTCTCTGTGTGGGACTCTAAAAACTCGACACTACGCTGGCAGTGGGTTTAACCACAGACCGCAAGAGGCACTAGCTGTACGTAACGGTCCCCAGGTAGATGTCGATAAGAAGGCCGATGAGGTAAACCCCATCCGAACTCCTACTGAGCCTGAATGTGACAATCTCCGTACAGTCCGGTCTGTTCGTCTAAGAGTATCGCATGTCGGGCCTAGGGGGCGGTAAACGTCAGACTCCTAATAGCGGTACAAGTCGTGCAGGAGTGTAGCCCAGAACACCCTGAGAAACTACTGGAAACACTACCAGTAATTCTCGCTTGCCCTGGCCAGGGACTTTGTGTAATGGCGCTCGTAGACACAGCGCGATATCAACCCCTAATACCAGGAGAGACGAATCCTATCTAACCGCTACTTCCTCCAAGTGCTTAAGGACTGCACCCAACTACTACCTATTTGTACGACTCCTTTAATCCGTGGTAGGGTAGTAATCAAAGTACAGTGGGAACACACTCGAGGCGAAGTAGCAGTGTCAAGTCGACGGACTAAGCTGTACTCCTGTCACCTGGGAACTGTTATCTGATGATAGGTATAGTACCAACCAACAGTTCCTGATGAGTCTTGTCCAGTGTACTCGTAACCTAACGAGCACCCGCATACTATCTCCAGTACGACGTACTAATGGATGCAGGACAGACCATCTCCCCTGCTGGGATGAGAAGTGTATACGCTAGTCTACTCCGGAGTATCGATGCCCCGTCTCGATAATCCTACGACTAGGGATCTGTATAAGGATGTGCTTATAGATTACCTAGCCTCCACTAGTGTGACTGCCATCACAACGCTGGTAATCAAGCTAAGATCCTAAGGGCTCCACTAACATGTATAAGCGATATGCTAAAAGAAACACATGCACATATTAAAGTAGAAACAAACCAAGTAGCATACTACCATTTTGAGCAAGACTGTCTATACAACTATGAATATTCCAAGCTTCCATTAAGTAATATACAAACTAGTATGATACAGTAATGGCCTCTAGGGCATATACACTAACATTATACCCTACAGTTCGGCGATAGGATCTATAATATATGCGATGCTATGTACCAGACTAGATGTTGCTTACGCGCTCAGCGTGGTGAGCCGGTATCAGTCAAACCCAGATGAGGATCATTGGACGGCTGTGAATAACATTCTTAAGTACCTGAGAAGGACTAAGGAGTTGTTCTTAGTGTACGGTAATGGAGACCTCAGGATCGAGTCCTTTACCGATTCCAACTTTCAGAGTGACAAGGATGACAGCAAGTCTGTCTCGGGTTTTGTGTTTACCCTCAACGGAAGGGCGGTGTCTTGGAGGAGTTCCAAACAAGACACCATCGCAGACTCGACGATGGAGGCTAAATATATTGCTGCCAGCAATGCCGCAAAAGAAGCGGTCTAGATAAAGAAGTTCATTACTGAACTTCAGGTGGTTTCGTCCATTATTGATCCAATACTTTTGTATTGCGATAGCAATGGGGCTATAGATTTAGCGAAGGAACCATGGTCCTATCAGAAATCCAGACACATCTTAAGGCGGTATCACCTGACCAGGGTGATCATTGATCGCCAGGAGATCGAGGTGCGGAGAGTGGAAACTAAAGAAAACACAGCGGATCCATTTACAAAGGCCATGCCTCAAGTGCAGTTCGAGTGACTTTTTGAGATGTTGGGTATGCGGTATGCCAGTAGCTGGCCTAAGTGCATACGTTGGGTATTCAGTACACCCATTACTGGCCTTTAGTGCAAGTGGGAGATTGTTGGATATGTATGCCCTAGATGCCATTATTGTATATGTATACATGTGGATGCTAGGGATATGTATTTACAGGACATTCTTGCTCTGTTATATAGTATATTATTTCACTTGTCTTTATCAGGATATGTGTATTTGTTTTTATTGATATTTTATCCTGCTTGCATATATTGATAAAGACTTGATATAGTAGTATACTATTATGGTTTGACTTTATCTTAAAATGGCGTATGTTATACACGTTATTACATATTGCGGTTATATGTTGATAAAGCCCGTACGATCTTGCTTGACTACCTGCGTTGTGATGGCGATCATACTTGTGGGAGTAGGGCAGTCCATAAGAACAACCTTAAATGGTCCCTAGTCGTGTGAGTATCGAGACTGGGCATTGATACTCCTAAGTAGACTGGTGTATATGTTTCTAGACCCCGACGAGGGGTGATGGTTGGTCCCGCGGCAATTGGTCAGATGCACCTAAGATCGTATACAGGTGCCCACTGGGTGTGAGTACACTGGAAGGACTCGCGGAGAACTTCCAGATGGTACTATACCTATCGTCAGATGGAAGTTCTCAGGTGACATGTGTACAGGTTAGTCTTCGGACCTGAGATCGTCATTTGTCTTGTGTAAGTTCCCACTGTGCTTTGGTCCCTACCCTACCACGGCTCTACTGAGTCGTGCAAACAGTTTTTCGTTGGGTACAGTCCCGAGCCACATGGAGGCAGTGAGCGATTGTTGGGGATTCTTCTCTCCCGGTATTGAGAGTCGATATCGCGCTGTGTTCGATTGGTCAGGACCATAAGACCTTAGCCAAGGCATTTAGGATTTACTAATAGGTTGATCGGTAGTTTCTCAGATTGGTCCCGAGCCTCATCATCAGCACAAATTATCAGGTTATTAGGGTCTGAAATTTACCACCCCCTAGACCCGCTATGCGATGCTCTTAGATGAAAAGACCGGGCTGTACGGAGATTGTCACGGATAGGCTCTGTAGGAGTTCGGACGAGTTTGCTCGTCGGCTTTCCTTTTCGACAGGTACCTGGGTTGCCGTTACGTACAGTTAGTGCCGCTGACGTGCTTGTGCTTAAACCCACTGCCAGCGTACTGTCGAGTCTTTAGAGTCCCACAAAGTGGGTTTCCCTGCACAGGGCAAAAGGTGTAGAGGTCGTATGGTTTTACGACAGGGTTCGATCATGTACGTGTACTTGTGCATGTATGATGATTCAGACAAATAATACTAGTGGGCTTTGGTTTAAACCAGATCCTAGTATTATACTGATGGATTATTTTCATCTTATTGTATTCGTATTCTTCGAAATACGTGTACGAGTATGTATATACGGATGAGGAGCATTCTCGTAATCCACTCAAGAAAGCATCTAGAAGAAGACACCTCATTTAGGTTTTTAATCTTTTGGTTAAAGATTAATAAGATGGAGGAAATAAGGTGGAGATATTAGTTGAATGAAGCATGACTCATAGCTTGACAAAATAGATATTTATGAAGCATGCTTGATTTTTTGATGAGATATTTATCTCATCAATTATTGTATGCTTCATATTTATTATCTCACTTGTGCCTTCTTCATACAAGCTTTTTCTTTAATAGCTTTTCTTCAAGTCTCCTTCTTCTTCCTCTAGCCTTTCATGTCTCATGAGTTGAGAAACCTAAGGTTTTTAGAGACATATTAATCCATCATCATTCTCTACACACTCTAGGCTACTTTGTTTAGCATTCTAAATGCCCTGGTTACCTTGATTTGGAGGTAGGAGCTCTTTGTAGACACTCTATGGTGGATCATCTTTGACGTGAAGAGGCCGAAGTTCAAGCATGATCCGTACATCTCTTGAGGAGTCAAAGAGGAGGATTGAAGACCCGAAGGACTTGGTTTCTTTAGGTATACTTTCTATCATAGTAGATAGAGCTTCATAGTTTGCTAGTTAGGTTAATGGTAAAGATCCGGTTTACGATTATTCTAGCGCCGAGTTTTGTTCGTTGTAAAAATTTTTGTTCCGCAAACGGTCATGGGAGATGGCTAAGGCACTAGCTCTAAGTCTAAGTTACTCACCCCGGTAGGTTATGGGGAGGCGGAATAGTTAAAAATCGAATTTTTCTTTACAAGGTAATATAGACTACCCATGAGGATCTTTGCTAAACATTAACTAACAAACTAACTAGGAGTTCTAACTACTATGTTAGATGGTTATATCTCAAGCTATTTGTTGTGCTTCTCCTTGTCGTGAGCTCCTTGGAGTGGTAGTGGATGGTTCCTCCTCACCGGCTTCTCCACGTCAAAGATGATCCACCCAAAGGTCTCTACCATGAGCTCCAACCTCTATAATGAAGTAACTAGGATACTTTGTGTGCTAAACTAAGTATCCTAGAGTGTGTAGAGAAGGATTTTGGTGGCTAAGTCTCAATGACCCTTGATTCTCAACTCATGAGACACTAGGGTTTGAGAGAGGAAGAAGGAGAGAACCTTGAGAGAGAGTGTATGAGGAAAAAAATGAAGAGGGCTATCTTTTGAGGAAAAAGAAAAATAAGTTTTATTAGGATAATTGTGATGGCTTCTTTGATTTGACCATTATCATGTCACAATTAATGCTAAGAAAAATATCTTGTGCTCAACAAAAATATCTAAGTCAACAATGGTCAACATAGTCAAATGGTCAAACCAATTAGCCATGACATAATTATCTCTAATAAAAATTAGTAAACAATTTCCTCCATCTCATTATGGTTTTAATTAAGTCAATGGTCAAAACCCTAAGGAGGTGTCTCCTTCTCTGCCCCTATCATCCGTACATATATACCCGCATCCGCGTTCCGAGAAACACGAATACAATAAGACTAAGCCAATCCAAAATCAAATACTAGGATCCGGCTTAAACCAAAGCCCACTAGTATCAACCGCCCGAACACCAAACACGCACAAGTATACGTATATGAACGAACCCTGTCATAAATCCATACGACCTCTATATCGTTTCGCCCAAAGGTGGAGAACCCTGTGTGGGGGACTCTAAAGACTCGACACTACGCTGGAAGTGGGTTTAACCACAGGCCGCAAGCGATACTAGCTGTACGTAACGGTCCCCAGGTAGATGTCGATAAGAAGGCCGATGAGGAAAATCCATCCGAACTCCTACTGAGCCTGAATGTGACAATCTTCGTACAGTCCAGTCTGTTCGTCTAAGAGTATTGCATATCGGGCTTAGGGGGTGGTAAACGTCAGACCCCTAATAGCGGTATAAGTCGTGTCGGAGTGTAGCCCAGAACACCCTAAGAAACTACTGGAACACCTACCAGTAAATCTCACTTTCCCTGGCCAGTGACTTTGTGTAATGGCTCTCTAAACACAGCGCGATATCAACCCCCAATACCGGGAGAGACGAATCCTATCTAACTGCCACTGCCTCCAAGTGCTTCGGGACTGCACCCAACTACTACCTGTTTGCACGACTCAATAGAGCTGTGGTAGGGTAGTAATCTAAGAACAGTGGGAACACACTCAAGGCGAAGCAGCAGTATCAAGTCAACGAACTAAGCTGTACTCATGTCACCTGGGAACTACTAACTGACGATATGTATAATACCAACCAACAGTTCGCGACGAGTCCTGTCCATTGTACTCATAACCTGATGAGCACCTACATACTATCTCTAGTACGACGTACTAATGGCTGTGGGACAGACCATCTCCCCTGCTGGGATGAGAAGCGTACATACTAGTCTACTCTGGAGTATCGATGCCCTGTCTCGATAATCCTACGACTAGGGACCTGTATAAGGATGTGCTTATAGACTACCCAACCCCTACAAGTGTGACTGCCATCACAACGTTGGCAGTCAAGCAAAGATCCTAAGGGCTCTATCAATATATATTAGCGATACGTCAAAATAAATATATACTCATATTAAGATAGATACAAACCAAGTAGCATACTACTATATTGAGCAAGACTGTTATAAACCCGTGTATATATCCCAAGCTTCCAAAATGTAATATACAAACTAATACTATACAATAATGGTCTCTAGGGCATATTACACTAACAATCTCCTACTTGCACTAAGGCCATGTGCTGGCATATCGCATACCTATCATCTCGAATAGCCTCTCGAACTGCGTATGAGGGATGGCCTTTGTGAATAGATCTGCAGTGTTGTCCTCTGTAGAAACCCTCCGAACCTTGATCACCCGGCGGTCGACGATCTCCCTGATCAGGTGATACCGCCTCAAGATATTTCTGGACTTTTGGTGGGACCTGGGTTCCTTCGCTAAAGATATAGCCCCATTGTTGTCACAATACAGAGGTATTGGATCAACAATGGATGGAACCACCTGAAGTTTCGTTAAGAACTTCCTCATCCAGACTGCTTCTTTTACGTCATCAGAAGCTGTGATATACTCCGCTTCCATCATCCAGTCAGCAACGGTTTCCTATTTAGAACTCTTCCAATAGGCTGCCCATCAATTGAGGGTAAAGACATAACCCGACATGGATTTAGAGTCATCCTTGTCACTCTGGAAGCTGGAGTCAGCAAAGGCCTCGATCTGGAGGTATTTTCCGCCGTAAACCAAGAACATTTCCTTTGTCCCTCTCAGGTACTTGAGAATGTTCTTTACCGCTATCCAGTGGTTCTCCCTAGGGTTTGACTGATACCGGCTTACCACACTTAGTGCATAAGCTACATCTGGTCTGGTACACAACATCACATACATTATAGAGCCTACCGCAGAAGCTTAGGGTATAATAGACATGCGATCACTTTCCAAATCAGTCTTGGGAGACATCTCTTTGGAGAGGGTGATTCCGTGACAAGCCGGTAAATTACCGCGCTTTGAATCTTCCATACTGAATCTCTTCAGTATGGTTTCGATGTACCTGGACTGCGAAAGTCCCAACATCCTTTTAGATGTATTACGATAGATCTGGATCCCAAAAATGTAAGAGGTATCACCCAGGTCTTTCATGGAGAACCTGTGTAACAAGAACTCTTTGACAGAATGTAGCATAGGAATGTCATTTCCTATCAAGAGAATGTCATCCACGTACAAGACGAGGAATACAACAGTTCGTGCTACAATCTTACTACAAATGCATGGCTCATCTGGATTTTTGATAAAGTCAAATTCTTTGACCGTCTCATCAAAACAGATGTTCCAACTCCGCAATGCCTGCTTTAGTCCATAAATGGACTTAAGAACTTGCACACTTTCCCGCTGCTCCCACTATGAATGAAACCCCTTGGATGGTTCATATAGACACACTCTTCTAAATATCCATTTAGAAAAGTGGTCTTTACGTCTATCTGCCAAATCTCATGATCGTGGAAGGCAGCAATGGCAAGAAGGATCCGAATGGATTTGAATATAGCCACTGGAGAAAAGGTTTCATCATAGTCCAAACCAGGTATTTGACGAAATCCTTTTGCAACAAGTCTAGCCTTATAGGTTTCTACCTGTCCATCTACACCAATCTTCTTTCTGAAGATCCATTTACAGCCTACGGGCTTTACCCCTTCTGGAGCAATGTCCAAAGTCCATACTTTGTTGGTGTATATGGATTCCATCTCGGTCTGCATTGTTGGATATAGTGCCCTCAAAGTCAATTATTGGATCGCAGGTACGTGATTGCAATGATTGAGGGAGGACCTATACCGGCAGGACAGTCTTACTCGAGATGATAGTATGCTATCTGGTTTGCCTTTATCAGTCGTGTACAGCTTTAGGTGACATTATTGTTCACTATTACACGTTGATAAAGCCCTTAGGATCCTGCTTGACTACTAAAAGTATGATGGCGATCATATACGTGAGAGTTGGGTAGTCCATAAGCTCATCCTTAAAAGTGGTCCCTAGTCGTGGGAGTTCGAGACAGGACATCGATACTCCGGAGTAAACTGGTGTATACAGTCGAGACCCCGACGAGGGGCGGTGGCCGGTCTCACAATCCATTGGTGTCAGTTGGATCACCTAAGATGTATACAGGTGCTCATTGGGTTATGAGTGCACCGGACAGGACTCGCCGGGAACCTGCTAGTTGGTATTATACCTAGCGTCAGATACCAGTTCCATGGTGACATGTGTACAGGTTAGTTCATCGACCTGAGGTCGTCATTTGTCTCGTGTGAGTTCCCACTGTGCTTAGATTACTACCCTACCACGGCTCAAAGGAGTCGTGCAAACAGGTTTTAGTTGGGTACAGTCCCGAGCCACATAGAGGCAGTGAGCGGATCAGCAGGGGATTCGTTTCTCCCGGTATTGGGGGTGAGATCGCGCTGTGTCTAGGAGACCCATTACACCAAGTCCTTGGCCAAGGCAGGTGAGAATTACTGGTAGGTATTCCAGTAGTTTCTCAGGGTGTTCAGGGCTACCCTCCGACACGGCTTATACCGCTATTGGGAGTCTGACGTTACCAGCCCCTAGGCCCGATATGCGATGCTCATAGACGAACGGACCGGACTGTACGGATATTGTCACTGATAGGCTTAGTAGGGTTCCAGGATGAGTTCGCTCATCCGCTTTCCTTTCGATCAGTACATGGGCAGCCGTTACGCACAGCTAGTGCCGCTGATGTGCTTGTGGTTAAACCCACTGCCAGGGTATTGACGAGTCTTCAGAGTCTCCCACAGATAGTTTTCCAAGTTTGGACGAAACGTTGTAGAGGTCGTATAGTTTTATGGCAGGGTTCGAACATGCACGTGCACTTGTGCACGTGTCATGATTCGGACAGATAATACTGGTGGGATTTGGTTTAAACTGGATCCAAGTATTATATTGTGTTGGAATACTTTCGTCTCGCGATATTCGTATTCGGTCGGAATACGGATACAGGTATGTATATACAGGTGAGGGGTATTCTCGTAATCCGTTACGAGATTACTTTAGAAGATGCATTTTTTTTTAGGTTAATCATTTTGGTTTAAATGATTATTGGATTTGGAAAGTGTGACTCATTTTTGGTGACTCATTAATTCTAGCATGTTCACTAATGACTCATGCTAATGAGTCATGTAGTGACTCATAATGAATTAATGGAGTTTGTTTTGGGTGTAGATATTTTTAGGGTTTGTGGAGATATTTTGGTAAGATTTTCCTTGATATTTCATCACAAAACCTCATATATATCATCACCATTTTTTTGGGCAGCCAAGGCTATTTTTTTGGTGCTTGGTTATTTTTGCTCACTAGAGTTTTCTTGAGCTCACACTATTCAACTCTTTGCATCTTCTTCAACCTCCACCCTAACCCTCTCATGTGATGAGAACCCTAGGGTGTAATGAGACAAAGTATTCTACTATTTCTCTACTTCATCTTGGTCATCTCTTTTAGAAGACTTGATGTCCGAGTTACCTCGGTATAGAGGCGGGAGCCCGTATAAAGAATCGATGACGTGGTGCCACCTCGACGAGCTATCGGAGAGCGGACTTCGTCGGCGCAGCAGCGAGAGTTTGGTGCGGAGATTGAAGACCGATAGACACGGATCGATCGGTATAATCTCGTCAAACTCTTTTACAGTTTCTAGTTTACGGTTAATGGTACGATCCGGGTTTTAAGTTTGCGTTAGCGCTAGTTTCAAAAGTTTTTGTTCCGCAATTGGCGTCGGATTGACGGCCGGGGTGCTGGCGTAGACTTACATGGTATCAGAGCCAAACTATTAACCGTTAACTAGTTGGTTTAGATAATGTTAAAGTATCGAAGCCGAAACAAAACCTAAACGATGCCAATGAATCAACAGTTTCTGCTGTTTTTCAAAAGTTCCAGAAAAATTATTTTAAAATGTGCAGAAGACTATTCTAGATGACACAAGAACACACCCCATACACGAACCTCCCTCGCCGGATTTTGGCCGATCGCCAAGTTGTTTTTTCCGGCGTCGCCGGTTTTGTGAAGGGCTATGGGATTTGTGTTTTGGGTGTGGTTTTGGTCTCTGGGGAGTTGGTTCATTGGTATTGTTTATTTGGCCCAGTTTGGATATGGTTTTATCAGGTTGTTTGGGCTATTATGGGGTTATTTTGGAGTCGATATTTTCTAACATCGTTTAAAGATTTTGCAGTGCTTACCTTATATCTGTGACCGTGAATGTCATTCGAGCGGTAAATCGTGTCTAATTGCTATAGCTCTTTTAGACGGGTTTGCGAACGTGACATTCACGTTGATGTTCTGTGTTATGCTGTGCTGTTGCGGATTTGTCGTGGTGGATAGCTGTGTGCAATGGCAGTGCGGTTTGGATTTATTTGTACATTTGATATTGCGGAGCGAGCGTCCAACATGTGGACTGCCGTCGCTGCCTGTTTGTATATTATTCTTTTGGGGCACAACCGAGTTGAGGTCGATATACCCGTTGTACATATTTTCATTTCTGTACTAGGTTTACCCCGCGACGGAGTGCACGGATAGCCGGATTCTAGAAGAAAACGGGTCCGCATCTCATGGCTTTGAGAGGCAGGAGGCCTCACTCTAGAATTGGCTGGCTATTCGCCGCACTCGTAGGGGGTACAGGTTGACCCAAGGAGGAGCGCCCAAGTTACCGGATTCCGTGAAGTGCTGGGTGGTCCAATCACTTTGCTGTTGGGGGCTGCCTCGCTTCAGGTTTTGGAGGCTAACTTGTCGCACTCGTAGGGGTCTAGGTTTTATTGCACAGGCTATCCACACGACCAGGGGAACGTGGGGTTTCAATAGCGGCTCTGTGAAACCCGGGGATCCCAGCTTATCCGTATTGTTCTGTGATGCTTATTACTTTTCTGTAATGTTGCATTTATCACGCCTGGAGTGATTATTGTATATTGGTATATATACTAGTAGATGTTGTATATGTTTTACACCCGCGCTAGTCCAGTCCTCGCTCTGTCGTTAGTTAAGTAACCTAATGGGTGATGACGGGACCCAGTGACGAATGCGGATGGCATATACGTACATTTTATTTTCGTTCTTTTCTGGTGTGATTAATTGATGGGACTGCGTTGATTCTGATCAATGCAAAGGAAAATAAACCTGTTTGACGTTGTTGGAACAGTTTTCAAAAGGTTTTATTATAAGTACGTTTTCATTTGTTTTGCACAGTGGTATTCAGTTGGAATATCCTGCACCTCATTCGACGAGGCAAGGGCCAAGATCCCTTCACCAGGAGTGACCCCTTGGGCAGAAGTTTGCGTCAGGGTAATAACTTCACTCTAGTCGATTACTTGTTGCTTTGCATCATGGTATTCAGTTGGAATATCCTGCACCTCATTCTACGAGGAAAGAGCCAAGATCCCTTCACCGGGAGTGACCTCTTTAGCAAAGGTTTTCGCCACTATATTTTTATAAAAAGCTATCAGGTTCCTTCAGCGATATCAAGTTCGTTATGTTAATGGTTTTTCGCCAAAAACCAGCCATAGCCCTCCGTCATTTCAGTTGGTTATTCAGTAGTATTCAAGCTATGTATTTTGACCAACGCCAAGGCATAGTGTTTGGTAGCTGCTGGGTATCCATCTGTTGCATAGATAGATGAGTTGGTTTGGGACAGTCGTTCTGCCATTTGGCCAACGTCAGGGGTATGTACGGGTGGGTTCAAATTAACAAGATAATGATGGGTAGAACTTGACATGTGACTTATGACATTTTGGCCAACGTCAAGGTCATAAGAGCATGGGGCAAAAATCCACATCGGGAGTTTCTAAAGAAACTGAAACTTGCCAGGCATGCGCATACCTTCTGGAGTGTGATAACGTGAGTGGATTCCTTCACGTTATCATGCGATGATAGTTGGATCCCGATTCCAACTGATGAGTTGGTTTACTCTTCGGGTGATCCCAACTAATTCTTCTTTAAGGTTTTGAGGACAATTTGATGGTACAGCGGGAGGTTTCCTGATTAGATAAAGTTATAACCATTCTGATCTAGGTTAGAGTGCACGCAGATTGTTTCTTTTCTCTCTCTCTTTGGCAGCGACCATTGACCGACCCTAGACTATAACTCAGTGACCAAGTTGACCGAACTTTCTTAAAATACTGGCTTTTGGATTGTCTGAGTTGCATAAGTCATTGCCTCTCCTTCTTTTACCCTTTGCATTTCTCTATAACACCTCGTATTACTACAAACATCCACTTCCATTGGATAAATCCATCGTATGGTTATAAACGAACTCGAAGGGATTTCTTCGAGGATGGATTCAGGTTCAGGAGAAATTGAATTGGTTTATTCAGTTGTCTTTTATCATCACCTTCTCTCAGGTTGCGAGGGCTCCTTGGTTTAGGAGAGTACACCTATTATGCTTATTGGATAGTCTTCTTCCAAACCATAGGCAGGTGCTGAAAGGTAGGGATTGAAGAAAACCAATTAGCCTAAGTAGAGTGTACAGAAGGTAATAAGTAAAGACAAAATAAAGGGATTAGAAAGAGGGCAAAGTAAATTGCGACTGCTATCATTCACGACCAAACCGCGTAGTTCATCGCCACTCCTACTTCACCTTTGCATTTCTCTAGAACACCCTGTATTACTATGGACATCCACTTCCATTGGATAAATCCATCATATGGTTATATACGAACTCGAAGGAACTTGTTCCAGATTCGAGGATGGATTTAGGCTCAGGAGAAATAGAATAAGGTTTTATTCAGTTGTCTTTTATCATCACCTTCTCTCAGTTTGCGAGTACTCCTTGGTTTAGGAGTATACACCTATTATACTTATTGGATAGTCTTCTTCCAAACCATAGGCTGGTGCCGAACGGCAGGGAAGGAAGAAAACCATTAAGCCTAACGAAGGTGTACAGAAGATAATGACTAAAGACAAATAAAGGGATTTGGAGAGATGGCAACGAAATATACGGTTACAGTCATCAATCTGGATAATGGAAGAGGCATTACTAGGAATACTAGGATACCCCTTCGAAACATTTTCATATTTCAGTTTCACTGTGCGTTGTTAAAGAAAAACTTATTTCCCGATTAGATACTTACTCCAGGGTATGTATTTACCAGGCATGATTCTCACATCTGTATAGTTTTATAGATGATGAGTGGGAGTATGTTATTGGGAATTAGGTAATCATCCTCGTTATATCGGAATTCGTTGTAATTGGTGATATTTGAGGAAATCGCCTGGGTTTTTTGCCTGACGGCAAGTATTTGGTTTTGAGTATCTTTTGTTGTGCACCAATTTCAAACTGATATATCTGTACGTTTATTTTTATAAAGTGAGATATAAATTTTTGAAATTATGTCCATGACATTTACCTATATCAGTTGACGATTGGGTAAACAGCATTGAACAGCGGAGTAGTTCTTAACCATAAGTACAGTTTTCAACCTACGATGCACAAGTTTTGAGTTATTCAACTCAGTGTACTTATACAGAGTATTGTATGTTGTCCAGTGTCCATTAGGACAAAGGGGTTGGTCCTTGTACTATGTTCTGTTTACTTGTGACTTCTCTAGTTTTTAGACAAGTGTTTCGTAGAAATACAAGGTCTAAGTTTTGAGAAGTTGTGGGTATAAGAATAAAGTAGAGAACCAGGTGTCGCAAGTATCGGGATTTTTCAAGGAGATCGAAAATATAGATACTTTTGATTGGTATTCAGTTGATAGTAATGGTTTTGAGAAACTTGTTTCTCTTTCAGGTTACTCATAATTGGATGGAATCCTAAGTTGAGTAATGCTGATTAGCCTCTTTCCATTAAGTTGATATGCACTGGAGACAGTTGCATAATTTGAATCTGGTTCCAATTAAATAAGTGCCAAAGTTTCTATATTGGATATAGAATGGTTCATATCTTAACGATGTTAAGGTACGGGGAGTTGTCCGGCTTATGCTTAAAACCAGACTCTGGATAACTCAAGGCACGTTTCTGTAATGGCAGTTTGTGTGTTGACCCAGGCTATGACAAGGGTTGATTTTCTACCATCTGGAAGATCAATAGTGATATTGTTCTTGACTCGCCACAGTTTTAGTAAAATGGATTTTTTCAAAAAAACAGTAGTGGGAGTATGGTAGAACTGGATGAGATTCCAGAACCGCAAACGATTACGGAAAATTTAATAGGATTAAAGATTCAATCAGGTTTGACATTCCATTAGCCACTCCGCAGATATGGTGGGTAACCTCAGGCACCGAGAGGTACTCCGGTAGCCTCAAGGACGGTGACAGGGAGGTTCTTATTTGCCCAAACTTGCCATTGCTGCTGTTCAAGACTATGAGACCCGGCAATAGGTTAAGTATACGTCGTTCTAAAGTTTACTTTAGAAGTGTAAGTATATATTATTCTGCCAGAGGGTTGTTGTGGTCAGTGGGAGCAGCGGAAGCAAAGTGGACAAGTTGCTTATGTCTATTTATAGACTCGAGCAGATATAGCGGAGAGAGACCATCTATTTTTGATATGACAGTCATGATTTTGACTTCATCAGAATAGGGGATGGATCTTGTCATGACCCGAAAGTATGGAACATGACCGGCACTTAGACTACGAAACGTCTCGAGGCGTACGTAATCCAAGTAAGCCGAAAACCCAGAAATCAAAACCAAAGAAGCAGTAGAGTGAAGGAAAAACCAACTAAAAGCAAGTAGTTTAATAGCATAAGCCGAATTATGCGTTTTAAAAAAAACATCTAGTATTTTCTGAAAATTTCGGGAGAGTCTCCTTTGTAAATACTGGCCCCCAAACGGAATACAACATGAATAGTATACGAAAACAATAAAAAGGCATCCCAAGCGGGAGCTAGCTCTTCGTCAGTCGACGGTCACAACCATGAAAGCAATATAATATACAACGCCAAGGGCGAGGATCAAAACTCAAAAGGAAACTCAAAACAGCAAGAAATCCATAGAAATACAACGCGCGACTCTAAGGTCGAAAGAATAAACATCACTAGTCTCTATCTCTGAAATAAATACATGTTTGGTTGATGGAACTTCTAGATACAACAGAATAATAATATACAAGGTATAATGATGGGTACTGTAATGGTCGAGATTTCTAATAAAATAACTTTCATTTTGAATTCCTAGAGTCGAGTGGTTATTTACGTATTTTGTGAGTAAAGAAATGTTTTTAATAATTTTCTGAACATTGAATAGGATTAAAAGAATTTTCTTGATTCTACTTATTCTTTTTATAGGCATAAAATGTTTTAATAAAATTTTATAATACCTTAAAATAATCTACATATTTTTATTATCAATTAAAGTAATTAATTCGTAATTAAAAATATTTTAAAGATAAACTAGATATTACATAATTATTATAACTAACTAACAATTTGGAAATGGATGTATTATTTGTTTTTAGCCCAAAATTATTTTTATATTAAATATAATAATAAAATATATTTTCTGGAATTTTTCCATAATTTTCCAGTGTTTTTAACTATTTTTAACAATTTTTTGAAGCCAAATCCAATTTTTAAATTAATAAACAGAAATATAATTTTTATATATATAAAAAAATAATAATAAAATAAGTCCCTTTAACCTGGACCGTTGGATCATAAGATCCAACGGCCCAGAACCCGCTGACGGCGCCCACGTGGTGGGGACCACGCGAAAGCGCGTGATCCCTACACGCGCGGGCGCGTGGCGACGCGTGGCATAGCGGCGAGGGCTGGCGGTGCGATCTGGGCCGTTAGATGCAGATCCAACGGCCACGAAACGTGGCGGCGGGTGCAATCATTAACAGAATGATACGCAATGATTGGCCGGCGTGATTTCCTGTGCGATTTAACTACTTTTTTGGATTTTATTGTTACCATTTGAACCCTATAAATAGGCACTTCAACCCTAAATTTCTCACACCACCGAACTCCAAAAATTCTAAAAAAAATACCGGTGCCTTCGTATCGACGACGCCGACGCTACGGTTCCATCCAATCACCAAGGAAAAATCGGGACGTAGAGCTTTTGCGGAGTTTTGTACCAGCCTACGTCTTCCACCGTCTACGTCCAAACTCTAAACAAAGGTAGGATTCGCCTCTCTCTCCTTTCCCTGTCACCTTCTTATGTCTCAATAACCTAGTTCCAATTTCTAATTCTCAACCCCCATTTAAAATGGTGTTATAATATTTGTGCATACCCTTTTTTCCTTGTACCCTTAATCATAATAATGTTAACCCATATTTTAAAACGGTGTTTGAATTTCCTCTGTACATAGAATTATATTGCACACCCATAATACCTAGAATCTGAAGTAACCCGTGAATTATCATTTCACCTCTGACATACCCACACTATAAAAATGATCTCGTAATAGGTTACTTCCACAAGATACCCTCGTTTAATTTAATTATTATATTTGTTTAAAATGTCTGTAAGAAATAAAGATATGTGAAATAAATATTTTAGATACAGTATACGTATATTTTACTTACAAATATTTTTAAAACCCCTCAACTTTTTAAGAAAGAAAATATTAAATTTAAATAACGATATCTTTTTAAAAAGGGAATATTTAGTATCTTTTAAAAGGTAATTTTAAAATAACACCAATCTAGAATAAAGGAACGGTTGTAGGCATTGATCGTTTATCTAAACAAGACTTTGTGGTGCCTAGGCTAGACAAGTGAGAAAGGTAATTTTAAAAGGCCCGTCTCACGGTGATTCGTGAGTGGATCCCTCCTTTCCTTACTTGTGCTTACCTGGCCATAATTGGCGGTGAAGAGGCGATTTGAGGACCTCATAACTTATCCTTTTGGAATATTAGGAGCAGTCTAGATTTTTAAATAAAAACCTTTTACAAAAGATTTTCAAATAAACACCACAGCCTGTTATCAAAAGGATATTTTCTGTAAAACCGTATCCCTTTCCAAAATAATAAATATCCCAAATATCATGGTTTTCTTAGAAGTAATAAACGATATTTAAACCTTATTATTTTAACTAAGCTTTTTCTGAAGAACACGAAGTACGTTATAAATTCTAGAAGATAAAACGAGTGGTTGTGGAAGACCATATTAAATGAGATCAAATACACTTTCTAAAATTCCAGTTTATGACAACATGACATATACAAAACGTGATACGGTTAGGGTTAGAAGGCGCGGACCTAGGTATGGAATACTTACGAAGATCCCGATATTCCGAGTGAACAGTCCAAAGTGTGGACGACTATACAAATATGAAGATCCCGATAATTTTGGGTGAACAGTCCAAAGTGTGGACGACTATACAAATATGAAGATCCCGATTATTTTGGGTGAACAGTCCAAAATGTGGACGATTATACAATGTGGAAATTCCATGCCTAGAAATATACGCACTAACTCTAGACCTCTACACTGAATAACGGGGATGGGTAGTTTGATTAGGCAAGGATAATTCGGAACTCGGATTCCCCTACCACTCGATCATGATCCCGGGAAGTGAAACGGTACATTTCACTTCCCCAGTCGTTGTTCCGTGGCCACAATAGAATAATCACGAGTATCCGGACCCTTGTTTAACAAACTAATACAAACTATTACCTTCATCTACATATAACTTACAACATACACATGCTCATTTATGCCTCCCCTCAAAACGTCTTAAATTTGTACATTTCAAACATTTACACTCCTTACTTTATGACTGCACAGTTGTACATCATATTCATTATATACACCTGTTCGTTTCTATACCTTTACTTTCTTATGAGACAATCCTACCCGAGTATAACTCGCTGACGGACTTTCTCTCTTTTACCCTTTTGGAATGTCCGTTAGATGGGAATGAGTTTTATGAAGAAGATCTAGGCGAGGAACCAACTAACGAAGATTTTGCAGAGATGGCATCGGAGGATTAATTAGTTTTCTTGTTGCCCACTTGTTTAGTGCTTTGTTTCCTTTGATGTAATTAAACCAATTAGTTTGCTTTGCTCTTTCTATGGAATGTAATAAAGTTGGTTAATGGAAATAAATGCTTTTCGCTTTATTGTTTTATTTTTGTACACAACCCTGCATACTATGATTCATTCTTACGCTTAACGTAGCCGTATTGAATAGAACACTTTCAATACAGTTAGGTTGCGGACCGTGCCACGCCACTCTTCACCTTCTTTGGGAAGTGGGGCGTGACAGGTTTTTGTGGTGGCCCATGCAGGTCAGTCTTGTGTACTAAAATGAAACTGTTAACCGACTTATTATATTTGTGAATCCTATCCGTTTGTATCAATTTCATAAAGTTTTCCCATTCCTCGTCCTTTCCTTGACATCTCTGTATCCTGACCATGACCGTCCTTCTCAGGCCATGGCACATCTTCCGGATGAGGACAGCACGTCAGTCATCACTTTTGAAGCTACTCTTGGGTTTTCGGACGACGAAGTAATAGGTCCCCAAATAAATATCCCTAAGGACGATATGGAAGAGGACGAAGAGGAAGATCCCATGGAGGAAGAGGAAGAGGAAGATCCCGTTGAGGAAGATCCCGTTGAGGAAGAGGAAGTTGAGGAAGAGGAAGAGGAAGATCCCGTTGAGGAAGAGGAAGTTGAGAAAGAGGAAGAGGAAGATCCCGTTGAGGAAGAGGAAGATCCCGTTGAAGAAGAGGAGGAGCCCGAAGTGGAGGCTCCCGCTAAGGAAGAAATCCCAGTGGAAGAAGAAGAACCAAGAGAATACGGGACACACATGTGGTTCATTGGAAAGACCCTCTATATTCGGGGGCATGCTTATCGATGTGTTCGTCGTACCCCTCCGCAACTCTACCGCCGGGATGTACCAGGCTCTCCTTTCTTTTACAGTTTTGCAAGAAAGATCAACAAGCGCCGAGCCAATAACGCGCAGTTTCCGCCTCCAAATTGATGGACGAATGGCACCTGTTTAGCTCTTAGTTTTTAGTGAGCAGAATAAAATGTGTATAGAAGTAGGATCCCATTTAAATAATTCCTTGTATTCCCGTTGGCATTTTTAATAAAATCTTGATTTTGACAATTGCACTCTCATGTCTCTTGTTTTTATTATTCCTTACTAGTTTCCCTCTGGCATGAATCGTTACTCCTCCTGCAAGTTACTATTCTATGTCTTTCACCTACGGTTTTAGCCTGACCCCTTCTGATTCAGATACCCATGGCTGGACGACACCATCACCGCAACCGAAGGGGAAACGGAGACATTGAACCCACTGCTCAACACGCAGCGATGCTACAAATGCTGCAAGGACTACTGGAGCAACAGCAGCAGCAGACAGCTGCCCTGCATCAAGAGCTGCGCGAGAGTAGGCAGCAACAAGCAGAAGTTTTAAAGCAGGCACTGGTCCCAGTTCCTCAAGGAGCGGCGGGAGTGAAACAGTTCAGATCACTCCACCCTAAGGCTTTTTCAGGAAAGGAAACTCCTTTAGAAGCTGAGGAATGGCTCAAGGGAACAATCAACGACCTCGGTGCCGCCCAAATCCCGAAGGACGCGTGGGTGAACATTGCCAAACTACAACTCACTGATAATGCCCGAATATGGTGGGAGGCCGAGGAAAGCAGGTTGAAGGAGCCCGTCGACTGGGAAACATTCAAACGGCGGTTCGATACTCAATACTTTCCCGCCGTAGCACACCTAAAAATGGAACGGGAGTTTGTACAGTTCCAATAGGGGAGTATGTGGGATAAATCGGTGGATGAGTACGCTTCGGAGTTCGCGAGATTAGGTCGCTTTGCGCATCACCTGGTGGCAACTCTGGAACTGTATGCCAAAAGATTCCGACAGGGGTTAGATCTGAAGACGCAGTCCTCCATGTCTTTTGCCACCTTAACAACTTATGATGAAATCCTAGAGGAGGCACGAAACTTCGAAGACCTTCAGAGACGCATAAGGAAGGATGATCGATTGACTGGCATTAAGCGACTAGCCAATCAAGTTCTTAGAGGAGCCTCTTCCAGATTTCACGGGAGGCAACAACCTAAGAGACCAGCAGGACCAGCTACTTTCAGGAAACCAGCAGTCACATGCAAACATTGCGGCAAAGTCAGACACTTCATAAAGGATTGCCGCTATTTGAACAAGCTCTGTATAATCTGTGGATCTCCGGAACATGCCATAGGGGATTGTCCACAGAAAAGACGACCATTACTCCCGGACAGCAGACCAGCCAATCTTGGAGCGCCTCAACAGGGAGCCCGGCCACCACCCGCTAATTAACCGAACGGGTAAGGAACAGCAGCTAGAGGACCACCCTTACCCTAACAGAAGCGAGTTTTTCAGCAAGCTCAGCGCAACGGACCGAAGCGTCAGGCCTTTACTATGACCGCAGAAAAGGCTGAAGCAACTGGTGAAGTAATTACAGGTATCGCTGTTTTGACTATCATATTTCCAAGTTCACTCCCATCTTGCATACATATCTTGTTAGGCTCATTCCTAATTTTCTTTCACCTATAACTTAGGTATCCTCCTAGTAGCCTCTATACCTGCACTCACACTTTTTGACTCTGGTGCGTCGCATTGCTTCATGGCACAAAAGTTTGTGACCACCAACTCCATCCCCGTAACACCTCTCATCACCGAGTGGAACGTCAACACGGGAAACGGTGTGATCAAGTCCACTTCAGGATACGATCTGTGCCCCGTGGTAGTCTGCAGGCGAGGTTTCTATGCCAACTTTATGGTAATAGATATGCCCAATTTTGACGTGGTCTTGGGTATGGACAGGTTGAGTACTTTCTACGCTACTATCGACTGTCGTCAATGGAGGGTAGTGTTTGAAATCCCTGACCACCCGCTGTTCATATTCGAGAGTGGAGGTAAGTCCTTGGACCCAGCAACCTACCGGGCTGTACCGAGAAAGGAAGAGACTTTGTATGTCGTACAAAGGGAGGAAGGGATGCCGATGGTCGTACAAGAATTTGAAGACGTATATGCAGAAGTGTCGGGTTTACCGCCGGATCGGGCGTTTGAGTTCACCATAGACTTGGTACCAGGGACTCAACCCATATTGAAGACACCGTATCGAATGGGGCCAGCAGAATTGAAGGAGCTTCAGGCGCAAGTGGAGGACCATCTCAATAAGGGGTTCATTCGACTCAGCTCGTCACCTTGGGGTGCCCCAGTTCTTTTAGTACCTAAGAAGGATGGAACTAAGCGGATGTGCATCGACTATCAGGAATTAAATAAAGTAACAATCAAGAACAAATATCCCTTGCCACGGATAAATGACCTGTTCGATCAGCTGGAGGGAGCTCGAGTGTTCTCCTAGTTGGATTTACGAACAGGCTACCATCAACTCAAGGTGAAAGCGTCTGACATACCCAAGACGGCTTTCAGGACTAGGTATGGACATTATGAATTCCTAGTGATGCCCTTTGGAGTAACCAATGCCCCCGTAGTCTTTATGAACTTGATGAATCAAGTGTTTTACGAGCAATTAGACAAGTTTGTGGTTGTCTTCATCGAAGATATTCTAGTGTATTCTAAGAATCAAGAAGAACACGCAGAACACTTGCGTGCGGTGCTCGAAACCTTGCGACAAAACCAACTTTATGCAAAGCTCAGCAAATGTGAGTTTTGGTTAGAGCAGGTGGCATTCCTGGGACACGTGGTGTCAGGCGAAGGGATTTCAGTGGATCCAGCCAAGATTGTCGCAGTACAGGCATGGCCGATACCAAGAACTGTTACCGAGTTCAGGAGCTTTTTTGGACTTGCTGGGTATTACCGTCGTTTCATCAAGAACTTCTCTAAGATTGCGGAACCACTGACGACTTTGACTCGGAATGATGTACCGTATGTATGGTCCGAGGGTTGCGAGGAAGAATTCGCAGAGTTGAAGACCCGTTTAACCTCTGCACCCATTCTTACGATTCCCGATAGGACTGGAGGATTCGACGTACATTGTGACGCCTCGGGAAAAGGCTTGGGATGCGTTTTGCACCAACATGGTAGGGTAGTAGCCTATGCGTCCAGACAATTAAAGGTGCATAAGCGAAACTACCCAACGCACGATTTAGAACTTGCCGCAGTTGTTTTCGCACTAAAGATTTGGAGGCACTATTTATTGGGTGAGAGGGTAGATATTTACACCGACCATAAGAGCTTGAAGTATATCTTCACCCAGAAGGAACTCAATATGAGGCAGAGGAGATGGCTGGAATTAATGGCAGATTTTGACGTAAATTTACAATACCATCCGGGAAAGGTGAATATAGTCCCGGATGCTTGGAGTCGTCAACCCATGATTTCGAGTCTGACTACTCATTGGAGGAATCGCCAAGATCTTAATGAACTAGAGACCGAGTTGTTAATGCCCGGAATGTTTACATCCTTCATGAATTTGCAAATTCACTCAACATTAGTCGAACGGATCAAGACCGTTCAAATGGAGGACCCGAAGTTGCGAAGGATCAAAGAACAAGTGGACGCCAATCTGCGGACGGATTTCATCATACACGAAGATGGTTCTTTGAGATATGGAAGCAGAGTCTGTGTACCTAAGGGGGAGATGAGGGAGGAATTATTAAAAGAGGCACATAGTTCTCCCTACTCTGTTCATCCGGGAGGAACAAAGATGTACAAGGACCTCATGCAAAACTATTGGTGGCATGGGATGAAGCGGGAGATAGCCAAGAGTATATCCAAATGTCTCGTTTGCCAACAAGTAAAAGCCGAACACCACAGGACGGCGGGTCTATTACAGCCGTTACCAATACCCGAATGGAAATGGCAAAACATTACTATGGATTTTATGACCGCACTCCTTCGCAGCTCTAAGGGAAACGACGCTGTATGGGTGATTGTGGACCGACTCACCAAGTCGGCGCATTTCATTCCTTTTCGAGTAGGTCAATCAACCGAAAGCCTTGCAAAAAGGTATATGGAGGAGATTGTCAGATTGCACGGCGTACCGATTTGCATCGTGTCCGACCGAGATACGCGTTTCAGATCTCAGTTTTGGCAAAGCCTACAAGAGAGTCTGGGCACGAATCTGAGTTTCAGTACCGCCTACCATTACCAGACCGATGGCCAATCAGAAAGGGTTATTCAAATTCTCGAAGACATGCTCCGGGCCTGTATGTTGGATTTTAAAGGATCTTGGGAAGATCACCTGCACTTGGTAGAGTTTGCTTACAACAATAGCTACCAGTCTAGTATCGGCATGGCGCCTTTCGCCGCTTTGTATGGACGAAAGTGTAGGTCACCGTTAAGTTGGGACGATATTGGGGATCGAGAACTTCTAGGCCCTGAGATGATTGTCAAGACACTGGAGGTGATAAGAACCATCAAAGAACAATTACGCATAGCACAAGATCGGCAGAAGCATTGGGCGGATATAAAGAGAAGGCCACTAGAGTTCCAACCAGGAGAACACGTGTTTCTGAAGATTTCTCCTAACCGGGGAGTGATACGCTTTGGGAAACGCGGAAAACTCAGCCCACGGTTCATAGGTCCCTTCGATATTCTCGAACGAGTTGGAGAGGTTGCGTATCATTTAGCCTTGCCCCCTTCTCTGGAGGGTGTACACAACGTTTTTCATATCTCTCAATTGAGGAAATATGTCAGCGATCCCGGTCACGTTTTGGATCATTTTGAAATCACCGTGGGAACTGACCTAACCTATGAACAACAGCCGGTGGAGATCCTTGATCGGAAGGAAAAGATCTTGAGAGACAAGACGATCAGATTGGTTAGGGTCTTGTGGAGGAAGGACACTCCCGGAGAATCCACGTAGGAAAGAGAAGACGAGATGAGAGAACGACATCCTCACTTATTTGAAGTTTCCGTTATGTAAATTTTTTTTCCTTCTCTCCCTCCTTTTGACCTACCTTCTGAATTTCGGGGACGAAATTATTCTAAGGAGGGTAGATTGTAATGGTCGAAATTTCTAATAAAATAACTTTCATTTTGAATTCCTAGAGTCAAGTGGTTATTTACGTATTTTGTGAGTAAAGGAATGTTTTTAATAATTTTCTGAACATTGAATAGGATTAAAAGAATTTTCTAAATTCTACTTATTCTTTTTATAGGCATAAAATGTTTTAATAAAATTTTATAATACCTTAAAATAATCTACATATTTTTATTATCAATTAAAGTAATTAATTCGTAATTAAAAATATTTTAAAGATAAACTAGATATTACATAATTATTATAACTAACTAACAATTTAGAAATGGATGTATTATTTGTTTTTAGCCCAAAATTATTTTTATATTAAATATAATAATAAAATATATTTTCTGGAATTTTTCCATAATTTTCCCGTGTTTTTAACTATTTTAAACAATTTTTAGAAGCCAAATCCAATTTTTAAAATAATAAACAGAAATATTATTTTTATATATATAAAAAAATAATAATAAAATAAGTCCCTTTAACCTGGACCGTTGGATCACAAGATCCAACGGCCCAGAACCCGCTGACGGCGCCCACGTGGTGTGGACCACGCGAAAGCGCGTGATCCCTACACGCGCGGGTGCGTGGCGACGCGTGGCATGGCGGTGGGGGCTGGCGGTGCGATCTGGGCCGTTAGATGCAGATCCAACGGCCACGAAACGTGGCGGCGGGCGCAATCATTAACAGAATGATTCGCAATGATTGGCCGGCGTGATTTCCTGTGCTATTTAACTACTTTTTTGGATTTTCTTGTTACCATTTGAACCCTATAAATAGGCACTTCAAACCTAAATTTCTCACACCACCGAACTCAAAAAATTCTGAAAAAAATACCGGTGCCTTCGTATCGACGACGCCGACGCTACGGCTCCATCCAATCGCCAAGGAAAAATCGGGACATGGAGCTTCTGCGGAGTTTTGTACCAGCCTACGTCTTCCACCGTCTACGTCCAAACTCTAAACAAAGGTAGGATTCGCCTCTCGCTCCTTTCCCTGTCACCTTCTTATGTCTCAATAACCTAGTTCCAATTTCTAATTCTCAACCCCCATTTAAAATGGTGTTATAATATTTGTGCATACCCTTTTTTCCTTGTACCCTTAATCATAATAATGTTAACCCATATTTTAAGACGGTGTTTGAATTTCCTCTGTACATAGAATTATATTGCACACCCATAATACCTGGAATCTGATGTAACCCGTGAATTGTCATTTCACCTTTGACATACCCACAATATAAAAGTGATCTCGTAATAGGTTACTTCCACAAGATACCCTCGTTTAATTTAAATATTATATTTGTTTAAAATGTCTGTAAGAAATAAAGATATGTGAAATAAATATTTTAGATACAGTATACGTATATTTTACTTACAAATATTTTTAAAACCCCTCAACTTTTTAAGAAAGAAAATATTAAATTTAAATAACGATATCTTTTTAAAAAGGGAATATTTAGTATCTTTTAAAAGGTAATTTTAAAATAACACCAATCTAGAATAAAGGAACGGTTGTAGGCATCGATCGTTTATCTAAACCAGACTTTGTGGTGCCTAGGCTAGACAAGTGAGAAATGTAACTTTAAAAGGCCCGACTCACGGTGATTCGTGAGCGGATCCCTCCATTCCTTACTTGTGCTTACCTGGCCACAATTGGCGGTGAAGAGGCGATTTGAGGACCTCATAACTTATCCTTTTGGAATATTAGGAGCAGTCAAGATTTTTAAATAAAAACCTTTTACAAAAGATTTTCAAATAAACACCACAACCTGTTATCAAAAGGATATTTTCTGTAAAACCTTATCCCTTTCCCAAATAATAAATATCTCAAATATCATGGTTTTCTTAGAAGTAATAAACGATATTTAAACCTTATTATTTTAACTAAGCTTTTTCTGAAGAACACGAAGTACGTTACAAATTCTAGAAGATAAAACGAGTGGTTGTGGAAGGCCATATTAAATGAGATCAAATACATTTTCTAAAATTCCAGTTTATGACAACATGACATATACAAAACGTGATACGGTTAGGGTTAGAAGGCGCGGACCTAGGTATGGAATACTTACGAAGATCCCGATATTCCGGGTGAACAGTCCAAAGTGTAGACGACTATACAAATATGAAGATCCCGATTATTTTGGGTGAACAGTCCAAAGTGTGGACGACTATACAAATATGAAGATCCCGATTATTTTGGGTGAACGGTCCAAAATATGGACGACTATACAATGTGGAAATTCCATGCCTAGAAGTATACGCACTAACTCTAGACCTCTACACTGAATAACGGGGATGGATAGTTTGATTAGGCAAGAATAATTCGGAACTTGGATTCCCTTACAACCCGATCATGATCCCGGGAAGCGAAACGGTACATTTCACTTCCCCAGTCGTTGTTCCGTGGCCACAACGGAATAATCACGAGTATCCGGACTCTTGTTTAACAAACTAATACAAACTATTACCTTCATCTACATATAACTTACAACATACACATGCTCATATATGCCTCCCCTCAAAACGTCTTAAATTTGTACATTTTAAACATTTACACCCCTTACTTTATGACTGCACAGTTGTACATCATATTCATTATATACACCTGTTCGTTTCTATACCTTTACTTTCTTATGAGACAATCCTACCCGAGTATAACTCGCTGACGGACTTTCTCTCTTTTACCCTTTTGGAATGTCCGTTCGATGGGAATGAGTTTTATGAAGAAGATCTAGGCGAGGAACCAACTAACGAAGATTTTCCAGAGATGGCATCGGAGGATTAATTAGTTTTCTTGTTGCCCACTTGTTTAGGGCTTTGTTTCCTTTGATGTAATTAAACCAATTAGTTTGCTTTGCTCTTTCTTTGGAATGTAATAAAATTGGTTAATGGAAATAAATGCTTTTCGCTGTATTTTTTTATTTTTGTACACAACCCTGCATACTATGATTCATTCTTACGCTTAACGTAGCCGTATTGAATAGAACACCTTCAATACAGTTAGGTTACGGACCGTGCCACGCCACTTTTCCCTTTCTTTGGGAAGTAGGGCGTGACAGGTACGATACAAGTAAACCCACCTACTAGCAAGTCACCCGAAAAAGAAGCAGTGCCAGCAAAGCCGTAATGAAACATGTATGGCAAACCTGCAAGAAACTGTGGCACAACGGGGGTGAGTTGCCAACTCGTGAGTAGAAAACATCTAAGAATAGAAATCGCATGAACAACGCGATCTTAAGTCATACGATCACAATATATCCTAAAATATATAATCTGCAGCCTATAACAATGGTTAGGGTATACCTCTAAACAATGGTAATACCAAGTGCTCGTGTCAGTGCCTCAGGTAGCAATCTATCATATGGATGAGGTATGAATGCATGAAAACAGAATACATGTAAATGAAGAAACTTCTTTCATAATTTAGTGAGATTTCTGTATTTTCAAAACGAGGTATCATAAATGAAATCAGCATAAACAGTGTCTAGCATCGACACAAAACATAAATCCCAATATCTCAATATCTTAGCCTCCGGCTATCCAGACTGGCCTGGATCATCAATCTCAGTACCTCGATGTCTCAAAATCTCAATGTCTCAATCTCACTATCTAGGGCGCCGTCAGCCCGGAGCGGCCCCTACCATCAATCTCAAGACCACGACGGTATCCTCCGGATATCCGACGCGTCGGGTAAAATCACCGGTAGGTAGTCTTCCCCTGCCAGGCTCATCGTCTACTACTCGAACTTCTTGCCCCGGGGTACCTTACCGGGTCCACCATGTACCAGAAACGGTTCATCCAACTCCTGGAATCGGGTCTCGAAATCCATCAGCAAACTCATGGTAGACGACTCATACATCATGGGAAAACCGCACTTTCCATTTAAAAGAGAGAGAAAAGAAGTTTATAAATGTTTTTGCGGTTTTCCCCCAAATCCAGGAAATCTAATGAAAATCCGAATCCAAATCATCGATGGCATGTAAAACAATGAATATAGGCATAAAAATCCATGAATGCAGCATAACAGTGAAGAATAACATGCATAAAGTAGCAAGTAATAACTACAATGTCTAAACTAGCATATAAGGCAGGTACACTAATCTCATGTCTAAACTATTAGCTAACAAGCTATGTCAATGAAATAGTATTTTCTAAAGTGTACGTGACATGGCAATTACCGATGATGATGTGTGTGAGCCAGCAAGTAAGTGTACGTGGTACATACGCGTCATCGGTAATGGTGCCGGTATCCTAGCAGCATGATATCAATAACGGTATATGAATCACAAAATAAGTATGCGATGCGGAGCGAACAGCAATAATGTGCGGGTGCTGAATACTAAACACAATGATAACTAATCTGCATTTAATAAAATATGAGTTCCACAGTGGTGCCATTTGAAATAACATGAATCGTGGGGTTTTGAAAATAAGGACTACGGTGTTTTTAAGAAAAAATACGTCTTTTGAAATATCAGTGGAATTCCTTAATCTGTCTTTTAAAATACCCACGATCCATTAGTTTTGAAATAGGTAGGAATCTAAGCTAGTCTAACAACTACACTAAACTATATGGCTGAACTAACAAGCTAACTGAAGGTAAGGAAACCGCCTAACATCTGAGTCAATACATATATATATATATATATATATGGTGATCCCGCCTCAATAATATCATATCCGATACCATATCTATAATCAGACATTCCCAAGTCAAGAGTGCGGATCTGTCATCAATATATAGCTCGTACGTAAATCCGTCATACGGCATCCTAAATCTGGGTACGGGTCAATATCACATTCATCACACTATTCATATGGTATCCTCTTTATCAAAGATCATAATCCGGGTACTGATCTATGTCTAGTACAATACTGATACCACCTACGTATGCATCCACGTGTGTGAAACACTACGTCAAAGGACCAGCTACAACGTCATGTCGTATCTCGAATACGAACCCTGCCAAATCACCGATCTCACGGCCTCAAATCAAATCTCATCGACTCATCTCAAATCCCAAGTACTATCCTCAAATCCAGTATATGAACATATAGTCCCATACCCATGTGAACACATAAATATATAATCCCATATACGCACATGTAAAAGAAAGGATGTATGCAAGTATGTGCGTGTGTGTGTGTATAGGTGCAACCCCTACTCTAGGGTTTTGCAACTACACTAAACCAATCACAGAACACCAAAAGTCCATCTTTATCATCAATAATCTCAATTCAACATACACTGAATATATGTGTGTATACGTATTCATATATATCACCACGAACTGCGGAGGTGCTATACGTCATCCACCTGATTTCTCCCCGTAGATATAAATCTACTCACCTGATCTGAGCTCGCCGGTGCCGACGTCGTCACGCGCTTGCTTTTCGTCTCGAAGTCCACCTGGGGTACCTACATGTCGCCACGTATCGTAACGCGTAAAAACCAAATCCGAAATCGAAACGGTATACGAATACCAATTCGGCACGCGTATCACGCATAGGTCAAAACCTATCATCTACGCATGCAAGAATAGCTAAACCAACCCTCGATGTCGATGTACAAACGTCAAACCATCGAGAAAAACACAAACACACTCATTTGCACATTCACAAACACTAATTATAATATGAAATAGGTTAAAATTCACAAAAACCCCAAACTCACTTTAAAAGCTATTTTTCCGAAAACCCGGCAAGCAAGGTTTACCGTTTTTGTACAAAACATGATGTTTTAACAATTCTAGTGACCAAGATGATAACTTAATATCTTAATTATGCCATAGAATCCAATACGTAAATTTTAAACCCACAATTTAATTCAATTTCAAAAACCTAGTTTGCAATTTTTAACCAATTTCGACCATTTTATAGCAAAAATGCACATACAACAATCTAGCTTGGATTTGCATGATCTAAAGTATTAAACTACCTTTTAAAATGTTAATTAAGTCATGAAAAACCTAATTACATTTTTCTCTTAATCAAATTCATGGTTTACAAAAACCTAGTTTGTTAAAAAGCTTAAATTTGGACATTTTAAAAGTGGCAATTTGCAATAAGGCAACTAGCTTAGATTTGCACATGACATAGCATGTAAATCTACCCATCACAACCATATACAAATGATCAAACCCTAATCTTCATTCAAAACCATCCACTTGAAATTTCAAACTTGAATTCAAAACCCTTTTTTTTTAAACACCTAATTAAACACTTATAAACAAAATTATTTAAGTAACTAAACAACAAACAAACCATGGGGCACAAATTTATACCTCACAAATTGAGATCTACCATGCAAATCCTAGCCTCCAAAAATAGCTTCCATGCTCCTAAATCCATGCTAGATAGGGAAATGAGAAATGGGTAGGAGTTGGATTTTGATTTTGGTGAGGTTTTACTTTGATTTTTGACCAATTTTTTTGAGGATTTTTGGAGAAGAGATGAGATGAGGGAAAGAGAGGGGAGGGGCTGCAGAATTCCGGCAATGGGCTCGGCTAATGGGGGGGAGAGGTGAAAGAGTGAGGGGTGTTGGTTTCAAAGTCAAAATAAAAGTCAAAAGCCCATGCTTACATATATTGATTCTTTTCTTTTCATTTCCTTGTGAACAAAGTGTGGGGACATGGGGATTGGGGCAGCCCCATTTTCGGCCAGCAAAAAGGGGAGGGGGTGTGTGGGTTTGTATGGTGAGGAAAAATGATAAATGATATATCCCAATTTCCATTAACACTAATTTCACTAATTAAGCCATTTTTGTTCGATATTTTTAAAACCGTTTTGGCAAACCATTTCATTTCAAAAAACATGTTAAAATTTTGTTTAATATTCTATGATGCACAAAATTTGTTTCAACCCATTCCAATTTTTAATTTTCCCTAATTAAATGTATTAGTGACGGCTTAAAATAATATTAAAATAATTATTTTCGGAAAATTTTTCAGAAAATTAGAAATTTTACCAGTGGCTCAATAAACACCAAATACTAGCATTTACATAGCTAGAATATGTATAATTAATTTTATAATAAAGATATTTGTATTTTGACTTTTTACAGAAAACCCCCTTGTTTTACCGATTTTCCGAAATTTCACCGAAACGATTTTTCAAAACGTTACAATCTTCGCCCTTTAAAGAAATTCGGTCCCCGAATTTAAATTAAACCCCCCCCAAATACTAAAATATTTCAGCCAAAACCATCAAATCGCCGGGGCTCCGAAATCATAAATACATAAAACACATCGTAGCGCAATGCATGCGCACGAAAAACAGATATATAAACCAAAAATCAAAACTTTGTCAAGTATCCCGCAATCATCGGAGTTATGATGAAGACACCAATGTCAAGATCCAAAACGAAAATCAATATGATATACATCAAAACTATACCTGTAAACGTCAAAACTATATAGGTAAACATCATTAAAACATCTGGAAGCATTGCATGCCAAATATACTCAGGTACTGTCCTCTGACTAGTCCTGCTCGGTACTAAACCAAATAGCAAGTATTATAAAATATACTGCTCAAAAAGAAATCAATCCCAAAATATATGAATGCCACACGCGTCTGGCGCCCACGGAAATCGAAATCCGTGAATGTGTCATACATGTGCACCAAAAACCAAATCTAAGTGCAACGGGTGTGCACGAAAACACCTGTCAAGGGCAACGTAGTGCCTGACAGCAAAACCAGGTGCATCTGATATGCACGAAAAATCTCGATTTAGTGCATCTGGTGTGCACCTAAATCGCATCAAACGTCTTAAGTATGCGCAAAATCCAAACCAAGTGCATAATGTGCATGAAAACAAATATCGAATATCACACTCGAAATCGACGGTATACAACACATTGCAATCAAAAATCCCAAATCAGGTATACCGTGGTATAAAATCTCACCATCCTGTACATCGATGTGCACAAAAGGAAATCAAATACTAAAAGTGCATGAAAACTATGCCGCATGCATAAGTCAAATCATATGCATGCCCTAGGCATGAAATCAAATATCATGAAACTCGGTCATCAAAACTCAATCATGAAATAAATCACCCAAAAATACTGAAATCCAATGTGACGGATACGTGATAGTCTATCACCAAATCACAAATCATAAATGCTGTCGTCGATATGTCTGTCCTTCAAAGTCGAGAAGGTGTCGGTGCACCCGAAGCTAGCAGAGCAAGATATCTACTTGCCTCCTGATCATGGCCTGTCGCCTGTTACCCTCAGGCTCTTGTCTCTCACTGCGAATTGCTAAGTACATAGCTCATCGGCTCAACGGTCCAATATAGAAACGATAACGGAAGCAGTCCGCTCTGACACATCCTCTAAAATCTCTGGTCAACCATCATGGTTACTCATAATATGTCTCGTCGATGATGTCGAACTCTGGCCTACTGGGTGTGTGTCATATGACCACTCCTGGGTCCAGGTCTTCTCGTTCAGTATTTCCAGAAAGGTCCTGTCGAAGTCTCTCCCAAGTCTCGTTTCTGCCGAACTGCCCGGAAGTTATCATCCTTTTACTATATCTATTTCTTGTTTCAGAACGGCTGCATACTCATCACGACTTCTCCTGGAATATATATCCATAGTCAACGCTCCTGCTTGCGTATCACATCTCTGATGTCGGCGGAGTGGAACGTCACCTCATCAAGATCTCGTACGAACCTCTTACTCCACTTTTCTCTAATGTCGACTGCTTCGGACTCGTCTCGTCCTGGCTGCATGGACTGTGCTCCAATGGCTATACTCGTATCTGGAGTCTCCCAAGCAATGCATCCCATCGCATGGCATCCGAATGAAGTCGAACCATTCGACCGATTCGTCAAAACCTCATAATCCCCCAAAAGCTCAACATCTTGGGTACAGTTTAATAGTATCGAGTACATACCACAGCATCGGTGGACCAGCCATAGAAGGGCAAACCCAAGCCTCACTAATGGCGCCGCGGAACTACCGCAAACCCTAAGGTTCAAAGGCTTTCACACGGTCATTATGTCGAGTAAGGGTTTCATTCTTCTAGAGGGTCCATAGAATTGCCTGCATGTCTTTCCGAATACTTTAAACTTGGAATATGGGTTTCTGACATTCGATCGCCTCTGTCGACTCTCAACGTCTCCGCGTGAAGTCGTCTCTAGCTGGAATCAATCTATCTGATGACCTCGCATCGGGGTAGCGAACGAACCACATGTCCTAGTCATTCATCCTCGGTGACTTGCGACCTTCTATCATCTCTTAGTACAACTCGTACTGCAATAGCTCCATCACCTGGGCGATATCTCTTCGTTCGCAGCAATAACTGGCTCACTCGTCCGCACGCTGAACAGTGCCTCAATCATCATGAATACGCAATACATCAATGGTCATCAAAATCTGGCTGGCCTCTGTCAGTGGCCCAATCCTCTGGTGCTGATCTGCACGTCCGAGAAATCTCATACAGCGATCCATCAAACGCTCGTAGCATGAAAACACAATAAAAAGACACATCTCTGCAATCGTGTGTCGCCGGAATCACGCCCTGGTCAGTCCTCGTTCGTGACGAGCTCGTGCTGACCGCAACTCTAGCCGTAGCTCTCCCTGCCCGTAATCGTGGCAGCAAAACCATAACTGGTGCCGATGAGGCTAGATCATGAATGAATATAATACTGAGCAAAGAAATGTACATCCTAGGGCTTCTTAAGCGGAGTAGCGTATCGTAAGTATGCCGCGGAACATACCCACGGTACGTCACTACTTTAGTCACCCTACTTTAGTCACCTACTCCATCAACCAAGGGTCATCCTACGCTCCGAAGGTAAAACCTAACGCTCTGATACCAACTTTGTCACGACCCGAAAGTACGGAACATGACCGGCACTTAGACTACGAAACGTCTCGAGGCGTACGTAATCCAAGTAAGCTGAAAACCCAGAAATCAAAACCAAAGAAGCAGTAGAGTGAAGGAAAAACCAACTAAAAGCAAGTAGTTTAAGAGCATAAGCCGAATTATGCGTTTTAAAAAAAAACCATCAAGTATTTTCTGAAAATTTTGGCAGAGTCTCCTTTTTAAATACTGGCCCCCAAACGGGATACAACATGAATAGTATACGAAAACAATAAAAAAGCATCCCCAAGCGGGAGCTAGCTCTTCGTCAATCGACGGTCATAACCACGCAAGCAATATAATATAGAACGCCAAGGGCGAGGATCAAAACTCAAAAGGAAACTCAAAACAGCAAGAAATCCATAGAAATACAACGCGCGACTCTAAGGTCGAAAGAATAAACATCACTGGTCTCTATCTCTGAAATAAATACATGTTTGGTTGATGGAACTTCTAGATACAACAGAATAATAATATACAAGGTATAATGATGGGTACGATACAAGTAAACCCGCCTACTAGCAAGTCACCCGAAAAAGAAGCAGTGCCAGCAAAACCGTAATGAAACCTGTACGGCAAACCTGCAAGAAACTGTGGCACAACGGGGGTGAGTTTCCAACTCGTGAGTAGAAAACATCTACGAACAGAAGTCGCATGAACAACGCGATCCTAAGTCATACGATCACAATATATCCTCAAATATATAATTCGCAGCCTATAACAATGGTTAGGGTATACCTCTAAACAACGGTAATACCAAGTGCTCGTGTCAGTGCCTCAGGTAGCAATCTATCATATGGATGAGATATGAATGCATGAAAACAGAATACATGTAAATGAAGAAACCGCTTTCATAATTTAGTGCGATTTCTGTATTTTCAAAACGAGGTATCATAAATGAAATCAGCATAAACAGTGTCTAGCATCGACACAAAACATAAATCTCAATATCTCAATATCTCAGGCTCCGGCTATCCGGACTGGCCTGGATCATCAATCTCAGTACCTCGATGTCTCAAAATCTCAATGTCTTAATCTCAGTATCTAGGGCGCCGTTAGTCCGGACCGGCCCCTACCATCAATCTCAAGACCACGACGGTATCCTCCGGATATCCGAGTAAAATCACCGGTAGGTAGTCTTCCCCTGCCAGGCTCATCGTCTACTACTCGAACTTCTTGCCCCGGGGTACCTTACCGGGTCAACCATATACCCGAAACGGTTCATCCAACTCCTGGAATCGGGTCTCGAAATCCATCAGCAAACTCATGGTGGACGACTCATACATCATGGGAAAACCACACTTTCCATTTAAAAGAGAGAGAAAAGAAGTTTATAAATGTTTTTTCGGTTTTCCCCCAAATCCAGGAAATCTAATGAAAATCCGAATCCAAATCATCGATGGCATGTAAAACAATGAATATAGGCATAAAAATCCATGAATGCAGCATAACAGTGAATAATAACATGCATGAAGTAGCAAGTAATAACTACAATGTCTAAACTAGCATATAAGGCAGGTACACTAATCTCATGTCTAAACTATTAGCTAACAAGCTATGTCGATGAAATAGTATTTTCTAAAGTGTACGTGACATGGCAATTACCGATGATGATGTGTGTGAGCCGGAAAGTAATTGTACGTGTTACATACGCGTCATCGGTAATGGTGCTAGTGTCCTAGCAGCATGATATTAATAACTGTATATGAATCACAAAATAAGTATGCGATGCGGAGCGTACAGCAATAATGTGGGGGAGCTGAATACTAAACACAATGATAACTAATCTGCATTTAATAAAATATGAGTTCCACAGTGGTGCCATTTGAAATAACAAGAATCGTGGGGTTTTGAAAATAAGGGCTACGGTGTTTTTAAGAAAAGATACGTCTTTTGAAATATCAGTAGAATCCCTTGATCTGTCTTTTAAAAAACCCACGATCCGTTAGTTTTGAAATAGGTAGGAATCTAACCTAGTCTAACAACTACACTAAACTATACGGCTGAACTAACAAGCTAACTGAAGGTAAGGAAACCGCCTAACATCTGAGTCAATACATATATATATATATATATATATATAGACGGTGATCCCGCCTCAATAATATCACATCCGATACCATATCTATAATCAGACATTCCCAAGTCAAGAGTGCGGATCTGTCATCAATATATAGCACGTACGTAAATCCGTCGTACGGCATCCTAAATCTGGTTACGGGTCAATATCACATTCATCGCACTATTCATCTGGTATCCTCTTTATCAAAGATCATAATCCGGGTACTGATCTATGTCTAGTACAATACTGATACCACCTACGTTTGCATGCACGTGTGTGAAACACTACGTCAAAGGACCCGCTACAACGTCATGTCGTATCTCGAATACGAACCCTGCCAAATCACCGATCTCACGGCCTCAAATCAAATCTCATCGACTCATCTCAAATCCCAAGTACTATCCTCAAATCCAGTATATGAACACATAATCCCATACCCATGTGAACACATAAATATATAATCACATATACGTACATGTAAAAGAAAGGATGTATGCAAGTATGTGCGTGTGTGTGTGTATAGGTGCAACCCCTACTCTAGGGTTTCGCAATTACACTAAACCAATCACAGAACACCAAAAGTCCATCTTTATCATCAATAATCTCAATTCAACATACACTAAATATATGTGTGTATACGTATTCGTATACATCACCACGAACTGCGGGAGTGCTATACGCCATCCACCCGACTTCTCCCCGTAGATATAAATCTACTCACCTGATCTAAGCTCGCCGGTGCCGACGTCGTCACGCTCTTGCTTGTCGTCTCGAAGTCCACCTGGGGTACCTACATGTCGCCACGTATCGTAACACATAAAAACCAAATCCGAAATCGAAACGGTATATGAAAACCAATTCGGCACGCGTATCACGCATAGGTCAAAACCTATCGTCTACGCATGCAAGAATAGCTAAACCAACCCTCGATGTCGATGTACAAACGTTAAACCATCGAGAAAAACCCATACACACTCATTTGCACATTCACAAATACTAATTATAATATGAAATAGGTTAAAATTCACAAAAACCCCCAAACTCACTTTAAAAGCTATTTTTCCGAAAACCTAGCACGCAAGGTTTACCGTTTTTGTACAAAACATGATGTTTTAACAATTCTAGTGACCAAGATGATAACTTAATATCTTAATTATGCCATAGAAACCAATACGTAAATTTTAAACCCACAATTTAATTAAATTTCAAAAACCTAGTTTGCAATTTTTAACCAATTTCGACCATTTTATAGAAAAAATGCACATACAACAATCTAGCTTGGATTTCCATGATCTAAAGTATTAAACTACATTTTAAAATGTTAATGAAGTCATGAAAAACCTAATTACATTTTTCTCTTAATCAAATTCATGGTTTACGAAAACCTAGTTTGTTAAAAAGCTTAAATTTGGACATTTTAAAAGTGGCAATTTGCAATAAGGCAACTAGCTTAGATTTGCACATGACATAGCATGTAAATCTACCCATCACAACCATAAACAAATGATCAAACCCTAATCGTCATTCAAAACCATCCACTTGAAATTTCAAACTTGAATTCAAAACCCCTTTTTTTTAAACACCTAATTAAACACTTATAAACAAAATTATTTAAGTAAATAAACAACAAACAAACCATGGGGCACAAATTTATAGCTCACAAATTGAGATCTACCATGCAAATCCTAGCCTCCAAAAATAGCTTCCATTCTCCTAGATCCATGCTAGATAGGCAAATGAGAAATGGGTAGGAGTTGGATTTTGATTTTGGTGAGGTTTTACTTTGATTTTTGACCAATTTTTTTTTTGAGGATTTTTGGAGAAGAGATGAGATGAGGGAAAGAGAGGGGAGGGGCTGTAGAATTCCAGCAATGGGCTCGGCTAATGAGGGGGGGAGAGGTGAGAGAGTGAGGGGTGTTGGTTTCAAAGTCAAAATAAAAGTCAAAAGCCCATGCTTACATATATTGATTCTTTTCTTTTCATTTCTTTGTGAACAAAGTGTGGGGACATGGGGATTGGGGCAGCCCCATTTTCGGCCAGTAAGAGGGGGAGGGGGTGTGTGGGTTTGTATGGTGAGGAAAAATGATAAATGATATACCCCAATTTCCATTAACACTAATTTCACTAATTAAGCCCTTTTTCTTCGATATTTTTAAAACCGTTTTGGCAATCCATTTCATTTCAAAAATTAACATGTTAAAATTTTTTTTAATGTTCTATGATGCATAAAATTTTTTTCAACCCATTCCAATTTGTAATTTTCCCTAATTAAATGTATTAGTGACGGCTTAAAATAATATTAAAATAATTATTTTCGGAAATTTTTTCAGAAAATTAGAAATTTTACCAGTGGCTCAATAAACACCAAATACTAGTAATTACATAGCTAGAATATGTATATTTAATTTTATAATAAAGATATTTGTATTTTGACTTTTTACAGAAAACCCCCTTATTTTACTGATTTTCCGAAATTTCACCGAAACGATTTTTCAAAACGTTACAGATCTGTTAAGAAGGTAGTAGGGTGTGATGTCCTGGTATTTGGATGACACACACAGAGTAGGAAGTAAAATTCCAATACTAAGATCGGTTATACTGTGGTTGTCACACAGTTGTTTCTCTACACAGGATATGGATATAATATCAGACATTCTGGTTACTAGATCTATGGTTTTAGATCTAGATTTGGGTAGTTTTCCAATCTGGGTACTTAGACAGTATTCTAAAGGTATTTAGAATAGACGATACCTGGCATGGTGGTGTACCTTCAGGTGATGGAGTCTCCCTCTCTAAAGGTGTCTTACAGACTAAAGGGGAGAAGGATGTGCATGATTGGCATATCACTTGCTTAGGTAATTGAGTCAATCGTGAGATATCAAGTACCACACCAGATATTGTTTTTGCACTAGATGCAATAAGTTTATATTAATCCAATCCTGGAGAAATATACGGAAGCAGTTTTAGAACATAAGTGTATGTTCTAGGGATTTGATAACGGCAGCTTCTTTCTGGAGACGGTTATCATTCCAGGCTTCCAAAGGTGACATGGATGACAGAGTGATTGTCAGAATTATAGTTTTCCCTCTGACGAATGGGGAAGTATTATAGACATGTGGTCCAAGAGGATACTGTGGGAGGCATGGTGCAGGATACTGATTTAGTTCAGTTGACAATACAGTCTAAGAAGTTTGGATTTGGAGTTCATTTATGAACTAGGTCCCATCAGACATCCAGACATATTCTAAGACAGGTTTACTCAATTCGGGAGATGGATTTCTCCGTGAACTTGAGATAAAGAGAGACATAGAAAGAAACATCAGGGCGGATCCACTCACTGAGGCTATTTCTCGAACATAATAGTTTTACAAACGAGCTTTGTGAAACTGATTAGTAGAGGAGTTGGATGTTCGGTATCACACGGGCTGTGAGTATGCGACATCACAATAATTAGCCTTAAGTGCAAGTGGGAGATTGTTGGATATAGTGCCCTCAAAGTCAATTATTGGATCGCAGGTACGTGATTGCAATGATTGAGGGAGGACCTATACCGGTAGGACAGTCTTACTCGAGATGATAGTATGCTATCTAGTTTGCCTTTATCGGTCGTGTACAGCTTTAGGTGACATTACTGTTCACTATTACACGTTGATAGAGACCTTAGGATCCTGCTTGACTACCAACAGTATGATGGCGATCATATACATGAGAGTTGGGTAGTCTATAAGCACATCCTTAAAAGTGGTCCCTAGTCGTGGGAGTTTCGAGACAGGGCATCGATACTCTGGAGTAGACTAGTGTATACAGTCGAGACCCCGACGAGGGGCGGTGGCCGGTCTCACAAGCCATTGGTGTCAGTTGGTTCACCTAAGATGTATACAGGTGCTCATTGGGTTATGAGTACACCGGACAGGACTCGCCGGGAACATGCTAGTTGGTCTTATACCTGACGTCAGATAGCAGTTCCCTGGTGACATGTCTACAGGTTAGTTCATCGACCTGAGGATCGTCATTTGTCTGGTGTGAGTTCCCACTGTACTTTGATTACTACCCTACCACGCTCAAAGGAGACGTGCAAACAGGTTTTAGTTGGGTACAGTCCCGAGCCACATAGAGGCAGTGAGCGGATCGGCAGGGGATTCGTCTCTCCCGGTATTGGGGGTGAGATCGCGCTGTGTCTAGGAGAGCCATTACACCAAGTCCTTGGATAAGGCAGGTGAGAATTACTGGTAGGTATTCCAGTGGTTTCTCAGGGTGTTCAAGGCTACCCTCCGACACGACTTATACCGCTGTTGGGGGTCTGACGTTACCAGCCCCTAGGCCCGATATGCGATGCTCATAGGAGAACGGACCGGATTGTACGGATATTGTCACTGATAGGCTTAGTAGGGTTCCAGGATGAGTTCGCTCATCATCTTCCCTTTCGGTCAGTACATGGGCAGCCGTTACGCACAGCTAGTGCCGCTGACGTGCTTGTGGTTAAACCCACTGCCAGGTTATTGACGAGTCTTTAGAGTCCCCCACAGATAGTTTTCTAAGTTCGAGCGAAACGTTGTAGAGGCCGTATGGTTTTATGGCAGGGTTCGAACATGCACGTGCACTTGTGCACGTGTCATGATTCGGACAGATAATACTGGTGGGCTTTGGTTTAAGCCGGATCCAAGTATTATATTGTGTTGGAATACTTTCGTCTCGCGGTATTCGTATACGGTCGGAATATGGATACAAGTATGTATATATAGGTGAGGGGTATTCTCGTAATCCGTTACGAGATTACTTCAGAAGATGCATTTGTTTTTGGGTTAATCATTTTGGTTTAAATGATTATTGCATTTGGAAAGTGTGACTCATTTTTGGTGACTCATTAATTCTAGCATGTTCACTAATGACTCATGCTAATGAGTCATGTAGTGACTCATGATGAATTAATGGAGTTTGTTTTGGGTATAGATATTTTTAGGGTTTGCGGAGATATTTTGGTAAGATTTTTTCCTTGATATTTCATCACAAAACCTCATATATATCATCACCATTTTTTTGGGCAGCCAAGGCAATTTTTTGGGTGCTTGGTTATTTTTGCTCACTAGAGTTTTCTTGAGCTCACACTATTCAACTCTTTGCATCTTCTTCAACCTCCACCCTAACCCTCTCATATGATAAGAACCCTAGGTTGTAATGAGACAAAGTATTCTACTCTTTCTCTACTTCATCTTGGTCATCTCTTTTAGCAGACTTGATGTCCGAGTTGTCTCGGTATAGAGGCGGGAGCCCGTATAAAGAATCGATGACGTGGTGCCACTTCGACGAGCTATCGGAGAGCGGAGTTCGTCGGCGCAGCAGCGGGAGTTTGGTGTAGAGATTGAAGACCGAAGGACACGGATCGATCGGTATAATCTCGTCAAACTCTTTTATAGTTTCTAGTTTACGGTTAATGGTACAATCCGGGTTTTAAGTTTGCGTTAGCGCTAGTTTCAAAAGTTTTTGTTCCGCAATTGGCATCGGACTGACGGCCGGGGCGCTGGCGTAGACTTACATGCATTGCATCCAGCCATTTTACCGAGTGAGTGCTCTGAATGGCTTGCTGGAAGTTAGTCGGCTCATCATTATCAATGATGCAATCCTCTCTATCCCATCTACGAGAAACCGTAGTATCTCTCAGGCGGATGAGACAGCCTACTACTCCTGCGTAGTGGTGCAGGAATGTCCTGTTCTTTTGAAACTTCTGGTTCCACCAGGCTTTCAGTAATAGCTTGTGATTCTGGAATTTCTTCCAGTTCTATTGCCCTCACACTTGTTTCTTTTTCTAAAAACTGATGTTCCAGAAAGTGGGCATGACGAGAAACAAAAACCTTTTGTTCCTCCGCGTAATAGAAAAGATACCCCCTGGAGTTCTTTAGGTATCCCACAAACTTACGCAATACTGAGCGTGCCTCGAGTTTGACCACATGCTGCTTTTTAAAAAAAGCTGGACATCCCCATATTTTCATATACTGAAGATAGGGTTTCTTCCCACTCCACATCTGATATGGAGTGGTAGGCACAGTCTTGGTGGGAACCTTGTTCAAAAGATATACAGCTGATTTTAGTGCATAGCCCCAGAATGATCGCGGTAACTCAGCGGTACTCATCATGGAACGTATCATATCTAATAGGGTTCGGTTTCGTCTCTCCGATACACTGTTGTGCTGTGGTGTGTGTGGTGGAGTAAGTTGAGAGAGAATTCCATTCTCTTTTAGGTAATCCAGGAACTCGGCACTTAAGTATTCACCACCTCGATCGGATCTCAGTGTCTTGATACTTTTGCCGGTTTGTTTTTCCAGTTCATTCTTATATTCCCGGAATTTCTCAAAGGCCTCGGATTTATGCTTCATCAAGAAGACATGTCCATACCGGAAGAAATCATCCGTAAAAGTAATGAAATAGGAAAAACCACTTCTTGCATGCATAGACGTTAGACCACACACGTCGCTGTGTATGAGTCCCAAGAGCTCACTTGCTCTTACTCCGTGTCCAGTGAACGGAGTCTTTGTCATCTTTCCTTTGAGACATGATTGACAAGTTGTATAAGATTGATATTCGAACGGATCCAAATATCCTTCTTTATGTAACTTGGTTAACCTTATCTCATTGATGTGACCTGTTTACCCCAATCAGAGCAAAGCTCTGTTCAAATTCCAAGGCGGCAGATGAAGCAATGCTTATGTTTCCCCCAATCAAAGCAAAGCTCTGCTTTGAAATTAAATTGAAAATTAAAGTTAAAATAAATGAAGTAACGCTTCAGTTGCGCTGCGCTCCGCGCTGCGCGACACGTGGCAGCGCTGTTGCACTGCGCTCCGCGCTGCGCGACACGTATCAAGCGCAGATGCATTTGCGCCAATGCCAGCACCAAAACAGAATTAAAATTCTGAAAAGATCTTTCTGATCTTATTAAAACAATAAGATTCTCTCCTGTAAAACAGGAGCCCTTGGATCAAAAATCCAATGGTGGGGGAAAATCCCCAAATCAGTAAGAGAAAAATCTCTCCAACCAATTCAACAAATCATTGGCACTATAAAAAGGCCCCTAGACTCCAAGTCTAAAAGTGGAAGAAAAAAAAGACACAGAGAGAACTCCTCCAAAGAAAATTTTGAGAAGAGCTCAGAGAAAGAAAAGGTAAAAACATCTGAATAAAGAAGAGTTTCTTCTAAAAAGATCATTGATCTAAGAACAAGATCAAAGATCTTCAATAAAAAAAATAATATATAATAATAATAAAGGCATTGCCTTTTGTTGAACCCTCGGTTCTGGAATCTTTGGATTCTTTTCTTTGATCCAAAATTGGATCAAGATAATAAAACAGTGCCCTGCACTTGAAAAATCTGCAATGTTGAGCTCTCGGGTTGGCGCAAGCCACCAGAGAGCGCCACGTGTCGGCCCCAGAACAAACTGCGCTATGCGCTTCTAAAGTGGAGCACTGCTCTCATAAATTGGCGCAAGTTACCAGAACGCGCCACGTGTCAGCAGCGCAACAGCGTAGTGCACTGTCACAGCGCACTGCGCTAGCAAACTTGCGCTCACCTGAGCGTGACACGTGTCACCTCCACATGGACTTGCTCCTTGCGCTCCTCAATTGGCGCAAAGCGCTTGACAAGACACGTGAAGCGCTGTCAGAGCATTTAATGCAATGCATTATCAGGGGCAAAGCCCAATAAAAAAAGGTCTATCAGACCGAACAAAAGTGCTATGCACTATTAAAAGGGGCAGAGCCCAATTAAGAGGTCCAATGGACCAAAACAGATGGGCAGAGCCCAATTTAAAAGGCCTTACAGGCCAAAATAAAATGCAGTGCATTATTAAACTAGGGCAAAGCCCTAGCATAGGCCTAATAGGCCAAAGACAAATGAAAATGTTGAACATCTTCAACTGGACTTAGCCCAATCATGGCCGTAAGTCCTCAAATTAAATTGACTGAGCATATGCTCTCTTAAATCAATTTACATCCGGTTCAAGGGTATATCTCTGAACTCCTCTGACATTTATGGTTGTAATCCTTCAACGTCGTCAGAGAGGTGACGGGTCCCGACGGCCATATATTAAATGGACCACCACGTCCCTAAACTGGAACATGGACCACCACGTCCTTAAACTGGTAATAGACCACTATGTCCCTAAACTGGAACATGGACCCCCATGTCCCTAAACTGGCAATGGACCACTACGTCCCTAAACTGGAACAATAGAGCCCCCAAATGCTCTTTTGTCGGATCTAAACGATCCTGTGTAAGTTGATCTTAGGCTCAAATATGGCTAACGTATCCTTAAACATTCAAACAGACTTTCGTCCCAAATTGGACTATAAGACCCCCAATCAACCCTGGTTCAAGGGTACATCTCTGAACTCCTCTAACACCTATCGTTGTAATCCTTCAACGTCGTCAGAGAGGTGACGGGTCCCGACGGCCATATATTAAATGGACCACTATGTCCCTAAACTGGCAATGGACCGCAATGTCCTTAAACTACCTATGGACCACCATGTCCCTAAACTGGAAATCGACCGCAATGTCATTAAACTAAACAATAGAGCCAATTGCTCTCTTGTCGGACCAAAACGATCCCGTTAAGTTGATCTTAGTCTGGAGGTTAGGCTAATGTATCCTTAACAAAAGTTTAAGTTGATCTTAGCCTTAAATAGGGCTAACGTATCCTTAAACCAAAACCCCAAACCCAAATCTAAGAAAATACGGATTTGGACTAATCCACGTCCTACGGGCGACGGCATAACTTAGTCTCCGTATACAATCCACGGGCAACCACAAACAAAACGAACACTCACGACACGAAGTGAAATTCTGGAGAAGGAGAAAGTTGTTACCGCGATGCGGTAGCGTAATTAACTGCAGGGGCTTGCGCCTGCAGGGAAGAGCGTCCCCACAATCAAAAACCCCTCATGCGAGGGGGAATCTGACGAAGTCTGCTATATCGGCCGCATCCGTCTAAACCTCCGATACATGGTGCCATAAATCAACTTGGCATCTTCGGAGAGGTGGACGGATAGCACCAATTAGCATCTACCCCGAATCTCAGGCAAGACAGTCCGTCTTGCGTGTCTTTCGGCGGGGAACAGATTCTGGCACGCCCGGTGGGACCTTTTCCTCTTTCCACCCCACACTTCGTGTGTCGTGATTCACGAACCAATCGCGGTTCGCTAATGGTTGCCCTTGGGTTTCGAAGTACTAAAATTTGTTGTTTCGTTTGCTGCAGAAAGCAAAAGGATCAATGGCTGGCAACTTCTCAAGCTGCTCCAACTGCAAATACAACCGACGCTCCGCCTCACCTGGAGGTGTAGCATATGGACCGCAGGCTGCTTCCCTATTCACTATGCCTGTGGAGCAAGTGACTCAGGCTACCACCGGTCTGTTCTTCGGGACCATGCTTCCGCCAATGAACGTTAATATCCAGCTGCCAAAGGAAGCGCAAAAGAAGTCAGTCTTCGATCGGCTCACTACTACAACGGCCCCTCTCAACGGGTTGCCCAACTCCAATACTTTACTTTTCAACAGACTGGGCCAGAACGTCTACAAGCTCGCGATACCCGAAGCGGCTATCCCAAAGAAGATAGCCACCCCGGCTCAAGCGGACGAAATCATTGGAAAGGCTCCTCCTTTCAAGAGTCAGTTTTTACAAGGCTGGCCATTCCGGTTGCTACTCCAGGCGAAGTACTCAAAGCTTCTTCCCCTGCCCAGAGATCTGTCTTTGACAGATTAGACATCGCTTCTCAACGGGTGTCAGTCTTCGACAGGCTAGCACCAATAATAGTCTCTCCTCAAGGCAGGGAGCATGACGAAGTCACCCCTACGGCTGAAATAACTCCATCTGCACGACACGCTCGACGTCGTCACTGGCGCCGAGTAAGGAAGGCTGGGGGCAACTCCCCCTCTGGGATAACTCCGCCAGCTCCAACGGTGGGGATCGATGCTGCTGTTCCAACCAGGAACAGCTTTGAATTGCTGAACACGGTGCGCAGAAACTCTCCTACTGCGGTGCTGAAGCGAACTCCTTCACCTGTGGAGAATACTCCAGAGAAGAAGCCGGAGCAGCCCCCTCAACGGCTGTCTTCCAAGATTTCCACGGTCTGGCAACGGGTGCATGACTCAGTAATCGTTCAAGATCACTCTCGCCGACAGAAGAGGGTGATGGTTCAAGAAGAAAAGAACCGTCCTATTAAACCGCAAAGGACGACAACCACTTGGGTGCCCCCTACAACGGCCCCCTCCACGTCGACCACTCAAAAGAAAAGGAGTCCGCAAAAAGCCCCTGTGAACATGGCGAACCGTAAACGCGCTGAGCACAAACACCCCAAGTCTAGGGGCATGGTGGTGCACACTGTTTGTTTGGCTTCCGGAAAGGAGGAAAGCCGTGCTTCGATGGGTCACTGACCACTCACCCGATCCATGACCAAAGCCCAGGAGCAGCAACAGAAGCTTCAGGAGATGATGACTGCAATGGCCGCACTCACCGGGCCAAAAGAAAGCCCGGAGGCATCATCAGAGCAGCGCCGGGAGTAAGAAACTGACGCTGGCTACCTACGTAGAGTCCTCGAAAAGAAGGACAAAGAAGCCGCAGAGCAAGCGGCTAACATAAAACAAATGGCGCTCCTCTTCCAAGACATCATAGGGATGATGTTACAGCCGGACCCTCCAGCTGATGACCCTCCAATCATTGTTGAAAACGATAAAGGGGAGACATCTAATCCTCCTCCGGCTCTTTCAGCAGCCAAGGAAGAAACCATTTCCAAGGCCGCACTGGATGACTATATAGCTCAGCAAATACGAGCTCATCAGGCGAATGAGGCGGCTGGGCAAATTGCTAGAACCGGACGACCCTACCCGGGCTGGTATGACCAAATCAGTTACCCGCCAGGATATACGATCCCTAAGTTCCATGTATATAAAGGGACGGGGAATCCACATCAGCACGTCGCTCAATTCAGGGCCTTATGCGGCAACACTGGAGGCGATGATAAACTGTTGCTTCGCCAATTCATCGGCAGCCTAGCAGAAACGGCCTTTGAATGGTATTCGGAGCTACCTAACGACTCTGTCAAAACATTTGCGGAGATGGAACTACTGTTTACACGAAGATTCGCGAGTGCTAGCGAATGCACCCCGATAACAGCGCTGATCAACGCCAGGATAAGGCCAGGCGAAACGTGGGTTCAATACGCAACACGATGGCGGAATCTGTGGTCGAAATGCGAATAACGCATCGAAGAAGCATCTGCGGTAGGCATGTTCGTGGGAACTCTTGATCCGCAAGCGACCATCTCGCAATTCATGATGTTCTTCAGGACGACCACCTTTCAAGCTTTGATTGACAAGTTAGCCCAAATGGACCAGATGGGCCATGGACCGTCTCCTCCAAAACTTGACTCTCGAAATGAGAAGAAAGAAAAAGCGATCGTTGTTGCCAATACTCAACAACAGCCGAGCAAATCAAAGCCGATTGCTCGCCAAAACAACGTGCGTCCATGCCCATCCCTTGAGGGGAGACTGGGACGTCCTTACTCGTTTCCTCAGAATAAAACAAGGAAACTGTTCGAGCTGGCCATGCGCAACGGATTCATCAATCTGCCGAGTCCAAAACGTCTGTTGCAGCTAGGCGATCTCAATAATCCCGATTATTTCCCTTACCACCACATGGTAAGTCACCCGATTGAGGACTGTTTTGTCTTTAAGGGATGGATCGAGGATCAGTACCTACAAGGTAAGTTCGCGCTGTCTGAAAAGTGGAAAGTAAACCCACCACAGCCGCACACTTCAAAGAAGACGGACACGCCGGGGGCATCTTTTTCTTTTGTTGAGGACGAAAATGATAGAGAAGACTCATCATATGAATCTGAAGATTACGCAGTGAGTTGTCATGTGATTTCTCACTCATTGACGGATGATGAAGAGCCTCCTTGCGCCGAGAAACCGAGGGCGAACCCTGAACCAGAAATTCTGCGGCCGTCAGACGAGTTGATCGATGCCTTCCTGAATGAGATTCGTCTGAAAGTTAAAGCCAATCAAGAGCGTGAGATGGCCATACTGGAAGGAGCCAAACACCGACTACTAGACCAAAGAATCGAGGCACTTCCGTCAAATCAAAGGTCATCCGCTGCGGATAAAAATATATTCAAGACGAGGAAAAGGTTCGCCAAAGCCCTATAAGTGGGAATGAAGCTACCGCCCTCTGAAGAAAATACTCTCGGTGGATTAGAGATGCATCCTAACTTCTGCTTATATCATCAGAAGATCATACACCGTACCGAAGACTGCGACTCCTTTAAGTGTTGGTGGCAAGGATATGTCGCTCAAGAGCAACACTTCAACAGGACAAAGTGTGAAGCTCGTAGACATCGGAAAAATGTGATAGATGAGCGCAAAAGAGCCGCCGCCGACTGTCACATAGCCGACTCCAAGGGATCGCAAATTATCACCTTTGGAAGCGACTCTGACGAAGAAGCTGCCCTCAACCCTCTCCTCAAGGAATCCATTTCGAAAACGAAAGAATTGAGAAGTTGCAAGAACGTTCAGCCGTGTAATTGCACGCTACTCGAAAAAAATCTCGGCCCCGTAAACAAAGGATCGAGAAAAAAGGATAAAGGGAAGGGAAAAACAGCCCTCATAGCCAATACTCAACAGCAATCGAGTGGCCCTAGAACGGTTGTTTGCCGAAACAACAAGCGGCAACCCCTCCAGGAAAAGTTGAAACGTCCTTACTCGTTTCCACAAGATAAAACAAGGGGACTGTTCGAGCTGTCAGTGTGCGACAGACTGATCAATCTGCCGAGTCCAAAACGTCCGTTGCGGCCAGGAGATGTTAACGATATCAATTATTGCCCTTACCACCAAACGGTAGGTCACCTGATCGAAGATTGCTACGTCTTCAAAAACTGGGTTGAAGACCAATACCAATAGGGCAAGTTCGTCATCTCCGAAAACTGGAAGGTGAGCCCGCCACAACCACATGCTCTGAGAAAGATGGATACGCCGGGGGCATCATACTCATTCATAGGGAAAGCCCCATAGACCGAAAAGTCAGTAAACTAGAGATTCGCCTCGAATACGGTGATGACGGACCGAAACGTCCTTAAACTAACGGCGGACCGAAACGTCCTTAAACTAATGATGGACCGCAATGTCCTAAAACTTGTAAATGACTGAAACGTCTTTAAAACTACTACCGCAGCATCCTCAGACGGACGAGATAAAAAAAAATAAAAATAAAAAGTATAAAAAAAACGGTATGTCCATAAGCAAAATGGGCACAAATGAAAACCCGAAAGGGCTCCGTGAGTAAAAACAGCAGGGCTACCGGCGAGTGTTCGTAAAAACCAGAAAGGGTGCGACCTTGTTAAAAAAAAGGTATGTCCATAAGCAAAATGGGCACGGATGAAAACCCGAAAGGGCTCCGTGAGTAAAAACAGCAGGGCTACCGGCGAGTGTTTGTGAAAACCCGAAAGGGCGCAACCTCGTTAAAGGACACTTACAGGATCCTCTCGACCTTGTAAGGAGAAACCACCCGCGTGAGATCCTTATGACTCACAAAAGAGCAACAAACTTAGAGATCCTCACGATTCCTAAGGAGAAATTACACTTGCGAGATCCTCATGACTCGTAAGGAGAATTATCTTATGGGACCCTCACGGCTCATAAGATTTGAAAGTCTTAAGTTACAGAAACCTTAACCTGTTCTTAAGCAACCCCCACAACCTTCGATATGGCCCTACAAGTGGCTCAATACTGACCCTTGTATACAATCCACGGGCGCGAATAAACATTTCCCTAACAAAGTCCCACCCGTCACTAGGGATATATCTATACGGTGAACAACCCTTGTAAGTCCTCTCGACTTATAAGGAGAAAACCCTTTTGTAAGATCCTTACAACTTACAGAGAAACATGCACTTAGGAATCCTCACGATCCCTAAGGAGAAAACACACCTACGAGATCCCCACGACTCATAGGGAGAAATACCTTTCTGAGACCCTTACGGCTCATGAAGTCAAAAGCCTTAGTCGACAGGATCCTAACCTTGTTCGCTAAGACACCTTTGTTCGAAATCAACAGTGGCAAATGATGATTCGCTCCTGGCAATATCCTAGTTGTAGCGATGCTGATGCCTAAACCGGTATCAAATTCCAATCCCTTTCATGGCAAATGATGATTCGCTCCTGGCAATATTCCAGTTGTAGCAATGCTGATGGTGAGATTGGCATCAGATTCCAAGTTCCACACTCGCGATATAAAAAATCAGCGAGCCATACATGCATACGAAATAGCCGAAATGATGGGGCAACTTGCAATAAAAATCAGCAAGTAAAAATGTATGCATGCAAAATAGCCGAAATGATTGGGCAGCTCGTAATAAAAAGCAGCGAGTAAAAAGAAAGTAAATTAAATAGCCGAAATGATTGGGCAACTCGCAATAAAAAGCAGTGAGTGAAAATAAAATAAATAGCCGAAATGATTGGGCAGCTCGCAATAAAAAGCAGCGAGTAAAAAGAAAAATAGCCGAAATGATTGGGCACCGTGAAAAATAGCCGAAATGATTGGGCAATCGCGATATAAAAGCTGAAATGATAAAGCATCGCGGAAAGAATAAAAAAAATTATGAAAAAATGAAACTTTTTGCCCTACAGGTGAGATCACATCGATCCCGGTTTACAATCCAGGGGCACAAACAAAGAAGGAACCATACCTTCCCAACAGGCTCCACCAGAAAGCGAAGCCAAATCTTGACGGTTCATAGACAACCTAGAGACAACCTTGACATTTGTCGCAATATTGTAGACACGATGTCAGCAAACAGAGCAAAAGAAGATCCCTAGCTTCAGGGTCTCGACATCGATATCGACAAGTATTGTAGACCCATACTTGCCATTGCTGTTGTTCCAAGCTGCGAGACCCGGCGGGAGGATGAGTATAGCGTCGTTCTAAACTGGATTTAGAAGTGTACGTCTATATGACTCTGCCAGAGGGTTGTCGTGGACAGTGGGAGCAGCGGAAGCATTGGTGGACGGTGGCTTATGTCTATTTATAGACTAAAGCAGATATAGCGGAGATAGATCATCTATTTCTGATGTGACAGTCATATGTTTGACTTCATCAGAATAGGGGATGGATCTGTTAAGAAGGCAGTAGGGTGTGATGTCATGGTATTTGGATGACATACACAGAGTAGGAAGTGATATTCCTATACTACGATCGGTTATACTTTGGTCGTCACACAGTGGTTTCTCCACATGGGACTTGGACATTATATCAGACATACTGGTTACTAGATCTATGGTTTTAGATCTAGATTTGGGTGGTTTCCCAATTAAGGGTACTTAGACAGCATTCTAAGAGTATTTAGAATGGACGACTCCTGGCACGTTAGTGTACCTGCAGGTGATGGAGTCACCATCTCTAAAGGTGTCTTACAGACTAAAGGGGAGAGGGATGTGCATGATTGGCAGATCACTTGCTCAGGCAATTGAGTCAATCATGAGATGACAAGTACCACACCAGATGTTGTTCTTGCACTAGATGCAATAAGTTGATATTGATCCAATCCTGAAGAGACGGTCGGAAGCAGTTCTAGAACATAAGTGGATGTTCTAGGGATATGATAACGACAACCTCATTCGGGAGGCAGCTATCATTCCAGGCTTCCAAGGTGACCTGGACGACAAGGAGGTTGTCAGAGTTATAGTTTTCCTTTTGACGAGGGGCAGTATTTTGGACGGGTGGTCCAAGGCAATACTGAGGGAGGCATGGCGCAGGATACTGATTAAGTTCAGTTGACGATACAGTCTAAGAAGTTTGGATTTGGAGTTCATTTATGAGATAGGTCCCATCAGACATCCAGACACATTCTAAGACAGGTATTGCTCATTTCGGGAGATGCTTTTCTCCGCGAACTTGAGATATAGAGAGACATAGAAAGAAACATCAAAGCGGATCCACTCACTGAGGCTATTCCTCGAATGCAATAGTTTCGCAAACGAGCTTTGTGAGACTGACTAGTAGAGGAGTTGGGTGTTCGGTATCACACGGGATGTGAGTATGCGACATCGCAATAATTAGCCTTGAGTGAAAGTGGGAGATTGTTGGAGATACTGCCCTCAGAGTCAATTATTGGATCACTGGCACGTGATTGCAATGATTGAGGGAGGACCTATTCCGGTTGGACAGTCTTACTCAAGATGATAGTATGCTATCTGGTTTATCTTTATCATCGTGTACTGCTTTAGGTGACCTTACGAGTCGCTATTACATGTTGATAGAGCCCCTAGGATTCTTGCTTTACTACCAGTAGTATGAGGGCGATCATATACGTGGGAGCTGGAGTCTATAATACGTGGGAGCTGGAGTCTATAAGCAAATTCTTAAAAGGTCCCTAGTCGTGGGAGTTTCGAGACAGGGCATCGATACTCCAGAGTAGACTAGTGTATACAGTCGAGACCCCGACGAGGGGCGGTGGCCGGTCTCACAAGCCACTGGTGTCAGTTGGTTCACCTAAGATGTATACAGGTGCTCATTGGGTTATGAGTATACCGGACAGGACTCGCCGGGAACATGCTAGTTGGTCTTATACCTGACGTCAGATAGCAGTTCCCTGGTGACATGTGTACAGGTTAGTTCATCGACCTGAGGATCGTCATTTGTCTCGTGTGAGTTCCCACTGTACTTTGATTACTACCCTACCACGCTCAAAGGAGACGTGCAAACAGGTTTTAGTTGGGAACAGTCCCGAGCCACATGGAGGCAGTGAGCGGATCTTCGGGGGTTCGTCTCTCCCGGTATTAGGGGTGAGGTCGCGCTGTGTCTAGGAGAGCCATTACACGAAGTCCTTGGCCAAGGCAGGAGATTTACTGATAGGTATTCCAGTAGTATCTCAGGGTGTTCTTGGCTACACTCCGACACGACTTGTACCGCTTTTGGGGGTCTGACTTTTACCAACCCCCTAGGCCCGGCAAGCGATGCTCATCGACAAACGGACCGGAATGTACGGATATTGTCACTGCTAGGCTCAGTAGGGTGTCAGGCTGAGTTCGCTCACAGACGTCCCTTTTGGTCAATAGCTGGTAGCCCGTCACGTATGGCTAATACCTCTGACGTGCAAGTTGTTAAATCCACAGCCATAGTATTGACGAGTCTTTAGAGTCCCCCACATTCAGTTGCTCAAGTTTTCGGGCGAAACGCTGTAGAGGCCGTATGGAGATATGGCAGGGTTCGATCAGATACGTGCGGTATTGTACGGATCAGGATCGGACGGTTAATACTAGCGGGCTTTGGTTTAAGCCGGATCCTAGTATTGTATAGTGTAGATTTTGTCTCATTGCATTTGTATTCGGTCGGAATACAGATACGAGTGTGTATGCACAGTAGCGGGGTTTTCCTGTAATTTATTACGGGATCAGTTTTCTGGAGTTGCCAGTTTGCTTTCCGTTTCGGCCATATTTCTTTGTTTCTTTCATTGGCCGAAGATTGGTGGAGGAGGGCTTATTTGCAATTGTGCAAATAAGCATTTTGGAGGGTTGTTTTTGCATATTATTGTGTCATGATGATTCCACCATCACTTGACTTGTTGCTTCATGATGGTGCATCATTGCATGACTTTTGGATGTCATGATGGTTGTGGTGGAGTGTTGGATTTAGTTTGTTATCATGCTTGGTTATGATGAAGGGGTGTGATGATAGATGTGAGACTTGCCTTTTTCCTTTACACTCTACCTTGCATTATTCTTATCCTTCATATTATTCCTCACTTCACTCCATTCTCACCCCTGTTGGAGATAGTGCCCTCAGAGTCAATTATTAGGTCACAGGTACGTGATTGTAATGATTGAGGGAGGACCTATCCCGGTAGGACAGTCTTACTCGAGATGATAGTATGCTATCTGGTTTACCTTTATCATCGTGTACTGCTTTAAGTGACCTGACATGTCGCTATTACACGTTGATAGAGCCCCTAGGATTCTTGCTTGACCACCAGCAGTATGAGGGCGATCATATAAGTGGGAGCTGGGGGTCTACAAGCATATCCTTAAAAGGTCCCTAGTCGTGGGAGTTTCGAGACCGGGCATCGATACTCCATTAGTAGACTAGTGTATACAGTCGAGACCCCGACGAGGGGCGGTGGCCGGTCTCACAAGCCACTGGTGTCAGTTGGATCACCTAAGATGTATACAGGTGCTCATTGGGTTATGAGTACACCGGACATGACTCGCCGGGAACATGCTAGTTGGTCATATACCAGACGTCAGATGGCAGTTCCCTGGTGACATGTGTGCAGGTTAGTTCATCGACCTGGGGATCGTCATTTGTCTCGTGTGAGTTCCCACTGTACTTTGATTACTACCCTACCACGGCTCAAAGGAGTCGTGCAAACAGGTTTTAGTTGGGTACAGTCCCGAGCCACATGGAGGCAGTGAGCGTATCTTCAGGGGTTCGTCTCTCCCGGTATTGGGGGTGAGGTCGTGCTGTGTCTAGGAGAGCCATTACACAAAGTCCTTGGCCAAGGCAAGGAGATTTACTGGTAGGTATTCCAGTAGTATCTCAGGGTGTTCTGGGCTACACTCCGACACGACTTGTACCGCTTTTGGGGGTCTGACTTTTACCAACCCCCTAGGACCGCCATGCGATACTCATAGACGAACGGACCGGACTGCACGGATATTGTCACTGACAGGCTCAGTTGGGTGTCGGGGTGAGCTTCCTCATCGACGTCCATTTTGGTCAATAGCTGGTGGCCCGTTACGTATTGGCTTATACCTCTGACGTGCTAGTGGTTAAATCCACAGCCATTGTATTGACGAGTCTTTAGAGTCCACCACACTTTCAGTTACTCAGCTTTCGGGCGAAACGCTGTAGAGGCCGTATGGAGATATGGCAGGGTCCGATCAGATACGTGCGGTATTGCACGGATCAGGATCGGACGGTTTGTACTAGTAGCCGTATGGTTATATGGCAGGGTTCGATCAGATACGTGCGGTATTGCACGGATCAGGATCGAACGGTTTTTTACTAGCCGGCTTTGGTTTAAGCCGGTACTAGTTTAGTACAGTGTAGATTTTGTCTCATTGCATTTGTATTTCGGTCGGAATACAGATGCGGGTGTGTATGCACAGTATTGGGGTTTTCCTGTACTTTATTACGGGACCAGTTTTCTGGAGTTGCCAGTTTGCATTCCGTTCCGGCCGGTTTTCCTTTGTTCTTTCCCGGCCGGACTTTTCCGATGGAGGGGGTAATTTGCAGTTTTGCAAATTACAATTGTGGAGGGGTTTTCTTGTAAAAGATTGATATGATAGCTTTCATATTTTTTTTTCCACCATGCTTTTGCTTTATTGTGACATGAAAGGGTATGGTTGGATTTGATATGAAGCATGGTGTTTGTTTTCTTGTCTCTTGGATGTGGTCACCTCCTTCTTCTCCTACACTCAGCTCCCTCATATGATACATATTGTTATTCTCTTCACCATTTTGAAGATTGGCCGGCCACACTTAAAGATGAGGAAAAAATGAGAGATGTGTTTCTTTTGTTGTATGGAAATTATTCTCATTTCTCTTTTTGTATCAAAGTTCACCACCTCTCTTCATATCATCATGTTTCCTCCATCATGGCAACACTACCCCAAAGAGACAAAGCACTACACTTCCTACAGCACATCTTGAGCATGTCGAGTTGCCGGCTTCATGCTCGAGTTGCCTCGGTATTGAGGCGGGAGCCCGTAAAAGACGCAGGCGATGTGGTGCCCCTTTCCGACGAGGAGGAGACAGACGGAGATCCCGACAAGGAGATCGGAGTGGAGATGAAGACCGGAGGACTCGGATCAGTCGGTATATCTCTAACCCGTATTCTAGTTAGCTTAGACTTGTTAATGGTTACGATCCGGAGTTTAGTGCGCGGTGGTGCCGGTTTGCAAAGTCCGCAAAATTTAAGTTTATCACCGTTTCCGCATTCCGGCGTCGGATTGACGGCCGGGGCGCCGCCGTGCACTTACAACCCCCACCACCAAGCATGTCCGGCCTTGATGAAAGGGGGTTGTCCCATATTTTTGTGAGGGGAATTTTGTTCTTTTGGCTTCACAAAAATCCCAAGTTTCATCTCCAAAAGTCTTAGTTCATTTCCTCCACCAAAGGCAACTTCCTCAAACCCTAAATGAGACATATGGCACTACACTATTCTACAGCAAATCTTGGGCACGTCGAATCGCCAGCTTCGTGCCCGAGTTGCTTCGGTCCAGAGGTGGGAGCCCGTAAAAGAAGCCGGCGACGTGGTGCCCTTCCAGCGACGAGGTGGAGACCGGAGATTCCGTGGGGAGATCGGGACGACGACGAGAAGACCGAAGGACACGGATCGCTCGGTATATCTCTCTACCCGTTCTCTAGATAGTTAGGACTAGATTAATGGCCCGATCCGGGTTTTAGTGCGTGGTGGTGCCGGTTTGCTAGTTTGCAAAGTTTTTCGCTTTCGCATTCCGGCGTTGGATTGACGGCCGGGGCGCCGCCGTACACTTACAGTTGTATCAGAACCTCGCCATTAAGCTAGTCTTGCTTGGTCTAATATGTTTACATTTCCGATCGAACAAAAATCGCAAAACCGCGTTTTCATGCATATCAGTTTTCTGTCGAAATTTTTTTGGCTCCAAAATTTTTTCAGTATGTTGCAGAATGATGTGCAGGAACTTTTTAGCTTACTGTAAAAATTCGACACCATGATTCAATAGGAAGACCGCGGAACCGCGGCCAAAACCCCCTTATGGCCGCGGTTACGCGGCGGTTCTGTGTTATCATTGTGCCAATTTTTTCTAGTGGGCTTTTGGGTTGGAAATAGGGGTTTTGGAATATTATTTTTGGGCCCAGAATTTCTTTAAGTGCTACAGTAAAGCTTGGGGCCCACTTGGTAAAATTTGATCAATCGAAAATATTAAACACATTAGTTCACAGTATTTACATTATGTCTGCGACCGTGAATGTCACTTGATCGGTAAATCCTGTCTAACTGCTATAGCCCGGTTAGACGGATTTGCGAACGTGACATTCACGTTGATGTTCTGTGTTATGCTGTGATGTTGCGGATCGGTCGTGGGGATAGCCTGGATGCAATGTAGCACAGTTTTGTTTTATATGTACTTTTGATATTGCGGGGCGAGCGTCCGACATGTGGACTGCCGTCACTGCCTGTTTGTAAATTATTCTTTTGGGGCATGACCAGGTTGCGGTCTATGTACCCGTTGTATGTATATTTTACTTTCTGTACTAGGATTACCCCAAGGTGGGATGCACGGATAGCCGGGTTCTAGAGGGCAACAAGCCCGCATCTCATGGCATTGAGACGGAGGGGGCTTTACTCTATAATTGGCGGGCTATTCGCCGCACTCGTAGGGGGTACAGGTTGACCCAGGAGGGGTGCCCAAGTTACCGGATTCCGTGAAGTGCTGGGTGGTCCATTCACGTTGCTGAAGGGGGCTGCCTCGCTTCAGGTTTTGGCGGGTAACTTGCCGCGCCCGTAGGGGTCTAGGATTTCATTGCACAGGCTATCCACATGACCAGGGGAACGTCGGGTTTCAGTAGTGGCTCTGTGAAACCCGGGGATCCCAAATATCTGTATTGTTTCTGTGATGCTGTACATTTCTGTGATGTTGCATTTTATCACGCTTTGAGCGAAAATTATATATTGATATATATACTAGCAGATGTTGTATATGTTTTGCATCCGCACTAGTCCAGTCCCCGCTCTGTCGTTAGTTAACTAACCTAACAGGTAATGACGGGACCCAGTGGCGAATGCGGATGGCATATACGTACGTCATTATTTTCGTTCTTTGTGGCGTGATCAATTGATGGGACTGCGTTGATTCGGATCAATGCAAGTTAAAAACAAACCTATTCTGATGTTGTTGGAACACTTTTCAAAAAGCTGTTATTGCAAGGACGTTCACTTTTGTTTAGCATCGTGGTATTCAGTTGGAATATCCTGCTCCTCAGTCGACGAGGCAAGGGCCGAGATCCCTTCACCGGGAGTGACCCCTTGGACAGAAGTTTGCGTCAGGACATTAAATTCACTATAGCCGATTACTTTTGCTTTGCATCGTGGTATTCAGTTGGAATATCCTGCACCTCATTCTACGGGGAAAGAGCCGAGATCCCTTCAACGGGAGTGACCTCTTTAGCGAAGGTTTTCGTTACTATATTTTTATAAAAGCTATCCAGTTCCTTCAACGATATCAAGTTCTTTACGTTAAAGGTTTTCACCAGAAACCATTCGTAGCCCTCCGTCATTTCATATGGGTAGTCAATAGTATTCAAGCTGTGTTTGTTGGCCAAAGTCAAGGCACAGTGTTTGGTAGCTGTTGGGTATTCATATGCAGCATAGATAGATGCGTTGGTTTGGGGCAGTCGTATAGCCTTGTTGGCCAAAGTCAAGGGCTTGTGCGGGTGGGCTCAAATTAACCTGGAGAATGACGGGTAGAACTTGACATGTGACTTATGATTTGTTGGCCAAAGTCAAGATCATAAGAGCATGGGGCAAAAATCCACATCGGGAGTTTCTAAAGAAAATGAAACTTGCCAGATATGCGCATACCTTCTGGAGTGTGATGACGTGAGCGGATTCCGTCACGTTATCATGTGATGATAGTTGGATCCCGATTCCCACTGATGAGTTGGTTTACTCCTCGGGTGATCCCGACTAATTCTTCTTTCAGGTTTGGAGGAGAATTTGACGGTACAGTGGGAGGTTTCCAGATTAGTTAAATTGGTAACCATTCTGATCTAGGTTAGAGTGCACGCTGAGTGTTTGTTTTCTCTCTCTCTTTGGCAGCGACCATTGACCCGACCTTAGACTATGACTCTGTGACCAAGTTGACCGAACCTTCTTAAACACTGGCTTTTGGATTGTCAGAGTTGCAAACCTCATTGCCACTCCTACTTTTACCCTTTTCTCCAGGACACCCCGTATTACTACGAACGTCCACTTCCATTGGACAAAACCATCGTATGGTTATATACGAACTCGAAGGAATTTATTCGAGGATGGTTTCCGGTTCTGGAGAAAATGAATAGGACTATTCGGTTGTCTTTTCCTTTTACCTTCTCTCAGGTAGCGAGTACTCCTTTGTTTAGGAGACAGTACACCTATTACGCAAATTGGATAGTCTTCTTCCAAACCTTAGGCTGGTGCCGAACGGTAGGGAATGAAGAAAACCAATTAGCATAACGATGGTGTGCAGAAGGTATTAAGTAAAGACATATCAAGGGATTAGTAAGAGGGCAAAGTAAATTGCGACTGATATTCACGACCAAACCAGGTACTTCATTACCACTCCCACTTCACCTTTGTATTTCTCCAGGACACTTCGTATCATTACGAAGATCCACAGTTTATTGGATACTCCATCGTATGGTTATATACGAACTCGAAAGGAACTTGTTCCAGTTCGGGGATGGATTCTGGTTCAGGAGAAATAGGAATAAGGTTTATTCGGTTGTCTTTTATCTTCACCTTCTCTCATTGCGAGTGCTCCTAGGATTAGGACAGTACACCCAATATGCTTATTGGATAGTCTTCTTCCAAACCATAGGCTGGTGCCGAACGGTAGGGAAGGAAGAAAACCATTTGGCCTAAAGGGGTGTACAGAAGGTAATGACTAAAGACATATAAAGGGATTTGGAAAGATGGCAAAGAATTATATGGTTACAGTTGTGAATCTGGATAATGGAAGAGGCATTACTAAGAATACCGGGATACCCCATCGAAACATTTCAATGTTTCAGTTTCACTGTGTACTGTTAAAGGAATATTGATTTCCCGATTAGATACTTACTCCAGGGTATGTATTTACCAGGTATGATTCTCACATCTGTATGGTTTTACAGATGATGAGTGGGAGTAAGTTATTGGGAATTGGGTGATCATCCTCCTTATATCGGGATTCGTTGTAATCGGTGATATTTGAGGAATTCACCTGGGTTGTTTGCCGAACGGCAAATATTTGGTTTTGAATATCCGCTGTCATGCACCAATTTCAAATTGATATATCTGTACGTCTATTTTTATAGAGTGAGATATACATTTTTGAAATTATGTCGATGACATTTACCTATATCAGTAGATGGTTAGGTAAGGAGCATTAAACAGCGGTGTAATTCTTCCTAACCATAAGTACAGTTTTCAACCTACGACACACAGGGAATGAGTTATTAGACTCAGGGGACTTATACAGAGTATTGTATGTTGTCCAGTTTCCATGAGGACAGAGGGGTTGGTACTCGTACTAGATTCTGTTTACTTGTGACTTCTCTGGTTCTTAGACATGTGTTTCGTAGAAACACAGGGTCCAAGTTTTGAGAAGTTATAAGTATAAGAATAGAGTAGAGAACCAGGTGTTGCAAGTATCGGGATTCTTCAAGGTGATCGAAGATGTAGATACTTGTGTGTGGTATTTAGTTGATAGTAATGTTTAAGAGAACTTGCTTCTCTTTCAGGTTACTCATAATTGGAAGCATTCCTAAATTAAGTAACGCTGATCGACCTCCTTCCATTTAGTTGACATGCACTGGAGACAGCTGCATGATTTGGATCTGGTTCAATTAAATCAGTGCCTCTGTTTCTATATTGGATATAGAACAGTTCATATCTTAACGATGTTAAGGTACGGGGAGTTTTCTGGCTTATGCTTAAAACCAGACTCTGGATAACTCAAGGCACGTTTCTGTAATGGCTGTTTGTGGGTTGACCCAGGCTATGACGAGGGCTGACTTTCTACCATCTGGAAGTTCAATAGTGATATTGTTCTTGACTCGCCACGGTTTTAACAAAAATAGATTTTTCAGAAAACAGTAATGGGAGTATGGTAGAACTGGAAGTGATTCCAGAACCGCAAACGATTACTGAAGATTTGATAAGAACCTAAAGATTCAATCTTGTTTGACATTCCATTGGCCACTCCGCAGATAAGGTGGGTAACCTCAGGCACCCAAGAGGTACTCAGGTAGCCTGAAGGACTGTGACAGGGAAGTTCTTGTTTACCCATACTTGCCATTGCTGTTGTTCCAGGCTGCGAGACCCGGCGGGAGGATGAGTATAGCGTCGTTCTAAACTGGCTTTAGAAATGTACGTCTATATGACTCTGCCAGAGGGTTGTCGTGGTCAGTGGGAGCAGCGGAAGCATTGGTGGACAGGTGGCTTATGTCTATTTATAGACTAAAGCAGATATAGCGGAGATAGATCATCTATTTCTGATGTGACAGTCATAGGTTTGACTTCATCAGAATAGAGGATGGATCTGTTAAGAAGGCAGTAGGGTGTGATGTCATGGTATTTGGATGACATACACAGAGTAGGAAGTGATATTCCTATACTACGATCGGTTATACTTTGGTCGTCACACAGTGGTTTCTCCACATGGGACTTGGACATTATATCAGACATACTGGTTACTAGATCTATGGTTTTAGATCTAGATTTGGGTGGTTTCCCAATTAAGGGTACTTAGACAGCATTCTAAGAGTATTTAGAATGGACGACTCCTGGCACGGTAGTGTACCTGCCGGTGATAGAGTCACCCTCTCTAAAGGTGTCTTACAGACTAAAGGGGAGAGGGATGTGCATGATTGGCAGATCAGTTGCTCAGGCAATTGAGTCAATCATGAGATGTCAAGTACCACACCAGATGTTGTTCTTGCACTAGATGCAATAAGTTGATATTGATCCAATCCTGAAGAGACGATCGGAAGCAGTTTTAGAACATAAGTGGATGTTCTAGGGATATGATAACGACAACCTCATTCGGGAGGCAGTTATCATTCCAGGCTTCTAAGGTGACCTGGACGACAAGGAGATTGTCAGAGTTATAGTTTTCCTTCTGACGAGGGGCAGTATTTTGGACAGGTGGTCCAAGGCAATACTGAGGGAGGCATGGCGCAGGATACTGATTAAGTTCAGTTGACGATACAGTCTAAGAAGTTTGGATTTGGAGTTCATTTATGAGCTATGTCCCATCAGACATCCAGACACATTCTAAAACAGGTATTGCTCATTTCGGGAGATGGTTTTCTCCCGAACTTGAGATATAGAGAGAAATAGAAAGAAACATCAAAGCGGATCCACTCACTGAGGCTATTCCTCGAACGCAATAGTTTCGCAAACGAGCTTTGTGAGACTGACTAGTAGAGGAGTTGGGTGTTCGGTATCACACGGGATGTGAGTATGCGACATCGCAATAATTAGCCTTGAGTGCAAGTGGGAGATTGTTGGAGATAGTGCCCTCAGAGTCAATTATTGGATCACAGGAACGTGATTGCAATGATTGAGGGAGGACCTATTCCGGTAGAACAGTCTTACTCAAGATGATAGTATGCTATCTGGTTTATCTTTATCATCGTGTACTGTTTTAGGTGACCTTATGAGTCGATATTACATGTTGATAGAGCCCTAGGATTCTTGCTTGACTACCAGCAGTATGAGGGTGATCATATACGTGGGAGCTGGAGTCTATAAGCAAATCCTTAAAAGGTCCCTAGTCGTGGGAGTTTCGAGACAGGGCATCGATACTCTAGAGTAGACTAGTGTATACAGTCGAGACCCCGACGAGGGGCGGTGGCCGGTCTCACAAGCCACTGGTGTCAGTTGGTTCACCTAAGATGTATACAGGTGCTCATTGGGTTATGAGTACACCGGACAGGACTCGCCGGGAACATGCTAGTTGGTCTTATACCTGACGTCAGATAGCAGTTCCCTGGTGACATGTCTACAGGTTAGTTCATCGACCTGAGGATCGTCATTTGTCTGGTGTGAGTTCCCACTGTACTTTGATTACTACCCTACCACGCTCAAAGGAGACGTGCAAACAGGTTTTAGTTGGGTACAGTCCCGAGCCACATGGAGGCAGTTAGCGGATCTTCGGGGTTCGTCTCTCCCGGTATTGGGGGTGAGGTCGCGCTGTGTCTAGGAGAGCCATTACACGAAGTCCTTAGCAAAGGCAGGAGATTTACTGGTAGGTATTCCAGTAGTATCTCAGGGTGTTCTGGGCTACACTCCGACACGACTTGTACCGCTTTTGGGGGTCTGACTTTTACCAACCCCCTAGGCCCGCCATGCGATGCTCATAGACGAACGGACCGGACTGTACAGATATTGTCACTACTAGGCTCAGTAGGATGTCAGGCTGAGTTCGCTCAAAGACGTCCCTTTTGGTCAATAGCTGGTAGCCCGTCACGTATGGCTAATACCTCTGACATGCTAGTGGTTAAATCCACAGCCATAGTATTGACGAGTCTTTAGAGTCCCCCACTTTCAGTTACTCAAGTTTTCGGGCGAAACGCTGTAGAGGCCGTATGGAGATATGGCAGGGTTCGATCAGATACGTGCGGTATTGCACGGATCAGGATCGGACGGTTAATACCAGCGGGCTTTGGTTTAAGCCGGATCCTAGTATTGTACAGTGTAGATTTTGTCTCATTGCATTTGTATTCGGTCGGAATACAGATACGGGTGTATATGCACAGTAGCGGGGTTTTCCTGTAATTTATTACGGGATCAGTTTTCTGGAGTTGCCAGTTTGCTTTCCGTTTCGGCCATATTTCTTTGTATCTTTCATTGGCCGAAAATTGGTAGAGGAGGGCTTATTTGCAATTGTGCAAATAAGCATTTTGGAAGGTTGTTTTTGCATATTATTGTGTCATGATGATTCCACCATCACTTGACTTGTTGCTTCATGATGGTGCATCATTGCATGACTTTTGGATGTCATGATGGTTGTGGTGGAGTGTTGGATTTAGTTTGTTATCATGCTTGGTTATGATGAAGGGGTGTGATGATGGATGTGAGACTTGCCTTTTTCCTTTACACTTTACCTTGCATTATTCTTATCCTTGGTATTATTCCTCACTTCACTCCATTCTCACCCCCACCACCAAGCATGGTCGTCCTTGATGAAAGGGGGCTGTCCCATATTTTTGTGAGGGGAACTTTGTTCTTTTGGCTTCACAAAAATCCCAAGTTTCATCTCCAAAAGTCTGAGTTCATTTCCTCCACCAATGGCAACTTCCTCAAACCCCAAATGAGACATATGGCACCACACTATTCTACAGCAAATCTTGGGCACATCGACTCGCCAGCTTCGTGCCCGAATTGCCTCGGTCCAGAGGCGGGAGCCCGTAAAAGAAGCCGGCGACGTGGTGCCCTTCCGGCGACGAGGTGGAGACCGGAGATTCCGCGGGGAGATCGGGACGACGACGAGAAGACCGAAGGACACGGATCGCTCGGTATATCTCTCTACCCGTTCTCTAGATAGCTAGGACTAGATTAATGGCCCGATCCGGGTTTTAGTGCGCGGTGGTGCCGGTTTTCTAGTTTGCAAAGTTTTTCGCTTCCGCATTCCGGTGTCGGATTGACGGCCGGGGCGCCGCCGTGCACTTACACTAACTACTATGTTAGATGATTATACCTCAAGCTATAAGTCCTTCTTCTCCTTGTTGTGTTTCTCCTTGTCGTGAGCTCCTTGGAGTGGTGGTGGATGGTTCCTCCTCACCGGCTTCTTCACGTCAAAGATCATCCACCCGAAGGTCTCTACTTTGAGCTCCAACCACTATAATGAAGTAACTAGGTACTTTGTGTGCTAAACTAAGTATCCTAGAATGAGTAGAGAAGGATTTTGGTCACTAAGTCTCAATGACCCTTAATTCTCAACTCATGAGATACTAGGGTTTGAGAGAGGAAGAAGGAGAGAACCTTAAGAGAGAGTGTATGAAAAAAAAAATGAAGAGAGCTCACTTTTGAGGGAAGAGAAAAATAAGTTTTATTAGGATAATTGTGATGGCTCCTTTGATTTGACCATTATCATGTCACAATTAATACTAAGCAAAATATCTTGTGCTCAACAAAAATATTTAAGTCAACAATGGTCAACATAGTCAAACGGTCAAACCAATTAGCCATGACATAATTATCTCTAATAAAAATTAGTAAACAATTTTCTCCATCTCATTATGGTTTTAATCAAGTCAATGGCCAAAACCCTAATGAGGTGTCTCCTTCTCTGCCCTATCATACGTACATATATACCCGCATCCGCGTTCCAAGAAACATGAATACAATGAGACTAAGACAATCCAAAATCAAATACTAGGATCCGGCTTAAACCAAAGCCCACTAGTATCAACCGCCCGAACACCAAACACGCACAAGTATGCGTATGTGAACGAACCCAGTCATAAAACCATACGACCTCTACATCGTTTTGCCCAAAAGCGGAGAACCCTCTGTGTGGGACTCTAAAGACTCGACACTACGCTGGCAGTGGGTTTAACCACAGGCCGCAAGCGGTACTAGCTGTATATAATGGTCCCCAGGTAGATGTCAATAAGAAGGCCGATGAGGGAAACCCATCCAAACTCCTACTGAGCCTGAATGTGACAATCTCCGTACAGTCCGATCTTTTCATCTAAGAGTATCGCATATCGGGCCTAGGGGGTAGTAAACGTCAGACCCCTAATAGCGGTATAAGTCATGCCGGAGTGTATCCCAGAACACCCTAAGAAACTACTAGAACACCTACCAGTAAATCTCACTTGCCTTGGCCAGGGACTTTGTGTAATGGCTCTCCAAACACAGCGCGATATCAACCCCTAATACCGGGAGTGACGAATCCTACCTAACCGCCACTGCCTCCAAGTGCTTCGGGACTGCACCCAACTACTACCTGTTTGCACGACTCAATAGAGCCATGGTAGGGTAGTAATCTAAGAACAGTGAGAACACACTCAAGGCGAAGCAGCAGTGTCAAGTCTACGGACTAAGCTGTACTCATTTCACCTGGGAACTGCTAACAGACGATAGGTATAATACCAACCAACAGTTCCCGACGAGTCATGTCCAGTGTACTCATAACCTAAAGAGCACCTGCATACTATCTCCAGTACGACGTACTAATGGCTGTGAGATATACCATCTCCCCTGCTGGGATGAGAAGCGTACATACTAGTCTAATCTGGAGTATCGATGCCCTATCTCGATAATCCTACGACTAGGGACCTGTATAAGGATGTGCTTGTAGACTACCCAACCCCCACAAGTGTGACTGCCATCACAACGCTGGTAGTTGATTGGTCGTTCTTTTGCTTACGTGCGTTTTAAAATCAAAGTTAAGAATATACCGCAATCAATAACGGTGTCGCTTGGTAGCTAGCCGGTTGAATACGGGTCGGTCCACATGGAAAACGTGTTCTTTTCTTATTGTTCTTATGAATTAAGTCCTATTTTTGATAGGTTTTGATTTTTATAAAAACTAAGATTGAATTTAATTTGGTTTAAAACATTGCTAGGGTTAGGATTAGGTTAGTTTGGAAAGATAATTCTATTCTACTCACTGCTTCCTTTGCCCTAATTAAGAACATAAGTGTTAGGGTAATAGTTAAAAAAGGGGATTAGCACGAAAAGGAAGAAACATAGTTTCTTCCTTTTGGTCATTGTCCGTCCTTTCTTAACTTTTAGCCCTAACCTCTATGTAAATCAACCACAACCGATCTAACTAGGGAATCACCGCTATCTCGTAAGATAGGCTGCCGTAGTGAGCGGTGTGTGTTTGATTCAAATAGAGTCCTAATTAAAATGTTATATGGGTAAGAAAGGAGTGAGAGATTTCCATCTCTCAAACCTACCCAATCCTAAACCTAACAAGTGAGGAATTACTCACTCATTAGGGTATTAACAATGGAATTTATTTTTATGTTTTATTTTAAAAACTATCTAAGTTGCAAATAATAAAAGACAAAATAAAATAGCAGATATTAAAAGAATAGATAAAAATGCAAGAATTAAATTCAGATAAAAAGTCTTACATTATTGATGCACTCTTGACGATTACAAAGGAATTGAAATCTTAGACTAGAAAATAAAAAGTGGCATGCCCCAAAAGAGGTTGTAGGCTTTCCTATTTATAGATAGGAAAAACCCTAGGGTTTACATCTGATCCATATTTAAAATTACAAGACTACCCTAAGAAAGCCGGGTCAAAGCACCGACACCACCGAAACGTGCACCGAAACGTGCACTGCACGGCCGCGGATCCGTAGCAGAATGCCCTATTGGCCGCGGTTCCGCGGCCGTTTTGTGGGCTCTTGGGCTCAATTCTTCTGTGATACTTCAAGTTGCTTTTTCCTTCTGTTTTCTTCACTTGGTTCCTCAGAATCTTTTCTACTTTCTTCCAGATTTCCAACAGTGCAGAATTTGTAGACTTTTACCGTTAGGTTCGCGTTGAATTCTTGAATCTTGTGCTGCCCTTGTATTTTGTGCAATCGAACTGTTCATTGATCTTCGTTTGTTCCTTAAACTGGTAGGCGGCATCTTGCAGATTCATCTATTTGTTGGTCGTAGTCTCACATTTATAGCTTCTTTTCCTGAATTTCACTGTATTGTTCTGAGAATCTGTAACCTGCAACTATTCAGCAGACATGGATCAAAAGCACCTATTTATTTGCAATATGATTAAGAATGGGGAATATAATAATGCAAAATTCTGATATGAACAAATACCCCCAAACTTATCTTTTGCTCGTCCCGAGCAAAGCCAATTTATTCTTGAAAAAACCTAACCTCACTTTCGCAGGGAATCGCGATTGCACTGAGCTCGTGCAACAAGCCGTTAAACCTTTAGGTGTCCCTAGTAGGAGGAGTGTTGTCTTTTGAGGGTTTTCAGCGGATACTACCCACAAAATCCGATCAATTTGTCCTATTGACTTTCATTCTTCAATTCGGTGTTCTAGCAAGAAATTCTATTATCTTTAACTTAGAAATTATCAACCCGTATTTTTCACACTCGCTTATTATTTAACTTAAGATCATATATGTTCTGTAAATTTACTTAGCATTTAGCATCATTTGAATTTTCCTTCTAAGGTTTCATCTCAACTTAGGAATTTTTATCATCTCTACTGAAGATATAAGCCTCATCTTTCATTCCTATCTCTTATCAAAACCCCAATCATATACCCCTACGTGTGTGTATGTATCACCCTTACACTTGGAAATTCAATTCAAGCTATCATACTCTTATCCATCGTCCAAAGTATTTTTAGTTGGTGAATTTTAGATGAAATTGCTCACACATCTTTCATGCGACCGTTAATACTTCTTGAGGTACTAACGACCGATTACAAAATGTGTTTGTGCATTTTAGGCGTAATTCCTCGTCTTGTAATACCTAAGGCTTTAGCAGTGACTCCCAAACCAGTTGGTCTAAGGCACTAGGTGATAAAGCACCCTCGCTATATATATATTTTTTATTTTAAGCAGCCTTAAGTAATTACAAAACCAGTGTTCATTTTTTTTTATCTCTTTATTCACACTTATACTTTTATTTAAATTTTTTTTTCATACTAAGGATTTTAGACAAGAGCAATTCAAGGTATCCTCTACTATCCCAAGTTTCAAGGTGCGTGTATGTGCGAGTCGTAGGGTATATACTTTCAGAATTTAGACTCAAGGTTCGGAATTATTTTTCAGACTTACACTTCAATAAAAATTTCAATAGTCTTCCCTTATTTTGACTTAGCCCAAGAACTGAACTCAAAATTTGCCTATTTCTAAATAAACTATAAGGACATATATTTTCTACCGTTAAACTTTAAAAAAAGATATTTTTAGGGTTTTTAATTTACTAAGTTTAGGATCTAGTTTTTCCTAACTAGTTAACCGTCTTGTCAAACTTAAGTCAAATATGGCCAAAATTGAATTTTTAAATTTTTATAATTTTTAAAATTTTTCAATTTTTTTATTTGATTTGATTTTTTTTTTATTTTCAATTTTTTTTTAATTTTTATAATTTTTTATAAAGATGCAATGCAGAATTAAACATGCAAAGAACGAAAAGAAAAAATATGTACAAAAATTAAAAATATGCAATACAATGATAACTATTTACAAACCACCTCCTCCCCCAAACTTACCAAAAGCAGTGCCCTCACTGCACATGTCCTCACCGTCCCCTTGAACGTGAACGGAAACGCTCCTCTCGTGCCAGCAGCGTAGATACGCCATGTTCAATCTCTGTCACCCGGTGATCCAAGTTGGTCACCATCCCCAACAACCTATCAATCCCCCTAGTGGCTCTTCTAAGCAGACGTGCATGTTCTACTGGGGTAAGCTCTTCCTCGCTCGCGGTCGAGCTGGAGCTGGGTGTCCTGGCGAGTACATGTTCGGCCAGTTCTCTTCGTGACCATACATCAGTTAGGCGGGTATAGGACGCGGATACACCCTCAATAAGAGGCCTAATAGGTATACCTCCATGCATGTAAAACTCAAACTCCTCCACAGGGAGGAAATAGCGACACAGTTGTATCACTAACATAGGGCATGGGTAATTTGCAGCCCTTTTGCCAGCACCAATTGAATTATGTAAAACCGTGCACATGTCAAATCTAGGGTTCCTAGTCATTAAGGTATACACGATATGAAGAGATGGGGTGAAAAATATTGTATTATGTGAACTGCCAAAAATGTTGTTTTGTGCCCAACGGCACACGGTTAATACATTGGCGAAGAGGGTTCTAGCCTGTATGCCCTTCCTAGGTTCCCTCGAACAATCATTACCCATTAAGGGTAAGTAGTCTTCAAATTGAAGAGGTTGGTCGTGAACAGGTAATCTAGGAATTAAGGTGACTTCATGGATGAAGTCCCTATCAATGATTATTTCTCTATTGCCCCAAAGTAATTTAATAAAACCGTACTGTGCTAGGCAACCTTCCTCCATGCACTCGTAAAAACGAGTGACTAGATCTGAAAGAGCGTAGGCATTGGGATGATTGAAAATTAAAAAGTTCCACCCTCGCCGTGTGATCTCATCACCAAAATAAGTCCCGTAAATTGTGTGTGAAAAGATTTGTGAAAAATCTCGTTCTAATTGCATGGTTGGTGCCATTCAGAAAGTTCACAGATTTATAAAAAATTTAACAAAAAGGGAGAGATGATGCAAACCTCCTCTGAAAAAAATCAGAGAGAGAAGATACTAAGCAGCGGCGGAAGCGCGGCAGAAAGCAGGGTATAGCGGTGGTTGCACGGCGGGGTGGGGAGATCTCCTTCTTCTGGCTGCTGCGGCGTCAAGGGTTTTCTGAGAGCAATTTTTAGGGTTTGATAAAAACAGAGAGGGTCGGGTTCTATTTATTGGGAGGAATGTTTTGGTTATTTGAAAAAAGCCCCTCTTAAAAAGAGGAAATTATTTGTAAATATTTTTTTTATTTTTTATTAAAACTGGAAATTTACAAAAATACGAATTTTTTTTTATTTTCAAAATTTTTTATTTTTTATTTTGTTTTTATATAATTACAAGTGATACATACCCCCAAACTTGTTTGAAACAGTGTTTTGGCTATATAATCGAAATTTAGGGGTAGATGGAGGAAGATTAGTCAATGTAGATCGACTCCTGCAAAAACAGGAGATCCTCCGAAGGGTCCACAGTGAGCAATGTTTTAAGTCTATGTCCGTTCACTTTAAATAGTGAACCGTCCTCCGGATTTTCTAGATTGACCGCACCGTGCGGATATACGGTGCGTACCAAAATTGGCCTTTTCCATCGAGATCTGAGCTTGCCGGGATGGAAATGTAACCGAGTGTCGTAAAGTAAAACATGTTGACCAGATTTGAAAGCCTTGCGCATAAGGTGTTTATCGTGGAACACCTTCGTTCGGTTTTTAACAACTACTGCGTTCTCATAAGCTTCATCCCGCAGCTCGTTCAATTCATTCAACTGCAGCTTTCTATTGCTGCCCGCATCTCCCAGGGATAGGTTCAACTCTTTTATTGCCCAAAATGCTTTATGCTCTATTTCAACTGGAAGGTGGCAAGCCTTTCCATAAACAAGCCTATATGGAGACATGCCAAGATCGGTCTTATAGGCAGTTCGGAATGCCCAAAAGGCATTAATAAGTTTTGACGACCAATCTTTACGGCTTTGGGAAACCATTTTCTCAAATATCTGTTTAATCTGCCGATTCGAAATCTCGGCTTGCCCACAAGTTTGGGGATGATAGGGCGTTGACAGCTTGTGAGTAATGGAGTATTTCCGCATTAAGGACTCGAAAGTCCTATTACAAAAGTGAGATCCATTATCGCTGATAATCGCGCGAGGATGCCCAAAACGAGAAAAAATATTTTCTTTGAGAAATCTAACGACAACCTTGTTTTCATTAGTTTGGCTGGGCACAGCCTCGACCCATCATAGTCAACAACGAGTAGAATATACATGTTCCCAAAGGAATTGGGAAATGGTCCCATAAAGTCTATCCTCCAAACATCAAAAATTTCAACAACCAATATTGGTTGAAGCGGCATTTCATTTCACCTAGATATCCGGCCCAAGTGTTGGCACCGGGAGCATGTCTTGCAGTACTCATGTGCGTCTTTAAAAAGTTGTGGCCAGTAGAAACCACACTGCAAAATCTTTTCTGCTGTCTTTTTAGGGCGAAAATGCCTGCAACACGCTTGATCGTGGAAGAATGACAGCACGCTCTTAAACTCATTGTCGGGGACACACCAATGAATAATTTGGTCAGGACAGTATTTGAATAGATATGGTTCATCCCAGTAAAAATGTTTTACCTGAGATAGAAATCTGAGTCTGTCCTGATTTGACCATTCGTTTGGTATAAGTCCGGTGGCCAAATAATTTACGATATCTGCGAACCAAGGTTCGCATGACACAGTTAAGAGCTGCTCATCTGGAAAAATGTCTTTAATAGGAATTTGAAGTGTAGGCGAAGAAGGAAGGCGTGAAAGATGGTCGGCGACTACATTTTCGCATCCTCTCTTGTCTTTGATGACAAGGTCAAATTCTTGTAGTAAGAGGATCCAACGTATCAGCCGAGATTTAGCGTCCTTCTTCGCAAAAAGATGGCGAAGAGCTGAGTGGTCAGTATAAATGATGACTGGAGAGCCGATTAAATAGGGCCTGAACTTTTCTAATGCAAACACAATAACTAAGAATTCTTTTTCAGTTGTTGTGTAATTTAATTGGGCCTCGTTCAAGGTTCGGCTTGCGTAATAAATCACATGCAGCATCTTATTGATGTGATGTCCAAGAACAACACCAATGGCGAAATCAGATGCATCGCACATAATTTCAAATGGATGCGTTCGGTCAGGAGATGAAAGAATGGGAGCGGAAGTAAGTGAGTTTTTCAATGACTCGAACGCTTTCATACAGCTTGAGTCGAAATCAAAAGTGGTGTCCTTGGCCAACAAAAGAGTCAAGGGTCTAGCTATCTTGCTAAAATCCTTGATGAACCGTCTATAGAAACCGGCATGGCCAAGGAAGGCTCGAATGTCTCGGACGCATTTGGGAGGAGGAAGATTGGAAATGACTTCAATCTTAGCTTTATCTACTTCAATGCCATTTTGTGAGATGATATGTACTAAGACAATACCTTCTCGTACCATGAAGTGGCACTTCTCCCAATTTAAAGTGAGGTTCTTATCTCTACATCGGGTAAGAACTGCGTCTAAATGTAGCAAACACTCATCAAAGGAGTCGCCGAAAATGGAGAAATCATCCATAAAATTCTCCAAGAATTTTTCCACCATGTCTGGAAAAATGCCCATCATACACCGCTGGAAAGTAGCGGGTGCATTGCATAACCCAAAGGGCATGCGACGGTAAGCAAACGTACCAAAAGGATAAGTGAATGTGGTCTTGTCTTGGTCCTTTTCGGCGATGGGAACTTGATTATAGCCGGAGTAGCCATCCAAAAAGCAATAGTACTCGTGCCCAGCCAATCGTTCCAGCATTTGGTCAATAAAAGTTAATGGAAAGTGGTCTTTCCGTGTTGCGGCGTTGAATTTTCTATAATCGATACAAACTCACCACCCAGTTTGGGTGCGAGTAGGTATTAACTCATTCGCCTCATTAGTTATAACCGTTATGCCCGATTTCTTTGGGACAACATGAATGGGGCTAACCTACTGGCTATCAGAGATAGGGTAAATGATACCACTATCAAGACATTTTACAATCTCCTTTTTAACAGCCTCCTTCATGATAGGGTTTAGTCGTCTTTGTGGATCTCTTGCTGGCTTGGCATCATCCATCATATGAATATGATGTTCAACTATTAGGGGACTAATCCCCTTGATGTTCGCCATAGTCCAGCCAAAAGCTTGCCGATTGTTTTGTAAGACCATTAAAGGGCTTTCTCTTGCTCGGGGGCTAGAGAGGCCGAGAAGATAATAGGAAGGGTCTCATTCTCACCCAAGTAAGCGTATTTAAGGTGAGATGGCAATAGCTTGTGTTCAAGTTTTGGAGGCGAAACAATTGAAGGTAAAATTGGTGAAACTGTCTCAAACTCGAAAGATTCCAACAAAGGTTCAAAGCGAGTATAAGCAACTGAGTCGGATGGTTGAGCTAACTCATCCGAAAATTCAAAGGATTCCAACTCTGGTGGTGATTCTTAAAAATCATTCGAAAAAGTGAAACACTCGTAATCATTATCGGGTGTGAAAGCTGTGTCAGATTCAAGGAGGAACACACTATTGGCGTCAAAATTGCTGTGATCGAACAGAAATTTTTCGAGCTCACAGTCCTCCTGAGTGATCTCTTCGATCGAGCAAACATCAAGTATATTCACATTAGGTTCGGAGGGCTGATTCCCCAACTTAAAAATGATGAGCTCAATTGTCATGTTTCCAAAAGATAGGTTCATCGAACCATTTCTATAATTGATCACTGCATTAGAAGTTGCAAGGAATGGTTGACCGAGTATCACCAGAATTTGACTCTGGGGTTAGCTATAGGCTGTGTGTCCATAACAATGAAATCAACGGGGAAAATGAAGTCCCCTACTTTAATCAACATATCCTCAAACTCACCCCTAGAATGGGTGATGGATCGGTTGTAAGTCGATGTACAACACCCCACGACTTGCGGGGAGGCGGAAATATGAAAAACGATCTTGTTCTTTGCTTAAATATCGACTAACCGCATGAATCGAAGCTAAACGATAACTAACATCAAACATAAAAGTTAACAACTACTATGTAAAGGGATTATACCTAAAGAACCGTGTCCCTCGTCTTTACGAACTCCACCTCCTCCTCGGCCTTCTCGAAGTAGTAGACGATCCACCCAAGAGCTTTACTCCAAGCTTAGCCTCTAAACTTGAGGCAACTAACTTTCTTTAAGTGCTAATCAAAGAAGCTAGGTGATATAGAGTGAGGGTTATGGTTTAATTAGTCTAACTAATCCTTGTACTCAACACATGAGAGGGGAGGATTAGGGTTTGAAGAGGGAGAGCTTGAGGAGAGAGAAGGTGAAGATAATAATGAAGTGAGAAGAATGAGTTATCATAATATATATCAAGCATTTTGTTATATCAAGAAAAGAAAAGAAAAATCATTTACAACCATGCTTGATAAATATCTTGTGGTGATTTATCTCCATGAGTCATTAAGCAATTATGAAGCATTAATGACATGGATGAATCATCCATATGACTCACTAATCACATTCATTGTATATGCCACCTAAACCTCCTTAGTCACCATCTTCTAGAAGCTTCTCGCGCAATTACGAGAACGCGCCTCCTTTCCGCAAAAATACGGAAAAACTTTAGACTGTATAAATCCAATAACCGGATACCAGTAACTTTCTTAAACCAAAGTCGACTGGTAAAAACTGTCCGAAAGTCGTAAGTGCGTAAACACACGTATGCGTCCGAACCCTTGTCGTAAAACCATACGACCTCTATATCGTTTCGCCTGGAGTAGGGAAACTCTCTATGTAGGACTCTAGAGACTCGACTACTACGCTGGCAGTGGGTTTAACTACAGACCGCAAGCGGCACTAGCTGTACGTAACGGTCCCCAGGTAGATGTCGATAAGAAGGCCGATGAGGAAACCCATCCGAACTCCTACTGAGTCTGATGTGACAATCTCCGTACAGTCCGGTCCGTTCGTTTAAGACTATCGCATATCGGGCCTAGGGGGCGGCAATTGTCAGTCCCCTAATAGCGGTATAAGTCGTGTCGGAGCGAAGCCTATTACACCCTGAGAAACTACTGGAACCTACCAGCAAATCTCGCTTGCCCTGGCCAGGGACTTTGCGTAATGGCTCTCTGACACAGCGCGATATCAACCCCCAATACCGGGAGAGACGAATCCTGTCTAACCGCCACTGCCTCCAAGTGCTCGGGACTGCACCCAACTGCTACCTGTTTGCATGACTCCTTTGAGCCGTGGTAGGGTAGTAATCTAAGAACAGTGGGACACACTCGAGGCGAAGTAGCAGTGTCAAGTCTGCGGACTATGCTGTACTCATGTCACCTGGGAACTGTTCACTGACGACTGGTATAAAACCAACCAACAGTTCCCTGTGAGTCCTGTCCGGTGTACCCGTAACCCAACGAGCACCTGCATACTATCTCCAGTACGACGTACTGACGGCTGTGGGACAGACCATCTCCCCAACTGGGATGAGAAGCGTACACACTAGTCTACTCCGGAGTATCGATGCCCTGTCTCGATAATCCAACGACTAGGGACCTGAATAAGGATGTGCTTGTAGACTACCCAGCCCCCACTAGTGTGACTGCCATCACAACGCCGGTAGTCAAGCAAGATCCTAAGAGCTCTATCAATACGTATACTCACATATTAAGATAGAAAAACCAAGTAGCATACTACCATGTTTAGCAAGACTGTTATATACATGTGAATATCCCAAGCTTCCATTAAGTAATATACAAACTAGTATGATACAATAATGGCCCCTAGGGCATATACACTAACAATCTCCCACTTGCACTAGGGCCATGTACTGGCATATCGAAGACCGATGATCTCGAGTAGCCTCTCGAACTGAATCTGAGGTAGGGCCTTCGTGAATGGATCAGCAATGTTCTCTTCAGAAGCAACTCTCCGTACCTCGATCTCCTGACGATCAATGATCTCCCTGATCAGGTGATACCGCCTTAAGATGTGTCTGGACTTCTGATGGGACCTTGGTTCCTTTGCTAAAGCTATAGCTCCGTTGTTGTCGCAATACAGAGGTATTAGATCAACTATGGTAGGAACCACCTGAAGTTCTGTTAGGAACTTCTTCATCCAGACTGCTTCTTTTGAGGCATCGCAAGAAGCTATATACTCCGCTTCCATCGTCGAGTCAGCAACGGTGTCCTGCTTGGAGCTCTTCCAGCACACCGCCCCTCCATTGAGGGTAAAGACATAACCCGACATGGACTTGGAATCGTCCTTATCACTCTGGAAGCCGGAATCAGCAAAGGCCTCCAACCTGAGGTCTTTTCCGCCGTAAACCAAGAACATCTCCTTAGTCCTTCTCAGGTACTTGAGAATGTTCTTTACTGCTATCCAGTGCTTCTCCCCTGGGTCTGACTGATACCGGCTTACCACGCTCAGTGCGTAAGCTACATCTGGTCTGGTGCACAACATCGCATACATATAGAGCCTACCGCAGAAGCGTAGGGTATAACAGACATGCGTTCCCTTTCCAAATCAGTCTTGGGAGACATCTCTTTGGAGAGGGTGATTCCGTGACAAGCTGGTAGATTACCGCACTTAGAATCTTCCATACTGAATCTTTTCGGTACAGTGTCGATATACCTGAACTGCGAAAGTCCCAACATCCTCTTGGATCTATCACGATAGATCCGGATCCCCAGAATGTAAGAGGCATCACCCAGGTCATTCATGGAGAACCTGTGTGACAAGAATCCTTTGACAGATTGTAGCATAGGAATGTCATTTCCTATCAATAGAATGTCATCCACGTACAAGACGAGGAATACGACACTTCTGGCTACAACTTTACTATATATGCACGGTTCATCTGGATTTTTGATAAAGTCATTTTCTTTGACTGTCTCATCAAAACAGATGTTCCAACTCCGCGATGCCTGCTTTAGTCCATAAATGGACTTAAGCGGCTTGCATACTTTCCCGCTGCTCCCACTCTGATTGAAACCCTCTGGCTGATCCATATAGACGCACTTTTCTAAATTTCCTTTCAGAAAAGCCGTCTTTACGTCCATCTGCCAGATTTCATAATCATGGAAGGCAGCAATAGCAAGAAGGACCCGAATGGATTTGAGCATAGCCACTGGAGAAAAAGTTTCGTCATAGTCCAAACCAGGTCTTTGACGAAAACCCTTTGCAACTAGTCTAGCCTTATAGGTTTCCACCTGTCCATCTACACCAATCTTTTTCTTGAAGATCCATTTGCATCCTATGGGTTTTACCCCATCTGGAGCAAAGTCCAAAGTCCATACTTTGTTGGTGTACATGGACTCCATTTCGGTCCGCATTGCATCTAGCCATCGTACCGAGTCGCCGCTCTGGATGGCCTGCTGGAAGTCAGTAGGTTCATCATCATCTATGATGCAATCCTCTCTATCCCCATCTATGAGAAAACCGTAGTATCTCTCAGGCGGATGAGACGGCCTACTACTCCTGCGGAGGGGTGCGGGAATGTCCTTTTCTTCTTGAACTACCGGTTCTACCAAACTTTCAGTATTAGTTTGTGGTTCTGGAATTTCTTCCAGTTCTATTTCGCTCCCACTTGATTCCTTTTCTAAAAACTGATGTTCTAGAAAATGGGCATTACGAGAAACAAACACCTTTTGTTCCTCTACGTAATAGAATAGATATCCCCTGGAGTTCTTTGGATATCCCACAAACTTACACTTTACTGATCGTGCCTCGAGCTTGTCCACATGCTGCTTTTTAACAAAAGCTGGACATCCCCAAATTTTTATATACTGTAGATGGGGTTTCTTCCCGCTCCACATCTGATATGGAGTGGTAGGCACAGTCTTGGTAGGAACCATGTTCAAAAGATATGCCGCTGATTCTAGCGCATAACCCCAGAAAGATCGCGGTAACTCAGCATTACTCATCATGGATCGTACCATATCCAATAGGGTTCGATTCCGTCTCTCCGATACACCGTTATGCTGTGGAGTGTATGGAGGAGTAAGCTGAGAGAGAATTCCTTTCTCTTTTAGGTAACCTAGGAACTCGGCACTCAAGTATTCACCACCTCGATCAGATCTAAGTGTCTTGATACTTTTGCCGGTTTGGTTTTCTACTTCATTCTTATACTCTCGGAATTTCTCAAAAGCCTCGGATTTATGTTTCATCAGATAAATGAATCCGTATCTTGAGTAATCATCCGTGAAAGTAATGAAATAGGAAAAACCACCTCTTGCATGTGTAGACAATGGACCACATACATCGCTGTGTATGAGTCCTAAGAGCGAGCTCGCTCTTTCTCCTTGTCCAGTGAATGGAGTCTTTGTCATCTTTCCTTTGAGACAAGATTGACAAGTGTCATAAGTTTGATATTCGAACGAGTCCAAATATCCTTCTCTATGCAACTTAGTCAACCTTCTCTCATTGATGTGACCCAGTCTACAATGCCATAAGAAAGCTTTATTTAAATCTGGAGACTTTCTTTTAAGTGTGTTCTAGACATTGAAAATTTGGAGTTGGTTTAAAACATATATACCGTTATTTAGTGTACCGGACCCAATCAAACCATGATTAAGGTGGATGTTAACAACATCTCTTACAAACGTGAAATCATAACCTTTATTTGATAACAAGGAAACTGATATGATATTACACGTTAAGCTTGGTACAAAAAACAGTTATGTAAAACCAAAATGTGTCCACTCGTCAATCCTAGGTGATAATCCCCGACGGACGCAGCTCCCACGCTAGCTCCGTTAGCAACCTTTAGGGTCATATCACCTTCCTTCAGCACTCTACGGTTACTCAATGCCTGCAATGAATTGCAAATATGAGATCCTGATCCGGTATCCAATACCCAGGAAGTAGAGTTGATCGACAGACAATTCTCAATTACAAACACACCTGAAGTCGAAGCCACAGCTTGCTTCGGTTCCTGGTTCTTGGCGTTCCACGCCTTACAATCCTTTTTCCAGTGCCCTTTCCTGTGACAATGGAAGCACTCATCCTGGCCAACTACCGGTACTGCAAACTTTTTCTTTCCCTTCCCTCCCATCTTACTAACACCTCCTCTAGGTTTGGTGGCGGCCTTCTTCTTCCTTCTTTTGGCCCTTGCCTTGGACCCGGAAGAAGATGTACCGCTAACAAACATAGCGGGTGTTTCCCTTGTCTTCTGCAAGGTGCCCTCTGCACTCCTTAACATGTTCAGGAGTTCCGGAAGTTCAACTTCTTTTCTTTGAATGTTGAAGTTCAGGATAAACTGGGCGTAGGTGTGAGGAAGGGACTGGAGAATAAGGTCTGTATAGAGCTCATTATCCAAAGTCGTCCTAAGGACTGCGAGCTCTTCAATATAGCCGATCATCTTTAGGACTTGTTCTCCTACCGATGACCCGAAAGCCAACCTCGCTCGAAATAAGTTCTTAGAGGTCTCGTATCTTGCTATACGAGATTGCTCTCCATAGAGTTCCTTTGTATGGAGAAATATGCCATCTAGGTTCATATCCTCGTGCCTCCTCTGATGTTCATTGTTCATTGAGGCAAGCACGATGCACTTGGCTTTCGCGCAATCTAAATCCCAGGTTTTGTGGATTTCCTTATCCGTATTACTGGATTTGGGACCAGGGACAGCAGGTGCCGTAGCGGTGAGGACGTACCCCAGTTTGTCATAGGTCAGAGCCATTTTGACATTCCGCAGCCAATCTTTATAGTTTGGCCCTGTCAGTATATTTTTCTCTAAAAGTAACTTAAGTCCAGTCATTTTCAGGGTCGCTGCAATTAGGAGAGAGAGAAGAAAACTCTTTAGCATGATGCTCTTGCAAGTTTAGAGTGGTTTTTAGTTTATCTAAACTGGATGGCTCCCACTGTTTCTCGAATCCTTCCTCAAACCATAAAAGAAGAATTAGCCAGGACTATTCTCACTGTACAATTCTTGCTTAACCGTTCAGCCAGGCTAGTGTCGATACTTCGAGGGAGGTTTTCCAACGCTTTCGCGAAGTTCCTTAATTAAATAACCTCTTTTCTCTGGGGGCATAACCCCGCTGACACCTTTCTGGACACCTACTTGGTTTATAGCATTGATCGTTAAGTGACGAATCTCCTGATAAGTAGCATATACTCACAGTAGTATCGGGATCCAAATATCATTGTATGATAATGTTGAAGGAATCCTACCAACATTCATCAAACTCCAAATGGTATGCAACTCTTTGCAAATTTCAGTTTCTTTAGAAATTCCCGATATATATTTTTCTGCCCCATGCTCTTATGACCTTGGCGTTAGGTCAAAATGTCATAAGTCACATGTCAATTTCTACCCATCATTATCTTGTCAATTTGAACCCATCCGTATATATCCTTGACGTTTGGCCAAAATGATAATACGACTGTCCCAAACTAACTCATCTATCTATGCAACAAATGAATACCCAGTAGCTACCAAACTCTATGCCTTGGCGTTAGGTCAAAATACATAGCTTGAATACTACTGAATACCCAGATGAAATGACGGAGGGCTACGAATGGTTTTGGCGAAACCGTGAACGTAGTGAACTTGATATAACCGAAGGAACCTGATAGCTTTTAAAAGGAGTGGTTAAAGCTCCGCATTTAAAAATATCTGTTTTTAAAATTAACCGAGTGGTTTCTTTTAAATTGTTCCAACGATTAAACTTTTTGGTTTATTTTCTTTGCATTATAAATAATGCGTCCCATCATTAACCTATCATTGCAGAAAACAACGAAAACAAAACGTCCTCTTATGCCATCCGCATTCGCCACGGGGTCCCGTCATCACCCGTTAGGTTACTTAACTAACGACAGTGCGGGGGCTGGGCTAGCACGGGTGTAAAACATAAGTGACGTCTAAATAGCTATCATATATAGATATTGTACATTCGTTAGACGCAATCATAGGCATTCCAGATCACAGATGAACTTTATTGGATTTGCAAGCAATCCGTGTTTGTTTTGAGCCTGCAACAAAAGACGGATTACACTGTTGTGATGAATAGCCATTACCCCACCCAAGACCCTAACGGGTACGGCAAACTACCCGCCCGGCAGTTTGTGCACCCCACGTTGGGTCTGTCCTAGGAGCAAAAACAGTAAAATGAAATAATACAACGGTGGCTACAACCGCAACCTGGATGTGCCCCGCAAAATAATATTACAACAAATTACATTTACATCAAATGAATTAAATAATAACCCATCACATAACCCCGGCTATACATCACAACAGTCCAACACAGTTCATATCCAAAAACAGTAAAAACCATTACAGAAATGTGCAACCCCCTGCCAACCGACATACTAGCAGTTAGGGGAGGTTTACGAACACATTATACAAACACAGATATAATCCATCAAGCAAATACTGTATAATTTCGATCGATTAAACACTTCTAATTTTGCTCCAATACTTCTCTGTAAATCTGAAACCTGAGCAAAAATAAAATATTCCAGAAAATAGCAAATATCACAGAGAAGCAACACAGGAAAATTGGGTTCCTGAATCGCCAACTCGGCGGCGGAATCGCGGCGGATCGGTGGGATCCGCGGCGCTTTAGGCGATTCAGGGGCCCGATTTTCTTGGGTGTTCTTCTACTATCTTTTTAAGCTTTCTGAACATCCCTGAAAAATTTTTGGACTTCATTTAAAAAACGACAGAAACTAGTGATTTCGGGGTTTTCCGGTTTCGTTTTTTCCGTTCGAAATTCATACAAATTTGCAAGTAAGTTATTTATTGTTTAGCGAGTCTCTGATACCACTGTAAGTCAATGTACAACACCCCACGACTTGCGGGGAGGCGGAAATATGAAAAATGATCTTGTTCTTTGCTTAAACATCGACTAACCGCATGAATCGAAGCTAAACGATAACTAAGATCAAACATAGAAGTTAACAACTACTATGTACAGGGATTATACCTAAAGAACCGTGTCCCTCGTCTTTACGAACTCCACCTCCTCCTCGGCCTTCTCGAAGTAGTAGAAGATCCACCCGAGAGCTTTACTCCAAGCTTAGCCTCTAAACTTGAGGCAACTAACTTTCTTTAAGTGCTAATCAAAGAAGCTAGGTGATATAGAGTGAGAGTTATGGTTTAATTAGTCTAACTAATCCTTGTACTCAACACATGAGAGGGGAGGATTAGGGTTTGAAGAGGGAGAGCTTGAGGAGAGAGAAGGTGAAGATAATAATGAAGTGAGAAGAATGAGTTATCATAATATATATCAAGCATTTTGTTATATCAAGAAAAGAAAAGAAAAATCATTTACAACCATGCTTGATAAATTTCTTGTGGTGATTCATCTCCATGAGTCATTAAGCAATTATGAAGCATTAATGACATGGATGAATCATCCATATGACTCACTAATCACATTCATTATATATGCCACCTAAACCTCCTTAGTCACCATCTTCTAGAAGCTTCTCGCGCAATTACGAGAACGCTCCTCCTTTCCGCAAAAATACGGAAAAACTTTAGACTGTATAAATCCAATAACCGGATACCAGTAACTGGCTTAAACCAAAGCCGACTGGTAAAAACTGTCCGAAAGTCGTATGTGCGTAAACACACGTATGCGTCCGAACCCTTGTCGTAAAACCATACGACCTCTATATCGTTTCGCCTGGAGTAGGAAAACTCTCTGTGTAGGACTCTAGAGACTCGACTACTACGCTGGCAGTGGGTTTAACCACAGACCGCAAGCGGCACTAGCTGTACGTAACGGTCCCCAGGTAGATGTCGATAAGAAGGCCGATGAGAAAACCCATCCGAACTCCTACTGAGTCTGATGTGACAATCTCCGTACAGTCCGGTCCGTTCGTCTAAGACTATCGCATATCGGGCCTAGGGGGCGGCAAGCGTCAGTCCCCTAATAGCGGTATAAGTCGTGTCGGAGCGAAGCCCATTACACCCTGAGAAACAACTGGAACCTACCAGCAAATCTCGCTTGCCCTGGCCAGGGACTTTGCGTAATGGCTCTCTGACACAGCGCGATATCAACCCCCAATACCGAGAGAGACGAATCATGTCTAACCGCCACTGCCTCCAAGTGCTCGGGACTGCACCCAACTGCTACCTGTTTGCACGACTCCTTTGAGCCGTGGTAGGGTAGTAATCTAAGAACAGTGGGACACACTCGAGGCGAAGTAGCAGTGTCAAGTCTGCGGACTATGCTGTACTCATGTCACCTGGGAACTGTTCACTGACGACTGGTATAAAACCAACCAACAGTTCCCTGTGAGTCATGTCCGGTATACCCGTAACCCAACGAGCACCTGCATACTATCTCCAGTACGACGTACTGACGGCTGTGGGACAGACCATCTCCCCAACTGGGATGAGAAGCGTACACACTAGTCTACTCCGGAGTATCGATGCCCTGTCTCGATAATCCAACGACTAGGGACCTGAATAAGGATGTGCTTGTAGACTACCCAGCCCCCACTAGTGTGACTGCCATCACAACGCCGGTAGTCAAGCAAGATCCTAAGAGCTCTATCAATACGTATACTCACATATTAAGATAGAAAAACCAAGTAGCATACTACCATGTTTAGCAAGACTGTTATATACATGTGAATATCCCAAGCTTCCATTAAGTAATATACAAACTAGTATGATACAATAATGGCCCCTAGGGCATATACACTAACATCGGTCGACCATTTGTAGAGTACAATGTGTGGGTTTCAGCTCTCCAACGCCTAATTGTTCATATACTGAATAAGGAAGCAAATTAACACTGGCACCAAGATCTAAAAGTGCGCGGTTGATGTTCTTATCCCCAATAGTTATTGAAATTGTAGGACAGCCAGGGTCCTTTCGTTTTTGAGGTAAAGATTGGGTAAGAGCATCACTTACTGCACTAGCCAAGAAAAATTTCTTAGGTACCTGAGATTTCCTCTTCTTGGTGCATAAGTCCTTCAAGATTTTAGCGTAAGAAGGGACATGTTGGATTGCATCTAAGAGAGGTATGTTTATGCTAACCTGTTTAAATAACTCCACAATCTTCTCCATTTGCGGAGTTTGTTTATTGGATCTCAACCTGTTTGGAAATAGAATATTTTGAAAATTTGTTGAGTCCAATGTTTGTGGAGTAGATTGCGGAGTTGTAACGAATTCCAGTGTTGGTGTTTTCGTGGAGTGAGATGTGGGTCCGTTCGAATTAGTAGAAAAAGTAGAGCCTTATGAAGAATGAAGAACAGGCTCTGAAGAAGATGAAGAAGAAGAAGAAGCAGCGGCCGGGGTGTCATTATTTTTGCCAACGTTTTTTTGCAATACCTTTCCAGATCTCAATGTAGTCATGGCACTCACATTATGATTCTGTTGTTCATGAGCAACATGTGCATTTTTTGTGTGACCAGGATTTGGCAGTGGTTGATATAGAAGTTTCCCCTTCTCTCGCTCGCTTAGAGCTGCATTCAGTTGTGCAATTTGGGCTTCAATAGTTTTGATGCTTTGCTCATGTGATGCAGTGTGTTGCACCAAAGACTGAATGGAAGACTGGATGTTGGTTGAGGATTGCGTAGATTGTTTTAAAAACGCATCCTGACTTTGTTCTAGCGAGGAAACCTTATCGTTATTTGGTTGAACAAAATTGTTTTGAGGAAAAGAGTTGTTTGGTGCAAAATTGTTCATTTGATTTTGGTAAGGTTGGGGTTGGAAGGGTTGCTGATATTGAGTTTGTTGAGGGGATAGTTGTTGTGGAGGAGGCCTTTGAAAATTGTTATTGCCTTGGAATTGTTGTTGATTTTGATTCCAAGCAAAATTGGGGTATTTCCTCCAACCAGGATTATAAGTTGAAGAGTATGGATCATTTCTTTGTCTCTGCTGAAAGGCAGCCTTGACATGATCTTGTCCTTGAGCAGGTAGGTTGTAAGGACACTCTTCGGTCAAATGGGACGGATCCGAACAATAAGTGCAAATAGTGCGAGAGGGTAAAGCGGGGACAGGAGAAGGCGATGAGAATTTGCTCTCAATTGCTTCTAGTTTACGTGTAAATGCGGCCATTTCAGCTTTCATTGCAATTGACATGTCAAGTTGATGAACACCTGCCCTAGACGAACCGGATGAAGTAGATGAAGTGGATGAAGCAGTCTGTCTAGTGCTTTCCCACTGAAGCGTTTGTTCAGCAAGATCGTCGAGAAATTGCCAAGTTTCCTCGTCAGATTTTGTAAGAAAGTGATCTTGACAAATGGTTTCCAGCAACTGCTTAGTTGCGTGGTTCAGTCCTTCGTATAAAGTTTGGCAAAGTGTCCATCTCTCGATACCGTGGTGAGGGCACTGAACAAGAAGGTCCTTAAATCGTTCGAAACACTTCCAAAAAGGTTCGGAACGAAGCTGGGAAAATTGATTAATTTCATTTTGAATTCTCATGGTCTTGTGGTATGGGTAAAACTTTTTAAGAAAAGCCTTAACAAACTCTTCCCAACTTTTTATGGAATGCGATGCTGTACTATATAGCCACTTTTCAGCTAGGTCACATAAAGTGAAGGGAATGGCATGTAGCCTTATAGCATCATCGGAAAGTTGGGTGGTCTTTAACATTGTGCAAACATTCTGGAATTTGTTAATGAAGATATAGGCATCTTCGGATTCCAGCCCGTGAAATTTGGGCAACATATTGATGAAGTGGGATTTAATTTCGAAATTATCCCCATTTGCCGGCGGAAGTGAAAGACAAGTAGGAAGTGCGATGCGGGTTGGATAGAAAAGATCCTGGAGCGCGATTCGTTGGGGCGTTTCAACGGGAGGGTGTTGTGGGTTATTCGCACCCAGTTGAGGTGGAATCAGTCCCAAAGTAGGTAAGGGGTTGTTAGGATTGAATCCTGACATCTCCTTAGAAGATGAATTTGAAGATGAAGGTAAAGAAGTGGAGGGAATTTTGACTTCGGAGTCGAACGCGTCGTCAGTAGGAACTAACGAGACACGAAGTAAACGGGCGCTAGTGTCCCTAGTCCAACCGGACATACACTAAATGAGGTGTAGTGTAGTCAAAAAGTAGAAAGTGGGGGTAAGAAAATGTCAATGGAGAAAATATGGATGAAAATTGGGTGCAATGGATTTCTAGCGACAAAATGGCAAGTTTTTGTAAAAATTTTGTTTTGTGGTTTTTTTTTTGTTTTTTTTAGAGTCTTTGCAAAAGATTTTTTATAAGGAACTAAGACACACTTTCAAGCAATCACAATTTAAGCATGCACAATCAAGCCTAGAGCTAGGGTCTCCTAAGTCAACTAGACTGCTTCTAACTGGTCCAAAGGGCAAGTTGTGAGATATCCCTCAAATCTCCTCTTCACCGCCAATTGTGGCCAGGTAAGCACAAGTAAAGAAAGGAGGGATCCGCTCACGAATTACCGTGAGATGGGCCTTTTAAAATTACCTTTCCCACTTGTCTAGCCTAGGCACCACAAAGTCAGGTTTAGATAAACGACCGATTGCCCACAACCTTCCTCTGTTCTAATGAGCACGACGGTCCTTAATTGGCTGAGTCTAAATATTTTTTAATTAACTCGAGGGTTGATGCATATGCTTTTTGTGATTTTTAGGGTCCTAGGAAGGGTAATGAAATCCCCACCCAATCTGGATTGGTGTTATAGCCCCTTAAAAGTCCGTTTTAAAAATGCAAAGCAGTAAATGTAAGTGCACGGCGGCGCCCCGGTCGTCAATCCGACGGCCAAATGCGGAAACGGTGATAAACTTTAATTTTGCGAACTTAGCAAACCGGCACCACCGCGCACTAAACCCCGGATCGGGCCATTAAACTAGATCTAGCAAAGTAACAAGACGGGTTAGAGATATACCGAGTGATCCGAGTCCTCCGGTCTTCTCGTCATCGTCCCGATCTCCCGCGGAAACTCCGGTCGTCGCCTGCTCGCCGGAAGGGCACCACATCGCCTGTTTCTTTTACGGGCTCCCGCCTCTATACCGAGGCAACTCGGGCACGAAGCTGGCAAGTCGACGTGCCCAAGGTTTGCTGTAGAATGTGTAGTGCTTTGTCTCTTTGGGGTTATGTTGCCTTGATGGAGGAATGGAATTTTCAAGTGGAACTCTCATTTATCAAGCATGGAATGAGATGCTAAATTTTCCTCACCAAAATGAAATCTCTCATTTTTTTTTCTCTCCTCTCCAAATTTTGGCCGGCCAAGCAATATGTGAGAATGGTGGAGTGATCAAAAAACATAAGAGGGAGGTGATGGTAGGATAAAGTAAGGAGGTGTCCATATACAAACATCATGATAACAAATGAACATCCAAACCATACCCTTTCTAATCTCATTCAATGCAAGAATGGTGCAACAAAAGAAAAGATGCTCTCATAATAAATCCTTTTGCAATAAACCCCTCCACAAAATGTTATTTGCAAACTTGCAAATAACCCCCTCCATCGGAAAAGTCCGGCCGGGAAAGAACAAAGGAAAACCGGCCGGAACGGAATGCAAACTGGCAACTCCAGAAAACTGGTCCCGTAATAAATTACAGGAAAACCCCGATACTGTGCATACACACCCGCATCTGTATTCCGTCCGGATACAAATGCAAAGAGACAAAATCTACACTGCACTATACTAGGATCCGGCTTAAACCAAAGCCGGCTAGTAATATCCGTCCGATCCTGATCCGTGCAATACCGCACGTATCTGATCGAACCCTGCCATATATCTATACGGCCTCTAGTACAAACCGTCCGATCCTGATCCATGCAATACCGCACGTATCTGATCGGACCCTGCCATATCTCCATACGGCCTCTACAGCGTTTCGCCCGAAAGCTGAGTAACTGAAAGTGTGGTGGACTCTAAAGACTCGTCAATACTATGGCTGTGGATTTAACCACTAGCACGTCAGAGGTATAAGCCAATACGTAACGGGCCACCAGCTATTGACTAAAAGGGACGTCGATGAGCGAACTCATCCTGACACCCTACTGAGCCTGTCAGTGACAATATCCGTACAGTCCGGTCCGTTCGTCTATGAGCATCGCATGTCGGGCCTAGGGGGTTGGTAAAAGTCAGACCCCCCAAAAGCGGTACAAGTCGTGTCGGAGTGTAGCCCAGAACACCCTGAGATACTACTGGAATACCTACCAGTAAATCTCCTGCCTTGGCCAAGGACTTCGTGTAATGGCTCTCCTAGACACAGCGCGACCTCACCCCCAATACCGGGAGAGACGAACCCCTGAAGATCCGCTCACTGCCTCCATGTGGCTCGGGACTGTACCCAACTAAAACCTGTTTGCACAACTCCTTTGAGCCGTGGTAGGGTAGTAATCAAAGCACAGTGGGAACTCACACGAGACAAATGACGATCCCCAGGTCGATGAACGAACCTGTACACATGTCACCTGGGAACTGCTATCTGACGTCAGGTATAAGACCAACTAGCATGTTCCCGGCGAGTCCTGTCCGGTGTACTCATAACCCAATGAGCACCTGTATACATCTTAGGTGATCCAACTGACACCAGTGGCTTATGAGACCGGCCACTGCCCCTCGTCGGGGTCTCGACTGTATACACTAGTCTACTCTGGAGAATCGATGCCCTGTCTCGAAACTCCCACGACTAGGGACCTTTTAAGGATGTGCTTATAGACTCCAGCTCTCACTTATATGATCGCCCTCATACTGCTGGCAGCCAAGCAAGAATCCTAGGGGCTCTATCAACGTGCAATAGCGACTTGTCAGGTCACCTAAAACAGTACACGATGATAAAGGTAAACCAGATAGCATACTATCATCTCGAGTAAGACTGTCGTACCGGGATAGGTCCTCCCTCAATAATTGCAATCACGTGCCTGTGATCCAATAATTGACTCTGAGGGCACTATCTCCAACAATCTCCCACTTGCACTCAAGGCTAATTATTGCGATGTCGCATACTCACAGCCCGTGTGATACCGAACACCCAACTCCTCTACTAGTCAGTCTCACAAAGCCTGTTTGGAAGACTATTGCGTTCGAGGAATAGCCTCAGTGAGTGGATCCGCTCTGATGTTTCTTTCAATGTCTCTCTATATCTCAAGTTCGCGGAGAAAGCCATCTCCCGAAATGAGCAATACCTGTCTTAGAATGTCTGGATGTCTGATGGGACCGAGCTCATAAATGAACTCCAAATCCAAACTTCTTAGACTGTATCGTCAACTGAACTTAATCAGTATCCTGCGCCATGCCACTCTCAGTATTTCCTTGGACCACCTGTCCAAAATACTGCCCCTCGTCAGAAGGAAAACTATAACTCTGACAACCTCCTTGTCGTCCATGTCACCTTGGAAGCCTGGAATGATAACTGTCTCCCAAATGAGGCTGTCGTTATCATATCCCTAGAACATCCACTTATGTTCTATAACTGCTTCCGACTGTTTCTCCAGGATTGGATTAATGTCAACTTATTGCATCTACTGCAAGAACAACATCTGGTGTGGTACTTGACATCTCATGATTGACTCAATTGCCTAAGCAAGTGATCTGCCAATCATGCACATCCCTCTCTACTTTAGTCTATAAGACACCTTTAGAGAGGGTGACTCCATTACCTGCAGGTACACTACCGTGCCAGGAGTCGTCCATTCTAAATACTCTTAGAATGCTGTCAAAGTACCATGATTGGGAAACCACCCAAATCTAGATCTAAAACCATAGATCTAGTAACCAGTATGTCTGATATAATGTCCAAGTCCCTTATGGAGAAACCACTGTGTGACGACCAAAGTATGACCGATCGTAGTGTAGGAATATCACTTCCTACTACCTTCTCAACAGATCCATCCCCTATTCTGATGACGTCAAACCTATGACTGTCATATCAGAAACAGATGATCTAACTCCGCTATATCTGCTTTAGTCTATAAATAGACATAAGCCTGATGTCCACCAATGCTTCCGCTGCTCCCACTGATTACGACAACCCTCTGGCAGAGTCATATAGATGTGCACTTCTAAAGCTAGTTTAGAACGACGCTATACTCATCCTCCCACCGGGTCTCGCAGCCTGGAACAACAGCAATGGCAAGTGTGGGTAAACAAGAACTTCCCTGTCACCGTCCTTGAGGCTACCGGAGTACCTCTCGGGTGCCTGAAGTTACCCACCATATCTGCGGAGTGGCCAATGGAATGTCAAATCAGATTGAATCTTTAGGTTCCTTATCAAATCTTCAGTAATCGTTTGCGGTTCTGGAATCGCTTCCAGTTCTACCATACTCCCACTACTGTTTTCTGAAAAATAACCATTTCTTTTAAAATGTGGCGAGTTAAGAACAATATCACTATTGATCTTCCAGATGGTAGAAAATCAACCCTCGTCATAGCCTGGGTCAACCCACAAACAGCCATTACAGAAACGTGCCTTGAGTTATCCAGAGTCTGGTTTTAATCATAAGCCGGACAACTCCCCGTACCTTAACAATGTTAAGATATGAACTGTACTATATCCAATATAGAACCAGAGGCACTGATTTAATTGAACCAGATTCAAATCATGCAGCTGTCTCCAGTGCATGTCAACTAAATGGAGAGAGGCCGATCAGTGTTACTCAACTTAGGAATGCTTCCAATTATGAGTAACCTGAAAGAGAAGCAATTTCTCTTTATCATTACTATCAACTGAATACCATACACAAGTATCTACATCTTCGATCACCTTGAAGAATCCCGATACTTGCTACACCTGGTTCTCTACTCTATTCAAATACCTATAACTCCTCAAAACTTAGACCCTGTGTTTCTACGAAACACATGTCTAAGAACTAGAGAAGTTAAAAGTAAACAGAATATAGTATGAGGACCAACCCCTCTGTCCTAATGGACACTGGACAACATACATTACTCTGTATAAGTCCGCTGAGTCTAACAACTCTTTCACTGTGCGTCGTAAGTTGAAAACTGTACTTATGGTTAAGAAGAATTACACCGCTGTTTAATGCTCCTTACCTAACCATCCACTGATATAGGTAAATGTCATCGACATAATATCAAAAGGTATATCTCACTCTATGAAAATAGACGTACAGATATATCAATTTGAAATTGGTGCACAACAGCGGATATTCAAAACCAAATATTTGCCGACCGGCAAACAGCCCAGGTGATCTCCTCAAATATCACCGATTACAACGAATCCCGATATAATGAGGATGATCACCCAATTCCCAATAACTTACTCCCTCTCATCATCTGTAAAACCATACAGATGTGAGAATCAAGCCTGGTAAATACATACCCTGGAGCAAGTGTCTAATCGGGAAATCAGTTTTCTTTTAACAGTACACAGTGAAACTGAAACATTGAAATGTTTCGTTGGGGTATCCCGGTATTCCTAGTAATGCCTCTACCATTATCCAGAATCACAACTATAACCGTATAATTCTTTGCCACCTCTCCAAATCCCTTTATATGTCTTTAGTCATTACCTTCTGCACACCCCTTAGGCCAAATGGTTTTCTTCCTTCCCTACCGTTCGGCACCAGCCTATGGTTTGGAAGAAGACTATCCAATAAGCATAATGGGTGTACTGTCCTAGTCCTAGGAGCACTCGCAATGCGAGAGAGGGTGAAGATAAAAGACAACCGAATAAACCTTATTCCTATTTCTCCTGGACCAGAATCCATCCCCGAACTGGAACAAGTTCCTTTCGAGTTCGTATATAACCATACGATGGAGTATCCAATAGACTGTGGATCTTCGTAGTGATACGGAGTGTCCTGGAGAAATACAAAGGTGATTTAGGATTGGCGAAGAAATAGTTGGTTTGGTCGTGAATATCAGTCGCAATTTACTTTGCCCTCTTACTAATCCCTTGCTTTGTCTTAATCTTAATACCTTCTGCACACCGTTTAGGCTAATTGGTTTTCTTCAATCCCTACCGGTCGGCACCAGCCTAAGGTTTGGAAGAAGACTATCCAATTTGCGTAATAGGTGTACTATCTCCTAAACCAAGGAGTACTCACAACTTGAGAAAAGGTAAAAGGGAAAAGACAACTGAATAATCCTATCCGTTTTCTCCAGAACCGGAAACCATCCTCGAATTCCTTCGAGTTCGTATCTAACCATATGATGGTTTTGTCCAATGGAAGTGGACGTTCGCAGTAATACGGGGTGTCCTGGAGAAAAGGGTAAAAGTAGGAGTGGCAATGAGGTCTGCAACTCTGACAATCCAAAAGCCGGTGTAAAGAAGGTTCGGTCAACTTGGTCTCTGAGTCATAGTCTTAGGGTCGGGTCAATGGTCGCTGCCAGAGAGAGAGAAAAGAAACACTCAGCGTGCATTCTAACCTAGATCAGAATGGTTACCAATTTATCTAATCTGGAAACCTCCCACTGTTCCTCAAATTCTCCTCCAAACCTGAAAGAAGAATTAGTCGGGGTCACCCGAGGAGTAAACCAACTCATCAGTGGGAATCGGGATCCAACTCTCATCGCATGATAACGTGACGTAATCCGCTCACGTCATCACACTCCAGAAGGTATGCGCATATCTGGCAAGTTTCAGTTCTTTTGAAACTCCAGATGTGATTTCTGCCCCATGCTCTTATGACCTTGACGAAGGTCAACAAATCATAAGTCACATGTCAAGTTCCACCCGTCATTGTCCAGGTTAATTTGAACCCACCCGTACAAGCCCTTGACGAAGGTCAACAAGGCTATACGACTGTCCCAAACCAACGCATCTATCTATGCAGCAGAAAAGCAACAAGCAGCTACCATGCACTATGCCTTGACGAAGGTCAACAAACATAGCATGAATACTACGTGCTACCTGTCTGAAACGACGGAGGGCTACGAATGGTTTCTGGCGAAAACCTTTAACGTAATGAACTTGATATCGTTGAAGGAACGGATAGCTTTTTAGAAAATATAGTGACGAAAACCTTTACTAAAGAGGTCACTCCCGGTGAAGGGATCTCGGCTCTTTCCCCGTAGAATGGGGTGCTGGATATTCATAACCGAATATCACTGTGCAAAGCAAAAGTAATCGGCTATAGTGAAGTTAATGCCCTGACGCAAACTTCTGTCCAAGGGGTCACTCCCGGTGAAGGGATCTCGGCCCTTGCCTCGTCGACTGAGGAGTAGGATATTCTAAATGAATACCACGATGCAAAACAAAAGTGAACGTCCTTGCAATAACAGCTTTTCGAAAAGTGTTCCAACAACATCAGAATAGGTTTGTTTTAACTTGCATTGATCCGAATCAACGCAGTCCCATCAATTGATCACACCACAAAGAACGAAAATATACTGACGTACGTATATGCCATCCGCATTCGCCACTGGGTCCCGTCATCACCCGTTAGGTTAGCTAACTAACGGCAGAGCGGGGACTGGACTAGCACGGATGAAAAACATATACAACATCTACTAATATATATACCAATATATTATATTTCGCTCAAGGCGTGAATGAAAATGCAACATCACAGAAATGTACAGCATCACAGAACAATACAGATATCTGGGATCCCCGGGTTTCACAGAGCCACTACTGAAACCCGACGTTCCCCTGGTTGTATGGATAGCCTGTGCAATGAAAACCTATACCCCCTACGAGTGCGGCGAATAGCCAGCCAATCCTGGAGTGAAGCCCCCTCCGTCCCAATGCCATGAGATGCGGGCTTGTTGCCCTCTAGAACCCGGCTATCCGTGCACCCCTCCGCGGGGTAACCCTAGTACAGAAAGTAAAATATACATACAACGGGTACATCGACCGCAACCAGGTCATGCCCCAAAAGAATAATACAAACAGGCAGTGACGGCAGTCCACATGTCGGACGCTCGCCCCGCAATATCAAATGTACATAATACAACAAAACTGTACTAGCATTGCATCCAGGCTATCCCCATGACCGATCCGCAACAACACAGCAAAAACATAGAACATCAACGTGAAAGTCACGTTCGCAAATCCGTCTAACCGGGCTATAGCAGTTAGACCGGATTTACCGATCGAGTGACATTCACGGTCGCAGATATAATGTAAATACTGTGAAATAATGTGTTTAAAATATCCGATCGATCAAAAATTAACAAGTGGGCCCCCAAACAATACTGTAGCACTCACAGAAAATCTGGGCCCAATTTTAATATTCCAAAACCCTTATTTTTAGCCCACAAGCCCACTGCAAAAAAGCGATCATGTGATCTCTCATTACTGCGGCGGATCAGCGGCCTAATAAAGTTTAATGGCCGCGGATCCGCGCTCTTACTGAGTGATCATCTTGTCGAATTTTTCCAGTGTTCTTATAACTCCCTGCACATCATTCTGAGACAACCTGAAAAATTTTTCGAGACCAAAAAATTTCAACAGAAAACTGATGCGGAGGAAAATGTAGATTTTGGAATTTTGGTCGATCGGAAATGCAAAACACATCAAACGAAGCTAGACGAAGTTAATGGCGAGGCTCTGATACCACTGTAAGTGCACGGCGGCGCCGCGGTCGTCAATCCGACGGCCAAATGCGGAAACGGTGATAAACTTTAATTTTGCGAACTTAGCAAACCGGCACCACCGCGCACTAAACCCCGGATCGGGCCATTAAACTAGATCTAGCAAAGTAACAAGACGGGTTAGAGATATACCGAGTGATCCGAGTCCTCCGGTCTTCTCGTCATCGTCCCGATCTCCCGCGGAAACTCCGGTCGTCGCCTGCTCGCCGGAAGGGCACCACATCGCCTGTTTCTTTTACGGGCTCCCGCCTCTATACCGAGGCAACTCGGGCACGAAGCTGGCAAGTCGACGTGCCCAAGGTTTGCTGTAGAATGTGTAGTGCTTTGTCTCTTTGGGGTTATGTTGCCTTGATGGAGGAATGGAATTTTCAAGTGGAACTCTCATTTATCAAGCATGGAATGAGATGCTAAATTTTCCTCACCAAAATGAAATCTCTCATTTTTTTTTCTCTCCTCTCCAAATTTTGGCCGGCCAAGCAATATGTGAGAATGGTGGAGTGATCAAAAAACATAAGAGGGAGGTGATGGTAGGATAAAGTAAGGAGGTGTCCATATACAAACATCATGATAACAAATGAACATCCAAACCATACCCTTTCTAATCTCATTCAATGCAAGAATGGTGCAACAAAAGAAAAGATGCTCTCATAATAAATCCTTTTGCAATAAACCCCTCCACAAAATGTTATTTGCAAACTTGCAAATAACCCCCTCCATCGAAAAAGTCCGGCCGGGAAAGAACAAAGGAAAACCGGCCGGAACGGAATGCAAACTGGCAACTCCAGAAAACTGGTCCCGTAATAAATTACAGGAAAACCCCGATACTGTGCATACACACCCGCATCTGTATTCCGTCCGGATACAAATGCAAAGAGACAAAATCTACACTGCACTATACTAGGATCCGGCTTAAACCAAAGCCGGCTAGTAATATCCGTCCGATCCTGATCCGTGCAATACCGCACGTATCTGATCGAACCCTGCCATATATCTATACGGCCTCTAGTACAAACCGTCCGATCCTGATCCGTGCAATACCGCACGTATCTGATCGGACCCTGCCATATCTCCATACGCCTCTACAGCGTTTCGCCCGAAAGCTGAGTAACTGAAAGTGTGGTGGACTCTAAAGACTCGTCAATACTATGGCTGTGGATTTAACCACTAGCACGTCAGAGGTATAAGCCAATACGTAACGGGCCACCAGCTATTGACTAAAAGGGACGTCGATGAGCGAACTCATCCTGACACCCTACTGAGCCTGTCAGTGACAATATCCGTACAGTCCGGTCCGTTCGTCTATGAGCATCGCATGTCGGGCCTAGGGGGTTGGTAAAAGTCAGACCCCCAAAAGCGGTACAAGTCGTGTCGGAGTGTAGCCCAGAACACCCTGAGATACTACTGGAATACCTACCAGTAAATCTCCTGCCTTGGCCAAGGACTTCGTGTAATGGCTCTCCTAGACACAGCGCGACCTCACCCCCAATACCGGGAGAGACGAACCCCTGAAGATCCGCTCACTGCCTCCATGTGGCTCGGGACTGTACCCAACTAAAACCTGTTTGCACGACTCCTTTGAGCCGTGGTAGGGTAGTAATCAAAGCACAGTGGGAACTCACACGAGACAAATGACGATCCCCAGGTCGATGAACTAACCTGTACACATGTCACCTGGGAACTGCTATCTGACGTCAGGTATAAGACCAACTAGCATGTTCCCGGCGAGTCCTGTCCGGTGTACTCATAACCCAATGAGCACCTGTATACATCTTAGGTGATCCAACTGACACCAGTGGCTTATGAGACCGGCCACCGCCCCTCGTCGGGGTCTCGACTGTATACACTAGTCTACTCTGGAGAATCGATGCCCTGTCTCGAAACTCCCACGACTAGGGACCTTTTAAGGATGTGCTTATAGACTCCAGCTCTTACTTATATGATCGCCCTCATACTGCTGGCAGCCAAGCAAGAATCCTAGGGGCTCTATCAACGTGCAATAGCGACTTGTCAGGTCACCTAAAACAGTACACGATGATAAAGGTAAACCAGATAGCATACTATCATCTCGAGTAAGACTGTCGTACCGGGATAGGTCCTCCCTCAATCATTGCAATCACGTGCCTGTGATCCAATAATTGACTCTGAGGGCACTATCTCCAACAGTAAACACAAAAAATCAAAAACACTTGCCAAAATATTTTTATTTTTATTTGCGGCTCAAAGAATCCTGCACAAGATTGATTTATTGGAGAGGGAGAAGAAGTTTTTGCGCAAAGAACCCTGCAGGAAAATTTTTCAGTGGAGTTTAGGGGGTTACAGAGGAGAAGTGGTATGCTTACAGAGCAAAATGGTCTGCTGACATAAGCGATTGACCGCGGTTCCGCGGTCAAACCTTCACTTGTGCCGCGGTTCCACGGTGGAACAATTGGTTCAGATCTCCAAAATTTTTCTGTTTTCTGTTGTGGTTCTCCTCTGTCTGTTCAGATCTTCTGTTTCTGGATTTGTTCACCGAGCTTGCTCCAGATCTGAATCTGTCCTTCTTCCTTTCCTGTGCAATTCACACAAAACCCGTCAAAAATTAACAACATGATATTTTTTATGTTTTAATAATTTTTTCAGTTTTTATAACATTTTTCAATTTTCAATTAACCCGAAATTACAAAAAGAAAATAACTACCGCTATCCCCGGCAACAGCGCCATTTGATTGGTCGTTCTTTTGTGTACGTGCGTTTTAAAATCAAAGTTAAGAATATACCGCAATCAATAACGGTGTCGCTTGGTAGCTAGCCGGTTGAGTACGTGTCGATCCACAGGAAAAACGTGTTCTTTTCATATTGTTCTTACGAGTTAAGTCCTATTTTTGGTAGGTTTTGATTTTTATAAAAACTAAGATTGAATTTAAATTGGATTAAAACCTTGCTAGGGTTAGGATTAGGTTAGTTTGGAAAGATAATTCTACTCACTGCTTCCTTTGCCCTAATTAAGAACATAGGTGTTAGGGTAATAGTTAACAAAGGGGATTAGCACGACTAGAAAGAAACGTAGTTTCTTCCTTTTGGTCCTTGTCCGTCCTTTCTTAACTTTTGGCCCTAACCTCTATGTAAATCAACCACAACCGGTCTAACTAGGGAATCACCGCTATCTCGTAAGATAGGGGGCTGTAGTGAGCGGTGTGTGTTTGATTCAAATAGAGTCCTAATTAAAATGTTATATGGGCAAGAAAGGAGTGAGAGCTTTCCATCTCTCAAACCTACCCAATCCTAATCCTAACAAGTGAGGAATTACTCACTCATTAGGGTATTAACAATGGAATTTATTTTTATGTTTTATTTTAAAAACTATCTAAGTTGCAAATAATAAAAGACAAAATAAAATAGCAGATATTAAAAGAACAGATAAAAATGCAAGAATTAAATTCAGATAAAAAGTCTTACTTTATTGATGCACTCTTGACGATTACAAAGGAATTGAAATTTTAGACTAGAAAATAAAAAGAGGCATGACCCAAAAGAGGCTGTATGCTTTCCTATTTATAGATAGGAAAAACCCTAGGGTTTACATCTGATCCACATTTAAAATTACAAGACTACCCTAAGAAAGCCGGGCCAAAGCACTGACACCCACCGACACGTGCACCGACACGTGCACTGCACGGCCGCAGATCCGCGGCAGAATGCCCTATTTAGCAGCGGTTTCGCGGCCGTTTGGTTGGCTCTTGGGCTCAATTCTTCAAGTTGCTTTTTCCTTCTGTTTTCTTCACTTGGTTCCTCAGAATCTTTTCTACTTTCTTCCAGATTTCCAACAGTGCAGAATTTGTGGACTTTTACCGTTAGCTTCGCGTTGATGTCTCGAATCTTGTGCTGCCCTTGTATTTTGTGCAATCGAACTGTTCATTGATCTTCGTTTGTTCCTTAAACTGGTAGGCGACATCTTGCAGATTCATCTATTTGTTGGTCGTAGTCTCACATTTGTAGCTTCTTTTCCTGAATTTCACTGTATTGTTCTGAGAACCTGTAACCTGCAACTATTCAGCAGACATGGATCAAAAGCACCTATTTATTTGCAATATGATTAAGAATGGGGAATATAATAATGTAAAATTCTGATATGAACAGTAGTCAAGCAAAGATCCTAAGGACTCTATCAATATGTATTAACGATACGTCAAAAGAAATTTATACACATATTAAGATAGTTACAAACCAAGTAGCATACTACCATATTGAGCAAGACTGTTATAAACCCGTGTATTTATCCCAAGCTTCCAAAATGTAATATACAAACTAGTATTATACAATAATTTCCTCTAGGGAATATTACACTAACACTAGCATAACCTTTCATCAGTAAGTCAAAGCTGAATATTAAAGGGTAGCTGATTTGTTGCAACCACTTCCAATTCCTCAATGGAAGTGGGAACATATAGCCATGGTTTTCGTGACAGCCTTACCATGAAGTCCGAAGGGCAATAACACAGTTTAGGTGATTGTCGATCGATTGATCAAGGCAGCTCATTTCATACCATTTCGAGTTGGTCAGTCGACAGAGGTTTTGGCAGAGGAGTACCCGTGAGCATCTTTTCCGATCGTGATACTCGATTTCTATCACACTTTTAGAGGAGTCTGCAGAAAAGTTTGGAATCTCGCTTGAAGTTTAGCACGGCCTATCATCCTCAGACGGATTGCCAGTCTGAAAGAACAATCCAAACTCTTGAAGATATGTAGGGAGCATGCATGTTAGACTTCAAGGGTTCATGGGAAGATCATTTGCACTTAGTGGAGTTTTTATACAATAACAGCTTTCAGGCGACTATACAGATAGTTCCGTTCGAAACATTATACGGTCATAAGTGTTGCTCCCCTGTCTATTAGGACGATGTTGGAGAACGAAATTATTAGGACCCGATATTCTTGTGCAAACGGAGGAGAAAGTTAACGTGATTCGAAACCATATGAAAGTAGCACAAGATCGGCAGAAAAGTTGGGCTGATACTGGATGAAGACCTCTGGAGTTCGCAGTTGATGATCTTGTATTCTTTAAGATATCACCGACTATAGGTGTAATCCAATTTGGTAGTCGAAACAATCTTAGTAATCGATTCGTGCGGCCTTTCGGTATTATCGAGCATGTTGGAGAGGTAGCGTATCGATTGGGTTTACCACCATCCTTGGCGGGTGTTCAAGACGTGTTTCATGTATCTCAACTCCGCAAGTATGTTCGAGTTGAGACGCACGTCCTAGATCACTCAGAACTGACAGTAAGAAAAGATTTAACATATGAATAACAACCAATGGCGATTGTGGATCAACGAGAAAAAGTCCTCAAGAATAAATTTATCCTTCTAGTACTCGATTCATGGGGGAATCGTTCGCACGGAGAATCTACTTGGGAACGAGAAGACGAGATCCGACAGAAGTTTCCACCCCTTTTTTCTTAGATCCGTGTTTTCTTTTCTTTGAATTTCGAGGACGAAATTCTTTTGTAGTTGGGTATAATATAACACCCTAGTACTATTATACTATATTTTAGGGTATTTCAAATCTTACGGTAAAATTCTTTCTTATTGTTGCTTTTGGGTTGCGAATGATGTGTTAGTAGCCGTGGTTATTATCTAACCCGACCTACATAGTTGAAACACAACATGGTTCGAGATTATATCAAATATTTGCTAGTACAGTATATCCATGCAAATCTAGAATATATATACACATATAATATTTTTAGAATCTTCATATCCTTTTATGGTACATTATAAAAAAAAAAAATATTTTTTCCATCTAGCCTTGCATGGCAAAGTACCACATATCTGGTGGTTGCAGCCATACATCGTGTTCATATCCTAAGGGTTAGACATAATAGTATTTGGATCGCTACGTATATATACGTATATATTTATTTAGGGGTATATTTTTTTAATTATAGACTTTTGCATCATGGTTTAAATCCTTACGTATATTCTTCATATTTAAAAACTAGATTTTTAAAGGGATACGGATAATATTCATAGTAATCTGGTATTATCTGTAAAATCCTACCATATATATATTTTATATAACTAATATATAAACTGTTATATATATAATATATTAATTATTTTAAATAAAATAACACTCTCTTTCTCTCTCTCTCTCTCTGTGTCTCTAACTCTTCCATCCCCACATCTCTCTCTATCCCTATATATATATATATATATATATATATATATATATATATATATATATATATATATATATTATAATAAATTTATAAAAACCCAATCTTTCTCCCTCGTCTTCTTCTTCCGTCGCCAACCTGAACCCTAACCCACGCCTTTCGTCGCCGCACCCCATCGTCGCCGCCCCTTGCGTCGTCGTCCAATCCCATGCCTCGCCATCACCTCCTCCTCCTTTCCCGATGACCACCAAGCTCCTAACCCAGACCCCGACACCAAGAACCCATCATCCCCATCGCCGACCTCGTCGCCGGAAACCTGACCACCACCATCACCCCGTCACCTTCCGCCTTGTCTCCCCAGCAACCCTAGAACACCACAACCACAGCCTCTTCTCCTTCTCTACTCATTGCCCAATCACTTTAAAAACCCCATCGGCCATCCACCTTGCCGTCACTTCGCCGCTGACCGCCTCTTCCTTATCCTTGCCCTCGCCAAGTCCAGCGAACCCCACCAACCCCCAACAGCCATCTCATATTCTTCTTCTTCTTCTTTTATTCTTCTTCTTCTTTCTTTTCTTTTCTTTTCCGATCATCTCGCCGGAGCTGCGCACATCGCCGACAATCCAGACGATCCAGTCACCATCGTCGTCTAGCCTAGTTACCACGTCACGCAGCTGCTCAGCCAGGTCAAGTTCTGCGTGGGTAAGTTTTGCGTCGTGAATTTATTTTCACGTTGGAACATGACATCCGTATCTTGACGTCAGATTCGATCAGGAAAGTTCTAAACTTGGAACATTATATTTTAATTATATTGATATTTATATGCTTGACTATAGTGCGTACATTTTAATATTCAGCAAGTAGTTGCGATTTACCGCTTAATAATATCAGTCGGTATCTGTACCGATAATAGTTTATCTAGTTGCATGCCAGATCATCACAATACTATCATACTACTATATTAGTTCAATATGTTATTTAGATTGCAATATACATGGTAATGGATGTGAAACGATTATTACAGATAGATACATATGCATGCTGGCCTTAGTTGTGTTTACCGTGTTTCGATATTTGTTACATTTTTACATTTGGTATCTATTTTGGCTAATATACATTGTATGACTTGTTCAAGACACACTACCAGACTTGTTACTTGGATCTTTCACTGATGCCAACAATTCCGACTTGTTGTCCTGACGGACGTGAATTGTTATCTACATAGATAAGACCTGTATCTGCTTGATCCTGTGTTGGTATTAGTTTTATATCTTCAATACCTGACTTGAACACAAAACCTTTGGGGTAAAGGGAAATCAATAATGAAAACTGACTTGTAGCTCAACAGTTCGATGCTCCAAATACTGATCAGTCTTTACGGGATCGGTCAGCCCCGGAATGATGCTGCTGACATCATTCATCTGTACATGTTACCTGTTTACTGCTTAGCGGCATGTCTCAGATTCAGCCCGAGAATCTTGACCGTGGTCCTGGGCATGCACGGGATACTATTGAGTTACATCGACAATTCCATTAAATTGATTTCAAAGACTTATAGAATAGATAACCTAGAAGCACAGACTCTAGAATAAACATCACATACATGTACCTCACTGTTTTATACCTGTGTTTATCATTTACATTCATGTTTAATAATAGCATCTTATCCTGGTTATTATTATTATTTTGATATTTATGACGTACTGACGTCTGGGTTTTGCATGGCCCAGTTCCTTTGACACTATCGCAGGCAGATCAGGAGTATTTTAGCAAGCAAGCCGAGCAATGAGAAGCTAGACGTTTAGTTTAGAGATGCTTAGTTTCTTTTATTTCCGTATTTTTATTTTATCGATGTGATCCCATAAGGAACGTGAGTCAGATATTGTTATTCTTTGGATCTTGATTCGTTTCCGCTATATATATTTCTTGATTTTATTTATTGTGGCAGATGGACATATGTTAGCTAGATTTAGTAGTTTACTGTTGTTGATATCACCTTGACAGCCGTAATATGGCTATGGAGGGATTATTCCTAGCCATAGGTAGTATGGTTGGCTCTGTTGTGTGCCGTATTTACGTGTCTTGAGAAGTGGGGCGTGACACCAAGTATTCCCAGAAACGCCTTTTCACTACCCAGGCTCATGACAATAGTTGCAATCTCCTTTCCCTTCAACTATAACCCCTTTTAACGTCTCTACGTCTTACCTTCTATACATCATACTTAGGCTTGTTGGTTTTCTTCTTTCCCTTCCTTTCAACTTTAGCATTAGGAAAAAGACTATCCAACAACCGTAACTAGTGTATACTCTTTATTTAAGGAGCTCTGAACTTGAAAGAAGGTAGTAGGGAGAGACAGTTGAATTATATCAATATACAATTCAATTTTCTCCAGAACCAGTAGCCATATTCGGACTGAAGCAGTTTCTTCGAGTTCATATGTAACTATACGAGATGACCTTTCGAGAAATATGGATCTCTGTATCTGATACAGAGGGTTCTGGATAAGATAAAGGGGAAGTAGGAGTATCAAGGATATATATGCAACTTTATCATGAATTAGGGCAATCATGTCATTCTAAAGCCAATCAGTATAAGAAGGTTCGATTAACTTAGTTTTACGAGTTTTAGTTTAAGGCCAGATAGTTGCCAGAGAGAAAGTAAAGAAACACTCAGCATACGATCTTGCAAGATTAGATTGGTTTATTGATTTATCTAATCAGGATGACTCTCACTGTTTCGTTGAATTCTCCTTCGAACCTTAAAAGGAGAACTAACCGGGATCATGTACACCCCATAAGTTCGCTAACCAGTCATTCAGGACAATGTAAGTAATTCGAGGAAGGCTCCCCGCGCTTTCACATGGACCTAATTAAATAACAACGTTTCCTTAGAGGCATAATCTCGTAAACATCTTTCTAGACACCTAATGGGTTAGTTAATTGTGAAGTGAAAATCTCGCGAGAGTAACTATTACTCACAGTGGGAATCGTGATCCAACTATCACATAGAAAGTATGCAATCGCATTACAAGTTTCAACACTTGAAATTCCCGGTATAGTTTTTACCACTAGGACTCTAGGACCTTGACTAAAGATCAACAAATCAAAGATTCATAGTCAAGTTCAACCGTTCATTTCATGATTGATTTAGATCCACCCACACCGACCTTTGACTAAAGTTCAACAAAGCCATGCGACTGTCCTAACCAATCACATCGTATGCAGCAGACAAGCATCACTTAGTTACCATACACTACGTTTTGGCTAAAGATCAACAAATGTAGCATGAATACTAAGTACTCAACTCATATGAAATGACAGAGGGATACGGCTGGTTTTGAAGAAAACCTTTAACATAATGAACTTGATATCGTTGAAGGAACTGAATGGTTATGAAAATGAGTAGTTTCTGAAAAACTGTTTGGTTGCTACAACATCGGTTTTGGTTTATTTATTTACATTAATCATATTAATGTAGTCCCATCATATAGATAATAAAACTTATTATAAATTATCCTATCACACTAGAAAATAATAATAGGAAAAAGAAAATAGAATGTTTTTATGTGCCATTCTCAGTCGCTAGGGGGCATCGGATCTTCACTATAAGGTTACTTAACTTACGGCAGGATGGACGCAGGGCTAGCGCGAATGTAAAACATATGGAAACACTTATACACACACACACACACACACACACACACACATCACAGGCAAGTAATCATATTACAAACATGCGGTAAACAACACAAAAAATGGAATAGTTGGGTATACAAGGAATCCTGCATTTCGTTTGAGCTACAAACAAAACGTGACATTCCACAGTCATGTGAATAGACTAACATAGCCAAATCATAACCCCTACAAGCGAAGAGAGCCACCCGCCAATCATAGAATAAGGCAACACCCGACCTTAACTTCTTAAGGGCGCCACCTAACGCATTCTAGAACCTGGCGGCTCGAGCACTTCTCCATGGGCTAAACATAAATCAAAACCCCTCCAATTGCAGTAAACAACCCACCAATTTTAGAAAGAGGCGACCCGGTCTTAACTACTTGAGATGGTCACCTAGCGCATTGTTGAACCCGGCGGCTCGGGCACATCATCGCAGGGTAACCTGTATCATATACATATAAAGGATCCGACGGTCTCAACTCGACCGTGGCCTCATAAAAGAATAATACATTTTGCAATCCAAAGAATAAATGAATTACATAAAAATTTGTATACAATCACATTCTCACGAGGAGCTTTTCAAATGCGACAATTCGAACAAAACCATACACACCAACATCACATTCAACTAATGTGCACTCTCGTCTAATTGATCAAACATCAATTAGGCGATATTTACTAACACATATCCTAATATATGTCTGAACCAACTCAATAAAAACTTTGATCGGGTTAATTCGAAGCCGCTAAAAAACTATTTCATAACCCACGAGGTCGCAAACTTGAAATTCTAAAAACCGAATTTCAATTTCCTCCGGTAGTATAACAATCCCTCATTTTTCATAATTTCGAGTCCCGAAAGACCCAGAAAGTGCTTGAGACTTGATTAATAGAGGTTTTGTCGATCAAAAATATTTACCGCAATCAAGAACGGCGTCGCATGAAGCTAGCCGGTGAATACGGGTCGGTCCACAGGGATGTGTAAATCTTCTTTAAATTCTTACGAGTTAATTCCAAATGGTGTTTGGATTTATAATTAAACCTAAAAATTGAAGTTGTATGAGACTAGGATTAGAAACTTGCTAGGATTAGGTCTAGGGAAAATTTGGTAAACAAAGATCTACATCTCTTTCCATTGCTATTAATTAAAAATATCATATTAGTGTTATGGTAAATCTTAACAAAGGGGATTAGGATGATTGGGAAGATTGATTCTTCCTCTAGATCCTTGTCCTTCCTTTCTTAATCTTTACCCTAACCTCCATGGAAAACCTTAAAATCCGGTCCTTTAGACTACGGAATCACCATTACCTTGAGGGTAAAAGTGTCGTAGGGAGCGGAATAAAAAGGTATGCATGGAGTTCTAATGTTCATAAAAGTTTAGCAACGAAAAGAGATGAGAGATCTTCGTCTCTCAAATCCTTCCCTATTCCTAACCCTAACAAGCGAGGAAACTACTCGCTCATTGAGGGGATGAAGAAAGACAAGAGTTTATTCAAGAGAGAAAACATCATTGCAAGTTAATAAAAGCTAAACTAAATTAAACTAAGGCGAGAAAATAAGAGCAGATATGAAAAACTAGAACTACTGCAAGAAAAATTACCTACTTACTTTTGATGCACTCTAACTTCAAGAAAACAGAATTTTATTCATGAGAAGAGGCATAAGAAAATACAAGGTCTTGGGTTCTATTTATAGGACATAGAAACCCTAGGTTTACAATTGCACCGCATGTCTACAATTACAAATATACCCCCAGAAAATCTTTCCATAGCCGCCACAGAATTTTGGCAAAATTTTCTGCGCACTAGGGCACAGGACGGCCGCAGATCCGCGGCATGGGCGCGCTTGGGCCGCGGATCCGCGGCCCAATGATGAGTTCATGTGCTTGTTTTTTCTGGGCTTCTTTAGGTTACTCTGGGCTTCTTTATTCTTTATTCCTTTTATCAGTTGGGCTTCTGTATTAATTCCAGAATTTCAGTGAACACTTTGCAATGGATCTTTTAACCGTCTTTCTTGCAAATTTGGATCTTGAGTTTCCTTGTTGATGGTGAACCGTTCTTCTGCTGGGCTTTACTAGGATCTTCCTATTTGTTGGTCAAAAATCCTTCTTTTGTGTCGTCTTTTGTGTTTTTCACTGTTTTCACGCCAAGAACCTGTAACCTGTAACATGTAGCAGACATGGGTCAAAAGCACCTGTTTTCATTGTAAAATGCATAAGAATGGGGAATACAAAATGCAATATTATGTTATGAACAAATACCCCCAAACTTATCTTTTGCTCGCCCTCGAGCAAACTTATTATTTTATTTATTCTCGATAAAAATCTAACCTAGCCGCACTTTCGCAGGGAAACGCGATTGCACTGAGCTCGTGCAACAAGCCGTTAAACCTCTAGGTGTCCCCAGTAGGAGGAGTGTTGTCTCCTGAGGGTTTTCAGCGGATTACACCCACAAAATCCTATCAATTTGGTTTTTCGACTTTTGTTTTCTAATTAGGTTTTCTAACAAGGAATTCTATTATCGTCAACCCGCAAATTATCCACCCATATTCTTCACACTTTCTCATCATTTAACTTAAGATTATATATGTTCTATAGAATTACCTAGCTTTCGGCATTTCTTAAGTTTTCCTTCTAGGGTTCCATCTCTACTTAGGAATTTCTATCAACTTTACTAAAGATACAAGTTCTATCTTTCATTCCTTTTTCTTATCTAGACTCTAATCACATATCCCCACGTGTGTGTAAATATCACCCCTACACTTGGAAATTCAAATCAAGCAATCGTACTCTCGTCCATTGTCAAAAGCACTTATTAATTGGTGATCTTTCGCTTTCACATCCTTCATGCGACTGTTAATACTTCTTGAGGTACCAACAACCGATTACAAGATGCGTTAGCACTTTAAAGCGTACTTCCTAGCTTTGCAATACCCAAGGCTTTTAGTAGTGACTCCCAAACCAGTTGGTCTAAGGCACTAGGTGATGAAGCACCCTCGCTAAATATTTTTCTATTTTTACAGCCTTAAGTAATCATAAAAACCAGTGTCCATTTTTTTCTTTATTCACTTTTTTTTTTTTTTTGCTAAGGACTTTAGACAAGAGTATTTCAAGGTCTCTTCTACTAATCCAAGTTTCAAGGTGCGTGTTTGTGCGTTTTGTAGGGTATATGTTTTCAGAATCTAGACTTAAGCTAGGAACTATTTTTCAAACTTATTCTCTAATAAAAGTTTTAATACTTTTCCTTCGTTTCGACTTAGCCCAAGAACTGAACCAAAAATTTGCCTATTTCTAAATAATCTGTAAGTCGATGTAGTACACCCCAGTACTTGTGGGGAGGCGGAATTTTCAAAAACGATCAAGTTTAAAGAACGAACATCGACTAACCGCTTAAATCGAAGCTAAACTATAAATAACCGTACACAAAAAGTTTCTTATCTATGTGTTTAGAGATTATACCGAATGAATACTAGTCCTTCGTCTTTACGATCTCCTCGTTCTCCTCGGCCTTCTCTAGGTAGTAGACGATCCACCCGAGAGCAAAACTCCAAACTAAACCTCTAACTTGAGGTAACTAATCTACTTTGATTGCTAATCAAAGAAGAGAGGATGATATAGAGTGAAGGTAATGGATGTTTAAGTCTAACTAAACCTTTGATCTCAACACATGAGGATTAAGGATTAGTCTCTTGAAGATGAGAGCTTGAGGAGAGAGAATGTGTGATGAGATAATGAGATGAGAGAGAGTGTATCATAATATATTATGAAGCATTCTTATTTAAAGAATAATGAATAAAAGAAATGAATAAGCATGCTTCATAAATGCAAAATGGTGATTCATTAAGCATGTGTCATTTATCATTTATTGTGCAATAATGATAAAGATGAATCACTCTCATGACTCACAATCTTATCCAAAGTAACCTCCTTAGTCACATCTTCTAGAAGCCTCTCGTACAATTACGAGAACGCCCCTCTAATCCGCAAAAATACGAAAAAACTTTAGACTGTAAAAATCCAATAACCGGATACCAGTAACTAGCTTAAACCAAAGCCGACTGGTAAAAACTGTCCGAAAGTCGTACGTGCGTAAACGCACGTATGCGTCCGAACCCTTTGTCGCAAAACCATGCAACCTCTATATCGTTTCGCCTGGAGTAGGAAACTCTCTGTGTGGGACTCTAGAGACTCGACTACTATGCTGGCAGTGGGTTTAACCACAGACCGCAAGCGGCACTAGCTGTACGTAACGGTCCCCAGGTAGTTGTCGATAAGAAGGCCGATGAGTAAACCCATCCGAACTCCTACTGAGTCTGATGTGACAATCTCCATACAGTCCGGTCCGTTCGTCCAAGACTATCGCATATCGGGCCTAGGGGGGCGGCAAGCGTCAGTCCCCTAATAGCGGTATAAGTCGTGTCGGAGTGAAGCCCATTACACCCTGAGAAACTACTGGAACCTACCAGCAAATCTCGCTTGCCCTGGCCAGGGACTTTGCGTAATGGCTCTCTGACACAGCACGATATCTACTCCCAATACCGGGAGGGACGAATCCTGTCTAACCGCCACTGCCTCCAAGTGCTCGGGACTGCACCCAACTGCTACCTGTTTGCACGACTCCTTTGAGCCGTGGTAGGGTAGCAATCTAAGAACAGTGGGACACACTCGAGGCGAAGTAGCAGTGTCAAGTCTGCGGACTACGCTGCACTCATGTCACCTGGGAACTGCTTACTGACGACTGGTATCAAACCAACCAACAGTTCCCCGTGAGTCCTGTCCGGTGTACCCGTAACCTAACGAGCACCTGCATACTATCTCCAGTACGACGTACTGACGGCTGTGGGACAGACCATCTCCCCAACTGGGATGAGAAGCGTACACACCAGTCTACTCCGGAGTATCGATGCTCTGTCTCGATAATCCAACGACCAGGGACCAGAATAAGGATGTGCTTGTAGACTACCCAGCCCCCACTAGTGTGACTGCCATCACAACGCTGGTAGACAAGCAAGATCCTAAGAGCTCTATCAATACGTACACTAACATATTAAGATAGAAAAAACCAAGTAGCATACTGCCATGTTTAGCAAGACTGTTATATACATGTGAATATCCCAAGCTTCCATTAAGTAATATACAAGCTAGTATGATACAGTAATGGCCTTCTAGGGCATAAACACTAACAATCTCCCACTTGCACTAGGGCCATGTACTGGCATATCGCAGACCGATGATCTCGAGTAGCCTCTCGAACTGAATCTGAGGAAGGGCCTTCGTGAATGGATCAGCAATGTTCTCTTCTGAAGCAACTCTCCGAACCTCGATCTCCTGACGATCAATGATCTCCCTGATCAGGTGATACCGCCTCAAGATGTGTCTGGACTTCTGATGGGACCTTGGTTCCTTCGCTAAAGCTATAGCTCCGTTGTTGTCGCAATACAGAGGTATTGGATCAACTATGGTAGGAACCACCTGAAGTTCTGTTAGGAACTTCTTCATCCAGACTGCTTCTTTTGCGGCATCGCAAGCAGCTATATACTCCGCTTCCATCGTCGAGTCGGCAACGGTGTCCTGCTTGGAGCTCTTCCAGCACACCGCCCCTCCATTGAGGGTAAAGACATAACCCGACATGGACTTGGAATCGTCCTTATCACTCTGGAAGCCGGAATCAGCAAAGGCCTCCAACCTGAGGTCTTTTCCGCCGTAAACCAAGAACATCTCCTTAGTCCTCCTCAGGTACTTGAGAATGTTCTTTACTGCTATCCAGTGTTTCTCCCCTGGGTCTGACTGATACCGGCTTACCACGCTCAGTGCGTAAGCTACATCTGGTCTGGTACACAACATCGCATACATTATAGAGCCTACCGCAGAAGCGTAGGGTATAATAGACATGCGTTCCCTTTCCAAATCAGTCTTGGGAGACATCTCTTTGGAGAGGGTGATTCCGTGACAAGCCGGTAGATTACCGCGCTTAGAATCTTCCATACTGAATCTTTTCAGTATAGTGTCGATATACCTGGACTGCGAAAGTCCCAACATCCTCTTGGATCTATCACGATAGATCCGGATCCCCAGAATGTAAGAGGCATCACCCAGGTCTTTCATGGAGAATCTGTGTGACAAGAATCCTTTGACAGATTGTAGCATAGGAACGTCATTTCCTATCAATAGAATGTCATCCACGTACAAGACGAGGAATACGACACTTCTGGCCACAACTTTACTATATATGCACGGTTCATCTGGATTTTTGATAAAGTCATATTCTTTGACTGTCTCATCAAAACAGATGTTCCAACTCCGCGATGCCTGCTTTAGTCCATAAATAGACTTAAGCAGCTTGCATACTTTCCCGCTGCTCCCACTCTGATTGAAACCCTCTGGCTGACCCATATAGACGCTCTCTTCTAAATTTCCATTCAGAAAAGCCGTTTTTACGTCCATCTGCCAGATTTCATAATCATGGAAGGCAGCAATAGCAAGAAGGACCCGAATGGATTTGAGCATAGCCACTGGAGAAAAAGTTTCGTCATAGTCCAGACCAGGTCTTTGACGAAAACCCTTTGCAACAAGTCTAGCCTTATAGGTTTCCACCTGTCCATCTACACCAATCTTTTTCTTGAAGATCCATTTGCATCCTATGGGTTTTACCCCATCTGGAGCAAAGTCTAAAGTCCATACTTTGTTGGTGTACATGGACTCCATTTCGGTCCGCATTGCATCTAGCCATCGTACCGAGTCGCCGCTCTGGATGGCCTGCTGGAAGTCAGTAGGTTCATCATCATCTATGATGCAATCCTCTCTATCCCCATCTATGAGAAAACCGTAGTATCTCTCAGGCGGATGAGACGGCCTACTACTCCTGCGGAGGGGTGCGGGAATGTTCTGTTCTTCTTGAACCTCTGGTTCTACCAAACTTTCAGTAACAGCTTGTGGTTCTGGAATTTCTTCCAGTTCTATTTCGCTCCCACTCTTCTGATTTTCCAAAAATTCAGTTTCTAAGAAGCGGGCATGACGAGAAACAAAAACCTTTTGTTCCTCTGCGTAATAGAAACAATATCCATGAGAGTTCTTTGGATATCCCACAAACTTACACTCTACTGAGCGTGCCTCGAGCTTGTCCGGATGCTGCTTTTTTACAAAAGCTGGACATCCCCATGTCTTCAGGTACTGAAGATAGGGTTTCTTCCCACTCCACATCTGATATGGTGTGGTAGGCACAGTTTTGGTTGGAACTCTGTTCAAAAGATATGCCGCTGATTCTAGCGCATAACCCCAGAAAGATCGCGGTAACTCAGCATTACTCATCATGGATCGTACCATATCCAATAGGGTTCGATTCCGTCTCTCCGATACACCGTTATGCTGTGGAGTGTATGGAGGAGTAAGCTGAGAGAGAATTCCTTTCTCTTTTAGGTAACCTAGGAACTCGGCACTTAAGTATTCTCCACCTCGATCAGATCTCAGTGTCTTAATACTTTTGCCTGTTTGGTTTTCCGCTTCACTCTTGTACTCCTTGAATTTCTCAAAGGCCTCGGATTTATGCTTCATCAAGAAGACATGTCCAAACCTAGAGAAATCGTCTGTAAAAGTAATGAAGTAGGAATAACCACCTCTTGCATGTGTAGACATTGGACCGCATACATCACTGTGTATGAGTCCTAAGAGCTCGCTTGCTCTTACTCCTTGTCCAGTAAATGGAGTCTTTGTCATCTTTCCTTTGAGACAGGATTGACAAGTGTCATAAGATTGATATTCGAACGTGTCTAAATATCCTTCTCTATGCAACTTAGTCAACCTTCTCTCATTGATGTGACCCAGTCTACAATGCTATAAGAAAGCTTTATTTATATCTGGAGACTTTCTTTTTAGTGTGTTCTGGACATTGAAAATTTGGAGTTGGTTTAACACATATATGCCGTTATTTAGAGTACCGGACCCAATCAAACCATGATTAAGGTGGATGTTAACAACATCTCTTATAAACGTGAAATCATAACCTTTATTTGATAACAAGGAAACAGATATGATATTACACGTTAAGCTTGGTACAAAATAACAGTTATGTAAAACCAAAATGTGTCCACTCTTCAATCCTAGGTGATAATCCCCGACGGACGCAGCTCCCACGCTAGCTCCGTTAGCAACCCTGAGGATCATATCACCTTCCTTCAGCACCCTACGGTTTCTCAGTGCCTGCAATGAATTGCAAATATGAGATCCTGATCCGGTATCCAATACCCAGGAAGTAGAGTTGATCGACAGACAATTCTCAATTACAAACACACCTGAAGTCGAAGCCACAGCTTGCTTCGGTTCCTGGTTCTTGGCGTTCCACGCCTTGCAATCCTTCTTCCAGTGCCCTTTCCTGTGACAATGGAAGCACTCATCCGGGCCAACTACCGGTGCTGCAAGCTTTTTCTTTCCCTTCTTTCCCACCTTACTAACACCTCCTCTAGGTTTGGGTGCGGCCTTCTTCTTCCTTCCTTTGGCCCTAGCCTTGGACCCTGAAGAAGATGAACCGCCAACAAACATAGCGGGTGTTTCCCTTACCTTCTGTAAGGTGCCCTCTGCACTCCTTAACATGTTCAGGAGTTCCGCAAGTTCAACTTCTTTTCCTTGAAGGTTGAAGTTGAGGATAAACTGGGCGTAGGTGGGAGGAAGGGACTGGAGAATAAGGTCTGTATAGAGCTCATTATCCAAAGTCGTCCCAAGGTCTGCGAGCTCCTCAATATAGCCGATCATCTGTAGGACATGTTCACCTACCGATGACCCGACAGCCAACCTCGCTCGAAATAATTTCTTCGAGGTCTCGTATCTTGCAATACGAGATTGCTCTCCATAAAGTTCCTTTGTATGGAGAAATATGCCATCTAGAGACATATCCTCGTGCCTCCTCTGATGTTCGTTGTTCATAGAGGCAAGCACGATGCACTTGGCTCTCGCGCAATCTAAATCCCAGGTTTTACGGATTTCCTTATCCGCATTGCTGGATTTGGGACCAGGGACAGCAGGTGCCGTAGCGGTGAGGACGTACCCCAATTTGTCATAGGTCAAGGCCATTTTGACATTCCGCAGCCAATCTTTATAGTTTGGCCCCGTCAGTATATTCTTTTCTAAAAGTAACTTAAGTCCAGTCATTTTCAGGGTCGCTGCAATTAGGAGAGAGAGAAGAAAACACTTTAGCATGATGCTCTTGCAAGTTTAGAGTGGTTTTTAGTTTATCTAAACTGGATGGCTCCCACTGTTTTTCGAATCCTTCCTCAAACCATAAAAGAAGAATTAGCCAGGACTATTCTCACCGTACAATACTTGCTTAACCGTTCAGCCAGGCCAGTGTCGATACTTCGAGGGAGGTTTTCCAACGCTTTCGCGAAGTTCCTTAATTAAATAACCTCTTTTCTCTGGGGGCGTAACCCCGCTGACACCTTTCTGGACACCTACTAGGTTTATAGCATTGATCGTTAAGTGACGAATATCCTGATAAGTAGCATATACTCACAGTAGGATCGGGATCCAAATATCATCGTATGATAATGTTGAAGGAATCCTACCAACATTCATCAAACTCCAAATGGTATGCATCTCTTTGCAAATTTCAGTTTCTTTAGAAATTCCCGATATAAGTTTTTGCCCCATGCTCTTATGACCTTGACGTATGCCAACAAATCATAAGTCACATGTCAAGTTCTGCCCATCATTATCTTGTTAATTTGAACCCACCCGTATATACCCTTGACGTATGCCAACAAGGTAATGCGACTGTCCCAAACCAACACATCTATCTATGCAACAAATGAATACCCCAGCAGCTACCAAACACTATGCCTTGACGTATGCCAACAAGAATAGCTTGAATACTACTGACTATCCATAAGAAATGACGGAGGGCTACGACTGGTTTTGGCGAAACCGTGAACGTAGTGAACTTGATATAATCGAAGGAACCTTGATAGCTTTTAAAAGGAGTGGTTAAGTCTCCGCATTTAAAAATATCTGTTTTTAAAAATAACCGAGTGGTTTCTTTTAAATTGTTCCAACGATTTAAACTTTGGTTTGTTTTACTTTGCATTATAGATAATGCGTCCCATCATTAACCTATCATTGCAGAAAACAACGAAAATACAACGTCCTCTTATGCCATCCGTATTCGCCACTGGGTCCCGTCATCACCCGTTAGGTTACTTAACTAACGACAGAGCGGGGGCTGGGCTAGCGCGGGTGTAAAACATAAGTGACGTCTAAATAGCTACAATATATATAGATATTTTACATTCGTCTGACGCAATGATATTCATTCCAGAACACAGATAAAAAATATTGGATTTGCAAGCAATCTGTATTTCTTTCGAGCCTGCAAGAAAAGACAGATTACACAGTTGTGATGAATAGCCGATACCCCACCCTCGACCCCTACGGGTACGGCAAACTACCCGCCCGGCAGTTTGTGTACCCCACCTTGGGTCAGTCCTAGGAGCAAAAACAGTAAAATGAAATAATACAACGGTGGCTACAACCGCAACCTGGAAGTGCCCCGCAAAAATAATATTACAACAAATTACATTTACAACAAATGAATTAAACAATAACCCATTGCAAACCCCGGCTACACACCACAACAGTCCAATACAGTTTATATGCACAAACAGATATAACCATTACAGAAATGTGCAACCCCCTGCCAACCGACATACTAGCAGTTAGGGGAGGTTTACGAACACATTAAACAATCACAGATATAATCCAATATGCAAATACTGTACAATTTCGATCGATTAAACAACATAATTATTGCTCCAAAATCTGCTCTGTTAAACAGTAACCTGAGCAAATATTAAATATTCCAGAGAACCCCAAATACCAGAGAGGACCCACACAAGAAATACGAGTCCATGACTCGGCAACTCGGCCGCGGAAGCGCGGCGGATCGGTGCGATCCGCCGCCCTTCCGCGGCTCTTTAGCCGATTCATGGGCTCTAATTTCTTGGGTGTTCTTCTGGACTCTTTACAAGCTTTCTGAGATCACCTGAACAATTTTAGGACATCATTTTAAATTCGACAGAAACTTGTAACTTTTAGGGTTTTCCGGCTTCGTTTTTCCGTTCGAAATTCGTACAAATTTGCAATCAAGTTATTTAGTGTTTAGCGAGGCTCTGATACCACTGTAAGTCGATGTAGTACACCCCAGTACTTGTGGGGAGGCGGAATTTTCAAAAACGATCAAGTTTAAAGAACGAACATCGACTAACCGCTTAAATCGAAGCTAAACTATAAATAACCGTACACAAAGAGTTTCTTATCTATGTGTTTAGAGATTATACCGAATGAATACTAGTCCTTCGTCTTTACGATCTCCTCGTTCTCCTCGGCCTTCTCTAGGTAGTAGACGATCCACCCGAGAGCAAAACTCCAAACTAAACCTCTAACTTGAGGTAACTAATTTACTTTGATTGCTAATCAAAGAAGAGAGGATGATATAGAGTGAAGGTAATGGATGTTTAAGTCTAACTAAACCTTTGATCTCAACACATGAGGATTAAGGATTAGTCTCTTGAAGATGAGAGCTTGAGGAGAGAGAATGTGTGATGAGATAATGAGATGAGAGAGAGTGTATCATAATATATTATGAAGCATTCTTATTTAAAGAATAATGAATAAAAGAAATGAATAAGCATGCTTCATAAATGCAAAATGGTGATTCATTAAGCATGTGTCATTTATCATTTATTGTGCAATAATGATAAAGATGAATCACTCTCATGACTCACAATCTTATCCAAAGTAACCTCCTTAGTCACATCTTCTAGAAGCCTCTCGTACAATTACGAGAACGCCCCTCTAATCCGCAAAAATACGGAAAAACTTTAGACTGTAAAAATCCAATAACCGGATACCAGTAACTGGCTTAAACCAAAGCCGACTGGTAAAAACTGTCCGAAAGTCGTACGTGCGTAAACGCACGTATGCGTCCGAACCCTTTGTCGCAAAACCATGCAACCTCTATATCGTTTCGCCTGGAGTAGGAAACTCTCTGTGTGGGACTCTAGAGACTCGACTACTACGCTGGCAGTGGGTTTAACCACAGACCGCAAGCGGCACTAGCTGTACGTAACGGTCCCCAGGTAGTTGTCGATAAGAAGGCCGATGAGTAAACCCATCCGAACTCCTACTGAGTCTGATGTGACAATCTCCATACAGTCCGGTCCGTTCGTCCAAGACTATCGCATATCGGGCCTAGGGGGGCGGCAAGCGTCAGTCCCCTAATAGCGGTATAAGTCGTGTCGGAGTGAAGCCCATTACACCCTGAGAAACTACTGGAACCTACCAGCAAATCTCGCTTGCCCTGGCCAGGGACTTTGCGTAATGGCTCTCTGACACAGCACGATATCTACTCCCAATACCGGGAGGGACGAATCCTGTCTAACCGCCACTGCCTCCAAGTGCTCGGGACTGCACCCAACTGCTACCTGTTTGCACGACTCCTTTGAGCCGTGGTAGGGTAGCAATCTAAGAACAGTGGGACACACTCGAGGCGAAGTAGCAGTGTCAAGTCTGCGGACTACGCTGCACTCATGTCACCTGGGAACTGCTTACTGACGACTGGTATCAAACCAACCAACAGTTCCCCGTGAGTCCTGTCCGGTGTACCCGTAACCTAACGAGCACCTGCATACTATCTCCAGTACGACGTACTGACGGCTGTGGGACAGACCATCTCCCCAACTGGGATGAGAAGCGTACACACCAGTCTACTCCGGAGTATCGATGCTCTGTCTCGATAATCCAACGACCAGGGACCAGAATAAGGATGTGCTTGTAGACTACCCAGCCCCCACTAGTGTGACTGCCATCACAACGCTGGTAGACAAGCAAGATCCTAAGAGCTCTATCAATACGTACACTAACATATTAAGATAGAAAAAACCAAGTAGCATACTACCATGTTTAGCAAGACTGTTATATACATGTGAATATCCCAAGCTTCCATTAAGTAATATACAAGCTAGTATGATACAGTAATGGCCTTCTAGGGCATAAACACTAACATAATCTACAAAGACAAATACTTTCTACCGTTAAACTCTAAGAAAGGTTATTTTTAGGGTTTTTAATTTGCTAAGTCTAAGATTTAGTTTTTCTAGCCAGTTACCCTATTTATCAAACTCAAGTCAATTAACCAGAATTGAATACATTAATTTTTATACTTTTTGAATTTTTTCAATTTTTATGGGTTTTTCAGTTTTCTAATTTTTTTTTATTTTTCAAATTTTCAAATTTTCATGATTTTTTATATAAAGATGCAATGCAGAAATATACATATGAATGCAAAAGGAAAACTTACCGAACATACCCCCAAACTTACAATGGACAGTGTCCTCACTGTCATGCTGCACCAAGTGGGTTGATAATATCGGCGAGTTCCTGCTTATTATTATATTTACATATTATATACACACCCCCAAACTTATTTGAAATAATGTTTTGGAAGAAAAGAAATCTGGGGGTGAAAGTGGAGGAATATTACTCAGTGTAGATCGGCTCCTGCAAGAACAGGAGCTCCTCCGAAGGGTCCGCTGTGAGGAACGGTTTCAAACGATGCCCATTTACTTTGAAAAGCGTACCGTCCTCCGGGTTTTCCAGATCAACCGCACCGTGCGGATAAACCGTGCGGACTACAAAAGGTCCCCTCCACCTAGAACGGAGTTTGCCGGGATGAAAATGTAACCGAGTATCATATAATAAAACCTGTTGACCTGGTTTAAATGTCTTGCGCAAAAGGTTTTTATCATGAAATACCTTAACTCGGTTTTTAGCAATCACGGCATTATCATATGCCTCATCCTGCAGCTCTTCTAGTTCATTTAACTGCAGCTTTCGGTTGGTGCCCGCATCTCCTAAGGATAGATTCAGCTCTTTAATGGCCCAAAATGCCTTATGCTCAATTTCTACTGGAAGGTGGCAAGCCTTCCCGTAAACAAGCCGGTATGGAGACATACCAAGATCGGTCTTGTATGCAGTACGGAAAGCCCATAGTGCGTCGATCAATTTTAGTGACCAATCTTTACGGTTTTTAGAAACCGTCTTCTCCAAGATTTGCTTAATTTGTCGATTCGAGACCTCGGCTTGCCCACATGTTTGGGGATGGTATGGCGTTGACAGCTTATGGGTGATAGAGTATTTGCGCATTAAGGACTCAAAAGTCCTATTACAAAAGTGAGAACCATTATCACTTATTATTGCGCGAGGGTGCCCAAATCGAGAAAAGATGTGATCTTTAAGAAATCGAACGACAACCTTGTTATCATTCGTTCGACTAGGCATCGCCTCGACCCATTTTGAAACATAGTCAACAGCCAAAAGAATATACACATTTCCAAAAGAGTTGGGAAATGGTCCCATGAAGTCTATACCCCAAACATCAAAAATGTCTACAACCAAAATAGGTTGGTGCGGCATTTCGTTTCTCCGTGATATCCGGCCCAAGTGTTGGCACCGGGAGCAAGTTTTGCAGTATTCGAAAGCATCTTTGAAGAGTCGTGGCCAATAGAAACCACACTGCAAAACTTTCTCGGCTGTCTTCTTTGGGCCAAAGTGCCCGCCACATGCTTGATCGTGGCAAAAAGACAGCACACTCTTGACCTCATTTTCTGGCACACACCGACGAATGATTTGGTCGGGACAATATTTAAAAAGATAAGGTTCATCCCAGTAAAAATGCTTTACTTGGGACAAAAATCGAAGTTTATCTTGTTTCGACCAATCTTGAGGTATCAAGCCGGTGGCTAAGTAGTTTACAATATCGGCGAACCATGGTTCGCAAGAAACAGTCAAGAGTTGCTCATCGGGGAAAGCATCAGTGATAGGCAGTTCAAGTGTAGGCGACGAAGGAAGTCGTGAAAGGTGATCGGCCACTACGTTTTCACATCCCTTTTTGTCCCGTATTATAAGGTCAAATTCTTGTAGCAAGAGGATCCAACGTATGAGCCTAGACATAGCATCCTTCTTCGCAAAAAGGTGGCGAAGAGCTGAGTGATCCGTGTACACTATAACTGGAGAGCCGATTAAATAAGGCCGAAATTTTTCAAGTGCAAACACAACCGCTAAAAACTCTTTTTCTGTTGTTGTGTAGTTTAATTGGGCCTCATTTAATGTTCGGCTAGCGTAGTAAATTACATGCGGCATCTTGTTAATGTGCTGTCCGAGAACAGCACCAATTGCAAAATCTGATGCGTCGCACATAATTTCAAAGGGATGCGTCCAGTCTGGAGATGAAAGGATGGGCGCAGAAATGAGTGAGTGTTTCAAAGACTCGAACGCTTTCATGCAAGTTGAGTCGAAAACAAAAGTAGTGTCCTTGGCCAACAAGAGAGTCAAGGGTCTAGCAATCTTGCTAAAGTCCTTGATGAACCGTCTATAGAAACCGGCATGGCCAAGGAAAGCTCGGATATCTTTGACGCATTTAGGAGGAGGAAGATTAGAAATGACTTCGATTTTAGCTCTATCAACCTCTATGCCGTTTTGCGAGATGACATGTCCTAAGACAATGCCTTCTCGTACCATAAAGTGGCACTTCTCCCAATTCAAAGTCAGGTTCTTTTCCCTACAGCGGGTGAGAACTGCGTCAAGATGTCGTAAACACTCATCGAAGGAGTCACCACAAATGGAGAAATCATCCATAAAGATTTCCAAAAACTTCTCCACCATGTCCGAAAAGATCCCCATCATACACCGCTGAAATGTAGCGGGTGCATTGCATAACCCAAAGGGCATGCGACGATAAGCAAAAGTGCCAAAGGGACAAGTAAATGTAGTCTTGTCTTGATCCTCTTTGGCTATGGGGATTTGATTATAACCGGAATAGCCATCTAAAAAGCAGTAGAATTCGTGCCCCGCCAATCGTTCTAGCATTTGGTCAATGAATGGTAAAGGAAAGTGGTCCTTCCTTGTCGCGGCATTGAGTTTCCGGTAGTCGATGCAAACTCGCCACCCAGTTTGGGTGCGAGTGGGAATTAACTCATTTGCCTCATTGGTGATGACCGTGATGCCCGATTTCTTTGGCACGACATGAATGGGGCTAACCCATTGGCTATCCGAGATAGGGTAAATGATACCGCTATCCAGACACTTAACAATCTCCTTCTTGACCGCCTCTTTCATGATGGGGTTGAGGCGTCTTTGTGGATCCCTTGCCGGCTTGGCATCATCCATCAAGTGTATATGATGTTCGACTATGAGGGGACTAATCCCCTTGATGTCCGCCATAGACCAGCCGAAAGCTTGCCGATTATTGTATAAGACCGTTAAAAGAGCCTTCTCTTGCTCAAGAGCTAGAGAGGCCGAGATGATAACGGGTAAGGTCTCATTTTCACCTAGATAAGCATATTTTAGGTGCGACGGCAAAAGCTTTAGTTCGAGTTTAGGTGGTGAAACAATAGATGGTAACAATGGAGTAACTGTTTCAAACTCGGAGGATTCCATCAAAGGTTTAAATAGAGTGTACGATACCGAGTCGGATGGTTCAACTAACTCATCCGAAAAAGCAAAAGACTCAAACTCGGGTGGAGAGTCTTCAAGATCATCAACAAAGGTGAAACACTCATAATCTTTGTCCGTTGTGAAAGCTGTGTCGGATTCTAGGAGGAACGCACTAGTGGCGTCAATATTACTGTGATCAAATATGAAATTTTCGAACTCACAGTCCTCCTCCGCGATCTCATCGATCGAGCACACATCAAGTATGCTAGAATTAGGCTCGCAAGGCTGACTTCCTAACTTGAAAATGTTAAGTTCAACTGTCATCTTGCCAAAGGATAGATTCATTGAACCATTACGACAGTTGATTACCGCGTTAGAAGTCGCGAGGAATGGTCGACCAAGTATCACCGGAATTTGATTACGGGGGTTAGCGACAGGCTGTGTATCCATAACAATAAAGTCCACGGGGAAAATGAAATCCCCTACTCTAATTAACACATCCTCCAATTCTCCCCTAGGATGGGTGATTGATCGGTCGGCCATTTGGAGAGTACAATGAGTAGGCTTGAGCTTTCCAACGCCTAATTGTTCGTACACCGAATAGGGTAGCAAATTGACACTAGCACCAAGATCTAATAGTGCTCTATTGATGGTCTTGTTCCCAATTGTGATCGAAATAGTAGGACAACCGGGGTCCTTGTGCTTTGGAGGTAAAGAATTGACAAGAGCATCACTAACAGCACTAACCACGAAAACTTTCTTTGGTATTTGTGACTTCCTCTTTTTGGTGCATAAGTCCTTTAAGATTTTTGCATATGAAGGAACTTGTTGGATTGCATCCAAAAGAGGGATATTTATGCTAACCTGCTTGAACAACTCTACAATCTTCTCCATCTGTGGAGTTGGTTTATTGGATCTCAACCGATTTGGAAAAGGAACATTTTGAAAAGTTGTTGAGTCCAATTTTTGTGGATCAGATTGCTGAGTTGGAACGGAACCCCGTGTAGATGTGTTCGTGTTGTGAGGAGAGGGTCCGTTCGAGCTAGAAGAAGTAGAGCCATGTGAAGGATGGAGAATAGGCTCTAACGAAGAAGAAGAGGAAGATGAAGAAGATGAAGAACCACCGGCCGAGGTGTCATGGTGAATACCCACATTGTTTTGCAGCACTCTTCCGGATCTCAACGTAGTCACAGCATTCACGTTATGATTCTGCTGTTCATGTGCAACATGTGCGTGACCGGGATTTGGGAGTGGTTGAGACGGAAGCTTTCCTTTCTCTCGCTCTTTCAATGCTGCGTTGAGTTGTGCAATTTGTGCCTCAATAGCCTTGATGCTTTGATCGTGTGAGGTACTGTTTTGCACCAAAGATTGAACAGAAGTCTCTATCCTAGCAGTGGACTGTGCAGATTGCTTTAGGAATGCTTCTAGACTTCTTTCGAGCGAGCTAACAGCATTTTGAGGGGGAACAAAATTGTTGGGCACAAAATTGTTCATCTGATTAGGGTAAGGTTGCTGTTGGAGAGGCTGCTGAAATTGAGTTTGTGGAGGTGCTTGTTGTTGTGGAGGAGGAGCCCTTTGAAAATTGTTGTTTCCTTGGGGTTGTTGATTGTGGTTCCAAGAGAAATTAGGGTGGCTCTTCCAACCCGGATTGTATGTCGAAGAGTATGGATCATTTCTTTGTCGTTGCTGAAAGGCAGCATTGACTTGATCTTGTCCTTGAGTAGAAGCAGTGTAAGGACACTCTTCGGTGAGATGTGATGGATCCGAACAACAAGCACAAACAGTTCGTGGGGGCACAACAGGGGCAGGAGAAGGTGCTGAGATTTTGGTCTCAAGCGCTTCTAGCTTTTTCGTAAGAGCGGCCATCTCGGCCTTCATAGCAATTGACATCTCTACTTGATGTATGCCTGCCCTAGGTTGACCAATAGAAGAAGATGATGTGGTCTTGGTGCTCTCCCATTGAATTGTTTGCTCACTAAGATCCTCAAGAAACTGCCACGCTTCCTCACTAGATTTGGACAGAAAGTGACCTTGACTAATGGTTTCTAGCAACTGCTTCGTTGCCGGGTTCAATCCCTCGTATAGTGTTTGGCAAAGTTGCCATCTTTCGATCCCATGGTGAGGGCATTGAACGAGTAAGTCTTTGAATCTTTCAAAACATTTCCAAAATGGTTCGGCAGGAAGCTGTGAAAATTGTATGATTTCATTACGGATTTTTGCAGTTTTGTGATGAGGATAGAACTTTTTAAGAAAAGCTTTCACAAACTCGTCCCAATTTCTAATTGAGTGTGATGCGGTGCTGTATAGCTACTTCTCGGCTAGGTCACATAAGGTGAAAGGAATGACCCTTAGCCTTATAGCGTCATCACTTAATTGGGTAGTTTTCATCATGGCGCAAACGTTTTGGAATTTGTTGATAAAGATATATGCATCTTCGGATTCCAAACCATGAAACTTAGGCAGCATGTTGATGAAGTGGGGTTTGATCTCAAAATTGTCCCTATTAGCCGGTGGGAGGGAAAGACAAGTAGGAAGGGCGGTGCGGACGGGGTAGAAAAGATCCTGGAGCGCAACTCGTGCGGGCGCTTCGACAGGCGGAAGATTCGGGTTATTCGCACCTAACGGAGGTGGAATCCTTCCCGTCGGTAAGGTATTGTTAGGATCGTATCCCGACATACCTTCGGAAGAATGTGATGGTGAAAGTGAAGAAGTGGACAAGATTTCGACTTCGGAGTCGAAAGGTTCGTCGGTCGGTACCAACGAAACACGGACTAATCGGGCGCTAGGGTCCCTAGTCCAACCGGACATACACTAAAACGGTTAGTGTAGTCGAAAGATGAAAGATAGAATGTGAAGGTAAGAAAACGTCAATGAGAAGAAGTGGTGTAAGTGAGTGCAAAGATTCTTTAGCGACAAGTTGCAAGTTTTGAAAAGATTTTCCTTTTTTTTTTTAAGTGAGCTTTGTGCAAAAAGATTTTTTTCGAAAAGAGACTAGTGACACAAATGCAATTAACCACACATGCACAATCAGGCCTAAGTCTAGGGTCACCTAGGTCAGCTAGACAGCTCCTAACTGTTCCAAAGGGCTAGAGATAGGACCTCAAACCGCCTCTTCACGGACAAGTACGGCCAGGTAAGTGGGAAGGAACCACCACTACAGTGGGCCTAATTAAAAACCACTAGCCTAGACACCGCAATGTCGGTTAGGATAAACGGCCGATGCCTATACTAGTCCTCTGTCCTATTGAGCTCGAGGTCCTTAGGGCTGAGTCTAATATTTTTTAAATTAAAAGTGGTCAATGCAAATGCTTTAAGTGATTTCTGGGGTCCTGGGAAGGGTGATGAAATCCCCACCCAATCTGAATTGGTCAATAGCCCCTTAAAGTCAGATTAAAGTATGCAAAGCAGTAAATCACTTGCAATCAATTTGCTTTTTAGCGCGGCGCAAAGAATACTGCAGAAAATCAATTATTGGAAGGGGGAAGAAGATTTTTAGCGCAAAGAATCCTGCAGAAGATTTGGCAAAAGATATATGGAGATTTGCAGAGGAGGGAAAGAGGAAGCAAACCAAGCAAAAATTGCGCAGAGAACCCTCCAGACGGCGGCGGAAGCGCTGCTCGAGGTGGGGTTATGCGGCGGAAGCGCGGCGGATTGGGGGCTTCAGGTCTCTGGATTTCTTCAGCTGCTCTGTACTTCCAATCTCTTCCTGTTCTGATGTATCTTTTTCTGCTTCCCTTTCTGTGTTGTTTCAGATCCGTCAAACCTGCAAAGATTCACAAAGAGAACCCTTCAAACAATAAAAGATGATATTTTTTTTTCTTCAGATTTTTATGAATTTTTAGATTTTTATGATTTTTTTAGATTTTATATTAACCCGAAATTACAAAAAGAAAATTTTACGCCATCCCCGGCAACGGCGCCATTTGATTAATAGAGGTTTTGTCGATCAAAAATATTTACCGCAATCAAGAACGGCGTCGCATGAAGCTAGCCGGTGAATACGGGTCGGTCCACAGGGATGTGTAAATCTTCTTTAAGTTCTTACGAGTTAATTCCAAATGGTGTTTGGATTTATAATTAAACCTAAAAATTGAAGTTGTATGAGACTAGGATTAGAAACTTGCTAGGATTAGGTCTAAGGAAAATTTGGTAAACAAAGATCTACATCTCTTTCCATTGCTATTAATTAAAAATATCATATTAGTGTTATGGTAAATCTTAACAAAGGGGATTAGGATGATTGGGAAGATTGATTCTTCCTCTAGATCCTTGTCCTTCCTTTCTCAATCTTTACCCTAACCTTCATGGAAAACCTTAAAATCCGGTCCTTTAGACTACGGAATCACCGTTACCTTGAGGGTAAAAGTGCCGTAGGGAGCGGAATAAAAAGGTATGCATGGAGTTCTAATGTTCATAAAAGTTTAGCAACGAAAAGAGATGAGAGATCTTCGTCTCTCAAATCCTTCCCTATTCCTAATCCTAACAAGCGAGGAAACTACTCGCTCATTGAGGGGATGAAGAAAGACAAGAGTTTATTCAAGAGAGAAAACATCATTGCAAGTTAATAAAAGCTAAACTAAATTAAACTAAGGCGAGAAAATAAGAGCAGATATGAAAAACTAGAACTACTGCAAGAAAAATTACCTACTTACTTTTGATGCACTCTAACTTCAAGAAAACAGAATTTTATTCATGAGAAGAGGCATAAGAAAATACAAGGTCATGGATTCTATTTATAGGACATAGAAACCCTAGGTTTACAATTGCACCGCATGTCTACAATTACAAATATACCCCCAGAAAATCTTTCCATAGCCGCCACAGAATTTTGGCAAAATTTTCTGCGCACTAGGGCACAGGACGGCCGCGGATCCGCGGCATGGGCGCGCTTGGGCCGCGGATCCGCGGCCCAATGATGAGTTCATGTGCTTGTTTTTTCTGGGCTTCTTTAGGTTACTCTGGGCTTCTTTATTCTTTATTCCTTTTATCAGTTGGGCTTCTGTATTAATTCCAGAATTTCAGTGAACACTTTGCAATGGATCTTTTAACCGTCTTTCTTGCAAATTTGGATCTTGAGTTGCCTTGTTGATGGTGAACCGTTCTTCTGCTGGGCTTTACTAAGATCTTCCTATTTGTTGGTCAAAAATCCTTCTTTTGTGTCGTCTTTTGTGTTTTTCACTGTTTTCACGCCAAGAACCTGTAACCTGTAACATGTAGCAGACATGGGTCAAAAGCACCTGTTTTCATTGTAAAATGCATAAGAATGGGGAATACAAAATGCAATATTATGTTATGAACAAGACTCCGATGGGGAACTCGGGCACAACCCACAGGGTCCCTAGTAGGCTTAGGTGGGGCCCCCAGCCTAAGTCTATAAAACTTCGGTCTTGGATTAGAAGCCTAACCTGATAGCACCCTTGTGGGTGCTTTCGGGTTGGTCCTCTTTCCTGAGGCCACCAAGTGGTGGCTCGAATGGGGCAGCCACCCTAGCCACCTGGGATTTCTCTTGGTAACTCCTAAGCCCACACGAAGTCTTGGTCCGAAAACAAAACCTCAGGGACTCGGGTTCAAGCTAAAATGAGAGGTTTTTGATGCATTTTTCAAAACTAGATTTTTAAAAATTGGGTTTTTGAAATCTTTAGCTGCAAAAATAACTACTAGTAGATGGATTGGCTCTAATACCATGTTTTTACTTGGTAGTAGGTTCATAATACTTGCAGACCGCGACGGAACAGTGAACAAGAATTTCTAAAAACATAGCACAAAATACAACACCCAAAATCATCCAAATACTAATATTTGTCAAAACTAGTAAGCTAAAAATAGGGTTTAAAGGGGCACAACCTTTATAGAGTGTCCACTTTCCTAGTGGAAGACCCAAGTTAGACTCCACGTCATAAGGATCGAGTTTACAAGTGGAGCTTTTTACCGAAGATGATCTACTTCGAAGAAAACCCAACCCAAGTTTTAGCTTCATCAAAAGAGCACATCTTTGTGAAGCAACTTACTCTCACAATTTTCTAGAAAATGAGAATAAGAGATGTAGTAATCACTCTCTCTGTTTTTCTCGCGCTTTCTCTCTCTTTTAGCTCTCATAAAAAAATGAAGAGAGAGAATGAGCATGAAGGAATGAAGGAGGAGAGAGAATGCTTCATTCTAGAATAGTCTTTTATTTTTATTTAAAAATGATGCCCATACCTCTCTGCAACCATACCTAATTTCTTAATTATTAAAAAGAAATGACTCATTTCTTTATTAATAATAATGAGAAATGAGGTGTCCCTTCTAGAATATATAAAATGTATCAAATACATTTATATTTAGTATATGTATCATATGCATATAAAAGTATTTGTATAAAATACAAATAGTATTTTAATATATGGATCATATACATATACTTGTATTTGTTGGCTATAGTGCACTCAAGGCAATTATCATAGTCGCGGGTATGTGATCATGATGATTGAGCGAGGACCTATACCGATAAAACAGTCTTACTCGAGATGATAGTATGCTATCTAGTTTGTCTTTATCATCATAAGTTGATAAAGCCCATAGGATTCTTTCTTGACAGCCAGCATTGTGGTGGCGATCACATACATGGGAGCTGGGGGTCTATAAACACATCCTTAAATGTCCCTAGTCGTGGGAGTATCGAGACTGGGCATCGATACTCCAGTGTAGACTGGTGTATACTTATTTAGACCCTGACGAGGGACGGTGGCCGGTCTCACAAGCCATTGGTGTCAGTTGTTCACCTAAGATAGTATACAGGTGCTCATTGGGTTATGAGTACACTGGATGGACTCGCCGGGAACATGCTATTTGGTATTATACCTATAGTCAGATAGCAGTTCCCTGGTGATATGTGTACAGGTTAGTCTGTCGACCAGAGATCGTCATTTGTCTCGTGTGAGTTCCCACTATGCTTTGATTACTACCCGACCACGGCTCAAAGGAGTCGTGCAAATAGGTTTTAGTTGGGTACGGTCTCGAGCCACATGGAAGCAGTGAGCGGATCGTCGGGGATTCGTCTCTCTCGGTATTGGGGGTTGATGTCGTGCAGTGCACGGGTGGCCATCACTAGAAATCCTCGGCCGGGGTATGTGAGAATTACCGATCCAGGATCGATAGTTTCTCAGGTAGTGATGGGTTTCATACCGACACGAATTATCGCGTTGTTAGGGGTCTGACTTTATCCACCCCTAGACTCGATATGTGATACTCTTAGACGAACAGACCGGACTGTACGGATATTGTCACAGACTGGCTCAGTAGGGGTTCGGATGAGTTTGCTCGTCGGCCTTCCTTTCGCTCAATACCTGGGTAGCCGTTACGTATATCTAGTGCCGCTGACGTGCTTGTGGTTAAACCCACTGCCAGCGAATTGACGAGTCTTTAGAGTCCCACACAGAGCGTTTCCCTGGTTCTGGCGAAATGATGTAGTTGCCGTATTTGATACGTGCAGGGTTCCGATCGATTGATGTACATAGTACTCGGACTTTGGTTCGGACAGTTGATAATACTAGCCGGCTCGGGTTTTGAGCCGGATTATTAAATCAAGTATTGACTTAATAATTTACATATATGTATTTCGATACGTATATTCTAGTATTATATTCTTTGTGTTATTCTATCTCTTTGATATTCGTATTTCGGTATGGATACAGGTATGTATATACAGTAGAATGTAATCCGTATTTTTTGTCGGATAACATTCTAGAAGGTGCCACCTTATTTTGGATTTGACCATTTTTATTAAAATGGATAATGAGGTGGAAAATAGCATGAGAAGGTATGGTGAGAACCATGCTTGGAATAGTGCTCACAAATGAATTGTTAATTCATTTGTGTGCACTATTCAATCATGGTAGGATTTTTAAAATGAAAAAATGACTTTTACAAAACCATGCATGCTTGATTTTCTCTTTCCTAAATCTTCATTTTTCAAGCATGCTAAGTTTTTCTCCACTTGAGTTCTTCTTGAGCTCTTCCCTCACCATTAGCTTCATCCTCCTCTAGCTTTTACATTTTGCTTCCACCTTCATGATATGAGATAGTAAACACTTTGAATACACTCACTACATCCTAGGCTCTCTAGGGTAGCATCCTAGAGACCCTAGTTGCTCCATTAGCATCTTGGCATGGAGCTAGAGCCGGAATTACATCCCTCGGGTGGATCATCGGAGATGGAGGAAGACCGGCGACCAAAGTCGATCCGCAACATTAGTAGGAGCTTGGAGATGATTGAAGACCCGAAGGACTTGGTTCATTAGATATAAACATTCCTATCTATTTTATTTGGCTTGCTAGTTTTAGAGTTAATGGTTTCGATCTTGCAAATCGGGTAATGGTAGCGCCGGGTTTTAAGAAATTTTTGTTCCGCATTTGGCCACGGTTCGATGGCCGGGGCGCTCCCACTACCCAACAATGGTATCAGAGCCACCCATTAAACCCTACTAGCTAGTTTGCACAAGCTTAAAATCTCGATCGATCAAAATTTCAAAAACAATTTTCCGTTTTGCCAAAATTCTGTCGATTTCTGAAAGTGCTCCAAAAATGCTTCAGTATAGCTTAAAAATCCGTGCAAGCAAATATAGGGCAGCACAAGAAATTTGGAAACATAATTCGATTTTTTGGCCGTGGAACCGCCGCAAAACGTGCCTTTTGGCAGCGGTTCCGCCGCGCTTTTATGGCTAAATGCCTCCAAATTTTTTCTGGTGCTACAAGGAAAAATGATTTTTTTGATGTTTTGTTTTGGCCCAAAATCTTTTGAGTACTGGTTTTGCTTTTGGGGCCTTTGCGGATAAATTTAGTCGATCGAAATTTTAACTGTGTAATTTTTCAGTACTTTACATTTCTATCTGTGACCGTGAATGTCATTTGATCAGTAAACCTTATCTAATCGCTATAGTCCTATTAGACAGGTTTGCGAACGTGACATTCACGTTGATGTTCTGTGTTGTGCTGTAATGTTGCGGATTGTCGTGGTGGATAGCTTGCGTGCAATGGTAGTGCAGTTTGGATTTATTTGTACATCTGATATTGCGGGGCGAGCGTCCGACACATGGACTGCCGTCACTGCCTATTTGCATATTATTCTTTTAGGGCACGACCGAGCTGAGGTCGATGTCACCCTTGTATATTATTTTCTTTTCTGTACTAGGATTACCCCACGGAAGAATGCACGGATAGCCGGGTTCTAGAGGGCAACAGATTCGCATCTCATGGCGTTGAGACGGAGGGGACCTTACTCTAGAATCGGTGGACTATTCGCCGCACTTGTAGGGGGTATAGGTTGACCCAAGGAGAGGTGCTCAAGTTACCGGATTCCGTGAAGTGCAGGGTGGTCCATTCACTCTGCTGAAGGTGGATGCCTTACTTCAGGTTTTGGCGGGTAACTTGCCGCGCTCCTAGGGGTTTAGGAGTTCATTGCACAGGCTATCCACACGACCAGGGGAACGTCGGGTTTCAGTTGTGGCTCTATGAAACCCGGGGCTCTCAGATTATCTGTATTGTTCTATGATGCTTATTACTTTTATGTGATGTTGCATTTATCATGCCTGGGATGATTGTTATATATATTTATATATACTATTAGATGTTGTATATGTTTTGCACCCGCGCTAGCCCAATCCCTGCTCTGTCGTTAGTTAAGTAACCTAACGGGTGATGACGGGACCCAGTGGCGAATGTTGATGGCATATGCGTACATTTTATTTTCGTTCTTTTCTGGTGTGATTAATTGATGGGACTATGTTGATTCTTATCAATGCAAGGAAAACAAACCTATTTATATGATTTTGTTGGAACCAAGATTTTTTTAAAAAACGGACATTACAGATGTACGATTTTGCTTTGCATCGTGGTATTCAGTTTGGAATATCCTGCACCTCATTCGACGGGGAAAGGGCCGAGATCCCTTCATCGGGGGTGACCCCTTGAGTAAAAGTTTGCGTCAACGTAATAACTTCACTATAGTCGATTACTTTTTTCTTTGCATCGCGGTATTCAGTTTGGAATATCCTGCACCTCATTCGACGGGGAAAGAGCCGAGATCCCTTCACCGGGAGTGACCTCTTTAGCAAAAGTTTTCGCCACTATATATTTATAAAAACCACTTGGATTCCTTTAAGGATATCAAGTTCATTACGTTAAAGGTTTTCGCCAAAAACCAGCCGTAGCCCTCCGTCGTTTCAGACGAGTATTGCTTAGTATTCGTGCTACGTATGTTGACCTAGTCAAGGCGTAGTGTTCGGTAGCTCTGTAGTATTTTTCTGCTGCATGGATATTCGATTGGTTAGGACAGTCGTACAGTCATGTTGACCTAGTCAAGGGCTCGTACGGGTGGGTCTAATTAATCCAGGATAATGACGGGTTGAACTTGACTTGCGACTTATGATATGTTGACCTAGTAAAGGTCATAAGCCGCTTGGGGTAAAAATCATATCGGGAGTTTCAAACATACAGAAAACTTGCCAGGCTTGCGCATACCTTCTGGAGTGTGATGACGTGAGTGGCTTCCATCACATTATTATGCGATGATAGTTGGATCCCGATTCTCACTGATAAGTTGGTTTACTCATCGGGTGATCCCGGCTAATTTTTCTTTCAGGTTTGGAGGAGAATTTGAGAATACAGTGGGAAGTTTCCAGATTAGATAAAATGATTATCCATTCTGATCTAGGTTAGAGTGCACGCAGAGTATTTCTTTTCTCTCTCTCTTTGACAGTGACCATGGCCCGACCCTAGACTATGACTCAGTGACCAAGTTAACCGAACTTTCTTAAAATCACTGGCTTTTGGATTGTCCAAGTTACATACATCATTGCCACTCTTTCTTTTACCTTTTGCCTTTCTCCAGAACACCCCGTATCACTATGAATATCCACTTCCATTGGATAAAACCATCGTATGGTTATATACGAACTCGAAGGAACTTTTTCGAGGATGGTTTCTGGTTCTGGAGAAAATGAATAGGATTATTCAGTTGTCTTTTCCTTTTACCTTCTCTCAGGTCGTGGGGGCTCCTAGGATTAGGAGACAGTACACTTATTATATTTATTGGATAGTCTTCTTCCAAACCATAGGCAGGTGCCGAAAGGTAGGGAATGAAGAAAACCAATTAGCCTAAGTGTGGTGTACAGAAGGTAATGAGTAAAGACAAATAAATGGATTAGAAAGAGGGCAAAGTAAATTGCGACTGCTATTCATGACCAAACCAAATCTTTCAACGCCACTCCTACTTCACCTTTGTATTTCTCCAGAATACACCGTATCACTACGAACATCCAATCTTATTGGATAAATCCATCGTATGGTTATATACGAACTTGAAGGAACTTTTTCGAGGATGGATTCTGGTTCATGAGAAATAGGAATAAGGTTTATTCAGTTGTCTTTTATCATCACATTCTCTCAGGTTGTGAGTATTCCTAGGATTAGGAGAGTACACCTATTACGCTTATTGGATAGTCTTCTTCCAAACCATAGGCTGGTGCCGAACGGTAGGGAAGGAAGAAAACCATTTAAGCCTAACAATGGTGTACAGAAGGTAACGACTAAAGACAAATAAAGGGATTTGGAGAGATGGCAAGGAAATATACGGTTATAATCATGAATCTGATAATGGAAGAGCCATTGCTAGGAATACCCGGATACCCCTTCGAAATATTTTTATGTTTCAGTTTCACTGTGCATTGTTAATAGAAAACTGATTTCCTAATTAGACCCTTACTCCAGGATATGTATTTACCAAGTTTGATTCTCACATCTGTATGGTTTTACAGATGATGAGTGGGAGTAAGTTATTGGGAATTAGGTGATCATCCTCATTATATCGGAATTCGTTGTAATTGGTGATATTTGAGGAAATCGTCTGGGTACAGTTTTCAACCTACGACGCATAGGGTTTGAGTTATTCAACACACGGGACTTATACAAAGTATTGTATATTGTCCAGTGTCCATTAGGACAGAGGGATTGGTCCTCGTACTGTATTCTGTTTACTTGTGACTTCTCAAGTTTTAGATATGTGTTTCGTAGAAATACAAAGTCTAAGTTTGAGAAGTTATAGGTAAAAGAATAAAGTAGAGAACCAGGTGTTGCAAGTATCGGGATTCTTCAAGGTGATCGAAGATATAGATACTTGTATGAGGTATTCAGTTGATATTAATGGTTTTGAGAAACTTGTTTCTCTTTCAGGTTACTCATAATTGGACGCACTCCGAAGTTGAGTAATGCTGATCGGCCTTTTTCCATTTAGTTGATACGCACTAGAGACAGCTGCATGATTTGAATCTGGTTCCAATTAAATTAGTGCTGTTGTTTCTATATTAGACATATATAGAATCAATTTATATCTTAACGATGTTAAGGTATAGGGAGGCGTCCGGCTGATGCTTAAAACCAGAATCCGGATAAACTCAGGGCACGTTTCAGTAATGGCTGTTTGTGGGTTATCCCGGGCTTTGACGAGGGTTAATTTTCTACCATCTTGAAGATCAATAGTGATATTGTTCTTTACTCGCCACAGTTTTAGTAAAATAGACTTTTTCAGAAAACAGTAGTAGGAGTATGGTAGAACTGGAAGTGATTCCAGAACCACAAACGATTATGGATAATTTAATAGGACCTAAAAATTCAATCAGGATTGACATTCCATTAGCCACTCCGCAGATATGGTGGGTAACCTCAAGCATCCAAGAGGTACTTCGGTAGCCTCAAGGACGGTGACAGGGAGGTTCTTGTTTACCCAGACTTGACACTACTGTTGTTCCAGACTATGAGACCCGGCAGGAGGATGCGTATAGCGTCGTTCTAAACTAGCTTTAGAAGTACACATGTATATGGTTCTGCCAGAAGGTTGTCGTAATCAGTGGGAGCAGCGGAAGCGTAGTGGACAATTAGCTTATGTCTATTTATAGATTAAAGCAGATATATCGGAGAAAGATCATCTATTTTTGATATGACAGTCATGGGCATTGAGTTAATCAGAATAGGGGATGGATCTGTTAAGAACGTAGTAGGGTATGATGTCCTGGTATTTGGGATGACATACACAGAGTAGGAAGTAAAATTCCTATACTACGATCGGTTATACTATGGTTGTCACACAGTGTTTTCTCCACATAGGATATGGATATTATATCAGGCATTCTGGTTACTAGATCTAAAATTTTAGATCTAGATTTGGGTAGTTTCCCAATCTGGGTACTAAGACAGTATTCTAATGATATTTAGAATGGAAGACTCCTGGTAAGGTGGTGTACCTGCAAGTGATGGAGTCACCCTCTCTAAAGGTGTCTTATAGACTAAAGGGGGGAGGGGTGTGCATGATTAGCATATCACTTGCTTAGGCAATTGAGTCAATCATGAGATGTCAAGTACCACACCAGATGTTGTTTTGCACTAGATGCAATAAGTTGATATATTAATCCAATCCTAGAGAAAAACGAATGGAAGAAGTTTATGAACATAAGTGGATGTTCATGGGATTTGATAACGGCGGCCTCCTTTGAGAGACGGTTATCATTCCAGGCTTCCAAGGTGACCTGGATGATAGAGTGACTGTCAGAGTTATAGTTTTCCCTCTGACGAGGGGCAGTAATTTGGATAGGTGGTCCAAGCGGATATTGAGGATGGTATGGCGCAGTGTACTGATTGAGTTCAGTAGACGATAAAGTCTAAGAAGTTTGCTGGATTTGGAGTTCTTTTGTGAACTGGGTCCCATCAGATATCCAGACATATTCTAAGACGGGTATTGCTCATTTCGGGAGATAGTTTTCTCCACGAAGTTGAGATAAAAGGAGACAAAGAAAGAAACACTGGAGCGGATTCACTAACTGAGCCTATTTCTCGAACGCAATAGTTTTACAAACGAGGTTTGTGAAACTCATTAGTAGAGGAGTTGGGTGTTCGGTATCACACGGGCTGTGACTATGCGACATCGCAATAATTAGCCTTAAGTGCAAGTGGGAGATTGTTGGCTATAGTGCCCTCAAGGCAATTATCATAGTCGCAGGTATGTGATCATGATGATTGAGCGAGGACCTATACCGATAAAACAGTCTTACTCGAGATGATAGTATGCTATCTGGTTTGTATTTATCATCATATGTTGATAAAGCCCATAGGATTCTTGCTTGACTACCAGCATTGTGATGGCTCTCACATACGTGGGAGCTGGGGGTCTATAAGCACATCCTTAAATGTCCCCAGTCATGGGAGTATCGAGACTGGGCATCGATACTCCAGTGTAGACTGGTGTATACTTATCTAGACCCTGACGAAGGGCGGTGGTCGGTCTCACAAGCCATTGGTGTCATTTGTTCACCTAAGATAGTATACAGGTGCTCATTGGGTTATGAGTACACTGGACGGACTCGCCGGGAACATGCTAGTTGGTATTATACCTATAGTCAGATAGCAGTTCCCTGGTGACATGTGTACAGGTTAATCTGTCGACCTGAGATCGTCATTTGTCTCGTGTGAGTTCCCACTGTTCTTTGATTACTACCCTACCACGGCTCAAAGGAGTCGTGCAAACAGGTTTTAGTTGGGTGCAGTCCCGAGCCACATGGAGGCAGTGAGCAGATCGTCGGGGATTCGTCTCTCCCGGTATTGGGGGTTGATGTCTCGCAGTGCACGGGTGGCCATCACTAGAAATCCTCGACCGGGGTATGTGAGAGTTACCGATTCAGGATCGATAGTTTCTCAGGTAGTGATGGGTTTCATACCGACACGAATTATCGTGTTGTTAGGGGTCTGATTTTATTCACCCCCTAGACTTGATATGCGATACTCTTAGACGAACAAACCAGACTGTACGGATATTGTCACTGATAGGCTCAGTAGGGGTTCGGATGAGTTTGCTTGTCGGCCTTCTTTTCGCTCAATACCTGGGTAGCCGTTACGTACAGCTAGTGCCGCTGACGTGCTTGTGGTTAAACCCACTACCAGCGTATTGACAAGTCTTTAGAGTCCCACACAGAGGGTTTCCCTGATTCTGGCGAAATGATGTAGTTGCCGTATTTGATACGTGCAGGGTTCCGATCGATTGATGTACATAGTACTCGGACTTTCGATCGGACAGTTGATAATACTAGCCGGCTCGGGTTTTGAGCCAGATTATTAAATCAAGTATTGATTTAATAATTTACATATATGTATTTCGATACGTATATTCTAGTATTATATTCTTTGTGTTATTCTATCTCTTTGATATTCGTATTTCGGTACGGATACAGGTATGTATATACAGTAGAATGTAATCCGTATTTTTTGCCGGATAACATTCTAGAAGGTGCCACCTCATTTTGGATTTGACCATTTTTATTAAAATGGATAATGAGGTGGAAAATAGCATGAGAAGGTATGGTGAGAACCATGCTTGGAATAGTGCTCACAAATGAATTGTTAATTCATTTATGTGCACTATTCAATCATGGTAGGATTTTTAAAATGAAAAAATGACTTTTACAAAACCATGCATGCTTGATTTTCTCTTTCCCATGTCTTCATTTTTCAAGCATGCTAAGTTTTTCTCCACTTGAGTTCTTCTTGAGCTCCTCCCTCACCATTAGCTTCATCCTCCTCTAGCTTTTACATTTTGCTTCCACCTTCATGATATGAGATAGTAAACACTTTGAATACACTCACTACATCTTAGGCTCTCTACGGTAGCATCCTAGAGACCCTAGTTGCTCCATTAGCATCTTGGCGTGGAGCTAGAGCCAGAATTACATCCCTCGGGTGGATCATCGGAGATGGAGGAAGACCAGCGACCAAAGTCGATCCGCAACATCACTAGAAGCTTGGAGATGGTTGAAGACCCGAAGGACTTGGTTCATTTGGTATAACCATTCCTATCTCTTTTATTTGGCTTGCTAGTTTTAGGGTTAATGGTTTCGATCTTGCAAATCGGGTAATGGTAGCGCCGGGTTTTAAGAAATTTTTGTTCCGCATTTGGCCACGGTTCGATGGCCGGGGCGCTCCCACTACCCAACAGTATTTGTATCACATACAAATAGAAATTGATTCTAGAATAGTATGTGTATCATATTCACAAATATATCAGTATATGTATCATATACATATACATGTATTTGTATCACATACAAATGGAAAATGAGAGAGAGGGAGAGTGTGAACATAATAAACCGTCTTATGTTTTAATAATCTGGATTTATAATAAACCGGCTAGTATTAACAAACGTCCGATTAATGCACATGTATCATATACATGTATTTAATCGAACACCCGAACATATCACCATACGCACACTACATCGTTTCGCTTGAGTCGGGAAACTCTCTGTGTGGGACTCTAAATACTCGACAATATGCTGGTAGTAGATTAGGATCATATCCGATTGAATTTAGAACACTTTCAGATCAATCCCTTCACGGGTTAACCCACAAACACTTCAACGGTACTAGCTGCACGTAACGGCTACTCAGGTATTGATCGAAAAGTAGGACAACAAGTAAGCTCATCTAAACCGAACAGAGTCTATCAGTGACAATCACCGTATCGTCCAGTCTCATCGTCAAAGAGTGTTGCATACCGGGTCTGTGGGGTGGATACTGTCATACCCTCAATAACCCAATAAGTAATGCTGATGTCAAACTCATAACTGTTGACCTCTATAAAGATTCCGGAGGCAAACAATAACCACCAGAGATACAACTGATAATATTTATCATTTTATCTCAACCGCCCTGGCGAGAGATTTATGGTTGTAGTCAATCAAGCACAGCGCGACATCAACTCTCTATATCGGGAGAGATGAATCTCTTCGATCTCTCATTGCCTCCATTTGCTTCGGGACTATCCCAACTAAAACCTGTATACATGGCTCTTTAAATCCATGGTTGGGTAGTAATCAAAGTACAGTGGGAACACACACAAGACACTATGACGATCTCAGGTCAAAAGATTACCCTATACTCATGTCACCAGAGAACTGCTATCTAACAATATGTATAATACCATCTAGGAGTTCTCGGTGAGTCCGTTCAGTGCACTCATTCTCCAATGAGCACCTATATGCACTCTTCGGTGTCAAACACCAATGGCTGAAGGACCAGCCATCACCCTCCAACCGGGTCAAGAAACATATACACTAGTTTACTCTGGAGTACCGATGCCTAATCTTGATACTCTCATGACTAGGAACATTTAAGGATGTTCTTATGGACTTTCCAAGCCCTACTATTATGATCCCCATCTTAAAGGATTTATTAACATGTATTAGCGATATATAATAACAAGTAAAATATAAACATATGAATGATAAAGATAAACCAGATAGTATACTATCATGTCGAGTAAGACTGTTATATCCATATAGATCCATGCTTAATTATAATAACCTTCAGGGCACTTATATCCAACACTCAACACTCCCCCTCACATGCAATGTAGTTACATTGCACGTGGATCGTACAATACGTGTAAAGGCTAGTCTCTCAGTGACATGTGGATGGCTTTCTCTCAGAGGTGTTATGACACACATGTCAACACTCTCTCTCACATGCAATGAGGTTACGTTGCATGTGGATCGTACACCACATATAGAGACCAGTCTCTCAGATGCATGTGGAGAGCTCTCTCTCAGAGGAGTTATAACACATGTAGAGGTTAGTCTCTCAGAGGCATGTAGACGGCTCTTTCTCAGAGGTGTTATAAAGTACGAATCCACACAAGTGTTTAACCTAGCTCTGATACCATATTTGTTAAATTTATATATATTCACGAACGATGGGGTGTTATTTATTTATATTTATATTTATATGAGTTTACACGAGCTTTTAACATAGACGAGCTCCATCCAATAAGACTCAAGCCTTATGGAGGTTTGACCCATCTTATGTTTTATACTCATGCACTTCTCATACTACTTCCAATGTGGGACTATTTTAATCCACATCTCAACACTCCTTCTCACGTGCAACATCGTTATGCTACACGTTGATCATACAACACATATAGAGGCTAGTCTCTTAAAGGCATGCAGACAGCTCTCTCTCTCTCTGAGGTATTATAAAGTACGAATCCACACAAGTGTTCAATTTAGCTCTGGAACCATATTTATTAAATTTTTATATATTTATGAACGAAAGGATGTTATATATTTAGATTCATATTTATATGAGTATAAACGGGCTTTTAGCATAGATGGGCTCCATCCAATAAGACTCAAGCCTTACAAAGGTTTGGCCCATCTTATGTTTTATACCCATGCACTTCTCATAGCTTTTCCAATGTGGGATTATTTTAATCCATGCATCTCAATACTCCCCCTCATGTGTGGATGAGTGTTATGATGTATGGATTAAAATAGTCCCACATTAGAAAAAATATGAGAAGTACATGATTATAAAATATAAGATAAGCCAAACCTCTATAAGCCTTCACTAGTAAAATAGGGGGTTGCCCCTACGGATAGAATTATCCGTTGGGGCAGATTTTACTTGGCCCTACGGATTACTCCGTAGGGCTAAAGGGTTGCCCCTACGGGCACAGACGTTCAAGAATAAAAAAATTAATTCTTAATTTGGTGTTTGCCCCTACGGTGGCGCAAACAAAGGACCTACGGGTATATCCGTAGGGACAAGTAAATATCGATTTATTAAGACCCCAGACCGATCGCCTACGCTCACTTTCTCTCTCTCTCTCTCGATCGGGCGCGAGAAAAATCCCCAAATCGCCACGCCGTCGTCGCCACCGTCGTTCTCCTCGTCGCCACCGCCGGTTTCGTCGCCACCGCAGTTCTCGTCGCCACCGCGGTTCAGGTCGTCGCCCCAGCCCCAGCAGCAGCCGTTCAGGTGAGTAAATCTCGAGGTAAATTAAAGAATTTTTGGATTATTTTGGGCTTAGGGTTCATGGCTGGGTCTGGGGTTGCGCGCGCGAGTTGGGGTTGGGCAGGGTTCGCGGTCGCGGTCGGGGTCGGGGTCAGGGTAGGGTTAGGGTTGGGGTTCGGCTGCTGCTGGGGTGGGGCTGGGGTTAGGGTTTGCCTTAGGGTTGGTGTTGGGGTTTAGCTGGCCACGCTGGGGTTAGGGTTGGGCTGGGGCTGGGGGCTGGGGCTGGGGCTGGGGGCTGGGGCTGGGCCACGCGGGGTTTTGGGATCTTTGTAATTTGCTTGCTCTGTTTGGGGTTTCAGTTGATCCTCATTAAAAAATTGGTGATTGATCTCTTCAATCATATTATTATCTGTAGTTAAAATTTTTGTGAAGCCTTCAGAGTTTGGAAAAATCTAGAATTACCGTTGAAATTCTGGCAACATTCAAAAACTGTGTATATGATGTGTGTGTGTGTATGCATGTATATACATTTGAAATTTATCTTTCTTCTATGATATAAAACGGTTAAACCGAAGAAAATTACTGGGGGAATTTTTGCTAAAATGTCTTGAGAGGGGGTTCAAGTGATGGGATAATTTCATTTGGTAATCTTTTACTTATTTTACATCTCTTATTTTTTCATGCAAAAATCTGAATAGGTTTCTTGCAATTTTGCCTATCGATCAATTATTATATTTATTTCTATTTTTTGTGGATGATTTGGCTTCAATTGAATGGAGGCGATGATGGCTTGCCCTCAAGCTTCCACTTTTATGAGCTTTATAGTTATGAGATTGGCGAGGCAAGCTGGTTTGTAGCCATCTTATTTCTTTTCCTAAATTCAAATCCAAATATAAACTGTCTGATTGAGAGAGAGAGAGTATGGGAGATTATGTATTATTCAATGTGTTTGGAAGCTGGCATGTTCTGAGCGTCATCTCTGCATGAAAGCTATGGTTTTGCAAAGGGTTTGCCCTAACTATTTTCTGTGGGGAAGCTGAAGGCCTGAAGCTTCATCAAACTCAGGATTGGATTCTGGTCGGGTATTGTAAATTCTTGTGAAAGTTCCGTTCAAGATTTGTTCAGAGCTTGCATAACATCCTTTTCATCTTTATGAGATCTTTATGCAGTCATTTTTTTGGGTTTATATATTTCTCGAGCCCGTTTGACTTTGGACTTAGGATAACCCCAAATCTCTTTCTTATTTTGATTCCTAAGCTGGCATATCTGAGGCTCGTATTCCAGTATCGTTGCTGGAAAAGCTAGGGTTGCGAACATTTTTGCAACGATAATTTCTGTATGACAGCTTAAGCACACATAAAACTTAAACAATCTTGAAGCACTGCAGTTTTTCACTAAACTACCTAAAAGTTTTTATATTGCTGCAAGCTTCCTTAAAGTGCTGCATCTAAGTGTATTTTAGTGGGAAAACCCTTGAAAGCCAAACTTCATGGGGTTTGCTGTTTGCCTTCTCTGTAGCTAGTTTGAGGTTTATTTAGTTTTGCAACACTCTCTGAGTTCCAAATCAACAAAAAGCTGAATGTTGAATCACAAGCAAGAAGCAGCCAAACTGGCCCTAAAGTAATCCTGAGTGATGATAATTTTCCAGGGAGTTTAAAATTTATAGAAATGGCGAGGCAACATTGGATTGTCTGCAAGTATTCAAGCAACCTGTTTGCAGCCATCATGCTATTTGTGATCCCAGTATAAAACTCAAACATGCCTCTTAGTTAGTTTACTTTAATTTGTTATTTATGTGTGTGTGTCAACATTGGATTGTCCCAAGTATAAAACCAAACCCACAAAACATCAAAACTGTCTCCGACAATCTTATGGTCATTAGACATAAGATTTATGCATATAGGTAACATCTGCCAATATGCCATATCCAGACCGCAATCTATTTTTGCCTATTGGCTAATATGAAAATATCGGCCCGCGTATATGACATAATCAAAGTTGTTAAATCTTAATACGGTTTGTGTTTCGTTTTTTTATTTATCAGTTCTATCAATGTTGCGTATAACGCTTTATGATATCAGTATCCTACATTTGTAGTTTTAATTGTTGATTGTTATAGATGAATACCATTGCAATAATAGTTTTTGGTCGATGAATGCTATTGCAATGTAGGATGATCAGTTCTATCAATCTTGATCTCAATGGTTTAAAATCATGTTACACATACAACACGAATGCACAACAAACGCATAATTAGAGAGCGACTCAAGATATTCAGGTTAAAACCAATATATGATACTCGATGATAATATGAAACCTTCATATTCCCATCGATACCAATATACGCCTCGATATCTTTCCCTCTCGTTCCCAAAATTTTCTCTCGTTCCCGCGTCTCCAATTTTCTCTTCGTCGCCACCGCGCGCCCTCCGTTCTCAGCCCGCCACCGCCCTCGTTCTTCCTCGTCGAGTTCCTCGTCGCCGATATTTGTGCCTACATTGATGCCTCAAGCAACGAATCAAATGATGTGGATCACAAACTAATTAAATAAATTTTGAATACCAATCTGGACTGGGATTTGAATACCAATCCTAGTTTGCTATATTTTTTTATATATAGTAGATGGTGATACTTCTTTAAGTAAAAACAACCCTACACTTAAGCGAAATCATAAATCGAAACACACATATATAGAATACAACTCATACATGGGTATCCACAAATCTAACTTTCATTGAATTTGCACGCGCACTTAAAATAACAACCTTTATACTAAAAAAATTATGTATGCCATTACTTAGTAGTTTATGGTTTTAAGACGCAAAAGCCATTTGAGAAATACTTTTTCTACCCACTATTAATCCATATTCTCAATATAGTCATTGAATTTGCACGCGAACATCATAAGAAGGAGAAGACAGTAATGTGGCAGAAGGAGAAGACAGTAATGTGGCGGAAGAAGAAAAAAATGACATTCCTCGTTCTCTGTTTCAGCATCAATCTTCTGATATGAACTAATGATGGCTTTCATATAGGCTTTTCCCTTTAGAGACTTCTTAGTGTCCAATGGAAAGCATACATCAGATTTGTGCAGGTCGGGTTCTTCTATGACTTTTAAGAGTCTCAACTGATTCTGTAAATTACACCCTAGTTGGGTGATACTTTTACCACTTCTCACTGCAGGTGCGCTCTCTAATATCCATTTTGAATATCGATAATATTACATTCAAAATGGATATTAGAGAGCGCACCTGCAGTGAGAAGTGGTAAAAGTATCACCCAACTAGGGTGTAATTTACAGAATCAGTTGAGACTCTTAAAAGTCATAGAAGAACCCGACCTGCACAAATCTGATGTATGCTTTCCATTGGACACTAAGAAGTCTCTAAAGGGAAAAGCCTATGTGAAAGCCATCATTAGTTCATATCAGAAGATTGATGCTGAAACAGAGAACGAGGAATGTCATTTTTTTCTTCTTCCGCCACATTACTGTCTTCTCCTTCTGCCACATTACTGTCTTCTCCTTCTTATGATGTTCGCGTGCAAATTCAATGACTATATTGAGAATATGGATTAATAGTGGGTAGGAAAAGTATTTCTCAAATGGCTTTTGCGTCTTAAAACCATAAACTACTAAGTAATGACATACATAATTTTTTTAGTATAAAGGTTGTTATTTTAAGTTTTCCCTTATAGAGATATGATCTAACTGCATCTATCAACTATAAGTGTGCAGAAAATTATGATAAGAAATCATAAGAAAGGGTCGTAGCCATGCATAACCTTGAATCTACATACCAAATCATGCAAAAGCATGCACTTATTGTCACCTTGCCTTAGAATATAAAATATCTTGGAAGACTATAAGCGAGCATTTAAATCTTGATAGCTTTTGACTTCAACATATATTTTTCTCAAGTACCATGAAATATACTTGCTCCGTATAAACCGTTTTCAGGAAGATGGATTAATAATGACAAATTATCCATTGTGGCTCACTAGGTTAGCATTTTCTCTTCTATTGACCATCTTTCTAATCTGCTTGGTAAATTTATTCGGAACCGGCTGCGAATCATTAAAAGACATGCATAAGAAAGAAAACTAAAATACAGATATATAGCATACCGATACATCGAAACTTCATAGTTGCGATGGCAATCCAGAGATATTTATTTCTACACACGTGGTGCGCGTGCGAATGCGTCAGGCATCATGGACAAATATTTCAGAACATGGAAAGTATTATTCGTATAAAGTAATTAAAACTTTTAAACACCTTGGGTAGATATTTTCTTAGTTGATGCAATCATATCATGAGGACTAAATTTAAGCTATTATACATATGCTTATGTATTTTTCTAATCTAATATATCACACACACAGAGAGAGAGAGAGAGGGGGAGAACACCAGGTAGATAGAGAAATCAGGTAGCAGGATCCTGAAGAAATGGAGTCCATAGCATTGCTCATCATCATCATCCGTGATCCCTTTGAAAAAATATTATCAAAGGGATCATGGATGATGATGATGAGCAATGCTATGGACTCTATTTCTTCAGGATCCTGCTACCTGATTTCTTTACCTACCAGGTGTTCTCTCTCTCTCTCTCTGTGTGTGTGTGTGATATTTTAGGTTAGAAAAATACATATGCATATGTATAATAGCTTAAATTTAATCCTCATGATATGATTGCATCACCTAAGAAAATATCTACCCAAGGTGTTTAAAAGTTTTAATTACTTTATACGAATAATACTTTCCATGTTCTGAAATATTTGTCCATGATGCCTGACGCATTCGCACGCGCACCACGTGTGTAGAAATAAATATCTCTGGATTGCCATCGCAACTATGAAGTTTCGATGTATCGGTATGCTATATATCTGTATTTTAGTTTTCTTTCTTATGCATGTCTTTTAATGATTCGCAGCCGGTTCCGAATAAATTTACCAAGCAGATTAGAAAGATGGTCAATAGAAGAGAAAATGCTAACCTAGTGAGCCACAATGGATAATTTGTCATTATTAATCCATCTTCCTAAAAACGGTTTATACGGAGCAAGTATATTTCATGGTACTTGAGAAAAATATATGTTGAAGTCAAAAGCTATCAAGATTTAAATGCTCGCTTATAGTCTTCCAAGATATTTTATATTCTAAGGCAAGGTGACAATAAGTGCATGCTTTTGCATGATTTGGTATGTAGATTCAAGGTTATGCATGGCTACGACCCTTTCTTATGATTTCTTATCATAATTTTCTGCACACTTATAGTTGATAGATGCAGTTAGATCATATCTCTATAAGGGAAAACTTAAAATAACAACCTTTATACTAAAAAAATTATGTATGTCATTACTTAGTAGTTTATGGTTTTAAGACGCAAAAGCCATTTGAGAAATACTTTTCCTACCCACTATTAATCCATATTCTCAATATAGTCATTGAATTTGCACGCGAACATCATAAGAAGGAGAAGACAGTAATGTGGCAGAAGGAGAAGACAGTAATGTGGCGGAAGAAGAAAAAAATGACATTCCTCGTTCTCTGTTTCAGCATCAATCTTCTGATATGAACTAATGATGGCTTTCACATAGGCTTTTCCCTTTAGAGACTTCTTAGTGTCCAATGGAAAGCATACATCAGATTTGTGCAGGTCGGGTTCTTCTATGACTTTTAAGAGTCTCAACTGATTCTGTAAATTACACCCTAGTTGGGTGATACTTTTACCACTTCTCACTGCAGGTGCGCTCTCTAATATCCATTTTGAATGTAATATTATAGATATCCATGCCTGTTTATGTCAAAATTACTTATATTGTCAATGTTTGATTGTCTAGTTGTTGGTGATGCGTCCATATCAGGGACAGAGGCTACTCCCGTTCCTCCAGGTATGTTTATATATTATATAGGGCATGTATTTTGATTTAGAATGCTATATCATAAATATACACACATTTCTTTTGCTCTTAGTCGTCCAACTCATTATCATGGGCTGCTTGATGAGATTAGATTTGCGCCTGATGATCTACAAGAGCTTGTTCACTCCCTGTCATATGTGTAAGCAGCGCTATATGCGAGTTTACCTTGTTAGTATGTATGTACTGAAATTAATTAATATTATTCAAATTTTGATACATGCAGATACCAGAGGAGCACATCTTCTATCTCTGTAGGTAAGGCTTTGAATTTGTTGATTTTGGTATTTCTTGTCAATTTTATAGACCAGTATGTGCTAAATATAATGTTCTGACAGTTGCTAGGGGGAAGGCAACATTCGAGGCTGCTGACCCCAGTCCTGGACGCCGCACACGGACGGCACCACGGAGGTTTGGAGATAGGCCGAGGACTGGGCTCTAGCAGGGCCCATATGAGGTTGGACTCCACCCCGGTGGTTACTTCCTCCGTCTCCAGTTAGCGACGTATCCAGCAGGAACAGGAGAGCTTGAAGGCCACCGTTCAGGAGTTGAATGAGATGCTGATATGTATACTACTTAATAGTAAAATATAATGTCATATTATAGATATCAACATATCCAATATCAGTACATAGCCTGAGCTTATTTGGTTGTAGACTTATGTTTTATTAATCATACATACATATGTAATTGAAATAAACAACGCTTTTCCAAACTAGATATCCAAACAGGGTTTCGAAATAACTTAATAATGAAACGAATTCGAATAATAAACAGTTCTTACACGCTTCTTACACACGTTATATCCAGACGCGACAGGGTAGATCGGCCGAGCCTCCACACGCATCTCCTTCGGCTGCGGTTCCGCAGACAGCTCCTGTAGCTCCACCGCCCACTCAGACTCCCGCTCGCGACGAATTGCAGAGTTTATTGACCGAGGAGCAGGACCGAGCTGGACCGAGCTAGGGTAGATTTTTGGTTCTTTTTTTTTGAAACATGTATTTATTTATATCATACACATTGTACTACATTTTGAAACGATATTGATATTGGTTTGTATTTATATCATATTCAGTTTTTGTGTTTCTTTTGTAGATTATATATATGCGTGAGATGTGATTATGAATACTGCAATATATGATTTGATTGATGTATACATTATTGTGCACAGGGCGGGAAAAAATCAAGCAGCCCATTTTTTAAAAAAAATTACAGACAATATGTACCTACGGATTAATCCGTAGGCACACATGTTACCTCTACGGATATATCCGTAGGGGCTAAATATCAGCAGTAACTGATATTTCCCCCAGATGTCAGTGCCAGTTGTTTGGGAATCCCCCTACGGATATGTCCGTAGGGGCCACTGACACTCCCCTACGGCGTTATCCGTAGGGGCAAATATCAGGAATCCTGAATTTGTGCCCCTACGGAAAAGTACCTACGAATATATCCGTAGGGGGTAGTACATGCCCCTACGGCTATAGCCGTAGGTCCAAGTAATTTATTAAAATAAACCGTAAATAATATAAAATCTTATACCCTACGGCTTAATCCGTAGGGGAAACTGGACCTACACATATAACCGTAGGGGCAAAAATTTAACCGTAGGGGAAAGTTCAGGGCCTCAACTTGCACCTGCGGCCTTTGCACCTACGGGGTATTTTTTCGCCCCTACGTATATAACCGTAGGGGCAGTGCGTTGCCCCTACGGATAAATCCGTAGGGGCAACCCTTCTTTGTAGTAGTGCTTGAATCATATTGGATGGATCCCGTCTATACTAAAAGCCCGTATACACTCTTATAAATATAAAAATAAATATATAACGCCCCCTCGTTCGTGAATATATATAAATTTAATAAATATGACATCAGTGCTAGATTGAACACTTGTGTGGATTCGTACTTTATAACACCTCTGAGAGTGAGCCGTCTACATGTCTCTGAGAGACCAACCTTTATATATGTCAAACACCTCTAAGAGAGCCGTCCACGTCTCTGACAGATTAGTCTCTACATGTGTTGTACAATCCACATGCAACGTAACCACGGTGCACGTGAGGGTGAGTGTTGAGATGTGTGGATTAAAATAGTCCAACATTGGAAAAAGTATGAGAAGTGCATGGGAATAAAACATAAGATGGGCCAAACCTTCATAAGGCTTGAGTCTTATTGGATGGAGTCCGTCTATGTTAAAAGCTCGTGTATACTCATATAAATATAAATATATAAATCTCACTCGTTCATGAATATATATAAATTTTACACTTTTGAAGGCATAATTTTATTAATAAAATTATTATTTTCAATAGTACATCATAATTTATGATGGATTCTAGATTGTTTGTGGATTCTAACAATCTCGTGGATTCGAGAAAATCTTGAGGTGGATTCTGATGATGCTCATAAGTGGGAATTCCCTAGATCACGACACATAGCGGATGACGTGTCATCTATGTAAGCCCGCTAGATTCCTGGTGGCTACGGAGCTGGAATAAGTATGATGCATTGGGGACATTTCTCGGCGCCTCGCATCCGAGGTTGCAGCCGAACTTTAGAAGATCTCCCCAGAGTACGTTCCCCCATCGGCTGACCCCCAGCCAATAGCTCATCTTCGAGCTATCCTATAGCTGAGACTCCTCAGCTTACTTGCTCGTCTCCGAGCTATCCTATATCTGAGGTTTCTCAGTGTCCTTGTTTGGCCGGGAGCCTGAGCGCCCTTGCAACGGCTCCGTGTATCTCGCCACGACGAGATCACCGCCGCTTCACGTCCCGCATCCTAGGCTAGCATATATCGCCATTAATGATCGTATCTTGCCATTAATGGGCGTATCCCGCCATAAACGTGAACACGACACAAGGGCGTAATGGACGGCGAGAATCTCGCATCGGCTCGCTCCAAGCGACCACAATATGCTGCCACTCTACCTTAATATTCCTCAGTACTTACTTGATCGTCGGAGGGTACTATGGTGGTAGCTGTCACGACCCGGAATTGGCACATGACCCGCACTTGAATCACGTGAAGTCTATAGGACCCAACTGTATCCCAAGTGAGCCGAAATCCCAGAAATCTAAATATTTTTAGGAAAATAATGTAGGTGAAGTTTTGAAATAAAAGTATAATGAATCAAGTTCTTTCTTTTTAAAATATATATAAAGTTCGTTTGAAATGAAAGTGTATTATATGCTCTAATTTGAAAACGTTTTCGTCATTTGAAATTTGGGCGGCACCTCCTTTGTAAATTTTAGTCCAAAACCAGTACATAACAAGTATAATATAGGCATCCCCAAGAGGGAGCTAGCTCTTCGCCAATTGGCCGAAACACAACCACACAATATGAAATATACGACGTCTAAGGTGAAGATCAAACACAGAAAGAAAATAAAGAAAACCAAAACATTATCAAATCCAATATAGGAATATATACAAGTCTCGACTCGAAATACATAGAATATACAAACTGGTCTCTAGGTTTACCAAATATAAATAGTCTGGTTGATAGAGTTTTTAACTAGATGCAAAGAAATATAAAAGTAAACAATGGTGGTTACGCTCTAAACTGTAACCCACCTACCAATGCGAATCACTCAAAAAGAAGCAGTGTGCCAGCAAGTCGCTACTGATCCGAGCGGTCGATCCTGTAAGAATACTATGACACAACGGGGGTGAGTTTCCAACTCGTGAGTAGAAGACATCAGCAGGTCAAAATTGAATGTATGAAAATCTCTTAGGTCATTCAATAATATAATAATATAATACCGTGTGGTAGCGAGGGTACTCATGTAAATATAAGTATAATAATATAAGGTCGTGCTTGTGGTAATATATGGTACCATGTCATCTGTGTCATACATAAGTATATATACATATATATCATCCAACGTGTGTCCATCAACGACACATCAAATCATCATAAAACCTGAGTGCCCAGTATCGACACTCGAAATCATCATAAAAACCTGTGTCCAGGATTGACACGTAAATCCTCATATCTCAGGCGCCGTCTCATCGGATCGGCCCTCACATCCATCTGTCTCACATCACTCCGGTCGGTATCCTCCGGATATCTGCCGAGTCCAGTACTTTCACCGGTAAGTAGTGTTCCCGTGTCAGGCTCAATGCCTTTCTATACGATTTTCTTATCCCAGGGTACCGTATCGAGTCCACCATGTACCCGCAGACGGTGCCTCCTCACTCCTCGAATCGAATAGTATCATAGCTCAGAACCGAGAATTCTTATAGTGGACGTCGAAATATCATATCAAGAGAAAGCGCGTTTTTAAAATAATCATAAGTTTTTAAATAATATCCACGGTTTCTCAAATCCAGATATCTCATGAAAACAGAATCTCATAAAGCATGACAGTAATGAAATAATATGTACATGCATAGAACAATACTGTTATGCATAACAAGTGTGTTTATATGAGCATGTAGTTTAACTATATAAGGAAGTGCAATAACTGAACTAGTATGTATAGTACGAGGTACTAAACAATAACTAAAATGCTACAGATTATAAGGTGATACGGTGATGTAGCGATTTCTAATGTGTATGTGGCATGGCAATTACCGATGATGTGTGTGTAAGCCGGCAAGTAACTGTAGTGCAACATGTGCATTATCGATAATGGTGCATATGTCCTAGCAGACGAAGTCATATATAATGATAAGAGTATGAACACAATATATACATCGTAAACAAAATAATGCGAGCGTATGCAGAAATAAGAAATCATAATGCGAGCCTGAACAGAATAAAGAAATTTTAAGCGCGAATTGTATAAAAATACAAAACTGCGTATGAGTCATACAGTTATAGTTTAAAATAGTACGAATCGTTGTTTTAGAAAAATAGGGGGCTACGATATTTTAGAAAATGATACCATTTGAAAAGTCATAGCGTCCCATTAAGTTATCATTTAAAAGTGTGAAACGATTCGTTAGTTTTGAAAATAGGCATGGCTCTAAATATATCATAATATCTACTTAAGGATTTTAATTAATATTTCTTGAGTCAATATATACATAAGTCGGCGATCCATCCTCATCATATTACGTACGGTATAATCCATCATACGATATCATCAAATCAAATAGTAAAGATCTATCATCATATACATCATATCGTGTATGGTATAATCCATCGTACGATATCATCAATCGAGTAGTATGGATCTATTGTCACGTACATCATATCATCTCATCTCGTCATATATCATTACATGTCATATCATCTTGTATCACTTCATGTATATATATCGCCTCATATCATCTTATCATATCATATCGACTCGTTTCATCATATCGGATCATATCCTCATCATATCGTATTATATTGTAAATATATGTAGTTATATACTTTCATGAGTAGATCTAGATCATAGGCTAAGAACTAATAGTAGTGATATGTCATTCTACTAATATACTACTATCACCTATAACATCCTAGGAACATTATTAGCTAAGTATTCGTATCCTAAGTGAGTGAGTGTCTATGTGTGTGTTTGTACACGCACACCCTAATACTATGGTTCCGAGGGTGCTATGCGTCATCCACCCGAGTTCCCCCATAGATATACATCTACTTGAATGGTTATGCTAACGCCATAGCCATCTCCCATGGCCGTTTGCGAAGCAAAATTTTTGATAATGAACAAAACTAGGCGCTGTAATAACCCTAAATCGGATCTTTACCATAAACCCAACTAGCTACAAATGATTTCTATCTACTATGATAGAAAGTTATACCATGAGAATCAAGTCTTTCGGGTCTTCAATCCTCTCCTCTAGCTCCTCGAAGGAAGTATGGATCGTGCTGGAACTTCGGCCACCTCGCGTCAAAGATGATCCACCCGAGAGTTCTGACTTTGAGCTCCTACCTCCAAAACTAGGTAACTAGGTTACTTAGCTTGCTAATTTAAGTAGCCTAGAGTGTGTAGTGATTGAAGATGAATTAGTTCGTTTCTTAGAACCCTAGGATTCTCAACACATGAGAGGTCGAGGGTTATGAGGAAGAAGAAGGAGCTTGAGAAAGAGCAAGTGAAGAAAAATGAGCTTGGATAAAAATGAAGCCCCTCTCTCTCTTGAGAATAATGAAGCATATAATATTCGATGAGATAAAATATCTCACAAATATATCCATGCTTCAAAATATCTATTTTGTCAAGTGAATGACTCACCATCCATTTGCGAAATATCTCCACCTCATTTTCCTCCACCCAAATTAGGTTTAAATTCATAAAAGAAAATCAAAACCCTAATTAGGCATCTCCTTCTAGAAGCTTTTCCGAGAAATTACGAGAACGCCCATCATCCGTATATACATACCCGCATCCGTATTCCGAAGAATATGAATACAATGAGACGAAAATAATCCATCAATATAATACTAGGATCCAGCTTAAACCAAAGCCCACTAGTATTATTCACCCGATCATCATACGTGCACAAGTACACGTAAGTGATCGAAGCCCTGCCGTAAAACCATACGACCTCTATATCATTTCACTCGAAACAGGGAAACCCTCTGTGTGGGACTCTAAAGACTCGACAGTACACTGGCAGTGGGTTTAACTACGAGCACGTCAGCGGCACTAGCTGTACGTAACGGCTACCCAGGTACCTGTCGAAAAAGGAAGGCCGACGAGCAAACTCGTCCGAACTCCTACTGAGCCTATCCATGACAATATCCGTATAGTCCGGTCTCTTCGTCAAAGAGTATCACATACCAGGTCTAAGGGGTGGTAAACGTCAGACCCTAATAACCGGATAAGTTATGCTGATGTGGCTCAGAACCAATCCGGGAAACTACTGATCAACCTACCAGTAAATCCCAACTACCTTGGCCAAGGTCTTATGGTCCTGACCAATCGAACACTGTGCGATATCGACTCCCAATACTGGGAGAGACGAATCCCCAACAATCGCTTACCGCCTCCATGTGGCTCAGGACTGTACCCAACCAAAACCTGTTTGCACGACTCAGTAGAGCCGTAGTAGGGTAGTGATCAAAGCACAGTGGGAACTCACACGAGAGAAATGACGATCTCAGGTCCGAAGACAAACCTGTACACATGCCACCTGAGAACTTCCATCTGACGATATGTATAATACCATCTGGATGTTCTCCGTGAGTCCGTCCAGTGTACTCACACCCAATGAGCACCTGTATACGATCTTAGGTGCATCTGACCAATGGCTTTGGGATAAACCATTGCCTCTTACCGGGGATTGAATCGTATACACTAGTCTACTCAGGAGTATCAATGCCCAGTCTCGATACTCACGCGACTGGGGACCATTTAAGGATGTGCTTATGGACAACCCTGCTCCCATAAGTATGATCTGCAGGGTTACGTAGCACGGCAGCAAGGTTTCGGGAGGTATCGTCCATGCCAAATTAAAATTTTGTTGTTCTAGCTAACCCTAAACTTAGAATCGTTTACTAGAAATCCGATGGAATAATATACAAACACTTTGTAACTAAAAGCGAACAAGGAATACAACCTTTGTAGATTGGTCCTTCACTTCATTAGCTCCGTGCAGTATTCCCTTCGTTGCGATCATGAAGTCACGGACACTAGAGAGGCTTCCTTGAAGAAACGAACATGCTTGCTTCGAAATCTTCGAGGCCGAAGATGATCTACGTCGATGAGACACTAACCCAAGCAATCTCTTCACTAATCATGGAATTAGTGAAGCAAACACCCTATACCAAATGGCATGTAGTAGAGGATGATGAAGTGGGAATTTTTTCACTTTAGATTTCATATTATCACAATTTTTCATCATAAATCAAAAAGCTAGAAAGCTTTTGTCAAGAAGAAGAAGAACAAGTGAAGTTGTGATGAAATATTTTTTAGGTTAGAAATGCAGCCAAGGGTTAAGCATGTCATGCTTAACCCTTGTAGAGAGTTAACCATGAGCTAGGATTAAAGGTTAGGTCAAAAAATATCTTAAGCTAGACAAAGAGAGTGGACAAAGTCAAAGATGCTTACAAGCTTCTACAAGCTTTCAACAAATATCAACCATGACAAATATCCACAATATTTGAATTACTTAATGATAAATTATAAACCCTAATCTTAACACTAGCATAGTTTAATCTCTATAAACCCAAGTTGCATTTGTAACTTAGCATGATACACACATGTACACAAATATACATATCACATATATACAATGTGCACATCAAGTGAGAAAAGAAAACTTAAGTCAGCTAATATTAGTTAATGTAATGTAATATATCAAATATATAATTATACATTAAATTATTAAATCAACACTTGATTTAATAATCCGGCTATATCACATGTAACCGACTAATATCAAATCTAACGTCTTATCGAATCAACACTTGATCCGATAACCCGGTTATATCATATACAACCAATCATGTCACACATCGCGAGAATAAAATACGGTGTCTCATATTGTATTAATCTCAGTCCACATATATCACATATGTGCTCCTACTCCATTTCGCTTGAGCTAGGAAACCACTGTGTAGGACTCTAAAGACTTGTCAATACGCCGGCAGTAGGTGATGGGCATATCAAACACCTGTAGGGTTAGCTTAGCACCTTAGAAAGGTTTTGGCAAGCATCAAACATGCTATATTAAAAAATTTGGGGTGCTAAACAAACCAACCAAGTATTCGAACAAGAAAATTAGGGTTAAGTTTGCATGTAAACAACTTTACATCTAAGAGAGAGGGATTGCAACCTTTGTAGTCTGTTCCTTCACTTCATAAGCTCCGAGTAGTAGTCCCTTCTCCACAATCCATGATCTCTCGGACTCTAGAGAGGCTCCACAAGTCGAATGATCCATGCTTGCTTGAAGTCTTTCTTTTCGAAGATGATCTACCTTGAAGAATCTCAAACCCAAGCTCTCACTTCTCTAATTAAGTATTAGTGAAGTGAACACCCTAATCTAAGTGGCTAGAATAGATGAGGATGATGAAGTAGGAATTTTGGTCTCTTTTGTTTTCAATTTCTCACTTTAAATCATCACAACACAAAAATCTAGAAAGCTTTTTCAAAGGAGGAAGAAGAAGAAGAAAGCTTTTGTGATGAATAATGAATTGTTGTGAGGTTAGAATTGCAACCATGGGTTAAAGATAACATCCTTAACCCTTGTAGAGACTTAACCGTTTGCTATGGTTAGAGTTAGGTCAACAAATGTCTTAAGGAAGACAAAAATGGTGGACAAAGTAAAAGAAGCCTACAAGCTTCCATCAAAATATCAACTATGGATAATTCCACCATTATTTGTATTTCCTTAATGATAATTATAAACCCTAATCTAACCCTAGCATGGTTCAAGTCTCATAAACCCTAGTTGCAATTTTAACCTAGCACGTTACAATATTATATATCGCATATATATAATATATAATGTAACAAAAGAAAATAATATAATTAACATATATTGCATATATATCAATGTATTATCCAAGTGACAAAAAGAATCAATAAAGAGAGCTTATATTAGTTAATATAATGTAATATATCTCATATATAATTATACATTAAATTATCGAATCAAAACTTGATCCGATAACGCGGCTATATTACAGATAACCGGCTAATATAACAAATACCATTTCATCGAATCAACACTTGATCCGATGACCCGGCTATATCATATATACCCGGCCGATATCACATATCATGAGAATAGAATACGGTATCTCATATCGTATTAGTCTCGGTCCCGCACATATCGCATATGTGCCCCTACTCCGTTTTGCCTGAGCCAGGAAACCTCTATGTAGGACTCTGAAGAAACGACAATACGCCAGCAGTAGGTGATGATCATATCAAACACCCATAACCTGCAAGCGGTCAGCTAAACATAACAGCCACCCGTGTATTGAACGATCAGAATATCTACAAGCAAGCATGTACATTCTCCAGCGAATCCAATCAGTAACACTACCATACAGTCCGATCTTTTTGTCTGATATGTCGCATATCCTGTCTAGGGGTAGTGAACGTCAGACCCCAGTAACCGATAAGTCGTGTCGATGTAAGGCTCATAACGGTTCGAGAAACTCCTGATAACTCTTACCAGTAAATCTCCATATCAGCCCTGTCCAGGGACTTCCAGTTATAGCCAATCGAACACAGCGCAACATCAACTCCCAATACCGGGAGAGACGAAACCCCTCCTATCGCTCATTGCCTCCATGTGATTCGGGACTGTACCCAAAAGCCACCGTTTTGCATGCCATCTTGGACGCGGTAAGGCGGAAATCAAAGCACAATGGGAATCACACAAGACTCTATGACGATCTCGGGTGTACAGACTAACCTGTACCAGTGTCACCGGAGAACTACTATCTGAAGATAGGTATAATACCATCCAGGAGTTCTCGGCGAGTCCGTTCAGTGTACCCAGTCTCCACTGAACACCTGTACACCATATTTGATGTCAAACAACGATGGATATGGGATCATCCATCGCCCATCATATGGGTCAAAATGCGTATTCGCTAGTCTACTCTGGTATATCGATGCCCTGTCTCGATACACCCTCGTCTAGGAACAGTTATAGGATGTACTCGTTGACTACCCTGGCCCCACTAGTTTGATCTCATCATAATCCCAACAGTCAAGAACATATCCTAAGGGCTTTATCAACATGTGAGAGCAAGACAGTAAACCAATACAAGTAAACATGTTAAGACAAAGTGAAACCCGATAGCATACTATCATGTCGAGCAAGAAAGTCCTCAATATATATATATCCAAGCATACACTATAATATATATCATATGTACAACAATGGCCTATAGGGCATATATACAACTAACAATCTCCCACTTGCACTAAGGCCAGCTGTTGTAGTATCTCATACCCAACATCCCGAAGAGTCTCTCAAATTGTATCTGGGGAATGGCATTCGTGAGTGGATCCGCAGTGTTGTCCTTCGTGTCAACTCTCCTGAGCTCGATCTTGCGGTGATCAACTATCTCCCGGATCAGGTGATACCGTCTCAGAATATGTCTGGACTTCTGATGGGACCTGGGTTCCTTGGCTAAAGCCACAGCTCCATTGTTATCATAATACAGAGGTATTGGATGCTCAATGGACGGAACCACACCAAGTTAAGTGATGAATTTCTTTATCCAGACAGCCTCTTTGGCAGCATCGTTGGCAGCGATGTATTCAGCCTCCATCGTCGAGTCTGCCACGGTTTCCTGTTTGGAACTCTTCCAACAAACCGCCCCTCCATTTAGGGTAAGGAAAAATCCCGAGTGCGACTTAGAGTCATCCTTATCACTTTGGAAGCTCGAATCGGTAAAGTACTCCACCTGAAGTTCTCCGTTACCATACACCAAGAACATCTCTTTAGTCCTTCTCAAGTACTTGAGAATGTTCTTTACAGCTGTCCAGTGATTCTCTCCAGGATCTGCTTGATACCTACTCACCACACTTAGTGAGTATGCTACATCGGGTCTGGTACATAGCATCGCGTACATGATAGTGCCTATTGCCGAAGCATAGGGTATCTCTTGCATGCGAGCTCTTTCTAAATCTGTCTTGGGAGACATCTCTTTGGAGAGAGTGAGTCCAGAAATCGAGGGTAAATTCCCACGCTTGGATTCTTCCATACTAAACCTCTTTAGTATGGTGTCAATGTACCTGGATTGGGACAATCCCAGTATCCTTCTAGATCTATCTCTATAGATCTTAATCCCCAAAATGCAGGAGGCATCACCTAGATCTTTCAATGAGAATCTATATGATAAGAAGAGCTTGACCGAGTGCATCATAAGAATATCATTTCCTATCAAGCGTATGTCATCTACGTACAATACGAGGAAGACAACCTTACTCTCTGCCACCTTCTTGTATATACAAGGTTCATCTATGTTTTTGATGAAGTCAAACTCTTTGACTACCACATCAAAACATATGTTCCAACTCCGTGATTCCTGATTCAACCCATAGATGGATTTAAGCAGCTTGTACACCATTCCGCTGCTCCCACTGTCTATGAAGCCCTCTGGCTGAGTCATATTCACGCACTCTTCCAAATCACCATTTAGAAAAGCGGTCTTAAAATCCATTTGCCAGATTTCGTAGTCGTGGTATGCAGCAATGGCAAGTAAGATCTGGATGGACTTAAGCATAGCTACTGGAGAAAAGGTTTCGTCATAATCCACACCTGGTCTTTGACGAAAACCCCTTTGCAGCAAGTCTAGCTTTGAAAGTCTCAACTTTTCCATCTACACCAAGTTTCTTCTTAAAGATCCATTTGCTCCCAATGGGTTTTACCCCTTCAGGAGCAATTTCCAAAGTCCATACTTTGTTGGTGTACATGGATTCCATCTCAGATCGCATTGCATCCAGCCATTTCACAGAGTCACCACTCGTGATGGCCTGCTCGAAGCTAGTTGGGTCATCATCTTCCATGATGCAATCCTCGCTCCCATCATCAATGAGAAAACCGTAGTATCTCTCAGGTGGATGAGGAACCCTACTAGATCGGCGGAGCGGCTGAGGTTCGTCGGGAACTACTGAATCTTCTTGTTCCACTAAATCTTCAGTTGCAGTTTGTGTTATTGGAACTTCTTCCAGCTCTACCTCTTTGCCACTAATTTCTTTTAGAAGAAATTCCTTTTCGAAAAAGGTGGCATGTTGAGCAACAAAGACCTTTTGTTCCTCAGCGTGGTAGAAAAATATCCTTGAGAATTCTTTGGATATCCCACAAACTTGCAAAGAACTGATTGTGCCTCGAGCTTGTCCGGATTTTGCCTTTTGACATAGGCCGGACAGCCCCATATCTTAACTCATTTAAAATATGGTGTCTTCCCACTCCATATCTCATATGGTGTGGTGGGTACAGATTTAGATGGAACTAGATTCAATAGGTATATGGCTGTCTCAATCGCATACCCCCAAAAGGAAATAGGCAACTCATCAGTGCTCATCATAGAGCGCACCATATCTAATAGGGTGCGATTCCTCTGCTCCGATACACCGTTGTGCTGTGGTGTATAAGGAGGAGTAAGCTGAGAGAAAATCCCATTCTCTTTCAGATAGTCCAGAAACTCATTGCTCAAGTATTCTCCTCCTCGATCAGATCGAAGTTTCTTATTACTTTTACCCGTTTGGTTCTCAACTTCGTGTTTATATTCTTTGAATTTCTCAAAAGCTTCAGACTTGTGTTTCAACAGGAACACATGTCCGTATCTTGAGAGATCGTCAGTGAATGTAATGAAGTACGAGGAACCATTCCTGGCATGTGTAGACATGGGACCGCATACATCACTATGTATCAGTCCCAAGAGTTCTGTAACTCTTTCTCCGTGTCCACTAAACGGAGTTTTGGTCATTTTGCCTTTGAGACATGAATGGCAAGTTTCATAAGATGATAATTCGAACGTATTTAAATAACCATCTTTATGTAACTTAGCAAGTCGTGTTGCTTTGATATGACCAAGTCTACAATGCCACAAGAAGGATTCGTTCATTTCTGAACTTTTCCTATTGTGTGTGTTCTGTATATTAAGAACTGTGTTTTGATTTAGAACGTATATGCCATTATTTAACGAGTCTGATCCAATCAACTTTTGATTCAGGAAGATGTTCATAACATTATCCTGTACTACAAAATTATATCCTTCTTTACTTAATAAAGATACTGATATAATGTTGCATATCATGCTCGGTATGTAGTAGTATTCGTTTAGAATCAATGTATTACCACTTGGTAATACACGGTGATATTCGCCAACTGCTTTGGCTGCAACATTTGCACAATTCCCTACTCTTACGGAATGATCACCCATTCCCGGTTCTCTACCTTTCTTTAGCCCATGTAATATATTGCATATGTGGGATCCTGATCCGGTATCTAATGCCCAGGACGTAGAGTGAACTGAGAAACAGTTCTCGGTAACTAACACATCCGAAGAAGATACATCAACATGTTTATTCTTCGTTTGGGCGGCGTGTGAATTCTCGTATTCCCCTATTTTCTGTTCAGTCTTATAACAATTATAAGAAAGAACGGAACCAACGTTCTCCTGCTCAGTATAACAAGCGGGTTCGGTTAATACATCCATATTATTATTTTGATTAAGTCCTGACATGGTCGCTGCCTGGAGAGAGAGAGAAGAAAAATGCTTTAGCGTGCGTTCTTGTAAGATTAGATTGGTTATTATCTTATCTAATCAGGATGGCTCCCAATGTTTTAATCAAATCTTCCTTCCAACCCTAAAAGGTAAGATTAGCTGGGATTAATTACACCTTACAAGTTCGTCAATTTTTCAGCCAGATCAGTGTTGGTACTTTGAGGAGGTTCCCCGTGCTTTCGCACGGACCTAATTAGAATAAATCTCATTTTCCCAGAGGCATAACCCGTAAACACCTTTCTAGACACCTACTTCATCGGCTAATTGTCATGTGTAAAACTCTCCCAGGAGTAACTCTTACTCACAGTGGGTATCGGGACCCATCTATCTCATAGAAGGTATGCAATCCCATTGCAAATTTCAACACTTGAAATTCCCGATAATAATTTTACCCCTAGCGATCTATGATCTTGATTAAGTCAACAAACCATGAATCGCAAATCAAGTTCAACCCGTACATTTCTCGATTGAATTAAACTCACCCGTACGACTCTTGACTAAGTCAACAAGGTCGTTCGACTACCGTAATCCAATCGCATCTCATGCTTTAGCAGATAAACAGTATTTAGCTACTGTACACTACGCTTTGACTAAGTCAAAAACGTAGCACGAATACTAAATATTACTTATTTGAAAGGACGGAGGGTTACGACAAGTTTTTATAAAAACCTTTTGCGTAATGAACTTGATATCGTTGTAGAAACAAGTGATTTTGAAAAGGAGTGTTTTTTAGGCTTTTACTAGCTCCGCTAAATAGGTCACTCCTGGTGAAGGGATCTCAGCTCTTTCCTTATCGAATAAGGTGCTGGATATTCTACAAGGAATACCGCTATGCAAAGCAAGAACTATAGAAGCAGTCAAAAACAAAACCGAGTGAGTTGTAGTATCTGCTAGTTTCACTAAAGAGGTCACTCCCGGTGAAGGGTTCTCGGCTCTTTCCTTATCGAATAAGGTGCTAGATATTCTATAAGGAATACCGATATGCAAAGCAAAATCTAGAGCTACCATTTTTATAAAATTTGATTTTACAACATCTTTTAGGTTTCTTTTCTTTCCATTAATCTCATTAATGAAATTCCATCATTTAAGCTTCCTAAGCATCACAGAAGAAATGAAAGCAGTAATATTTATATATCATATATATAGTATAAGTATTCGTCTTATGCATATAAAATGTTCACATCACAGTATATCAGCAGCAGAAGATAACATATGAAATATTGGATATACTAGGAGGTCCGTGTTTTAGTTTGAGCCTGTATAAAACACAGATTCCACGGTCGCGATGAATAACCAAACCCACATCCCTAGACCCCTACGAGAGCGGCAAGTAACCCACCCAATTCTAGGGTTAGGAGACCCAATCTCGACTCCTCGAGATGGCCTCCCACTGGACCCTAAAACCCGGTTACTTATGCTCTCCGTCTTGGGTCTATCCTAATGCGGAAAAGTAAATAATATACAATGGTGACATCATCCTCAACCCGGAAGTGCCCCAATAAAAGAATATTACATACAAATGAATTTTACATGAATGAAAAAGAAAACTCTCATCTCACATAAAACCCCCGGCTATTCAATACACAACGATCCAATATAAGATATCATAGCAACACATAATCATCACAGATAACTAGGCAAAGTTAGATAATTCGATAGATACAACGAATTCCCAAAAATTCCCAGAGAGCTTAACACTTGAGCACAGTTAAAATTAACCAGAGACATACCACAGTACCTACGGACCAACAGCTGAAGAGCCGACCCAAGCCTCTCAAGTGGCGCCGCGAATCCGCCGCCAAAACCTGGTTTTGGCCACGGATCCACGGTCACTTAGACGAGTTAGGGTTTCGTTCATCAGGTGTGTCCATAGAATTCCCTGCATGTTTTTCTGAATATTTTTAACAAGGAAAAATTCAACTTTTTGAAAAATTTCCAGAAAAGGGGTCGTTTCGGGGTTTCGGGGTTCGATCGGACTTCTAACTTTGTCTAGAAAACTCCTAATGCTCTAGCTTGGCTCTAATACGACTGTAGGGTTAGCTTAGCACCTTAGAAAGGTTTTGGCAAGCATCAAACATGCTATATTAAAATTTTTGGGGTGCTAAACAAACCAACCAAGTATTCGAACAAGAGAATTAGGGTTAACTTCGCATGTAAACAACTTTACATCTAAGAGAAAGGGATTACAACCTTTGAAGTCCGTTCCTTCACTTCATAAGCTCCGAGTAGTAGTCTTTTCGCCACGATCCATGATCTCCCAGACTCTAGAGAGGCTCCACAAGTCTAATGATCCATGCTTGCTTGAAATCTTCCTTTTCGAAGATGATATACCTTGAAGAATCTCAAACCCAATCTCTCACTTCTCTAATTAAGTATTAGTGAAGTGAACACCCTAATCTAAGTGGCTAGAATATATGAGGATGATGAAGTTGGAATTTTTCTCTCTTTTGTTTTCAATTTCTCATTTTAAATCATCACAACACAAAAAGCTAGAAAGTTTTTTCAAAGGAGGAAGAAGAAGAAGAAAGCTTTTGTGATGAGTAATGAATTGTTGTGAGGTTAGAATTGCAACCATGGATTAAAGATAGCATACTTAACCCTTGTAGAGACTTAACCATTTGCTATGGTTAGAGTTAGGTCAACAAATATCTTAAGGAAGACAAAAATGGTGGACAAAGTTAAAGAAGCCTACAAGCTTCCATCAAAATATCAACCATGGATAATTCCACCATTATTTGTATTTCCCTAATAATAATTATAAACCCCAATCTAACCCTAGCATGGTTCAAGTCTCATAAACCCTAGTTGCAATTTTAACCTAGCACGTTTCAATATTATATATCATATATATATAATATATAATGTAACAAAAGAAAATAATACAATTAACATATATCGTATATACATCAATGTATTATCCAAGTGAGAAAAAGAATCAATAAAGCGAGCTTATATTAGTTAATGTAACGTAATATATCTTATATATAATTATACATTAAATTATCGAATCAACACTTGATCCGATAACCCGGCTATATTATATATAACCGGCTAATATAACAAGTACCATTTCATCGAATTAATACTTGATCCGATGACCCGACTATATCACATATACCCAACTGATGTCACATATCGTGAGAATAGAATACGGTATCTCATATCGTATTAGTCTTGGTCCCGCACATATCGCATATGTGCCCCTACTCCGTTTTGCTTGAGCCAGGAAACCTCTGTGTAGGACTCTAAAGAATTGTCAATACGCCGACAGTAGGTGATGATTATATGAAACACTTACAAGATGCAAGCGGTCAGCTAAACATAACAGCCACCCGTGTATTGAACGATCAGAAGATCAACAAGTAAGCTTGTACATTCTCCTGTGAATCCAATCAATAACACATCCATACAGTCCGGTCTCTTGGTCTGATATGTCGCATATCCTGTCTAGGGGTGGTAAACGTTAGACCTCAGTAACCGATAAGTCGTGTCGATGTAAGGCTCATAACGGGTCGAGAAACTCCTGATAACTCTTACCAGTAAATCTCCATATCAGCCCTGTCCAGGGACTTCCAGTTATAGCCAATCGAACATAGCGCAACATCAACTCCCAATACCGGGAGAGACGAAACCACTCCTATCGCTCATTGCCTCCATGTGATTTGGGACTGTACCCAAAAGCCACCGTTTTGCATGCCATCTTGGACGCGGTAAGGTGGAAATCAAAGCACAATGGGAATCACACAAGACTCTATGACGATCTCGGGTGTACAGACTAACCTGTACCAGTGTCACCGGAGAACTGCTATCTGAAGATAGGTATAATACCATCCAGGAGTTCTCGGCGAGTCCGTTCAGTGTACCCAGTCTCCACTGAACACCTGTACACTATATTTGATGTCAAACAACGATGGATATGGGATCATCCATCGCCCATCATATGGGTTAAAATGAGTATACGCTAGTCTACTCTGGTATATCGATGCCCTGTCTCGATACACCCTCGTCTAGGAACAGTTATAGGATGTACTCGTTGACTACCCTCGCCCCGCTAGTATGATCTCATCATAATCCTAGTAGTCAAGTACATATCCTAAGGGCTTTATCAATATGTGAGAGCAAGACAGTAAACCAATACAAGTCAACATGTTAAGACAAAGTGAAACCAGATAACATACTATCATGTCGAACATGAAAGTCCTCACTATATATATCCAAGAATCCACTATAATATACATCATATGTACAACAATGGCCTCTAGGGCATATATACAACTAACAACACCCACAAGCCGCAAGAGGTCTGCTAAACGTAACGGCCACCTGGGTGTTGAGCGATCTTCTTCAGGTGTCAAATATGATGCTGTACCTGGTCGTTTAAATCAGACCTCCATTTCGGTACAACGAGAAGGAGTTTAAAATCAACAAGCAAGCCTGCTCGTACTCCTGCGAATACAATCAGTAACACTACCGTACAGTCCGGTCTCTTCGTTGGGTATGTCGCATATCTTGTCTAAGGGTGGTAAACGTCAGACCCCAGTAACTCGATAAGTCGTGTCGATATGAGGCTCATAACGGGTCGAGAAACTACTGATAACACTTACCAGTATATCTTTGAAGTAGCCCTGGCCAGGGACTTCCTGTTATAGCCAATCGAGCACAGCGCAATATCAACCCCCATTAATGGGAGAGACGAAACCCTTCCTATCGCTCATTGCCTCCATGTGACTCGGGACTGTACCCAAAAGCCATCGTTTTGCACGTTCTCTTAAATGTGGTAAGGTGGAAATCAAAGCACAATGGGAATCACACAAGACTCTATGACGATCTCGGGTCTACAGACTAACCTGTACCAGTGTCACCAGAGAACTGCCATCTAACGTAAGTTATAATACCATCTGGGAGTTTTCGGCAAGTCCGTCCTGTGTACCCAGTCTCCACTGAGCACCCGTATACTATCTCTAATGTCAAACACCAATGGATATGGGATCATCTATCTCCCATCTCTATGGGTCGAGAAGTTATATGCTAGTCTACTCTGGTATATCGATGCCCTGTCTCGATACACAAACGACTAGGAACATTTGAAGGATGTACTTAGTGACTACCCTGTCCCCACTAGTATGATCTGCATCATAATCCTGGTAGTCTAGTACTCATCCTAAGGGCTTTATAAACATGTAACATAAAGACAATCAGTGTACATGTTAAGATAAAAAGCAACCAGATAGCATACTATCATGTCGAGCAGGAAAGTCCTCCATATATATTGTCACGCCCCGCTTCCCAGAGTACGCAAGATTGGGCACGTGACATAGCCAACCATGCTACCTGTGGGTAGGAAGTATCCATCCACAGTCACATTACGGTTGTAAGGTTATCAAGAACAAGATAATAAGCTAATCTAGCACATGTCCAAATCCATAATAACGAGAGTCAATAAACAATAAGTGCGGAAGCAAATGATCCAATATAATAATAGAAAGGTACGTCCCATAATGCGGGATCGCACCTGGAAATAAAATGCAATAAACAAACTAACCACTATAGAACTCAAATCAGCCTGCTGGCTGAAGTACTCCTACTCGGTCGTCGACAGTGGTAAAGAATCTGGGCCATGCAAAACCCAGACGTCAGCGCGTCATGACATCAAGTATATAATGTAAACATGGTAATGAGCAATGCAAGTATGAACATGAATAAGCAGTAATAAGAAAATAACGAGCAGGGTAATGTGCAGTGGTGACTAAACTGTCCTATCAGGTTTTCTACTCTATAGTCTTTGAAACCAATTGATGAATCGTCGATGTAACTCAATAGTATCCCGTGCGTGCCCGGGACCACGGTCATGATCCTCGGGGCTGAATCCGAGACGTGCCGCTAAGCAGTAAAAGGTAGTAGGATAGATGAGTGATGTCAGCATCATCACTCCGGAGCTGGCCAAGCCCGTAAGACTGATCAGAACAAGTATCGAACTGTTGAGTTACAAGTCGGTTTCACCTTTGATTTCCCCATACCCCCAAGCTATGTATGTCAGGTCAGGTATTCAGTAGTCAAGGACTAATGCCAACACAAAATCCGGTAAGAGTAGGTCTGTCTGGATAGACAGCAGGGATGGTTGGGTTTGTCGGCATTAGGCATGAGATCAGGTAACAGGTCAGGTAATGTATAAAGGTGTCATGTCATGTCAAGAGTGTACGGTACCATATCATGTCAAGTAGGAAGTGTAACAGGTCATGTCAGGAAGCACAAGATGTCATGTGGGTGCTCATAATCAAACTATCATAAACATGTGTATAAATAAACAAGCATGAGTACTATTAGAACAATAAACTGGAACATGTAATATGATAGGCAAATAGATATAATTTCAAGGATATGGATGCACAGTTATTGATTAGGGTTACATTTATAGTTCCAATATTAATTAGGATGCAATTTATTAAACATGGAGTATTAATATCACATTATTATGTAGTAATGTGATCTATGGATGCAATTATATTTATCTTAAATGCGATGGATGCAAACGGGTATCCGAAGAGTTATAAAACTATAAAATGGTAGTGTGGGATGTACAACTAAGCAATATGTGATATAAATATTTATATAATAATATTAATATGGATAGCATATTCAAAGCGATTAGTAACTATAAAAGCTGTATTGATTAACCATGCACAAGAAGGTTCCGTTCAGAAATTCAGCGTCACCCTAATTTGTAAAATAGCTTAAAAATAACAAATGTTCTCCAAAAGAGACGTATCTTATACCAAAACAAAGATAATTCAATAAGGTTTTCAGTTTTATAAGTATAAGCATCTCAGGTTATCCCTACAAAAAGTTATGAATATTCAAAGTTGAAAGTTTGCTGCTGGAATTTTCCTGGACAGCAGTTTAGAGACGTGTTCATTTGCATTTTACGTTAATTAAACAATTTATTTTGCAAGTAAATATTTCATAAAGTTATAGTATTCTGAATTAGCTTCGTAACGAACTAAAGAACGTATCCTAATGATTTTTCTATGATTTATAATGAATTTTATAAGATAAAGTGTACAGTAAATTTCAGATTTGTCATATCCGATTTTTCAACGACATTTCATATGTAAACTATAAGATTTTCAAATGTATAATATTATAAAATGAAGATTATAAAAGTATATAGCATGTAGCAAGATTAACTTGCCTCGATGGGTCGCGAATCGGGAAAACGGAACGTTAACCGTCGGCGGGGAAAACTCGCGACGGCGCACGGTTCACGGAATGAACCCAAACGACGAACAAAGGAACCACACGGGTCGTGGTACCTCGCTGGAACGTCGAGAAACGTCACCGGCACGACGGAATTCCGGCAACAAAAGAACAGTTAAAAGAAATGAGAAACGAGACATGAAGCAAGAAGAGGAAAAATGATAAAGAGAAATACGAGAGAATATATAAGGGAGAGGGAGAGAGAGGAAAAAGTGGGGCCCACGGGGTTAAAGGGGAGGTTGCGATTGGCTGAGAGAATAAATTAAGAAGGATATAAAAGATTGTAAAATATTATATGGTTAACTTAAAGATTTAAAAGATAGGTAATGAATAGTAAGATATCAGGTTAGTTAGAAAAATATATGCGATGGTTTTAATAATATTAAAATTTTGGGATTTTGGCGCCAAATGAAACATTTCCAAATTGCGCCCGGGTTGGGTCCAAAAATTCGAAATTCAAATAATAGGATTTTAGGCGGGTTCCAAATTTTAAAATGAAATGTTTTATGATTAAAAAGCATACTCCCAAAACGGACACACGTGCGTGCACGTAGCCATCCAAACTTGCCCGTTTTACTGAACGGGACGAGAACACAATGCACGGACGCTACCACAAGGCTAAGGGTGTCAAGTAGGCCAAGATGAATATTTTCAATTTTATTTTAGATGCTAAAATTTGTTATATGTAGAAATGACTTTGCCGGGTAAATTGTGCAATAAGAACCAAACAAGTAAGATAAATGAAATGAGCAATGCCAAACACTCAACCAGTAACAGAAATAGTATTATTGGGCTCGGGTGTTACATCATACCCAACTAAAAAAAGAATTTCGTCCTCGAAATTCCAAGAATTCAAGATAGATAACTACAGGAAAAGGTGAGGAAACTTCTGCCGGATCTCGTCTTCTCGCTCCCAAGTGGATTCTCCATGCGATCGATTACCCCAAGAGACTAGCACAAGGGGGTAACCTTGTTCTTAAGAACCTTTTCTCTCTGATCCTTGATTTCAACTGGTCGCTCTTCAAAGTTAGGTCCTCCCGTACAGTCAACTCCGAATGATCCAAAACATGAGTCTCATCACGAACATACCTCCGTAGTTGAGACACATGAAACACATCGTGAACTCCTGCTAATGACTGTGGTAACGCCAACCGGTACGCTACCTCTCCAACACGCTCCAATATCTCGAAGGGTCCAACGAATCGAGGACTAAGCTTTCCCCGACTGCCAAAGCGAATCACCCCTCTAGTCGGTGATATCTTCAGGAATACCAAATCACCCACGGCGAACTCTAGAGGTCTTCTTGACGTGTCGGCCCAACTTTTCTGTCTGTCTTGAGCTGCCTTCATATGCTTTCTGATTGTATTCACCTTATCAACTGTCTGTACCACCAAATCTGGCCCTAGTAACCTTCGTTCACCCACATCATCCCAACAAACAGGCGAACGGCATTTACGACCATACAACGCTTCAAACGGAGCCATCTGAATAGTCGCTTGGAAGCTATTGTTGTACGAAAACTCCACCAGGTGTAGATGATCTTCCCAAGAACCTTTGAAGTCCAACATGCAAGCCCTCAACATATCCTCAAGGGTCTGGATCGTTCTCTCTGATTGTCCATCAGTTTGAGGATGATAAGCTGTGCTGAGCTTCAATCGAGTCCCCAAACTTTCTTGTAAACTCCTCCAAAAGTGCGACAAGAACCGAGTGTCCCGATCGGACACGATGCTTAACGGCACTCCATGCAATCTGACAATCTCCTGCATGTATCGCTCTGCCAAAGTCTCTGTCGATTGACCAACCCGAAAAGGAATAAAGTGAGCTGCTGTGGTCAAACGATCGACAATCACCCATACGGCATTGTTGTCCTTTGGACTCCGCGGCAAGCCGTCACGAAATCCATGGTTATATGTTCCCACTTCCACTGAGGAATAGGAAGTGGTTGCAATAAACCAGCAACCCTTTGGTGTTCAGCCTTGACTTGCTGACACACCAAGCACTTAGCCACGAAGCGAGCAATTTCCCGTTTCATACCTTCCTACCAAAAGTGCTGTCGAATATCTCGGTACACCTTTGTCCCTCCTGGATGTACAGAGTACGCTGAACTGTGTGCCTCCTTCATAAGCTCTTCACGCACATCTCCTTTTGGCACAAACACACGGCTACCATATCTCAACGAACCATCTTCATGGATCAGTAAATCGGTTCGTAGTCCGGCTCCAACCTGTTCTCGAAACTTTTGCAGTCTAGGATCCTGCGATTGTGTCGCTTTAATCTTCTCAACTAAGGACGACTGTACTTGCAACTGCATCAACTGTCCTGTAGCATGGGGTAGCACAACTTCCAAGTCAAATCTCCGAAAATCCGCAACGATCTCTCTCTGTGCAGTCAATATCTGAATTGCTGGTAACCGACTCAGCGCATCTGGCACGACGTTAACTTTTCCCGGATGGTACTTAAGATCAAGGTCATAGTCGGCCATCAGCTCCAACCATCTGCGTTGCCTCATGTTCAACTCCTTCTGAGTGAACACATAATTCAAACTCTTGTGATCCGTAAAGACTTCAACTCTCTCGCCCAAAAGGTAGTGTCTCCAAAATCTTCAGGGCGAAGATCACGGCTGCAAGCTCTAAGTCATGAGTCGGATAGTTCTTCTCATGAGTCTTTAGTTGTCTCGATGCGTAAGCGACGACTTTCCCATTCTGCATTAAAACACATTCCCATCCCTTTCCAGATGCGTCGCTATGAATCACCAGTCCTCCTGAATTATCCGGTACGGTCAGGATCGGGGCGGTTATCAACTTCTGCTTCAACGTCTCGAAGGCCAATGCACATCCATCCGTCCAAACAAACGGTACCTCCTTACGCGTAAGCTTGGTTAACGGCTCAGCTAAACGAGCGAAGTTCTCCACAAATCTTCTGTAGTAACCGGCGAGTCCAAGAACACTTCTTATCTCCGCAACATCTTTGGAATAGGCCAATCTCGAACTGCTGTAATCTTCTCGGGATCAACGGCGATTCCATTGCCCGACACAACATGCCCCAGAAACTTCACTTCTTCCAGCCAGAATTCACACTTACTCATCTTCGCAAATAACTTCTCTTGTCTCAGCGTCTGCAGTGCGATCCTTAAATGCTCAGCATGCTCCTCCGGACTCTTCGAGTATACCAGAATATCGTCAATAAATACCACAATAAACTGGTCCAAGAACGGTGAAAAGATCCTGTTCATCAAATCCATGAATATTGCTGGCGCATTCGTCACTCCGAAGGGCATCACTAGATACTCGAAATATCCATATCTAGTTCGAAACGCCGTCTTGCAAATGTCTTCTGCTTTTACTCGGACCTGATGATATCCCGATCGCAAATCCAATTTCGAGAATACCCTCGCGCCACTAAGCTGCTCAAAAAGTTCTCCAATGCGAGGGATCGGGTACTTGTTCTTAATAGTCACCCGGTTCAATTCTCGATAATCAATGCAAATCCTTCTCGTGCCATCCTTCTTCTTCACTAAAAGAACTGGAGCTCCCCAAGGTGAGTTGCTGCTTCGAATCCATCCTTTCTCGAGCAATTCACCAACTTGTTTCTTAACTTCTTCCAATTCCGCCGGTGCCATCGGATAATAGGATTTTGATACTGGCGCTGCACCAGGAATAAGGTCAATCGCGAACTCCACATCTCGCTTTGGCGGTAAGCCCGAAATATCTGCAAATACATCCATAAAGTCGCAGACAACTGCCGGCTCTTCATTACTATCCACTACCATAGCCGCAAGAACATTGTTCGTCGGCCTAGCCCTAAACTCGACCGGCCCGACAGAACTGCTTCCTTACCGCAACTGCTATCTGCATCGTTGGCCGCGAAAGGTCCAGCGAGACTACTGAGTCTCGTCCACTCCGCTGCATGCACGTCCACGGTTGCTCCATTCTGCCTTAGTCCGATAAATTTCTCCTCCATTTCCTCCCGTGCAGTCCGCGGGAAGAACTTTTCCAAGAAACTTTTAGAGAAATCCGCCCAACTGATTGGCTTGGACAAGCGGGTCTCCTCCACCAGCCACCACTCTCGGGCGTAATCCACCAGCTGAATGCGCACCACATCAACTCTCTTGTCGTCTGGGATCTGTGCCGCAATCAGTAAATTCTCCGTGTCTACTAGCCACTGCTCGGCTGGCAACGGCTCCTCCAGAAAAGTGAAAGTAGACGGATCCAAAAGTCTGAAATCTGCTACGGTCCTTACTCGGTCAACTGGTCTAGTTCCAATATCGTTTACAGACTGCTGAACGATCTGCAAACCTTCCTGAAACAAGTCCGCTTGCTGCTGGATCAGCTCGGTCTGTTTCTTTGATTTCCAGCATTTCTCTTATCACTCCAAGCATGGCGGCTTCGTTCACACGCCTCTGGTACGTCTTCAACTTCTTACCTGTCATAATCCTGAACTCAAAACACCCAACATTAGCATGATGATAGATTCTGAATGTGGATCAAGGCTAGAACTCCAAGATACTTAAATAGAGTACCGCATTGTAGCTATGCCGCGGTATCATAGCCGCAATTACTTAACTCCACCCAAGTCGCCTAAGTCCTAGAGATAACAAGAAGTTAGGTTTTCGAATTGACAATGCAAAGTAAGTTTGCATGTCGACATGATCCGGAAGAAGGATTCAAGGAGGGTAAAACGGTCAAGGTGGCTGGACATGTTTCCTAATCACGGGTATCCTGATTCGTGTATCGGGTGCAATACCCAACTACAAAGAATCAACCCAATTAACCTATGGCTCTGATACCATAAAACCATGTCACGCCCCGCTTCCCAGAGTACGCAAGATTGGGCACGTGACATAGCCAACCATGCTACCTGTGGGTAGGAAGTATCCATCCACAGTCACATTACGGTTGTAAGGTTATCAAGAACAAGATAATAAGCTAATCTAGCACATGTCCAAATCCATAATAACGAGAGTCAATAAACAATAAGTGCGGAAGCAAATGATCCAATATAATAATAGAAAGGTACGTCCCATAATGCGGGATCGCACCTGGAAATAAAATGCAATAAACAAACTAACCACTATAGAACTCAAATCAGCCTGCTGGCTGAAGTACTCCTACTCGGTCGTCGACAGTGGTAAAGAATCTGGGCCATGCAAAACCCAGACGTCAGCGCGTCATGACATCAAGTATATAATGTAAACATGGTAATGAGCAATGCAAGTATGAACATGAATAAGCAGTAATAAGAAAATAACGAGCAGGGTAATGTGCAGTGGTGACTAAACTGTCCTATCAGGTTTTCTACTCTATAGTCTTTGAAACCAATTGATGAATCGTCGATGTAACTCAATAGTATCCCGTGCGTGCCCGGGACCACGGTCATGATCCTCGGGGCTGAATCCGAGACGTGCCGCTAAGCAGTAAAAGGTAGTAGGATAGATGAGTGATGTCAGCATCATCACTCCGGAGCTGGCCAAGCCCGTAAGACTGATCAGAACAAGTATCGAACTGTTGAGTTACAAGTCGGTTTCACCTTTGATTTCCCCATACCCCCAAGCTATGTATGTCAGGTCAGGTATTCAGTAGTCAAGGACTAATGCCAACACAAAATCCGGTAAGAGTAGGTCTGTCTGGATAGACAGCAGGGATGGTTGGGTTTGTCGGCATTAGGCATGAGATCAGGTAACAGGTCAGGTAATGTATAAAGGTGTCATGTCATGTCAAGAGTGTACGGTACCATATCATGTCAAGTAGGAAGTGTAACAGGTCATGTCAGGAAGCACAAGATGTCATGTGGGTGCTCATAATCAAACTATCATAAACATGTGTATAAATAAACAAGCATGAGTACTATTAGAACAATAAACTGGAACATGTAATATGATAGGCAAATAGATATAATTTCAAGGATATGGATGCACAGTTATTGATTAGGGTTACATTTATAGTTCCAATATTAATTAGGATGCAATTTATTAAACATGGAGTATTAATATCACATTATTATGTAGTAATGTGATCTATGGATGCAATTATATTTATCTTAAATGCGATGGATGCAAACGGGTATCCGAAGAGTTATAAAACTATAAAATGGTAGTGTGGGATGTACAACTAAGCAATATGTGATATAAATATTTATATAATAATATTAATATGGATAGCATATTCAAAGCGATTAGTAACTATAAAAGCTGTATTGATTAACCATGCACAAGAAGGTTCCGTTCAGAAATTCAGCGTCACCCTAATTTGTAAAATAGCTTAAAAATAACAAATGTTCTCCAAAAGAGACGTATCTTATACCAAAACAAAGATAATTCAATAAGGTTTTCAGTTTTATAAGTATAAGCATCTCAGGTTATCCCTACAAAAAGTTATGAATATTCAAAGTTGAAAGTTTGCTGCTGGAATTTTCCTGGACAGCAGTTTAGAGACGTGTTCATTTGCATTTTACGTTAATTAAACAATTTATTTTGCAAGTAAATATTTCATAAAGTTATAGTATTCTGAATTAGCTTCGTAACGAACTAAAGAACGTATCCTAATGATTTTTCTATGATTTATAATGAATTTTATAAGATAAAGTGTACAGTAAATTTCAGATTTGTCATATCCGATTTTTCAACGACATTTCATATGTAAACTATAAGATTTTCAAATGTATAATATTATAAAATGAAGATTATAAAAGTATATAGCATGTAGCAAGATTAACTTGCCTCGATGGGTCGCGAATCGGGAAAACGGAACGTTAACCGTCGGCGGGGAAAACTCGCGACGGCGCACGGTTCACGGAATGAACCCAAACGACGAACAAAGGAACCACACGGGTCGTGGTACCTCGCTGGAACGTCGAGAAACGTCACCGGCACGACGGAATTCCGGCAACAAAAGAACAGTTAAAAGAAATGAGAAACGAGACATGAAGCAAGAAGAGGAAAAATGATAAAGAGAAATACGAGAGAATATATAAGGGAGAGGGAGAGAGAGGAAAAAGTGGGGCCCACGGGGTTAAAGGGGAGGTTGCGATTGGCTGAGAGAATAAATTAAGAAGGATATAAAAGATTGTAAAATATTATATGGTTAACTTAAAGATTTAAAAGATAGGTAATGAATAGTAAGATATCAGGTTAGTTAGAAAAATATATGCGATGGTTTTAATAATATTAAAATTTTGGGATTTTGGCGCCAAATGAAACATTTCCAAATTGCGCCCGGGTTGGGTCCAAAAATTCGAAATTCAAATAATAGGATTTTAGGCGGGTTCCAAATTTTAAAATGAAATGTTTTATGATTAAAAAGCATACTCCCAAAACGGACACACGTGCGTGCACGTAGCCATCCAAACTTGCCCGTTTTACTGAACGGGACGAGAACACAATGCACGGACGCTACCACAAGGCTAAGGGTGTCAAGTAGGCCAAGATGAATATTTTCAATTTTATTTTAGATGCTAAAATTTGTTATATGTAGAAATGACTTTGCCGGGTAAATTGTGCAATAAGAACCAAACAAGTAAGATAAATGAAATGAGCAATGCCAAACACTCAACCAGTAACAGAAATAGTATTATTGGGCTCGGGTGTTACATATATGTCCAACCATCCACTACAATATACATCGTATGTACAGTAAAGGCCTCTAGGACATACATATCACTAACAATCTCCCACTTGCACTAGGGCCATCTGTTGTAGTATCCCATACCCAACAATCAGCAGTGGTTGAAGTATCTCATACTCAACCATCCCATAAAAGTCTCTCCTGGGAATAGGCCTTTGTGAGTGGATCCACCCTGTTCTCCTCGGTGTCTATGCTCCTAACCTCGATCTCCCTGGAGACCAACCATCTCCATGATCATGTGATACTGCCTAAGAATATGTCTGGATCTCTGATGGGACGGGGGTTCCTAGGCATTAGCCACGACTCCATTGTCTCACAATGGTAGGAACGAAGTTCATCTCATGAACTAATATCTGTCCAGACTGCCTCTTTGGTAGCATCCTTGGTAGCAATGTATCCAGCCTTTATCGTCTAGTATGTCACGGTTTCTATCTTGGAACTCTTCCAACATACCGTCCCTCCACTGAGTGTAAATACAATGCTTGTGACTGACATTCAGTCGTCCTTACCACCCTGGAAGCTATCCAGTGATTCTCTCCAGGATCGATTGATACCATCTCACTACACCTAGTGAGAATCCTAACATCCACTTAGATCTATCTCATAGATCCAAAACCCAGGATTTAGGAGGTATCACCTTGATCCTATATGGAGAATCTATGTGATAAGAGGAGATTGACCGAGTGTAGCATAGGAAACTCCTTTCCTATCAAGAGTATGTCATCCACGTACAATGCGAGGATCACCACCATACTCCCCACTACCTTTTTGTATATACAAGGTTCATCTACTATTTTGATGAAGTCAAATGCTTTGACTATCACATCAAAACAGATGTTCTAACTCCGCGATACCTGTTTTATCCCATAAAACAACGTGCAATGTTTTCGCTGTTCCCACTGTCTGCGAAGCCCTCTGGCTGTGTACTTATAGACGCTCTCTTCTAAATCACCATTTATAAAAGCATTCATGAAACCCAACCGCCAGATATCGTAGTCATGGTATGTAGCAATGGCAAGTAGGATCCGGATGGACTTAAGCATAGACACTAGAAAAGGTTTCATTATTATCCACACCTGGTCGATGACAAGAACATTTTGCAACAAGTCTTATCTTTGAAAGTCTCAACTTTTCCATGTACACCAAGTAATCTTCTCATGATATACTTGCTCTTGATGGGGATTTAACCCTTCAGATAAAGCAACCAAAGTCCATACTTTGTTAGTGTACATAGATTCCATCTCAGATCGCTTAGCATCAAGCCATTCTTACAGAGTCCCTACTCCTGATGGTGTGCTCGAAACTAGTTGGGTCATCATCTCATGATGCAATACTCGCTCCCACTGTCATAGAGAAAACCGAAGTATCTCTCAGGTGGGTGAGGAACCCTACTATATCGGCGGAGAGGCTGAGGTTCATTGGGAACTATTGAATCCTCCGGTTCTACCAAATCATCAGCTGTAGTTTGTATAGATGGAACTGCTTCCAGTTCTACCTCATGACCACTAATTTCTTCACAAGAAATTCCCTTTCCAAAAGGTGGCATGCTGAGAAACAAAAAACTTTTTATTCTTCAGTTGGGTAGAAGATATTCCCTTGCGAATGCTTGGGATATCCAACAAACTTCCACAGAATTGACCTTGCCTCAAGCTTATCCGGATTTTGCTTTTAGACATAGGCCGGACAACCGCAAATCTTAACATTCTTAAGGCATGGGCTCTTCCCATACCATATCTCATATGGAGTGGTACGCACCTGATTTGGTTGGAACCCAATTCAATAGGTATGCAGCTTCTCAAGTGCATAACCCCCAAAAGGAAATAGGAAACTCAGTAGTGCTCATCATAGAGCACACCATATCATATAGGGTGCGATTGCTCCATCCCGATACACCGACTTGCTGTGGTGTATACAAAGGAGTAATGCTGAGAGAGAATCTCATTCTCTTTTAGAATAGTCCAGGAATTCTGTGCTCTAGTATTCTCCTCCCTGGTCTCATCAAAGGACATAATACTTTTACCCATTTTGTTTATCTACTTCCGTCTTATATTCATTGAACTTCTCAAAGGCTTCAGACTTGTGTTTCAATAGGAACACATGTACGAATCTTGAGAGATCATCAGTGAATGTAATAAAGTACAAAGAACCAATCTTGGCATGTGTAGATAGGGGACCTACATACGTCATCATGTATCAATCTCAAGAGTTCAGTAACTCTTTCTCGGTTTCCAATAAACGGAGCTATGGTCATCTTATCTTTGTGACATGACCGGCAAGTTTCACAAGATGTAAATTCAAACTAATTTAAATATGCATCTTTATGTAACTTTAGCTAGTCGGGTCAGATTGATATGACCTAGTCTACAATACCTCAAGAAGGATTCGTTCATTTCTGAACACTTCCTCTTGTGTGTGTTTTGTACGTTAAGAACTGTAGTTTGATTTAGAACATATATGCTTTTAGATAACGTGCCTGAACCGATCAACTCTTGATATAGGAAATGTTCAAAACATTATCCAACAATACAAAATTATATCCTTCTTTATATTAATAAAGAGACTGATATGATGTTGTATATCAGGTTCGGTATCTAATAACATTCATTCAGAATCAATGTATTTGGTAATACAGGGTAATAACTGCCAACAAACTTGTCTGTAACACTTGCACCGTTTCCAACTCTTCAAACTTATTACCCATTCTCAGTTCTCTACCTTTCTGTAGCCCATGTAACATATTACATATGTGGGATCCTGATCCGGTATCTCATACCTAGGACGTAAAGGATACTGAGAATCAGTTCTCTATAATGAACACACCCGAAGAAGATGCATCAACATGTACTTTCTTCATTTGGGCGGCACGGGAATTCTGTTAATCCCCTATTTCCTGCTCGGTCTTATAACAATTATAAGTTGGAGCGGGATCAACGTTCCCCAGCTCAGTATAACAAGCGGGTTCGGTCAATACATCCATATTATTATCGTGATTAAGACGTGACATGGTCGCTACCTGAAGAGAGAGAAGAAAACACTCAGCGTATGCTCTTGCAAGATTAGATTGGTTATTATTTTATCTAATCAGGATGGCTCCCACTGTTTTAGTCATATCTTCCTTCAAACCCTAAAAGGAAAGACTAGCCGGGATTAATTACACCCTACAAGTTCGCCAATCTTTCAGCCAGGCCAGTGTTGGTACTTTGAGGGAGGTTCCCCGTGCTTTCGTACGGACCTAATTAAAATAAACCCCATTTTCCCTAAGGCATAACCACGTTAACACCTTTCTAGACACCTACTTGATCGGCTAATTGTAATGTGTAAAACTCTCCCAGGAGTAACTCTTACTCGCAGTAGGTATCGGGATCCAACTATCTCATAAAAAGTATGCAATCTCATTGCAAAGTTCAACACTTGAAATTCCCGATAATATTTTACCCCTAGCAACTTATGACCATGGCTAAGGTCAACAAATCATAAGCGCTAGCCAAGTTCAACCCGTCATTTCCCGATTGAACTAAACCCACCCGCACGACCCTTGGCTAAGTTCAACAAAGTCGCACGACTATCCTAACTCAATCGCATCATATGCTTTGCAGATAAGCACTAATTAGCTACCGCACACTACGCCTTGGCTAAGGTCAACAAACGTATCACGAATACTAACTAGTACTTATCTGAAATGACGGAGGGCTCCGACAGATTTTTAAGAAAACCTTTTGCGTAATGAACTTGATATCGTTGTAGAATCGAGTGATTTTGAATGGAGTGTTTTTTAGGCTTTTACTAGTTTTTCTAAAGAGGTCACTGCTGGTGAAGGGATCTCGGCTCTTTCCTTATCGAATAAGGTGTAGGATATTTCACAAATACCACTATGCAAAGCAAAAAGTATAAAAGCAATAAAAAACAAACCGAGTTTGTAGCATCTGCTAGTTTCGCTAAAGTGGTTACTCCCGGTGAAGGGATCTCGGCTCTTTCCTTATCGAATAAGATGCTGGATATTTTATAAGTAATACCACTATGCAAAGCAAGAACTAGAGATACCAGTTTTTAAAACAAGTTTCTACAACATTTTTAGGTTTCTTTTATTTCATTAATCTCATTAATGAAGTCCCATTTATAATATGTTTCCTAAGCATCACATATGAAATGAAAGCAACAATATATAATATATATCATATATATATATATATATATATATAATAAGCACTCGTCTCAGAATATAATCAATGATCACATTACAGAATATCGCGGTAGAATAAAACATATGAAATATTGGATATACTAGGATTTCCGTGTTTTAGATTAAACCTGTATAAAACACGGATTCCACGATCGTGATGAATAGCCAAACCCACACCCCTAGACCCTTACGAGAGCGGCAAGCAACCCTACCAATTCTAGAGTTAGGAGACCCGGTCTCGACTCCTCGAGATGGTCTCCCACTGGACTCTATAACCCGGTTACTTGTGCTCCCCGCCTTGGGTTTATCCTAATGCAGAAAAGTAAATAATATACAATAGTGACATCATCCTCAACCCGGAAGTGCCCCAATAAAAGAATATTACATACAATGAATTTTACATGAATGAAAATGAAAAACTCGCATCTCACATAAAACCCCCGGCTATTCAAAACACGACGATCCAATATAATATATCACAGTAACACATAATATCACATGTCATCAACGTAAGTAAATATGCGTATCCCAATTGTCGTTGACATATAGAAACGAAACCGGCGATACACCACATATTACACTTACGGTCGCAGAAAAGAAAGTGAAAAACTACAACAGTTGGAATCTGCAACTACCTTAGATATCATAAACCCAACGTATCTCATACTTTGGATTTCATGCCTAACCTTATGAATTCTTTAGACATCACATGCCTAACAATTATAAACCCCGCATTTTAGTCTCGATCTCGAAAACACTTTTCAATATCTAGTCGGGAAATTCAACAAGATTCCCGACATCTTGATCGAATGCTCGTCGGAAACTTTAGTAGACGGTCGCACCCCCCAATACCGTCGACGAAGTGCACTAAGGTGGAACACTGCTGCCGCGGGCACCCGAATGGATGCTTTTGGCGATGGGGTTCTCTTACAGTCACTTGGTCGGGACTATGGGGCATGGCTAAGGATATCCGGCGAGTATCCGCGTATGCTACGTGATTGTGACGGACTTTTGATCACATCAAAATTCCGTGGCAACCGATCAAATGAGACTAAATTTCTAGATTTATAACATTCAAATTAGTTATCTCATAACTAGCTTTTTGTGGATTCCAAATATTGTATCCCATCACATGGTACCCGGACGACATTAAACTCTTCGATCGATTCATCAAAGTCCCACAATTTCCCGACGACTCAACACTTGAGCACATTTTTAATAATACCCAGAATATGCCACAGTACCTATGCACCAGCCGTAGATGGGCAAACCCAAGCCTCACTCATGTCGCCACGGAACTGCGGCAAACCCTAGGGTATGACCGCGGTTCCGCGATCCAAAAAGTCGAGTTAGGGTTTCATTCTTCTAGAGAGTTCATAGAATTACTTGCATATTTTTCCGAATACGTTAAACTTGGAAAAATGGGTTTTTGACATTAGATCAAACTTTTTAACTTCGTCTAGACAATATGCGAAAAACCCGAAACAATGTTAAAACTACGAATACGAAACACTCCGAATTGCTTATAGTATAAGATTACATCACATGCAAAGTTAGCAAAAACAAAAAATACCTGAAACACCAAAACCCGGTCTCTGGAACACACCAAAAAATTCAACCAATTCCTCCACACTAAAACTGAAGTCGCTGGAATCCCTGGGCATGTCGTCGGCCATTTTCCGAGGAGGTGGGGTGAAATTTCTTATGTGTTCATGTTGCATCACATAGAACATTCTGCACTTATTTAAAAAAAAATTGACAACCTTTAAAAATCGACAGAAAGTGAGTTTCCGTGTTTCAAGTTTCGGAGTATTTCGGTTTCGTAATTCTAACAAAATTCGTCTAATTTTCTAGTATGGATCTGATACCACTAAAGGGTTTCCAAGCACGGTAGCAGGGTTTCAGGAGGCATCGTCCATGCCAAATTCAAAAATTTGCCGTTCTAGCTAACCCTAAACATAGAATCGTTTACTAGAAATCCGACGGAATAATATACAAACACTTTGTAACTAAAAGTGAACAAGGAAAACAACCTTTGTAGACCGGTCCTTCACTTCATTAGCTCTCTGTAGTAGTCCCTTCGCTGCGATCATGAAGTCTCGGACTCTAAAGAGGCTTCCTTGAAGAAATGAACATGCTTGCTTCAAAATTTTTGAGGCCGAAGATGATCTACGTCGAGGAGACACTAACCCAAGCTATCTCTTCACTAATCATGGAATTAGTGAAGCAAACACCCTATACTAAATGGCAAGTAGTAGATGATGATGAAGTAGGAAATTTGTTCACTTTAGATTTCATATTCTCACAAGTTTTCATCACAAATCAAAAAGCTAGAAAGCTTTTGTCAAGAAGAAGAAGAAGAACAAGTGAAGTTGTGATGAATTATTTTTGAGGTTAGAAATGCAACCAAGGGTTAAGCATGTCATTATTAACCCTTGTAGAGAGTTAACCATGAACTAGGGTTAAAGGTTAGGTCAAAAAATATCTTAAGCTAGACAAAGAGAGTGGACAAAGTCAAAGATACTTACAAGCTTCTACAAGCTTTCAACAAATATAAACCATGATAAATATCCACAATATTTGAATTACTTAATGATAAATTATAAACCCTAATCTTAACCCTAGCATGGTTTAATCTCTATAAACCCAAGTTGCATTTGTAACCTAGCATGATACAAACATATACACAAATATACATATCACATATATACAATGTGCACATCAAGTGAGAAAAGAAAACTTAAGTTAGGTAATATTAGTTAATGTAATGTAATATATCAAATATATAGTTATACATTAAATTATTAAATCAACACTTGATTTAATAATCCGGTTATATCACATATAACCGACTAATATCAAATGTAACGTCTTATCGAATCAACACTTGATCCGATAACCCGGATATATCACATATAACCTATCATGTCACACATCGCGAGAATAGAATACAGTATCTCATATCGTATTAATCTCGGTCCTGCATATATCACATATGTGCTCCTACTCCATTTCGCTTGAGCCAGGAAACTTCTGTGTAGGACTCTAAAGACTCGTCAATACGCCGGCAGTAGGTGATGATCATATCAAAAACCGACAAGCCGCAAGCGGTCTGCTAAACGTAAAGGCCACCTAGGTATTGAGCGATTAGAAGATCAACAAGAAATACTGCTCATACTCCTACGAATCCAATCAGTAACACTACCGTACAGTCCGGTCTCTTCGTCTGATATGTCACATATCTTGTCTAGGGGTGGTAAACGTCAAACTCCAGTAACTCGATAAGTCGTGTCGATATAAGGCTCAAAACAGGTAGAGAAACTACCGATAACACTTACCAGTATATCTCTGAAGTAGCCCTGGCCAGGGACTTCCTGTTATAGCCAATCGAACACAGCGCAACATCAACCCCCAATACCGGGAGAGAAGAAACCCCTCCTATCGCTCATTGCCTCTATGTGACTCGGGACTGTACCCAAAAGCTATCATTTTGCACGTTCTCTTGAACGTGGTAAGGTGGAAATCAAAGCACAGTGGGAATCACACAAGACTCTATGACGATCTTCGTTCTACACACTAACCAGTACCAGTGTCATTAGAGAACTGCCATCTGACGTGTGGTATAATACCATCTGGGATTTCTCGGCGAGTCCGTCCAGTGTACCCAGTCTCCACTGAGCACCCTTATACTATCTCTGATGTCAAACACCAATGGATATGGGATCATCCATCGTCCAACTACATGGGTCGAGAAGCTATACGCTAGTCTACTCTGGTATATTGATGCCCTGTCTTGATACACCCACGACTAGGAACATTTGAAGGATGTATTTAGCGACTACCTTGTCCCCACTAGTATGATCTGCATCATAATCCTAATGGTCAAGTACTCATCTTAAGGGCTTTATCAATATGTAACATAAAGACAATCAGTGTACATGTTAAGATAAAGAGCAACCAGATAGTATACTATCATGTCGAGCAAGAAAGTCCTCCATATATATGTCCAAGTATCCACTACAATATACATCATATGTACATTAATGTCCTCTAGGGCATACATATCACTAACATGATCGCCATCACAACGCAGGTAGTCAAGAAAGATCCTACGGGCTTTATCAACATGTTACCACTATATGTAATAACATGTATAACATATGCCATGTTAAGATAAAGTCAAACCATAATAGTATACTACTATATCGAGTCTTTATCAATATGTGCAAGCTGGATAAAATATCAATAGAAATAAATACACATATCCTGACAAAGACTTCTCAAATAATATAATATATAACTGAGCAAGATTGTACTGTATATACATATCTCCAGCATCCATATGTATACATATACAATATTGGCCTCTAGGGCATACATATCAACAATCTCCCACTTGCACTACAGGCCAGTAATTAGCGTACCGAATACCCAACGTCTTCTTTAAGTCCAGCTGCTGGCGTACCGCATACCCAATAGCTCAAAAAGTCGCTCGAACTGCGCATGAGGGAGGGCCTTTGTAAAAGGATCCGCCGTGTTTTCCACTCTCCGCACCTCGATCTCATGGTAATCAATGATTTCCCTAATCAGGTGATACCGCCTTAAGATGTGTCTAGATTTCTGATGGGACCATGGTTCCTTCGGTAAAGCTATTGCCCCAATGTTTCGCAATACAAAGTTATCAGATCAACAATGGACGGAACCACCTGAAGTTCAGCAATGAACTTCTTCATCCAGACCGCTTCTTTTGCGGTATTACTGGAAGCAATGTATTCGGCCTCCATCGTCGAGTCTGTGACGGTGTCCTGTTTGGAACCCATCCAATACACCGCCCCTCCGTTGAGGGTAAACACAAAACCCAAGACAGACTTGTTGTCATCCTTTTCAATCTGGAAGCTTGAATCAGTAAAGGACTCGACTTTTAAGTTTTCATTACCATAAACTAGGAACATCTCCTTAGTCCTTCTCAGGAACTTGAGAATGTTCTTCACAGCTGTCCAGTGGTTCTCACCTGGGTCTGACTGATACCGGCTCACCGCGCTTAGCGCGTAAGCTACATCTGGTCTTGTACATAGCATCGCATACATTATAGATCCTACCACCGAAGCGTAGGGTATATGTCACGACCCAAATGTGGCACGTGACCGACACTAAAATCATATGACATCTAAAGATATCGAAGCGGTCCAAGTAAGCCGAAACCCGGAATCTAAATATTGTATGTGAGGTTTAAAATAGTCATCAGATGGGATAAGTTTAAAATAAACATTTAAGTCTAACTAAATATGTTTGAAAAACATCCATGGCGTTTTAAAATTCGACAGGACCTCCTTTGTAAATTTTGACAAAAACCCGATACAAAGATAAAAAAAAATAGCATCCCAACGGGAGCTAGCTTCTACGCCCAAACGGCGGAGCAACCAAGCAAACTCTATACGACGCACAATGGCGAAGGAAAGAAAAGCGAAACAAAATCAACAATATAAAAAGGTCGGCTCAAATGAGTACGACGTCCACAAAAACACAATTCAAAGTCTCGTTTCTAAGTCCATAATATACCATTTTAAAGTCGATGGAGTTTTACTAGATACAAGAAGATATGAATATACAAGTATGAGTACGATACAACAGTAACCCACCTACAAAAGTAATCACCGAAAAGAATGTGTGACCCAAGCCGCTGATAATCCAAGCGGTAAAACCTGCAAGAAATTGTGGCACAATGGGGGTGAGTTGCCAACTCAGTGAATAAAAGTACATCACAAGATAGAAATCGAAAAGCACAACAATGCCTAGGTCATAAGTATAATACTATCATATCCTGCACTAATATAATATATGATATGCATATGTATCATAAATGTAACTCTATCCATCACATAAACCCAAAATAGAATGTATCAATGTAAATGACCTGTATCTAGGTATAAGCCCATAAGTAGCCGAAAATATATAGGTAAAACCTCTTCTTTAAAATAGCCGCAGAATACATATGTCACGGCATAAAAGCAGACGTGATAATATATGAAGTATATAATATGTGTCTTATTTAAGATATACGTCCTGCTGTTTTAATGAATAGTGTTAAGAGGTTTACAATTTAAAGGATTCCAATGTCAACACATCAAAATAATGAGGCTATAGCTCAAATTTCAAATCCTTTTTGTATGCAATAACCCGTAAAAAAATGCAGAACTGTCTCCCGGATCAGTCCTAGTCGGCTACAATAACTCATAACATAACTGTATACCTCATAAGATTGCAATATATCAACATCTGGATGTCCAGCATCGACATCCGAAATCAGAAATCCCTCGTGTCCATCACCGACACGTAAATCCTCAAATCACTCGTGTCCATCACTGACACGCAAATGCAGATATCGTCGACACCATCTCAACACATGATCGCCACCCGATATCCCTGGCCCTGGTCAGTATCCCCTGGATATCTATCATGCCCAAATAGAGCCCTGGTGAGTATCCCCTGAATATCTGTCGTGATCATCTCTATCTCTGGTATCGAGTGCCCTCGCTAGGCTCCCCACCTCTAATGCGGCTTTCCTGCCCCTCGGTCTCGACTGGGTCCACCATGTATCCGACTGTATACTCCCCCACTCAGTTCGGATAAGTAGCAAGTCCGTAACCGTATATCTCCTTCACTCGGTTCGGAATAAAACAATCAGAAAATATAAAGCTCATGGTAGACGTAAACTCATCATATCCAGAAATATCAAGTAAAGAATAAGAATACTTGCATAGATCATGCTGATGATATATTATATATATACATATATAACAGCGTCCCATACAACTGATATAAATCATCAAAAGTAAAACATCCTAAAAACTCATAAGAATCAAATACGAATACCCATGGTACTGGTATTCGCAATGCTTAACAGGTAATAAAGGTAAAGTACGTAAATAAAGTCATACAAGAAATAAACGTAACAGTCTTACTGTGTCATGGCAATACTAATGATGTGTAGTGTAGCATACACGTCAGTGCTCGTGTAACATGGTAATCATTAGTATTTGTGCGAGTGTTCTATAAGTGTTTAAAGCCTACCCATATCGACATCTTCATACGCATCACGTAGTATAACTGTCCTACAGTGACATGGCAGTACCAATGAGGTTTAGTATAACATATGCGTATGTGCTCGTGCAACATAATACTCATTGGTATTCGTGCAGTGTTTTATCAGTATGTTCGTATCACAGAAACGTGTAATATCGATAAATATATCACGAACATGTAAAGTAAATCTAAGCGTAATTATTAAATGTAACTACTTGCTATGAGCTATACCATTATCTTTGAAAATGGAACGAAATGTTGGTTTTGAAATAAGGAAGCCGTCTTAGGTTAAAATAGATATTTGTTTTGGAAATTGGCATCGCATCCTTGCCATTTATTCTTTAAAAGGGAAACGAATCGTTAGTTTTTAAAAGAGTATAGCTCACTCAAGTATTACGTTCTAACACGAAATAAAACATGACTCCACGAGTCTAAAGGAACTTGGCCGTATTCGGTACGCTAATCTCATCGTCACAAGTACGGTATGATCCTTCGTACAATATCCACCAAACCATGAATAAAACTATATGCAAAATAACTCAAATATCATTAATTTGAATTAACACTTATAACTAACAAGATAGTATAACTATCCTAGTTAAATGGTTGCGGGAATGCTATACGCTATCCACCGGACTTCCCCGTAGATGTAAATCTACTCACTAACTTGTCGAACTCGTCGAAATCCACAATCGCTTTTCCGAGTCTCAACGCCTTCAACGTCTCTGCTAATACTCCTTCAAATGTAAGAAAACTCTCGTCAATAACATTAACTTACTGGCAAAATGTAGCGAGAAAAATACAATGCTCGGATGCATATTGTTTGAAAATGTTAGCTCAGAAAACGACAGTTTTTTTGCTCGCTTCGAAAAATCATTAGAAATCGTAAACACAATTTTTAGAGTGAAACTAAAATTTTAAACATTATTAGAGGAAGTAAATTTGATACAGCAAAATATCTTTTCCAATTTCTATGTATAAGACATGAAATAAAATCAAAATAAAAACATGTTTCTGAAAAATCTGCAGAAACCAGAAAACAATCTTCACTAAAAATTTGATATCTCTAGATTTTGTAAATAGAATAAGAAAAATGAAAATTTTATAGATATATACAAAAAATTATCTATAACCTACAACTTTCATATTCTCCAAATTGTTAACAGAAAAATTAAGAAAATTGTTACAATTTGAGTGAAAAACAGCCACTGGAAATGAAATTTCCAGTTTGGAAACCCTTTTTTAAAAATTTGTGTAAAATTTATTTTACAGTAAAACTTAACCAAATTTTTTTTTCTAAATGATATGGCAATTATCTACAACTTTTTAGTTTTAACCATCACCTAATTATCAATAGAGAGTCATCAAAAAAATTCAAAACCCCTAACATGTCACAGATATTCAGCCAGCAAAACTCATTATCACTTCAAAATTTAAAAGCAAGATTATATTTACCGATATGGAATGAGAGCAAAGAAATTCCAACTCAAGGATTGTATGATGGAGGCTCTTAGAGGTTGTAGTGGCATCTAGATTGATGAAGTGAACAAAATTGGTGAAAGAGTTCATAGCTTTTCTCTTATGGTGATGGATACTTAGAAATATTTTGTTTGGAGCTTGTAGAAACCAATGGTTCAGTTTGAGAAAGCTAAAGAATTTCTAAGAGTGATGAGATAAGGTGTGAAGTGTTATGTTGTGTGTAGAGAGAGCATGAGGTGTCGGGTTGTGAAGTGGAGGTGTCATGGTGGTAAGGAGGAGGTGTAAAATGTGAATGAGGAGGTGGAGGGAGTTGAGCATGGGTGAGGGTGTTGTGGTGTGGGGGTTTGTGTTAGTTATGTGTATGCCCTAGAGGCCATTAATGTACATAGGATGTTTATTGTAGTGGATGCTGGGATATATATAGGGAGGACTTTCTTGCTCGACATGATAGTATGCTATCTGGTTGCTCTTTATCTTAACGTGTACACTGATTGTCTCTCTGTTACATGTTGGTAAAGCCCTTAGGATGTGCACTTGACTACCTGGACTATGATGTAGATCATACTAGTGGGGACATGGTAGTCCATAAGTACATCCTTCAAGGTCCCTAGTCGTGGGTGTATCGAGACGGGGCATCGATATACCAGAGTAGACTAGCGTATACCTTCTCGACCCATACAGATGGGCGATGGATGATCCCATATCCATTGGTGTTTGACATCAGAGATGATATACGGGTGCTCAGTAGAGACTGGGTACACTGGATGGACTTGCCGAGAACTCCCAGATGGTATTATACCTTACGTCAGATGACAGTTCTCTGGTGACACTGGTACAGAGTAGTCTGTTGACCCGAGATCGTCATAGAGTCTTGTGTGATTCCCACTATGCTTTGATTTCCACCTTACCACGTCCAAGAGGGCGTACAAAACGGTGGTTTTTGGGTACAGTCCCGATTCACATGGAGGAAATGAATGATAGGAGGGGATTCGTTTCTCCCGATATAGGGAGTTGATGTTGCGCTGTGTTCGATTAGGTATAACCGGAAATCCCTGGCCAGGGTTGCTGAGATTTACTGGTAAGTGTTACCAGTAGTTTCTCAAACTGTTATAGACCTCATATCGACATGACTTATCGAGCTATTGGGGTCTGACGTTTACCACCCCTAGGCAAGATATGCGACGTATCAGACGACGAGACCGGACTGTACGGTAAGTGTTACTGGTTGGATTCACAGGAGTATGAGCGGGCTTGCTCATCGATCTTTTAATCGTTCAATACCCGGGTGGCCGTTATGTTTAGCAGACCGCTTGCGGCTTGTGGGTGTTTGATATGATCATCACCTGCTGCCGTCGTATTGACGAGTCTTTAGAGTCCTACACAGAGGTTTCCTAGCTCAAGCGAAACGAAATAGGAGCGCATATGAGATATGTGCGGGACCGAGAATAATGCGTGTGTGTGATACCGTATTCTATTCTCGCGATTTGTATCATCGAACGGTTATATATGATATAACCAGGTTACCGAATCAAGTGTTGATTCGATACATTGATACACTTGATACTAGTCGGTTATATGCGACATGACCGGATCATTGAATCAAGTGTTGATTTAATGATTTAATGTATAATTATATATTTGATATATTACTTTACATTAACTAGTATTGGTTCACTCAAGATTGATTTTCTCACTTGAAATGCACAATTTGTATATGTGATATATTTTTGTGCACTTTTTTGTATCATGTTTGATGATACATGCAAACTTGGGTTTTTGTAAGACTTAAACCATGTTTAGTGAATGGTTAGGGTTTCATTTCACTTATTTATTTATTCATTTGTTTTTGGCAAATAGAAATGGTGACTTTCTTTTGTTGTTTTGCTTGAAGCTTCATGAAGCTTTTCTAGCATCTTTGAAAAGTCTACCATTTTTGTTTTGTCCTTAACCCTAACCATTCAACTAAACCCTAGTTCATTCTCTACACTAAACCATGGTTGCAAATATGATAAGGATCACTTATTTTCTATTTTTGATTATTCTTATCATATTCTTTTTCTTCTTCTTCTTCTTCTTCAACAAGAAGAAAGTTTGCTACCATTAATGGCAACATGAGAAAAAGAGTGAGAAATCCAATTCTAAAGTGAACCCACTTCCTATTTCTTCATCCTCTACCACTTGCCAAGTAGTATAGGGTGTTTTCTTCACAAGTTTCATGACTTGGTGAAGTTGGAGCTTGATCTTGAGTTGCCTCGACGTAGATCATCTTCGGCATCGAAGTCGACGACCTAGCCCGATCATTTCTCCGACGAAACCATCACTAGAGTCCGGGATCCGATGATCGCAGCGGAGGGACGTCAACACGGAGCTAGAGAAGTGGAGGTCCGGATCTACAAAGGTTGTATTTCCGTTCACTTTTTGAGTAAAGTTGTTTGCTCGCATTTGTTATCGCCTAATCTCTAGTTAACGATCTAGTTAGGGTTTCTCGGCACCGGAAAAATTTGAAATTGGCATGGTTGATGCCTTATGGAACCTCTTGAGTGTGCCTAAGAACCTTACAGTGGTATCAGAGCCTAGCTAGAGCCTTAGGTGATGTGTAGACGAAACTAGAAACCCGATCGAACCCGAAACCCTAACCCGAGACCACTCTCTGTACATTTTTTGAAAATGTGGATTTTTCCAAATTAAAAATAGCCAAAAAATTCAGCAGGGTTTTCTAGGAATTACTGTGAAATTCGTGGACCAAATTCGACTAAACCGCCGCGGAACCGCGGCCGTACCCTAGGTTGGGCGGCGGTTCCGCGGCAATACAGTGAGCTTGTTCACTTTTGTTTGCACAGTAATATCTATCTTCAGTTGCTGTATTTTATGGGAATTTTTAATTGATACTCAATAGTTGGGTTTTCTGGGGTGTATTGGGGACTCGGTGTTTCGATCAGAAAGTTTAACTCCGTCTATGTGTTTTCCGGATAATTTTTGAATATGTTAAAAAGTTCAACCGGATATAAATACCCACTTTTTCCCCTGCCGGGAAATTTCCAAGTGTTGGATTTTTCCGTGGTTTAAAGACGTTCTAAGTAGTGCAAGTAACTCGATGGACCCTCTAGAAGACAACAAACCTTAACTCGATTATGTGACCGTCTCGAACTGCCCTTTGAACCTTCGGGTTTGGGGCACTACGGCGTGCCACATGTGAGGCGTTGGCTTGACCCTTCTACGGATGGACCGTTGGTACTGAAGCATGAAGTGAATGTTTTTAAACTTATTTCATGTGTTGATCTGTTTCGGGAAAACTTGGGCGTTTGAATGTTCGATTGTTCGATCGGAAAGTTTGACATTTTCTATTTATCCGGAATGTGATACAATAATTGGAATTCACAAGTTGTTATAAGATAATTGAATGAATGTTATAAATCTAGCGCTTTAGTCTCACTTGATCGGTTGCCACGGAATTTTGATGTGATCAAAAGTCCATCGCAATCACGTAGCGTACGTGGATATTCGCCGATGAACTTAATAGACAACTACACCCCTTAGCCCCGACCAAGTGACTGTAGGAGAACCCCGTCGCCGAAAGCATCCGTTCGGGTGCTCGCGGCAGCGGTGTTCCGCCTTGGTGCACTTCGTCGACGGCATCGGGGGTGCAGCCGTCTACTGAAGTTTGCGACGAGCATTCGATCAGGACGTCGGGAATCTTGTTGAATTGCCCGACTTGATATTGAAAAGAGTTTTCGATAATGAGACTAAAATGCGGGGTTTATAATTGTTAGGCATGCGATGTCTAAGGAATTCATTTAATTAGGCATGTGATGTCTAAAGAGTTTGCGGATTCCAACTGTTGTAGTTTTACACTTTCTTTTCTGTGACCGTAAGTGTAATATGTGATGTCACCGGTTTCGTTGCTATATGTCAACGACAATTGGGATGCGCATATTTACTTACGTTGATGACATGTGATGTTATGTGTTGCTGGATATGTTATATTGGATCGTCGTGTTTGAATAGCCGGGGGTTTTTTTGTGAGATGAGCGTTTTTTCATTTTCATTCATGTAAAAACTTGTATGTAATATTCTTTTATTGGGGCACTTCCAGGTTGCGGAAGTTGTCACCGTTGTTGTATATTATTTACTTTTCCGCACTAGGATAGACCCAAGGAGGAGGGCATAAGTAACCGGGTTCTAGGGTCCAGTGGGAGACCATCTCGAGGTGTCGAGTCCGGGTCTCCTAACCCTAGAATTGGTAGGGTTGCTTGCCGCTCTCGTAGGGGTCTAGGGGTGTGGGTTTGGCTATTCATCGCGACCGTGGAATCCGTGTTTTATACTGGCTCGTATTGAAAACACGGACGTCCTAGTATATCCAATGTTTCATATGTTTCTTCTGCTGCGATATCTGTGATGTGATCATTTGATATGTTCTGTGATAAATACTGTATATAGTATATATGATATATTATATAGATGTTACTTATGTTTTACACCCGCGCTAGCCCTGCCCTGCTCTGCCGTTAGTTACCTAACCTAACGGTGCACGAGGGGACATCGAGGCGAATGCGGATGGCATAAGTGTACGTCGTATTTATCTGTGATGTTTAAGTATTTAAATGATGGGACTTCATTAATATGATTAATGAAAGAAAAGAAACCTAAGATGTTGTGGAATCGAATTTTCAAAAACAGGTAGCTACAGTTCTTGCTTTGCATCGCGGTGTTCCTTGTAGAACATCCTGCACCTTATTCGATAAGGTAAGGACCGAGATCCCTTCACCGGGAGTGACCCCTTTAGCAATAACGGGCAGATGCTACAACCCTCGGTTTGTCTTTTGATTGCTTCTATAGTTTCTGCTTTGCACAGTGATATATATGATATATCCCGCACCTCATTCGACGAGGAAAGGACCGACGATCCCTTCACCGGGAGTGACTCCTTTAGCAAAACTAGAAAAGCCTCAAAGACACTCCATTTCAAAATTCATTCGATCCTACAACGATATTAAGTTCATTACGCAATAGGTTTTCAGAAAAACCTGTCGTAGCCCTCCGTCATTTCAGATAAGTACTAGTTAGTATTCGTGCTGCGGTTGTTTGGCCTCCGTCAAGGCGTAGTGTACGGTAGCTAACTAGTGCTTATCTGCTTGCATATGATGCGATTGGATTAGGGTATTCGTACGGCGTTGTTTGGCCTCCGTCAAGGGTAGTGCGGGTGGGTTTAATTCAATCAGGAAATGACGGGTTGAACTTGACTAGCGGACTATAGGTAGTTTGGCCTCCGTCAAGGTCATAGGACGCTAGGGGCAAAATTATCGGGATTTTCAAGTGTTGAAATTTGCAATGAGATTGCATACCTTCTATGAGATAGTTGGATCCCGATACCCGCTGCGAGTAATTGTTACTCCTGGGAGAGTTTTACACATTACAATTAGCCGACCTAGTAGGTGTCTAGAAAGGTGTCAACGGGGTTACGCCTCTGGGAAAATGAGCTTTACTGTAATTAGGTCCGTGCGAAAGCACGGGGAACCTCCCTCAAAGTACCGACACTGGCCTGGCTGAAAGATTGGCGAACTTGTAGCGTGTAATTAATCCCGGCTAGTCTTTCCTTTTAGGGTTTGAAGGAAGATTTGATAAAAACAGTGGGAGCCATCCTGATTAGATAAAATAATAACCAATCTGATCTTGCAAGAATATACGCTGAGTGTTTTCTTCTCTCTCTCTCCAGGTAGCGACCATATCACACCTTAATCAACATAATAAAACAGATATATTGACCGAACCCGCTTGTTATACTGAGATGGGGAACGTTGGTCCCGCTCCAACTTATAAATGTTATAACACAGAGCAGGAAATAGGGGAATACCAGATTTCCCGTGCCGCCCAAACGAAGAAAGTGCATGATGATGCATCATCTTCGGGTATGTTCGTTATAAAGAACTGTTTCTTAGTATCCTCTACGTCCTGGGTATTTGATACCGGATCAGGATCCCGCATATGTAATTTGTTACATAGGGCTACAGAAAGGTAGAGAACTGAGAACGGGTGATAAGTTTCATGAGGCAGAAAACGGGGCAAGTGTTGCAGCCAAGTCTGTTGGTCACTATCACCCTGTATTACAAATACATTGATTTTGAGCGAATGTTATTAGATACCGAACCTGATATACAAAATCATATCAGTCTCTTTATAAGTAAAGAAATGATAAAATTTTGTATTGTTGGATAATGTTTTGAACATTTCCTATATCAAAAGTTGATCGGTTCAGGCACGTTATCTAAAAGCATTGATGTTCTAAATCAAACTACAGTTCTTAGTATACGGAACACACACAAGAGGAAGAGTTCAGAAATGAACGGATCCTTCTTGAGGTATTGTAGACTAGGTCATATCAATGCGACCCGACTAGCTAAAGTTACATTTAGATGCATATTTAAATCAGTTTGAATTTACATCTTGTGAAACTTACCAGTCATGTCATAAAGATAAGGTGACCATAGCTCTGTTTACTGGAAACAGAGAAAGAGTTGGTGAACTATTGGGATGATACATGTTGATGTATGTAGGTCCCCTGTCTACACATGCCAAGACTGGTTCTTTGTACTTCATTACATTCTCTGATGATCTCTCAAGATTCAGACATATGTTCCTGTTGAAACACAAGTCCGAACCTTTTGAGATATTCACAGAATATGATCTAGAAATAGAGAGCCAAAATACGGGTATAAGTATTATGTCCTTTGATAAGATCGAGGAGGAGAATACTTGAGCACGGAAATCCTGGACTATTCTAAAGTAGAATGAGATTCTCTCTCAGAATTACTCCTTCGTATACACCATAGCACGATGGTATATCGGGGCGGAGCAGATACACCCTATTTGATATGGTGTGCTCTATGATGAGTACTACTGAGTTACCTTTTTCCTATTGGGTGTTATGCACTTGAGAAGTTGCATACCTATTGAATAGGGTTCCAATCAAATCAGTTGCCTACCGCTTCATATGTGATATGAAAAGGGAAGAGCCCATATCTTAAGTTAGTTAAGATCTGGGGTTGTCCGGCCTATGTCTAAAAGCAAAATCCGGACAAGATCGAGGCAAGGTCAGTTCTGTAGAACTGGAAACGTTCCAACTATACAAACTACAGCAGATGATTTGATAGAACCAAAGGATTCAGTAGATTCCAACGAACCTCAGCCTCTCCGCCGATCCAGTAGGGTTCCTCACCTACCTGAGAGATACTTCTGTTTCTCTATGACAGTGGGAGCGAGGAATGCATCATGAGATGATGACCCAACTGGTTTCGAGCTGGCCATCAAGAGTGGGACTCTGTAAGAATGGCTGGATGCTTAGTGATCTGAGATAGAATCCATGTACACCAACAAAGTATGGACTTTAGTTGCTTTATCTGAAGGGTTAAATCCCCATGAGGAGCAAGTATATCTTGAGAAGATTACTTGGTGTAGATGGAAAAGTTGAGACTTTCAAAACTAGACTTGTTAAAGGTTTTCCGTCATCGACCAGGCGTGGATAATGATGAAACCTTTTTCCAGTGCCTATGCTTAAGTCCATCCAGATCCTACTTGCCACGGCTACATACCATGACTACGATATCTGGCGGTTGGGTGCCATGACTGCTTTTCTAAATGATGTTTTAGAAGAGAACGTCTATAAGTACACAGCCAGAGGGCTTCGTAAATAGTGGGAGCAGCGGAAACGTGTGCAAGATGTTTTATGTGATGAAGCAGGCATCGCGGAGTTGGAACATCTGTTTTGATGAGTTAGTCAAACAGTTTGACATCATCCAAATGGTAGATGAACCTTGTATAAACGAAAAGGTAGTAGGGAGTATGGTGGTGATCCTCGTAGAGTACGTGGATGACATACTCTTGATAGGGAAGGAGTTTCCTATGCTACGCTCGGTCAATCTCCGCTTATCACAAGGATTCTCCATATAGGATCAAAGTGATACCTACTAAATCATGGGTTTTGGATCTATGAGATAGATCTAATTGGATATTAGAATACTCACTAGTTGCAGTGAGATGATATCAATTGATCCTGGGGAGAATCACTGGAAAGGTTCCAGGGTGATAAGGACGACTGAATGTCGGTCACAGGCATTGTCTTTACCCTCAGTAAAGGGACGGTATGTTGGAAGAGTTCCAAGCTAGATACCGTGGCATACTAGATGATAAAGGCTGGATACATCGCTACTTAAGATGCTACCAAAGAGGCAGTTTGGGTGTATATTGGTTCATGAGATGAACTAGGTTCCTACCATTGTATGACAATGGAAGTGTGGCTTTGGCCTAGGAACCCCGGTCCTATCAGGGACCCAGACGTATTCTGAGGCAGCATCACCTGATCATGGAGATAAATGATCTCCAGGGTGATCGAGGTTAGGAGAGTAGACTCAGAGGATAACACGGGCGGATCCACTCACAAAGGCCTTTTCCCATAGAGTGACTTTCATGGGATGGTTGAGTATGAGATACTGCAACCACTGCTACAGATGGCCCTAGTGCAAGTGGGAGATTGTTAGTTGTATGTATGCCCTAGAGGCCATTACTGTACATAGGATGTATATTATAGTGGATGCAGGGACATATATAGGGAGGACTTTCTTGCTCGACATGATAGTATGCTATCTGGTTGCTCTTTATCTTAACGTGTACACTGATTGTCTCTCTGTTACATGTTGGTAAAGCCCTTAGGATGTGTACTTGACTACCTGGACTATGATGCAGATCATACTAGTGGAGACATGGTAGTCCATAAGTACATCCTTCAAGATCCCTAGTCGTGGGTGTATCGAGACGGGGCATCGATATACCAGAGTAGACTAGCGTATACCTTCTCGACCCATACAGATGGGCGATGGATGATCCCATATCCATTGGTGTTTGACATCAGAGATGATATACGGGTGCTCAGTAGAGACTGGGTACACTGGACGGACTCGCCGAGAACTCCCAGATGGTATTATACCTTACGTCAGATGGCAGTTCTCTGACGACACTGGTACAGAATAGTCTGTTGACCCGAGATCGTCATAGAGTCTTGTGTGATTCCCACTGTGCTTTGATTTCCACCTTACCACGTCCAAGAGGGCGTGCAAAACGGTGGTTTTTGGGTACAGTCCCGATTCACATGGAGGCAATGAGCGATAGGAAGGGATTCGTCTCTCCCGGTATAGGGAGTTGATGTTGCGCTGTGTTCGATTAGCTATAACCGGAAATCCCTGACCAGGGTTGCTGAGATTTACCGGTAAGTGTTACCAGTAATTTCTCGAACTGTTATAGACTTCATATCGACACGACTTATCGAGCTATTGGGGTTTGACGTTTACCACCCCTAGGCAAGATATACGACATATCAGACGACGAGACCGGATTATACGGTAAGTGTTACTGGTTGGATTCACAGGAGTATGAGCGGGCTTGCTCGTCGATCTTCTGATCGTTCAATACCCGGGTGGCCGTTACGTTTAGCAGACCGCTTGCGGCTTGTGGGTGTTTGATATGATCATCACCTGCTGCCGGCGTATTGACGAGTCTTTAGAGTCCTACACAGAGGTTTCCTGGCTCAAGCGAAACGAAATAGGAGCGCATATGAGATATGTGCGGGACCGAGAATAATGCGTGTATGTGATACCGTATTCTATTCTCGCGATTTGTATCATCGAACGGTTATATATGATATAACCAGGTTACCGAATCAAGTGTTGCTTCGATACATTGATACACTTGATACTAGTCGGTTATATGCGACATGACCGGATCATTGAATCAAGTGTTGATTTAATGATTTAATGTATAATTATATATTTGATATATTACTTTACATTAACTAGTATTGGTTCACTCAAGATTGATTTTCTCACTTGAAATGCACAATTTGTATATGTGATATATTTTTGTGCACTTTTTTGTATCATGTTTGATGATACATGAAAACTTGGGTTTTTGTAAGACTTAAACCATGTTTAGTGAATGGTTAGGGTTTCATTTCACTTATTTATTTATTCATTTGTTTTTGGCAAATAGAAATGGTGACTTTCTTTTGTTGTTTTGCTTGAAGCTTCATGAAGCTTTTCTAGCATCTTTGAAAAGTCTACCATTTTTGTTTTGTCCTTAACCCTAACCATTCAACTAAACCCTAGTTCATTCTCTACACTAAACCATGGTTGCAAATATGATAAGGATCACTTATTTTCTATTTTTGATTATTCTTATCATATTCTTTTTCTTCTTTTTCTTCTTCTTCAACAAGAAGAAAGCTTGCTACCATTAATGGCAACATGAGAAAAAGAGTGAGAAATCCAATTCTAAAGTGAACCCACTTCCTATTTCTTCATCCTATACCACTTGCCAAATAGTATAGGGTGTTTTCTTCACAAGTTTCATGACTTGGTGAAGTTGGAGCTTGATCTTGAGTTGCCTCGACGTAGATCATCATCGGCATCGAAGTCGACGACCTAGCCCGATCATTTCTCCGACGAAACCATCGCTAAAGTCCGGGATCCGATGATCGCAGCGGAGGGACATCAACACGGAGCTAGAGAAGTGGAGGACCAGATCTACAAAGGTTGTATTTCCGTTCACTTTTAGAGTAAAGTTGTTTGCTCGCATTTGTTATCGCCTAATCTGTAGTTAACGATCTAGTTAGAGTTTCTCTGCACCGGAAAAATTTGAAATTGGCATGGTTGATGCCTTGTGGAACCTCTTGTGTATGCCTAGGAACCCTACTGTTTGAACTAAGATAAGATATACAAACCATTTAATAAAATAGTTATACCAACCATTAAAAGAATTTCAACAAAAGAAAACCTTTAATGTTACAATTTAAATCCATTTTACAATTTAAATCCATGTAAAATAAAAGATATGAGATAATTAATCTATCACTTAAATATAATTATCTTAATTTAAAATACAATGTCATGTTAAATAATTAAAAATTTCATTTTTATTATATCACGCACTTTTATTCATATTTATCAAAATAATTACTTTTTTCCGATATAATTCTGATATACAATTTCATAAACAATATCATTTTTGTAAACTTATTAAATTCATATTTAAAATTATAAATTAATATTTATAATTTTCCAAAATTTTACAATCTCTCCCCCTTAAAGAAATTCGGTCCCCGAATTTAAATTAAACCCCCTTCTTAAAACATTTTTCTCAATCCAATCAACTCATTTGAAAATAATTTTCCGGGGTCCAAATTTCAAAACATATAATCCGCTCAATATAACAGAACTCCAAAGTCCCTTACGAGCTAAAACTTAACATAACTCAACAGTGTGTGTGAAGCATCAAAAAGATATAAAACTCACATAATTGTAACTCTAGCGGTTGCTATGAGAATTACTCCAGTTATGATGCAAAATACCAAATACGAAAGCCATTGTGTATATCAAATACACAATCAATGCCATAGTCGTAGTGCAATATCGGTAGCACACGACCAAGCAAAAATATATAAATCAAATCTATAATATATTCTCTCAAGTGCAAAGTACAGAAACAAAATCAACCCTAACGGGTTTGCATGCAAATCTCAAACCACACATCACGGTGTTCACGAATAAAAAACAGCGTCAAGTGCAACAAGTGTGCACAAAACAATATCCACTGCATCAAATGTGCAGGGTGCAATTACCGAGTGCATCTAGAATGCACAAGATCAATATTTAGTACATCAGAATGCACAAAACAAGTCTCATGTGCATCGGGATGCACAATAAATCTCTAGTGCATCGGGGTGCACAACAAATCAAAATGTGCAATAGGTGTGCACAAAATTATACCAAGTATACGTAATGTGTGTGTGTGTGTATAATCTCTTAATCATGTGCAACTGATGTGCACGGAAAATATCAGTCTAATGCATCTGGTGTACACGACACTCCAATCGAGTGTAGTCACCTCGCACTGACATCTCAACAAGTACACCTGGTGTGCACAAAACATCAATCAAAGTGCAATCATCATGCAAGAAAATCTCGATAAGTGCACTTGGTGTGGACAAAACATTTGTGTGACTCTCATGTCCTCAAAATACATAAATCAAAATAGCGGACATTGAGTTGTCTTCTTTTCAATGTTTGAAAACGAAATCTTCAGATCATAAAAACGTAAATCGAAAACAAAAGATATCGAAGTATATCTCCCACAATGTCGAAAGGTGTTTAAACACCCAGAACTGGCATAGCAAGGATTTCTACTTATCTTCTGCCACAGTCTAGCGTTCTCTGACTATGAATTCTGGTTCTTCCTACGGATCACTAACGCCACGGCCTCTTTATACAATCGTCCTGTGAGGAGTAACGACGCAATAAGTTCTACTGCTGATACCTCCCATAACATCTTCTTGACAATTAATCCAGTCTCTCTCAACGCAACATGTGGACGACGGCGATCTCTAACCTCTACGTGTGCGCCAAACAACTGATCCTGGGTCCAATCTTACTTATTATTAAATTCTGGAAAGAATCAATCAAGTCTCCTGATGATATCATTTATCCAGCCTGCCCGGAACTAGCACTCATTACTGAATCCATTTTCTTTTTGTAACAACTGCCATCTCCTCAAGATTTTCTCTGAAAGTGTGGTCGTACGCGCCTCTGCATATGCGTCAAATATTCAATATCGACGGTGAAGAACGACTGCCTATTGAAACTTCACATCAATCTCCTGTTCCATTACTATCCAATATCAATCCATTAAGGAGCATATCACGATAGTTACGCGAATTGCAAGTCATACTTAGTTATGACCAAGCCCAGAGCCTTACATAAAACTCGAAATACGAATCCGGCATCTTTGATACTCTATAGAAGAATATGGCTAAGCTTACCTTCAAGAACTCGTCATAATCCGTCGGAGGAAAACTTACTACACGGTCTATCTTGAGTGACTCGCATTAGGTCTGAGTAATACCCATCAAAGAAACTAATCAGCTTCACCAAATCTCGCATCGGAGTGCCACAACGGATTAAAATATCCTACCCATCACCTATCTGAACGACTACGACCCTCTGTTCTATCTATACTTGTAAATATCGGCCACCTTTAACTTCATGAATTCCGGAAGCAACACCTTGACAATCTCAGCAACGATTGGTACCATTGTCTGAAAAGTAGGCAACACCATAATCTTTGGAGAGGTAAAACATCACGCATCAAGTCCGGCTGATCTCCAGCAATGACCCGACTCACCGGTGCGGCTCTCGAAGAAACCCACTTCTACATTAGAAACTCGATCAATAAGGATAAACAACATGTCCCTGTGTCACCGGAATGTTACCCTGGTCAATCCTCGTCCCCGACAAGTCCGCCCTGACCGTGTCTCTAATCGCAGTCCTCTCGGCTCACGTAGACATGGCGACCGGAACAATCAATATGTATCGATGAGGATAGATTAACGGAACGAATAGAAGAAAAGATCTCAAGATAAAATCATAAGGTAACTTAGGCGGAGTATCATATCGTAAATATGCCGCGGAACATATGTACGGTACGTCACTCTACTTAGTACCAACTCCATCAACTAAGGTCATCCTAAATAACGAAAGTTCGGGTATAAGACCCCCAGAGTCAAGTCTAAGTCCTATAAGGTAAAGCCTAGGTAACAAAAGTGTATGCCTAGTTTCCATTTAGCTAAACCTAGACTCGTACAAAGGTTAAACCAAACGCTCTGATACCAACTTTGTCACGACCCAAATTTGGAACGTGACCGGCACTTAAATCATATGGCATCTAAAGACGTCGACGCGGTCCATGTAAGCCGAAACCCGGAATCTAAACCCTTATTGAAAATATTGGAGGTGAGATTTAAAATAGTCATCAGATGGGATTAGTTTAAAATAAACATTTAAGTCTAACTAAGTATATTTGAAAAACATCTATGGCGTTTTAAAATTCGACAGCACCTCCTTTGTAAATTTTGAATAAAACCCGATACAAACATAACAATAAAAATAGCATCTCAACCGGAGCTAGCTTCCACGCCCAAACGACGGAGCAACCAAGAAAACTCTATACGACGCACAATGGCGAAGGAAAGAAAAGTGAAACAAAATCAACAATATAAAATGGTCGACTCCAATGAGTACGACATCCACAAACACACAATTCAAAATCTCGTTTCTAAGTACATAATATACCAGTTCTAAGTCGATGGAGTTTTAGTATATACAAGAAGATATGAATATACAAGTGTGAGTACGATACAACAGTAACCCACCTACCAAAGTAATCACCGAAAAGAATGTGTGCCCCAAGCCGCTGATAATCCAAGCAGTAAAACCTGCAAGAAACCGTGGCACAACCGGGGTGAGTTTCCAACTCAGTGAATAAAAGGACATCACAAGGTAGAAATCGAAAAGCACAACGATACCTAGGTCATAAGTATAATACTATCATATCCTGCACTAATATAATATATGATATGCATATGTATCATAAATGTAACTCTATCCATCACATAAACCCAAAATAGAATGTATCAATGCAAATGACCTGTATCTAGGTATAAGCCCATAAATAGCCGAAAATATATAGGTAAAACCTTTTCTTTAAAATAGCCGTGGAATACATATGTCACGACATAAAAGCAGACGTGATAGTATGAAGTATATAATAGGTATCTTATTTAAGATATACGTCATGCTGTTTTAATGAATAATGTTAAGAGGTTTACAATTTAAAAGATTCCAATGTCGAAACGTCAAAATAATGAGGCTATAGCTCGAATTTGAAATCCTTTTTATATTCAATAACCCATAAAAAAAATGCAGGTACTGTCTCACGGATCAGTCCTAGTCGGCTACAATAACTTTTAACATAACTGTATACCTCATAAGATAGCAATATATCAACATCTGGATGTCCAGAATCGACACCCGAAATAAGAAATCCCCCGTGTCCATCACCGACACGTAAATCCTCAAATCTTTTGTGTCCATCACCGACACGCAAATGCAGATATTGTCGACACCATCTCAACAGATGATCGCCACCTGATATTCCTGGCCCTGGTCAGTATCCTCTGGATATCTGTCGTGCCCAAATAGAGCCCCGGTGAGTATCCCCTGAATATCTGTCGTGATCATCTCTATCTCCGGTATCGAGTGTCCTCGCTAAGCTCCCCGTCTCTAATACGGCTTTCCTGCCCCCAGGTCTCGACCGGGTCCACCATGTATCCGACTGTATACTCCCCCACTCAGTCCGGATAAGTAGCAAGTCTGTTACCGTATATCTCCCCCACTCGGTTCGGAATAAAACAATCAGAAAATATCAAGCTCATGGTGGACATCAACTCATCATATCCAGAAATATCAAGTAAAGAATAAGAATACTTACATAGATCATGCTGATGATATATTATATATATACATTTATAACAGCGTCCCATACAACTGATATAAATCATCAAAAGTAAAGCTTCCTAAAAACTCATAAGAATCAAATACGAATACCCATGGTACTGGTATTCGCAATGCTTAATAGGTAATAAAGGTAAAGTACGTAAATAAAGTCATACAAGCAATAAACGTAACAGTCTTACTGTATCATGGCAATACTAATGATGTGTAGTGTAGCATACACGTCTGTGCTCGTGTAACATGGTAATCATTAGTATTTGTGCGAGTGTTCTATAAGTGTTTAAAGCCTACCCATATCGACATCTTCATATGCATCACGTAGTATAGCAGTCCTACAGTGACATGGCAATACCAATGATGTGTAGTGTTACATATGCGTATGTGCTCGTGCAACATAATACTCATTGGTAGTCGTGCAGTGTTCTATCAGAGTTTTCGTATCATGAAAATGTATAATATCGATAAATATATCGAGAGCATGTAAAGTAAATCTAAGAGTAATTATTAAATGTAATTACTTGCAATGAGCTATACCATTATCTTTGAATATGGAATGAAACATTGGTTTTGAAATAAGGAAGCCACCTTAGGTTAAAATTGATATTCCTTTTGGAAATTGGCATCGCATCCTTGCCATTTATTCTTTAAAAGGGAAACGAATCGTTAGTTTTTAAAAGAGTATAGCTCACTCAAGTATTACGTTCTAACACGAAATAAAACATGACTCCACGAGTCTTAAGGAACTTGGCCGTATTCGGCACGCTAATCTCGTCATCACAAGTACGGTATGATCCTTCGTACAATATCCACCAAACCATGAATAAAACTATATGCAAAATAACTCCAATATCATTGATTTGAATTAACACTAATAACTAACTAGATAGTATAACTATCCTAGTTAAATGGTTGCAGGGATACTATACGCCATCCACCCGACTTCCCCCGTAGATGTAAATCTACTCACCAACTTGTCAAAATCCACAATCGCTTTTTCTCGTCTCAACACCTTCAACGTCTCCACTAATACTCCTTCAAATGTAAGAATACGATCGTCAATAACATTATCTTACTGGCAAAATGTAGTGAGAAAAATGCAATACTCGGATGCATATTGTTTGAAAATGTTAGCTCAGAAAACGGCAGTTTTTGGGCTCGCTTCAAAAAATCACTAGAAATCGTAAACACAAATTTTAGAGTGAAACTAAAATTATACACGTTTTTAAAGGAGTTAACTTTGATACCCCTAAATATCTTTTCCAATTTCTATGTATAATACATCAAATAAAATGTAAAATAAAAACATGTTTCTGGAAAATCTGCAGAAACCAGAAAACAATCTTCACTAAAGATATGATATCTCTAGATTTTGTAAATAGAATAAGGAAAATGAAAATTTTATAGATATCTACGGAAAATTTTATACAACCTACAACTTTCAGATTCTCCAAATTGTTAACATAAAAATTAAGAAAACTGTTACAATTTGAGTGAAAAACAGCCACTGGAAATAAAATTTCCAGTTTGGAAACCCTTTTTTAAAAATTCATGTAAAATTTATTTTATGGTGAAACTTAACCAAATTGTTTTGGCTAAATGATATGGCAATTATATACAACTTTTTAGTTTTAACCATTACCTAATTAATAATAGAGAGTTATCAAAAAAATTCAAAACCCCTAACATGTCACTGATATTCAGCCAGCAAGTAAAACTCACTATCACTTCAAAATTTAAAAGTAATATTATATTTACCTATATAGAATGAGAGCAAAGAAATTCTAACTCAAGGATTGTATGATGGAGGCTCTTAGGGGTTGTAGTGGCTTCTAGATTGATGAAGTGAACAAAATTGGTGAAAAAGTTCATGGCTTTTCACTTATGGTGATGGATACTTAGAAATATTTTTTTTTTGGAGCTTGTAGAAACCAATGGTTCAGTTTGAGAAAGCTAAAGAATTTCTAAGTCTGATGAGATAAGCTGTGAATTGTTATGTTGTGTGTAGAGAAAGCATGAGGTAGAGGGTTATGAAGTGGAGGTGTCATGGTGTAAGGAGGAGGTGTAAAATGTGAAGGAGGAGGTGGAGGGAGTTGAGCATGGGTGAGGGTGTGGTGGTGTGAGGGTTTGAACTAGGATAAGATATATCAACCATTTAATAAAATAGTTATACCAACCATTAAAAGAATTTCAACAAAAGAAAACCTTTCATGTAATAATTTAAATCCATGTAAAATAAACGATATGAGATAATTAATCTATCACTTAAATATCATTATCTTAATGTAAAATACAATGTCATGTTAAATAATTAAAAATATCATTTTTATGATATCACACACTTTTATTCATATTTATCAAAATAATTACATTTTTCGGATATAATTCCGAGACCCAATTTCATAAACAATATAATTTTTGTAAACTTATTAAATTCATATTTAAAATTATAAATTAATATTTATAATTTTCCAAAATGTTACAGTATAGTGCTCATACGAACCCTCTCCTCGTCAGTCTTGGAAGACATCTCCTTGGAGAGGGTGATTCCGTGCAATGCGGGTATATTACGGCGCTTGGAATCTTCCATACTAAATCTTTTTAGTACAGTCTCTATGTACCTGGACTGCGAAAGTCCCAATAATCTCTTGGATCTATCTCCGTAGATCTTGATCCCCAGAGACCATAGGTTAGAATAAAACCCTAGATCTTGATCTTGATCCTCTAGGGCATACATATCCAACACCACTCACCTACAACGTCTCGCTCTAGTCGATCCCGACGGATGCCTTGCCTCCTCCGTCGTCCTGGATGTCTACGCGCTTATACCTACAAATCAAGTTCATAACCAAAATCTAATGAATACCAGAATCGAATTTCATAGAAATCCATATCAAAAACCGATACGAAAAGCGAAAGGCGCATAGGTTAGAACATATGGTCAACGCGTGCTAAAACAACAAAACTACCCTTGACGTCGACGTACGAATGTCAAACGACCAAGTCAAAATTCAAATATCAAAATCCAAGTTTCAAAATATCGGAAAACATTGACAGAAACTTAGTAAAACAACTCCAGATTCTACCTAAGGTGAAATTAGGCTTTTTTGCATATAGGGTTGGTCTAATTATCTAAAAAGCTAGCTATAGACCAAATTTCAGACCCTATCTCCGAAATTGGGCCGAAATTTGCGGCTAAAATGAATTTATTTGCGGCCAAATTTTGGTGGATTGGGCTCGGGTTTCTAAGGTGGCTTCCTATGTGTCTGCACATCTCACAATATCTGCTAATAAATTTTCAGAATCTCTAAGTAATACCAGATTCAAATTGATCACCAATATCTCCACAAAACTGACATCGAAAATTTCTAAGTTCGTCTTTGAACCTTCTAAGCTCATTTTAATCAAGGCTACCATCACTACCAGGCCAATAGTCACTCTCTCAATCCTCTACTTTATCACCACTACTCATTTAATCACCCAAAGATCACCCTAGAATTTTCCAAGTTCACCTAACCTAAACTTTTTAACTCTTAACTAATACTTGAGGTTAGGAAATTTAAAAACGTGAAGAAAGGTGAAAGTTTTATCTCAAATAGCAACTCAAGAAAATTCCTAGTTCGCCAAAAGGTCTCAAAATCCCTACTTGATCATGTCATGATGCTTGTAAAGAGGTGAGAAACATTTTTTGTGAAGGTTTAGGGTGGTTTTGAGGGTGTTTTCATGGTGGTAGAGAGGTGGTGGAGGTGAAGAAAAAGAGGAAGAAAATGAGGAAGAGGAAGAATGAGGTGAAGAAAACTATCAATATGTTAGGACCATGGCTCCTTCTCTCCCTCTCTTTCTCACTCTCTCTTATTAAATGCACCATGCCCTCATGTTTCCTTATCTCCTATTCACATTTTTTAATTTATTTTTATGTAAATAAAACATAGAAACCATGACAAATAAAGAAGGGGAAAATGCAAATAACATGTCATGTACACAAGTATGGTTAACAATTTAAAACATGATTTAGTGTAGTAATTAGCAAAGTACTAATCAAGTTTAACATTCAACTTGTATATAAATAAATATATATTAATTTGTAAATTGCCTAAATCAAATAAATGCTTTCATAATTAATAATTTATTTTAAATTCTAATTATTTTCCAAAATATAGGTATATAATCATACCATTCTACGAAAAATCGAATCTATATGCGTATAATATCCGAGAAATTTATTATTTCTTATTTAAATTCCAAAGAAATATTTTATATTTTCTGAAATGTTACAGTAACTCGGCGTTAACAAAAACCAACAGCCTATTAAAATCCACATGCTCAACTCTCGACTCAAATCTCAACTGTTCAGCACTGCTGACAGCAAGATCGACGGAGGACAACAATTGAGGGAGATTCCGACCTCCATCAGTTGGTGCCGTCTGTGGGATACTCTTTTCCACCCAAAAAAAGTTGATCTTCTAACTTCGATTCGATGGCCAGCGATCATCACAATGAAGATCCCAGCACAAGCCACTCCGTCCTCCGCAATAGAGGCAGGGGCAATCCTACTCCGCCTCCCAACATCATCAAGGTCTTATCCGCACGGTTCAACAGACTCATCGTCAAGGCCTTATCCAAACGGACGGCCATGCCCGCCAAACCGCCGCCCTCGCTCCTCGGAATGACGGCGTGCACGAAGTGGCAGAGTGATGTGCTCAATTCCTTGGCCTCGCTTGTGCCAATCTTGATGTTACGGAACATCGGCATACCGATTCCGGCAGTCATGAACCCCATACGAGAAATGATTCTATGAACTGTTGGGCACCGGACAGTTCGACACCGAGGTCTCGGGAGCGACTGGATTATCACATCAATGGTCGCCGCGCTCCCTCACCCCCTGAAGAGATGTCGGTCAGGTTGCCTGATTCTAGGGAAGTCCGACATCACTACACTCACCGAGGACGCGCACACGGTGCACGTCAAGGCAAACCATGAATGGTTCACCCTAGGGATCGGAGGAACGTGATAGAGTGAAGCCGAAGCTGCTCCATCATGCAAACCCGAAGATGAGACAGCAGGCACTCCGACTATGGAGAATTCATGGGGTACCATCAGCGAATTGAGATCCTCGAGAAGAAGATTGAAGACATGCAGCTCGCCACCTGTCTGCCCGGAGGATTGGCAAAATACTAAGCGGATTCTCTCATGAGTCCCTTCATATAGCATTTACTAAATAAGCGGGTCTTGTCTCGGAACAAACTGCCCAATGTGGCTCTCTTTGATGGGAAGTCTGACCCAAAGGACCACTTGGATGCGGTTCAGTTCCAAGCCTTCCCTACCACTCTCATCCGAGCAGGACAAGACTGGTTCCGCGGCCTGACTCCGCACTCGATCTCGACCTTTGAAGAATTGGCTATGCAATTCCTCAGCCACTTCGTCGGCAACCTATGAAAAAAGACATCGGTTGAATACAAGTTCACCATCAAATGTGTAGATAGGGAGTCTTTCAAAGACTATATTGCCCGTTTCTACAATACCCTTCTATAGGTACCCGAGCACCAAGATGAGACGGTCATAACTACCGTGAGGTCTAGTATTAAGCACAAAGAGTGGCTCCACTCTTTTGCATTGGCGCAACCTAAGACCTTTGCCAAGGTAAAAGTCCGGACCGAACAGAAAATCCAGCTCGAATCAGAGCTTAACTCTTATCTTACCCGAGGATACCGGACAGACCAAAAGAAAAGGGACCTGGAAGAAGACAATAAGGCTGATCAGTCAAAACCTTACACTCTGAGGTTTCATGGGTACACACCTCTCAATGTCTCGTAGGCCGAGCTTCTAGAGGATGCGAAGAGCAAAAGATTCTTCGAGCTACCACCGATGACATGAAAACCGGGCAAGTGACTCCACGGCCCATATTGTGTCTATCATCGGATGCAAGAGCACCCAACCGAGAATTGTAAATAGCTACACAATTACATCGAGGAGCTGGTCCGCTCCGGTCACTTGGAAAAATGCCTGCGAGAAAAACGTCAAGCAAATATGGGGCAAGCGAACCAACTTGAAGCCGGAGAGCTGACGATCTGGTAGATCATGGTCATCACCGACTAACCTAAGTCTGAGTAACAAGGATACCCACTGAATCCGGTCATTCAATGCAGGAGAGTTTAAACATGCCGGCAGGTAGCTTCCTGCACATCAAGCAAAGACCAGCCCTTCACTCAAGTTAATGAAGCTCAGATGTGCCTATAGGTAGCCGACCAAAGCCCTCATCAGGAGGCCGCCGGGTAGCTTCCTGCTTAGCCCATCTGCAACGGGTAGCTTCCTACCCAACAACGCTGTGGATCCAAAGCCCTCATCACGAGACGGCGGGGTAGCTTCCTGCCCGGCCCATCCATCGCGGGTAGCTTCCTACCCAACAACATTGTGGATCTAAAGACCTCATCATGAGACCGCCTTGCAGCTTCCTGCTCGGCCCATCCACAACGATTAGATTCCTGCCCAACAATGCTATGGATCCAAAGACCTCATCACGAGGCGGTCGGGTAACTTTCTGCTCAGTCCATCTACCGTGGGTAGCTTCCCGTCCAACAGCGCCGAGGATATAAAGCTCTCATCAAGAGGCCCCCGGGCAGCTTCATACTCGACCCATCCACAGTGGGTAACTTCCTACCCAACAACGCTGTGGATCTAAAGCCTTCATCACGAGCCCTCCGAGTAGCTTCCTGCTTGGCCTATTGACCATGGGTAGCTTCCTGCCCAACAACGCCATGAATCTAAATCCCTCATCATGAAACAACCGGGTAGCTTCCGGCCCGGCACATTCACCATAGGTAGCTTACTGCCCAACAAAGCTGTGGATCTAAGGTCGTCATCACGAGGCGGCCGAGTAGCTTCCTGCTTTGCCCATCCACCGTGGATAGCTTCCTGCCCAACAGCGTCGTGGATCTAAAGCACTCATCACTAGGCTGCCGGGCAGCTTCCTGCTCGGCCCATCCACAGCGGGTAGCTTCCTGCCCAATAATGTTGTGGATCCAAAGCCCTCATCACGAGGCGGCCGAGTAGCTTCCTGCTCGGCCCATCCATCGTGGGTAACATCCTGCCAACAGTGTCATGGATCTAAAGCCCTCATCAAGAGGCCGCCGGGAAGCTTTCTGCATGGCCCATCCATCGTCGGTAGCCTACTGCCCAATAGTGCCGTGGATTTAAATCCCTCATCACGATGCCGCTGGGAAGCTTCCTGCTCGTCCCATACACAATAGGTAGCTTCCTACCTAACAACGCTGTTGATCCAAAGCCCTCATCACGAGGCAGCCGAGTAGTTTCCTGCTCGGCCCATCCACCGCGGGTAGCTTCCTTTCCAACAGTACCGTAGATCTAAAGCCCTTATCACGAGGCTGCCGAGTAGCATCCTCCTTGGCCGATCAACAGCGGGTAGCTTCTTGCCTAACAACACCGAAGATCTAAAGCCCTCATCACGAGGCCGTCGGGCAATTTCCTGCTCGGCCAATTCACCGTAGGTAGCTTCCTGCCGAACAACGCCATGAATCTAAAGCCCTCATTACGAGACAGTCGGGGAGCTTCTGTAAGTCGATGTCGCGCACCCCGCATGTCCACGAGGAGGAGAAATATGCAAAAACGAATTTTCAAAGCTTGCAACACTGACTTGAACTCCAAGATCGATGCTAAACCTTAGCTAACAAACTACTATGAGGTTTAACTACTCGGATAGAAGTTATACTTCACGATACCAAGTCCTTCGGGTCTTCATTGCTTTCCTCCACCACGTCGTCATCTCCAAGGATCGGAACGGATCGCGGCTACCTCGACGGCCTCCTCAACTCAAAGGCGATCCACCAGAGAGTCTATAGTCCGAGCTCCCATCTCGAATCTGCGATAACTACGGCTTCTAGTTCGCTAAACTAAAAGGCCTGGATGGTGTAGAGTGAGTAGATAGAGTGTTTTATCTCTTGTAACCCAAAGTTTCTCAACTCATGAGAGGTCTAGGGTTTTGAGGGATGAAGAAGAGGCTTTAGGAAAAAAGAGAGGAGTTGTGAACATTGGACTAGGCTTGGCTTCCCACTTGAGATAGAATGGATAATATAAGATATTTTATAAGATAAATATCACACTAAAATATCAATAACCCTTCATAAATATCTTGAGTCACCAAGTAGCCATGCTAGGTTCAATGCTCAAATCCACCTCATTTCCTTCACCCGTTTTGTTTAATCCAAAAAGAATAAAACCCTAATAGGTGTCCCCCTTCTAGAAGCCAATCCCGAGGAATTACGAGAATGCCCCTCGTCCGTATATAAATACCCGCATCCGCATTCCAAAGAACACGAATACAAAGAGACGAAATAATCCATCAATATAATACTAGGATCCGGCTTAAACCAAAGCCCACTAGTACTATCCGCCCGATCATCATATGCGCACAAGTGCACGTACATGATTGAAGCCCTGCCATAAAACCATACAGACTCTACACATTTTGCCTGGTGCAGGGAAACTCTCTGTGTGGGACTCTAATGACTCGACACTACGGTGGCAGTGGGTTTAACCACAGGACGCAAGCGGTACTAGCTGCACATAATGGCCCCCAGGTAAATGTCGATAAGAAGGCCGATGAGCTAACCCATCCGAACTCCTACTGGATGTGCTTATAGACTACCCAGCCCCCACTAGTGTGACTGCCATCAAAATACCGGTAATCAAGCAAAGATCTTAAGGGCTCTACCAAAATGTATAAGTGATATGCTAAGAAAACACATGAACACATTGAGGTAGAAACAAACCAGGTAGCATTCTTCCATTTCGAGCAAGACTGTTACTATATCCGTGTACATCCCAATCTCCCATTAAGTAATATACAATCCAGTATGATACAATAATGGCCCCTAGGGTATATATCACTAACAATCTCCAACTTGCACTAAGGCCATATATTGGTATATCGCAGATCGAAGATCTCGAATAGCCTTTCGAACTGTGTCTGAGGGATGGCATCTGTGAGTGGATCTGCAGTGTTATTCTCCGTATCTACTCTCCTCACCTCGATCTCTTAGGGATCAACGATCTCCCTGATCAGGTGGTACCGCCTCAAGATATGTCTGGATCTCTGATGGGACCTAGGTTCCTTCCCTAAAGCTATAGCGTCGTATGTGTCACAATACTAAAGTATTGGACCAACAATGGAAGGAACCACCTGAAGTTCAGTTAAGAACTTCCTCATCCAGACTGCCTCTTTTGCGGTGTCTCATGCAGCGAACTACTACGTTCCCATCGCCGATTCTGCAACGGTGTCCCGTTTGGAGCTCTTCCAATCGACCACCCCTCTATTAAGGGTAAAAACATAACCTGACATGGACATGGATTAATCCTTATCTTTGACGAAAACCTTTTGCAACAAGTCTAGCCTTATAGGTTTCAACCTGTCCATCTACACCAATCTTCTTTCTGAAGATCCATTTGCAGCCTACGGTTTTTACCCCTTCTGGAGCAATGTTCAAAGTGCATACTTTGTTGGTGTAGATGGACTCCATCTTGGTCCGCATTGCATCCAACCATTTTACCGAGTCACCACTCTGAATAGCTTGCTGGAAGCTAGTTGGCTCATCATTGTCAATGATGCAATCCTTTCTATCCTCGTCTATGAGAAAATTGTAGTATCTCTCTGGCGGATGAGACTGTTTACTATTCCTGCGGATTGTCGTAAGGATGTCATGTTCTTTTGAAACCTCTGGTTCTACCATACTTTCAGCAATAATTTATGGTTCTGGAATTTCTTCCAGTTCTATTGCGCTCCCAATTTTCCTTTTTCAAAAAATTGATTTTCTAAAAAAAAAGTGGGCATGACGAGAAACAAAAAAACCTTTTGTTCCTCTGCGTAATAGAAAAGTTACCCCTTTGAATTCTTTGGGTATCCCACAAACCTACACAGTACTGAGCGTGCCTTGATCTTGTCCGCATACCGCTTTTTGACAAAAGCTGGACATCCCTATATCTTCAGATACTGAAGATAGAGTTTCTTCCCACTCCACATCTGATATGGTGTGGTAGGCACAGTCTTGGTAGGAACCTTATTCAAAAGATTTGTAGCTGATTCTAGTGCATAACCTTTGAAGGATTGCGTAACTCAGCGTTACTCATCATAGAACCAACCATATCCAATAGGGTTCGGTTCCGCCTTTTCTATACACCGTTGTGTTGTGGTGTGTATGGAAGAGTAAGCTGAGAAAGAATTCCATTCTCTTTTGAGTAATACAGAAACTCGACAATCAAGTATTCACCACATCGATCAGATCTCAGCGTCTTGATACTTTTTCCTGTTTGTTTTTCCACTTCATTCTTTTATTCCCGGAATTTCTCAAGGGGCTCGGATTTATGCTTCATCACGAAGACATATCCTAACCTAGAGAAATTACCCGTAAAAAGTAATGAAATAGGAATAACCACTTCATGCGTATGTAGATATTGGACTACACACATCGCTGTGTATGAGTCCTAAGAGCTTGCTCGCTCTTACTCCGTGTCCAGTGAACGGAGTCTTTGTCATCTTTCCTATGAGACAAGATTGACAAGTTGTATAAGACTGATATTCGAACGGATCCAAATATCGCTCTGTATGTAATTTCGACAACCGTGTTTCATTGATGTGACCCAGTCTATAATTCTTTAAGAAAGCCTTATTTAATTCTGGAGACTTTCTTTTAAGTGTGTTTTGGACATTGAAAACCTGAGATTGATTCAATATATACTGTTGTCTAGTGCACCTTACCCAATCAAACTTTGATTTAGATGGATGTAAACCACATCACTTACAAACTAGACTTGGTGGACACAAACAGTTACGTAGAATCAATATCTGCCCACTTGTAAATTCTAGGTGATATACCCTATGGATACAGCGTCCACGCTCATTCCGTTAGTAACCTTGAGAGTCATATCACCTGCCCTGATAACTCTACGGTTTCTCAAAGCCTGTAATGAATTACAGATGTGAAATCCTGATTCGGTATCTAGTACCCTGGAAGTAGAGTTAATTGACAAAATATTTTCAATCACAAACACACCTGAAGTCGAAGCCACAACAATCTTCGTATCCTGGTTTCTGGCTTTCCAAGCCCTACATCCCTTCTGCCGATGCCCTTTCCCGTAACAATAGGAACATCCCTCCTTCCCTACTGTTAACACGAAATTTTTGCCCTTCCCTTCTCTTCTACCTGACACCGCCTATCGGCTTTATGGAGGTCTTCTTCTTCTCTCCCTTGGCTTTCGCCTTGGATCTAGAAGAGGAAGATTCTCCAATAAGTAGAGCGGGTATCTCCCTGATTTCCTTCAGGGTTCTCTCAACTGGAAGTATAACTTTTTTCCCCTGGAAGTAGAAGGTAGGGACTGTAGAATCAAGTCAGTACATGATTCGTTCTCCAACATGGTCTCCAGGTCCGTGAGTTGTTTAATCTAGCTAGTCATTGTAAGGACGTTATCCCCTACAGATGACTTGATAGCCAACCTCGCTTGAAGCAATTCTTTCGAGGACTCATATCTTGCGATATGAGATCGCTCTCCATATAAAACTTTGTTATGGAGGAAGATAGAATCCATCTTCTTGTACTGGCTCTGGTATACACCATCAACTGAGGCCAACACAAGGCACTTGGCATTCACACAGTCTTATTCCCTTGTCTTATGGATATCAACATCCGTGACGGTGGAAACTGGACCTGGGACGGTGGGGGCTTGAGTAGTAATGAGGTGGTCCAGCTTGTCATAGGTAATGGTCATCTAGACAAACCTTTGCAAGTCATTATAGTCTAACTCAGTAATTTATTATCTATCTATAACCTAATCTGGTCACCTGGTCGCTGCAATTAGGAGAGAGAGAAGAAAACACTCAGCATGATGTTCTTGCAAGTTTAGATTGGTTTTTAATTTATCTAAACAGGATGGCTCCCACTGTTTCTCGAATCCTTCTTCAAATCATAAAAGAAGAATTAGTCAAGATTAATCTCACCGTACAATACTTGCTTAACCGTTCAGCCAGGCTAGTGTCAGTACTTCGAGAGAGGTTTTACGATACGTTCGCGAAGTTCCTTAATTAAATAACCTCTTTCCCTGGAGGCGTAGCCCCGCTAACACTGTTCTAGACACCTACTTGGTTTATAGTACTGATCGTTAAGTGAAAAATCTCCCGAGGAGTAGCGGATACTCACAGTAGGATAGGGATCCAAATATCATTGTGTGATAATCCTTAAGGAATTCTACCAATATTATCACACTCCAAATGGTATGCAGCACTAGAAAATTTCAATTTCTTAGAAACTCCCGATGTGGATTTTTGCCCCATGCTCTTATGACCTTGACAAAGGCCAACATATCATAAGTCACATGTTAAGTTCTACCCGTCATTGTCCAGATTAATTTGAACCCACTCGTACATACCCTTGACAAAGGCCAAAATAGTAGTACGACTGTCCTAAACCAACACATCTATCTATGCTACAGATAAATACCCAGCAGCTACCAAACACTATACCTTGGCGAAGGTCAAAATACATAGCTTGAATACTACTGAATATACAACTGAAATGACGGAGGGCTACGAATGGTTTTGGAGAAACCGTGGATGTAGTGAACTTGATATAATCGAAGGAACCCGATAGCTTTTAAAAGGAGTGTTTTAAGCTCTGCACTTAAAAGTCTCCTGTTTAAAATAACCGAGTGGTTTTTAAAATTTGCTCCAACGATTCAACTTTGGTTTATTTGCTTTGCATTAATAATGCAGTCCCATCATTTACACCTATCATCACAGAAAGAAATGAAAATATGATGTACGCTTATGCCATCCTCATTCGCCACTGGGCCCCGTCTTACTCACTTAGGTCACCTAACTAACGCCAGAGCGGGGGCTGGACTAGAGCGGATACAAAACATAAGCAACGTCTATTATATAGCATATATATAATAACCATTCGTCTCATGTAATAATTGGCATTCCAGATCATAGGTGAACATATTGGATATATTAGCAATTCCGTGTTTCGTTTGAACCTGTAACGAAAGACGGATTCCACGGTCATGATGAATAGCCAAACCCTACTCTAGACCCCTACGGGTGCGGCAAACTACCCGCCAAATACCCAAAGCGAAGCAACCTCCCTCAACAAAGTGAGTAGGTCACTCGGCACTTCAAAGTACCCGGTAGTTTGTGCACCCCACCTTTGGTCTATCCTAGGAGCAGAAAATAGTAAAAGAAAATAATACAACGGTGGCTACAATCTCAACCCGGATGCGCCCCGTAAAAGAATTTTACATCACTTTACATATTTACATAGAATGAAAGAATGAAAAACCCTCATCTCACATCCCCGGCTATTCATCAACGACGATCCAATAAAATTCATATACACAAACCAACAAGAATAGCAACACAGATATGTGCAACCCCGACTATTCGATGTATAGCAATTAGTCGACGTTTCCACACACATATATCACAACTTAAAAGTTTAAAAGATGTTAAAACTACGACTTCAAAACACCCCGTATTGCCACAGTAAAAAGAGAACAGTATATCCAAAATTGGCAAAAACAAACAACACCTGAAACACTAAATCCAAGCAAATAGAACACAGACCAAAATTCAAAGCATTCCCACTCAATGGACCAGGTGAGGCCGATTTTTTTGCTAATGTGGCCGGTCCAAAACTGGTGAAAAAGACTTGTTTTTGGTGTGTGTTCATCTCACAAGAAGTAGAGCACTCTGCAATTGTTTAAAAAAAATTTAGAGCCTCCAAAAAATTTGACAGAAACTTGGATTCATGATCCGATGTTTCGGAGTTATTTCGGTTTCGTAGTTTTACACTTCGTCTAAACTGCTAGATATAGTTTAGTAGGCTCTGATACCACTGTAAGTCGATGTCGCGCACCACGCGTGCCCACAGGGAGGTGGAATATGCAAAAACGAATTTTCAAAGCTCGCAACACCGACTTGAACTCCAGGATCGAATCTAAACCTTAGCTAACAAACTACTATGAGGTTTAACTACTCGGATAGAATTTATACCTCACGATACCAAGTCCTTCAGGTCTTCATCGCTGTCCTCCACAGCGTCGTCAGCTCCAAGGATCGGAACGGATCGCGGCTACCTCGACGGCCTCCTAGAGTCAAAGATGATCCACCCGAGAGTCTATAGTCCGAGCTCCCATCTCGAATATGAGATAACTACGGCTTCTAGTTTGCTAAACTAGAAAGCCTAGATAGTGTAGAGTGAGTAGATGGAGTGTTTTATCTCTTGTAACCCTAAGTTTCTCAACTCATGAGAAGTCTAGGGTTTTTGAGGGATGAAGAAGAGGATTTAGGAAATGGGAGAGGTGTTGTGAACATTAGACTAGGCTTGGCTGCCCACATGAGATTAAATGAATAATATAAGATATTTTATGAGATAAATATCACTCTAAAATATCAATAACCCTTCACAAATATCTTGTGGTGACTCATGACCATGAGTCACCAAGTAGCCATGCTAAGTTCAATGCTCAAATCCACCTCATTTCCTTCACCCATTTTGTTTAATCAAAAAAGAATAAAACCCTAACAGGTGTCCCACTTCTAGAATCCAATTTTGAGGAATTACGAGAACGCCCCTCGTCTGTATATAAATACCCGCATCCGCATTCCGAAGAACATGAATAAAAAGAAACAAAACAATCCATCAATATAATACTAGGATCCGGCTTAAACCAAAGCCCACTAGTATTATCCGCCCGATCATCATACATACACAAGTGCACGTACGTGATCGAAGCCCTGCCATAAAACCATACGGCCTCTACACCTTTTGCCCGGTGCAGAGAAACTCTCTGTGTGGGACTCTAAAAACTCGACACTACGCTGGCAGTGGGTTTAACCACAGGCCGCAAGCGGTACTAGCTGCACGTAACGGCCCCCAGGTAAATGTCGATAAGAAGGCCGATGAGCTAACCCAACAGAACTCCTACCGAGCCTGTATGTGACAATCTTCGTACAGTCCGCTCTGTTCATCTAAGACTATTGTATATCGTGCCTAAGGGGGAGGTAATCGTCAGACCCCTAATAGCGCAATAAGTCTTGTCGGAGTGTATCCCAAAACACCCTGAGAAACTACTGGAGTACCTACCAGTAAATCTCGCTTGCCTTGGCCAAGGACTTTGTGTAATGGCCTTCCGAACACAGCGCTATATCAACCCCCAATACCGAGAGAGATGAATCCTGTCTAACCGCCACTGCCTCCAAGTGCTTCGGGACTGCACCAAACTACTACCTGTCTGCATGACTCCTTTGAGCCGTGGTAGGGTAGTAATCAAAGTACATTTGAAACACACTCGAGGTGAAGTAGCAATGTCAAGTCGACGAACTAAGCTGTACTCATGTCACCTGGGACCTGCTACCCAACGATAAGTATAATACCCACCAACAGTTCCCGACTAGTCCTGTCGAGTGTACGCATAACCTAATGAGCACCTGCATACTATCTCCAGTATGACGTACTAATGGCTATGGGATGGACTATCTCCCCTGCTGGGATGAGAAGCGTATGCACTAGTCTACTGTGGAGTATCGATGCCCCGTCTCGATAATCCTTCAACTAGGGACCTGTATAGGATGTGCTTATAAACTACCCAGCCCCCACTAGTGTGACTGCCATCATAACGCTGGTAATCAAGCAAAGATTCTAAGGGCTCTACCAATATGTATAAGCGATATGCTAAAAAACACATGCACACATTGAGGTAGAAACAAACCAGGTAGCATACTACCATTTCGACCAAGACTGTTACTATATCCGTGTACATCCAAAGCTCCCATTAAGTAATATACAATACAGTATGATACAATAATGGCCTCTAGGGCATATATCACTAACAACTTCCTGTCCGGCCCATTCACCGCGGGTAGCTTCCTGCCCAACAATAATGTGGATCCAAGGCCCTCATCATGAGATGGCTGGATAGCTTCCTGCTCGGCCCATCTACCGCGGATAGCTTCCTGCCGAAGGATGACGTGGATGCAAAGCTCTCATCATGAGGCAGCCGGGGAGCTTCCTACCCGGTCCATCCACAGCAAGTAGCTTCTTGCCCAACAACGTCGTAGATCCAAAGCCCTCCTCACAAGGCAGTCGGGTAGTTTTAAGCTCGGTCCATCCACAGCGGGTAGCTTCCTGCCTATTAACGCCGTGGATCTAAAGCCCTCCTCACGAGGCCACCGGGAAACTTTCTGCTCGGCCAATTCACAACGGGCAGCTTCCTACCCAACAATGTCGTGAATCTAAAGCCCTCCTTACGAGGACGCCGGGCAGCTTCCTGCTCGGCCCATTCACCGCGGGTAGCTTCTTGCCCAACAACACCGTGAATCTAAAGCCTTAATCACAAGGCCGCTCGGCAGCTTCCTGGTCAGCCCATCTGCAATAGGTAGCTTCCTGCCCAACAACGCTGTGGATCCAAAGCCCTCATCAGGAGGCGGCTGGGTTGCTTCCTGTCCGGCCCATCCACCTCGGGTAGCTTCGTGCCCAACAGCACCGAGGATCTAATGTTGGGGTTCCTAGCATCCTGGCCGTCGACCGCGGCCATTTTGGAACAAAAAATTTTGGTGTTTAAAAGCTTGGCGCTAGAAACAACTACCTAGAATTGAATTCAAACATGAAACTGGTAAGCTACAAAGATGTTATCTACTGTGATAGAGTTGTTTTACCAAAAGATCCACGTCCTTCATTCTTCTACCCTCCCTTATCTTCTTGTGGTCTTCTTGATCGAGCTTGACCGCTGGTCGTCCTCCGTCGAAGATGATCCACCCGAGGGATGTGGTTCATGACTCTAGCTCCACACTAAAAATCAAGTGGAGCAACTAGGGACTCTAGGATGCTAATCAAGAGTGTCTTGGGATGTAGATAGTTGTTCTTAGTGTATTTCTATCTCTCATCCACCCTTGGTTCTCAACACATGAGATGGTAGGGTAGATGATCAAGAAGAAGGAGAAGGAGATCAAGAAGAAGGAGAAGGAGCTCAAGAAAAGCTAGTGAAGAGAGATGAGGCAAATGGTAAGAAATTTTTTCATCAAAAAACAACCAAGTCTTCATCCAACCTCTAAAATGAGATTATAATATGAAGCATGATTTTGTAAAAACCATTTTCCAAATAAAATAAAACAACCCTACTTGAATAGTTTGTACAAATGAATTTTCAATTCATTTGTCAACATTATTCATGTATGGTTCTCACCATTCTCTCTTTACTATCTTTACATCTCATTTCCATTTAAATTAATAAATGGATAAACCAAAATGAGTTGTCCACCTTCTCGAATGTTTTCCGTATAAATACAGAATACACTTAACTGTATATACATACCCGTATTCGTATCAAAATGCGAATACCCAAAGAGATAGAATAACACAAAGAATATACATATCGAAATATATATACGTATTTATTAAATCAATACTTGATTTAATAATCCGGCTCAATCCTAAGCCGGCTATTTTTATCAACTGTCCGATCGAAAGTCCGGGTAACTAGTACAATCATTCGATCGGAACCCTGCGCGTATCAAAATACGTCTACTACATCATTTCGCCAGAATTAGGGAAACCCTCTGTGTGGGACTCTAAAGACTCGACAGTACGCCGGCAGTGAGTTGCTAGGTAAATCCATAGCCATAAGCACGTCAGCGGCACCAGCTGTACGTAACGGCTACCCCGGTACATGTCGAAAAGGAAGGTTGATGAGCAAACTCATCCGGATCCCTACTGAGCTTATCTGCGACAATATCTGTACAGTTCGGTCTCTTCGTCTAGGACTATCGCATATCGGGTCTAGGGGATGGATAAAGTCAGACCCCTAATAACACGATATTTCAATGGAGTCATGCAAATAGGTAGTAGTTGGGTGCAGTCCCGAAGCACTTGGAGGCATGGCAGTTAGATATGATTCGTCTCTCCCGGTATTGGGGGTTGATATCACGCTGTGTTCGGAAGGCCATTACACAAAGTCCTTAGCGAAGGCAAGCGAGAATTACTGGCAGGTACTCCAGTAGTTTCTCAGGGTGTTTTGGGTTATACTCCGACACGACTTATTGCGCTGTTAGGGGTCTGAAGTTTACCGCCCCTAGGCCTGATATGCAATAATCTTAGAAGAACAGACCGGACTGTACGGATCATGTCACAGATAGGCTCAGTAGGAGTTCGGATGAGTTAGCTCATCGGCCTTCTTATCGACACATACATGGGTAGCCGTTACGTGCAGCTAGCACCGCTTGTGGCTTGTGGTTAAACCCACTGCCAGCGTAGTGTCGAGTCATTAGAGTCCCGCATAGAGGGTTTCCCTGCACCGGGAAAAGATGTAGAGGCCGTATGGTTTTATGGCAGGGCTTCGATCACTTACATGTATTTGTACACGTATGCTGATTGGGCGGATAATACTAGTGGGCTTTGGTTTATGCCGGATCCTACTATTATATTGATGGATTATTTTCGTCTCTTTGTATTCGTATTCTTCGGAATGCGGATGCAGGTATGAATATACGGCTGAGGGGCAATCTCGTAATTCTTCGGGAAAGCTTCTAGAAGGCAACACCTAATTAGGGTTTTTCTTTTTTTGGTTAAACCTAATATTGGTTGGAGAAAATGAGGTGGTGATATTTTCTTGGATGAGCTATGACTCATCACTTGGCAAATTAGTTATTTCTGAGCCATGGTTGATATTTATGAGATATTATCTCATCAATTATCACATGGTTCATTATTCATCACAAATGAGAAGTCATTCTTCATCCAAGTTCTTCTTCTCCTCTCTCATTTTCTCAAGTGACCTTCTTCTTCCTTATAACCCTAAACCTCTCATGTGTTGAGAATCTTAGGGTTCCAAGAGACAAATCACTCCATCTTCTCACTCTACACAACCTAGGACTTCTAGTTTAGCAAATTAGAAGCCGTAGTTAGCTCGAATTTGAGGTAGGAGCTTGGACTATAGACTCTCGGGTGGATCATCTTTGACTCAAGAAAGCCGTCGAGCTTGCCTGGTCCGTTTCGATCCTTGGAGCTGACAACCAAGTAGAGGACAACGAAGAAGACCCGAAGTACATGATATCGTGAGGTATAACACTTCTTACTGAGTAGTTAACCTCTTACCAGTTAGCTAGTTAGGGTTTAGTATCGATCCTGGAGTTCAAGTCGGTGTTGCGAGCTTTGAAAAATCGTTTTTTAAATATTCTGCCTCCCCGCGAACATGCGGGGTGCGCGGCATCGACATACAGACTCCATCACCTATGGGTACACCACCATGCCAGGAGTCGTTCATTCTAAAACACTTTAGAATAGTGTCAAAGTACCCAAATTGGAACACTTCCCAAATCTAGATCTAAAACCATAAATCTAGTGACCAGAATCCTTGATATTTTATCCAGATTCTATATGAAGAAACACATTGTAACAACCACAGTAAAACCGATCGTAGTATAGGAACATCACTTCCTATAAGGAGTACGTCATCCAAATACTAGGACATCACTCCCTACTATCTTCTTACCAGGTCCATCTATTGTTCTGATGAAGTCAAACTCTATGACTGTCACATCAAAAATAGATGATCTATCTCCGCTATATTTGCTTTAGTATATGAATAGACATAAGCTACTGGTCTACCATGCTTCCGCTGCTCCCACTGACTACAACAACCCTCTGGCAGAGTCATATACAAGTGCTCTTTTAAAACTAATTTAGAACGATATTATATTCATCCACCTGCCAGATCTTATAATCTAGGACAGCAGTAGTGGCAAGCTTGGGTCATCAAAACCTCACTGTCATCATCTTTGAGGAAACCGAAGTACCTCTCGGGTGGCTGAGGTTACCCAGTAAATCTACGGAGCGACTAATGGATTGTCGAATCCAATTGAATATTTAGGTTCTACTAAATTTTCAGCAATCGTTTGTGATTCTGGAATCACTTCCAGTTCTACCATACTCCCAGTTGTGTTTTCTGAAAAGAATTCATTTTACTAAAGAGTTGGCGAGTCAAGAACAATATAACTATTGATCCTCTAAATGGTAGAATGTTAACCCTCATCAAAACCCGGGATAACACACAAACTGCCATTACTGAAATGTGGCTTTAGTTTATCCAGATTCTGGTTTTAAGCATAAATCGGATTACTCTATATACCTTAACTTCGTTAAGATATGAATCCATTCTATATCCAATATAGAAACAAATGCACTAAATTAATTGGAATCAGATTCAAAATACATGCAGACGTTTATCGTGCATATCGACTAAATGGAAGAAGGCCAAGCAGCATTACTCATCAAGGAGCGTACTCACAGATGAGTAACCTGAGAGAGACGAAAGTTCTCGAATATATTATTTACAACGGAATACCTAGCATAAGTATCTACACCTTCGATCACCCCAAAGAATCTTGATACTTGCAACGTACTTTATTCTTATACCAATAACTTCTCAAAATTTGGACCTTGTATTTCAACGAAATGCTTGTCTAAAACTAGAGCATTCATAAGTAAACGGAATATAGTACGAGTACTAACCCCTTTATCCTAATGGATATCGAACAACATACAATACTTTGTATAAGTCCACTGAGTTTAATAATTCAAACCATGTGCGTCGTAGGTTGAAAACTGTGTTATGGTTAAGAAGAATTGCACCGTTGTTGAATGCACCTTACCTAACCATCAACTGATATTGGTAAACGTCATAAACATAATTTAAAAAATTATATCTTACTTTATAAAATAAACGTACAGATATATCAGTTTGAAATTGGTGCACAATAACGGATATTCAAAACCAAATATTTGCCGTTAGGCAAAACCTAGGCGATTTCCTCAAATATCACCAATTACATAGAATTCTGATATATTGAGAATCTAATCACCCAATTCCCAATATTCTACTCTCACTCAGTATCTGTAATGCCATACAAATGTGAGAATAAAGTTTGGTAAATAAATACCCTGGAGTTAGAATCTAATTGGGAAAACAGTTTTCAATTAACACCACACAGTATGGCTGAAACATGAAAATGTTTCGAGGAGTGGCCAGGTATTCCTAGTAATGCATCTTCAACTATCCAGATTTATGCCAGTAGTCGTAATTTTCCTTGTCCTCACTGCAATCCTTTTATATGTCTTTACTTCTACCATCTGCTCACCATACATAGGCTAATTGGTTTTCTTCCTTCCCTACCTTTTGACACATGCTTATAGTTTGGAAGAAGACTATCCAATAAGCGTAATAGGTGTACTCTCCTAATACTAGGAGCCCTCGCAACCCGAGAGAAGTTAAAGAGAAAATACAATCGAATAATCCTATTTAATTTCTCCAGAACCGGAAACTATTCTAGAACTGAAACAAGTTTCTTCGAGTTCGTATGTAACTATACGATGGCAGACCCAAGCAATATGGATCTTCGTAGTGATACAGAGTGTTCTGGAGAAATGCAAAGGGGATGTAGGAGTGGCAAGGATGTATGCGGCTTCGTCGTGAATGACAGTAGTTGCAATTTCCTTTGCCATCACTCTAATCCCTTTATATGTCTTTACTTATTACCTTTCGTACACCATACTTAGGCTAATTGGTTTTCTCCCTTTCCTACCTTTCGGCACCTGCCTATGGTTTGGAAGAATACTATCCAGTAAGTGTAATAGGTGTACTCTATTAATACTAAGAGCCCTCACAACCTGAGTGAAGGTAAAGAGAAAAGACAACCAAATAATTTATAAAATTTCTCCAGAACCAGAAACCATCCTCAAACTGAAACATGTTTCTTCGAGGTCGTATGTAACTATACGATGGCATACCCAAGAAATATGGATCTTCATAGTAATACAGAGTGTTCTGGAGAAATTCAAAGGGAAATTCGGAGCGGCAAAGATATATGCGACTTTATCGTGAATTATGACAATCCAAAAGAAAAAGTTTTTAAGAAGGTTCAGTTAACTTGGTTTATGAGTTTTAGTTTAAGGTCAGGTCGTGGTCGCTGCCAAAGAGAGAGAGAAAATAAACACTACGTGCACTCTAACTTAGATTAGATTGGTTAATTATTTTATCTAATCAAGATAGCTCACACTGTTTCCTCGAATTCTCCTTCAAACCCTAAAAAGAGAATTAGTCGGGATCATCTGAAAATCACCCGAGGAGGAACACATACTCATCAGGGGGAATCGGGACACAACTATCATCACATGATAACTTGATCGAAGCCACTTTAGTCACCACATTCCAAAAGATATTCAACACTAGCATATTTCCTGTATATTTGAAACCCCCAATGTGGTTTTTGCCCATAGGAAACAAGTGACCTTGACACAATCAACAAATCAAAAGGTCCTATTCAAGTTTAACCCGTCATTATCTTGATTGCATTAAACCCACCCGCACGAGCCGTTGACACAGTCAACAAGGCCGCACGACTGTCATAACCAATCACATCGCATGCTGCAAACAAGCACTACTAAGCTACCGCACACTACGCCTTAACATAGTCAACAAACGCAGCACGAATGCTAAGTAATACTTGTAGGAAATGACGGTGGGCTACAGCTGAGTTTTTAGCGAAAAACCCTTTAACGTAATGAAGTTGTTATCGTTGAAGAAACCGAGTAGTTTTGACAATGAGTGGTTTAGGCTTCGCTTTTAAAAACTGGCGGTTTTGAAGAAAACCGAGTAATCTAGAGTATCATAAACTTTTGCTCTAGAGGTCACTCCCCGTGAGGAGATCTAAGCTCTTTCCTCCTAGAATGAGGTGATGGATATTCCTGAACGAACACCACTATGCAAAGCAAAAGAATACAACTATAGTTTTTAGAAATTTGTTCCGACAACATCTTTTAGCTTTATTTTCCTTGCATTAATCAAAATCAATGCGGTCCCATCAATTAATCCCTGTCACAATAAAAATAACGAAAATACAATCTACGTATTTTCCATCCACATTCGCCACGGGTCCCCATCATGCACCGTAAGGTTACTTAACTAACGGCAGAGCGGGGGCTGGACTAGCGCGGATGCAAAACATATACAACATCTACTAGTATATATAAATATATATATATATATATATAATTCGTTTTAGGCATGATATAAGCAATATCACAGAAAAACGATAAGCAACACAGAATAACAGATATTCTAGAAGCCCCGGGTTTCATTTGAGCCGCAAATGAAGCCCGACGTTCCCCGGTTGTGTAGATAGCCTGTGAAATGTATAACCAAGACCTCTACGATTGCGGAAAGTTACCCGCCAATCCCAGAAGTGAGGCAACCCAAATTAACAAATTGAATGGGCCGCCCAGCACTTCATGAAATCCGGTAACTTGAGCACCCCTCCGTGGGTCATCCTATACCCCAAACGAGTGCGGCAAATAGCCCGCCAATTCTAGAGTAAGGCACCCTCCGTCTCAACGCCATGAAATGCGGCCCCGTTGCCCTCTAGAATCCAGCTATTCGAGCACTCCTCCATGGGGTAATCCTAGTACAGAATATATATATATATATATATATATATATATAATGGTGACATCGACCTCAACATGGTCAAGCCCTAATAAAAGAATATACAAATTGGCGGAAACGGCAGTCCACATGTCGGACGCTCGCCCCGCAATATTGAATATACAAATGAATCAAAAATGTACAACTATCATTGCACTAGAGGGTATCTCACACGACAATTCGAACAAACCATCACAGATAACATCACAGCAGTATAAGAAAGTATGTGCAACCCCGTCTAAATGACATATAGCAAATAGACGACGTTTGAAAAACACATACACCACATCACAGATATCAACGATGCAAAATTTCAAGTTTTGAAAATTTCCAAGTTGCCCCCCAAAGCAAAGACAACACTATGTGAAATCTGGGGAAATCAAACTGGACTAAAATTACCAATTTACAAAACCCCAGCCACAGGAGGAAAAATAAGGTACATAGATGAACAGTGAACCGGACATATCGGGTTTTTTGGCAATTTGGCTGGCCAAAATTGCATGGATCCGCCTCGTTTTTATCGTGTGTCATATACATGTCTAGACTATGTCTCTACAGTTGTTGAAAAAAAATTTAGAGACCAAAAAAATTTCAGAACAGAGAGAGGGTTTTGAAATCAGAATTTTTCGGTTTTGAAACTAATGCATCGTCTACTACTAGTTTCTAATATTTGGGTGTCTCTGATACCATGTTAGGGTTTCTAGCGCCCTGGCCGTCGACCGCGGCCATTGCGGAATGAAAATTTTTGGTATTTAACAACTTGGCGTTAGAAACAACTATCTAGAATCGAAACCAAACAGGAAACTAGCAAGCTACAAATATATTATCTACTGTGATATAATTGTTTTACCAAAAGATCCATGTCCTTCAGTCCTCTACCCTCTTCCTTATCCTCTTTAGGTCTCCATGATCGAGCTTGACCGCCGGTCTTTTTCCGTCGAAGATGATCCACCCGAGAGATGTGGTTCATGGCTCTAGCTCCACACTAAAAATCTAGTTGAGCAACTAGGGACTCTAGGTTGCTAATTTAGAGTGTCTAGGGAAGTAATGAGTTATTCTTAGTGTATTTCTATCTCTCATCCACCCTTAGTTCTCAACACATGAGATGGTAGGGTAGATGATCAAGAAGGAGGAGGAGGAGCTCAAGAAAGGTTAGTGAAGAGAGATGAGGTAAATGGTGAGAAATTTTTTCATTAAAAAACAACAAAGCCTTCATCCAACCTCTAAAATGAGAGTATAATATGAAGTATAGTTTTATAAAAACCATTTTCCAAATAAAATAAAGCAACTATACTTGAATAGTTTGTACAAATGAATTTTCAATTCATTTGTCAACACTATTCAAGCATGGTTCTTACCATTCTCTTTTCACTACCTTTACACCTCATTTCCGTTTAAATTAATAAATGGATAAACCAAAATGAGTTGTCCACCTTCTAGAATGTTTTCCGTATAAATACGGAATACACTCAACTGTATATATATACACGTATTCGTATCAAAATACGAACACCCAAAGAGATAGAATAACACAAAAAACACAATACTAGAATATACATATCAAAATATATATACGTAAATTATTAAATCAATACCTAATTTAATAATCCGGTTCAATCCTAAACCGGCTAGTATTATTAACTGTCCGATCGAAAGTCTGTGTAACTAGTATAATTATTCGATCGGAACCCTGCACGTATCAAAATACGGATACTACATCATTTCTCCCGAGCTAGGGAAACCCTCTGTGTGGGACTCTAAATACTCGACAGTACGCCGGTAGTGAGTTATTGGATAAATCCATAACCATAAGTACGTCAGCGGCACCAGCTGTACGTAACGGCTACCCAGGTACTTGTCGAAAAGGAAGATCGACGAGAAAACTCATCCGGATCCCTACTGAGCCTATTTGTGACAATTTCCGTACATTCCGGTCTCTTCGTCTAGGAGTATCGCATATCAAGTCTAGAGCGTGGATAAAGTCAAACCCCCTAATAAAACGATATTTCGTGTCGGTATGAAGCCCATCACCCACTGAGAATCTACTGATCCAAATCGGTAATTCTCATTTACCTTGGACAAGGATTTCTGGTGATGGCCACCCATGCACAGCATGACATCAACCCCCAATACCAGAAGAGACGAATCCCGGACGGTCTACTCACTGCCTCTATGTAGCTCGGGACTGTACCCAACTAAAACATGTTTGCACGACTCCTTTGAGCCGTGGCAGGGTAGTAATCAAAGTATAGTGGGAACTTACACGAAACAAATGACGATCTCAGGTCGAAAGACCAACCTGTACTCATGTCACCTAAGAACTGCTATCTGACAATTGGTATAATACCATCTATTACATTCCCGGCGAGTCCGCCCAGTGTACTCACCCCCAGTGAGCACATGTATACGATCTTTGGTGAGAAAGACCAATGGCTGTTGGACCAACCATCACCCCTCATCGAGGTCTAGAAATGTATACACCTGTCTACTCCGGAATATCGATGCACCGTCTTGATACTCACACGACTAGGGACATTTAAGGATGTGCTTATAGACTACCCGGCCCCTACATGTATGATCGCCATCATAAGGCTGGTAGTCAAGTAAGAATCCTATGGGCTCTATCAACATGTAATAGTGATCTGTAATACCACATAATGCAGGTACATGATGATAAAGACAAACCAAATAGCATACTATCATTTTGAGTAAGACTGTTCAACCCATATAGGTCCTCCCTCAATCATCACAATCGCGTGCCTACAATTACAATAATTGACTTGATGACACTATATCCAACATCTAAAGGCCTCATTACGAAGCCGCTGGGCAGCTTCCTGCTCGGCCCATCCGCAGCGGGTAGCTTCCTGTCCAATAACGCTGTGGATCCAAATCCCTCATCATGATGTAGCCAGGTAGCTTCCTGCCTAACAACGCTGTGGATCGAAAGCCCTCATCATGATGTGGCCAGGTAGTTTCCGGCCGGGTCCATCCACAGCGGGTAGCTTCCTGCCCAACAACGCCCTGAATCTAAATCCCTTCGAACGAGTCCGGCGGGAAGCTTCCTGCTCAGTCCATCCGCAGCGGGTAGCTTCCTGCGCAACAACGCTGTAGATCCAAAGCCTTCTTCACGAGGCGGCCAAGTAGCTTCCTACCCGAGCCATCCATCACGGGTAGCATCCTTCCTAATAGCACCGTGGATCTAAAGCTCTCATCACGAGGCTGCCGGGCAGCTTCCCGCTCGGCTTATCTGCAGCGGGTTACTTCCTGTCCAACAATACTGTAGATCCAATACCCTCATCATGAGGCCACCGGGCAGCTTCCCGCTCGACCCATCCACAACGGGTAGCTTCTTGCCCAACAACGCTGTGGATCCAAAGTCCTCATCACGAAGCGGCAGGATAGCTTCCTTCCCAACAGTGTTGTGGATCCAAAGCCCTCATCACGAGGCGACCGGGTAGATTCCTGCCCGACCCATCACCGCGGGTAGCTTCCTGCCCAACAACGCCGTAGATTTAAAGCCCTCATAACGAGGCCGCCAGGCAGCTTCCCGCTCGGCCCATTCACCGCAGTTAGCTTCCTGCCCAACAACGCCGTGGATCCAAAGCCCTCATCACGAGGCGGCCGGGTAGCTTCCTGCTCCGCCCATCCACCATGGGTAGATTCCTGCCCAACGAAGACGTGAATCAAAATCTCTCGTCACGAAGCAACCGGTTAGCTTCCTGCCCTGCCCATCCACAGCGTGTAGCTTCCTGCCTAACAACGCCATGGATCCAAAGCCCTCCTCACGATGTAGCTGGGTAGCTTCCTTCTTGTTCCATCCACAGCGGGTAGCTTCCTACCAAATAACGCCGTAGATTTAAAGCCATCCTCACGAAGCCGCCGGGTACCTTCATGCTCGGCCCATTCACCGCGGATAGCTTCCTTCCTAACAACGCCGTGAATCTAAAGCCCTCATCACGAGACAGCCTTATAGTTTCTTTCCCGGCATATTCACCGCCGGTATAGCTTCCTGCCCAACAATGTCGTGGATCAGAAGCTTTGTTACGAGGCCATCAGGTAGCTTCCTGCTCGGCCTAAACGGTGGATGTTAAGGCTTTACATTAAACCAGCAGGCAGAAATCTCTACCCAGCGTGCATACTTGAAGTAGGTCGGCTCCTGCGTTGCCCAAGTAAAGAAAGCTCAGCTACGGTCGATAGCCAGCCAAGCTCTAATTCCACTCGAATTCTCGACATCAAGTTGAAAAGAGAAAACCGAGCAGACCACTCTCAACCCGACCCATAAATAGGTCGGAACGAGAGTGGGGGGCTAATGATAATTCTCATAAGTGGGAATTCTTTAGATCACGACACGTAGCGGATGTCGTGCCATCCACGTAAGCTCGCTAGATTCTTAGGTCTACGGAACTGGAATAAATATGATGCATTAGGGACATTTCTCGGCGCCACACTTCCGAGATTGCACCAGAACATTTTAAAGACCTCCACGGAGTACGTTCCCCCTTCGGCTAATTGTCAGCCAATAGCTCGTCTCCGAGCTATCCTATAGCTGAGACTGCTCAGCTCACTCGCTCATCTCCGAGCAATCCTATATTTAAGGTTTCTCAGCGTCCCTGTTTGGCCGGAAGCCCGAGCGCTCCTGTTACGGCTCCGTATATCTCATCACGACGAGATCTTCGCCGCTCCACGTCCCGCATTCCACGCTAGCATATCTCATCATTAATAAGCGTATCATGCCATTAATGGGTGTATCCCGCCATGAACGCGAACGTGACGCAGGGACATAACGGACAACAAGAATCTCGTATCGGCTCGCTCCATGTGACCGCTATATAAATCCATCTTTCAGACGATTCAGGTAACTCAATCTCATTCCAATACACCGTCACTCTGCCCTAATATTTCTCGGTACTTGATCGTCGGAGGGTCCTACGATGGTTTTCCACCCCGGGATTTCCCTTGCAGGTAGTTCGGTGTCAACAACAACCAACAACCTTTGAGATTCACATACTCAAAGCTCACCTCAAATCTCAACTGTTCAGCACCGCTGGCAGTAGGATCGACGGAGGACAATAACTGAGGAAGATTCCGACCTCCAACAGATTCGAGATCTTTTGATTCAATTGTCATCTACCATCTAATGCCCGCACACATATGTGTCTTTTCCTACAAGAAAAGATATGAATAGATAGGAGTAGTGGGGAGAAATAATTGATTCCAAGCCCTCAGTCGCCGTAAAAAGCCCGAACAAACTTCTACAAAAAATTAAATCCCTTGATTGCATGCAGCTGCTAAGAAAGCATAACCCACATTTTATTAATTGAATCAACAGAAATTGTATTTACATTCGATGATAAATAGAGCATCTTCCAAGGTGATCAATCAAAGGATTTGTACTTTACCCTATGAAATTTTATACACCTAGAATAAACAAAATTATTTCTATAGTAGCATATTTTTATATTTGTAATATATACAACATATAATGCAAAAATCCTTTTGAAAATTGAATCTACATATATACCAAGAGTGGTCCACTATTGACAACATTATTTTTGTTAATCACTCTTCTATTATTGCATGCAACCTATTTTGATGAATGATACATGTATGTCTTCTTCTGTCCACTGGATCCCCATATGCGACAGCTTACAATGATTCTCTCTAAAATTTCAAAATCCAACATTTCCCTTTGAATTATGCCACACATTTTTCCAGCTCAGTTGGTGATTATATATGAAGTACCAATTCATAGATCCTATGCCAATGTTAAGGTTTATATAATATCTTAATCATAATGCGAAACTTAGGGCCACTTCATTGATATGTTGGCATGAAGTTAGTACAATGATAGATTTCTTGAGGAACTCAATTAGAGTAATTTATTGATTAATAGCCAAAGGTCTTGTGACTCCAATGCTGACTATCACTGGTACAATGAGAGGTTGGCTCTACGAATAGATGAATTCATTGTGGCAATTTTTTTATTGCCCTTACGGTTTACTCCGTAAGGACATTGTTTGCCCCTACGGTGTCCACCGTAGTGACATAAATAAATTAAAAAATATTAAAATGTAATCTCTTTATTTGGCCTTACGGTGCCGCAAAAGAAAGCCCTACGAATTAATCCGTAAGGACAACAAAGCCTTATTTAAATAAAATGACTAAGTAATTTCCCACCGTTCCCCAAAATTTCCACGAACCTCATCTCTCCCGCGTCCTCGATCGTCGAAAACGTCGTCGACTTCGTCGTATTTCGTCGTCGACTTCCTCGTCGCCGATCAAGCTCGTCGACGAGTTCCTTCTCCATCGCCGTCGATCGAGCTCGTCGTGGAGTTCTTCATCGCCGCCAATTGATATCGAGGCCCTCGTCGCCGCCTCCACCTCTTCGAGCTCCATCTTCCCGGCCTCCTCCACCTCGTCGAGCTCTTGCTCTCCACCTTCTCGAGCTCTTTGCTGTCGGCCGGTATTTGGTGGAGGTGGGTTTATATATATAAACAGTGTTTGAATTTTCCTAATTAGTTATGTTTTTTATTTCTGTAAATTAATTAGAAATTGAATTTATAATTTTATTGTTTTTGGTGTTATTGTTGTTGATTTTAGGGTTTGGGTTTGTGTTATAGGGCCTGATTAATTATGGGTTAATTTGGGTTTGGGTTAGGGTTTGGGTGATGGTTTGGATTAGGGTTTTGGTTAATTTGGGTTATGTAGGTAAAATAGGGTTGGTGATAATTAGGGTTATGGTTAATTAGCGATAATTTTGGTTTGCGTTAGGGTTAATTAGTGTTAGGGTTTGGGTGATTATTAGGGTTATGGTTAAGCTTAATCAGGGTTAATTAGGTAAAATAGGATTGGTGATGATTAGGGTTAGGATTAGGGTTAATTAGATTGATTAGGGTTAATTAGATTAATTAGTGTTAATTTTGGTTTGGGTTAGGTTAATTTGGTTTAGGGTTTGGGTAATGATTAGGGTTAGGGTTAATTTTGGTTAATTAGGTAAAATATGGTTAATTTGGGTTAGGGTGTTGATTAGGGTTAATTTGGTTCAGTTAGTTTAATTTTGGGTTAATTAAGGATAATTTGAGTTAATTTGGTTAATTAGGCTTAATTTGGTTAATTTTGGGTTATTTAGGGTTAATTTTGGGTTAATTAGGGTGATGATTAGGGTTAATTTGGATTAATTAGGTTAATTTGGGTTAATTAGGATTAGGGTTTATGGTGCACTAGTTCTTTCAGTAGGAAACTCGATGATAACGTAAACGTAAAATTTTACCGTAAACGTAAGAAAACTTTACTCTAAACTAAAAAATTTAAACCCTTCAAAACGAAACGTAAACATAAAACCTATTCAAGTTAAATGTTCAAGTTAAAAACAATACATGATACTCGATGATAATATGAAACTTTCATATTCTCATCGATGCTCATATATGAAAATTAAAGCGCGAATTAGTCCATGTCTATCGGTTAATATACGTTCGATATTCGTCGTGACATAGAACTATACGAAGATTGTTAAATATCGGACGGTATAGTTCGGTGCTAACAATTATCGTGTAGTCTATATGACGAGAAGATTCAATCGTATGATAGCCGATAGATTTGTCTAGTGTGGACAGGTTAGGAATGTATAAAGCAAACACATGCATTTACTTGTGTTTTCATTCGTTTCGAGTTATTTCGTCGGTACTTTTCCGCTGATTCTCCATGTACAAAGATAGATTAGACATTCATTTCAATGTTGTTTCATAGTATTGAATTGATTATCTATTCTATTACAGTGTATTCGGAGAACAGCAGGGAGGTGCTGCCGAAATTTACTCGAAACGGATAAAAGCACAAGAGAATGGGTGTCTGCTCTATACATTCTTAATGAGATAGAATCCTTATCTCCGACAGCCGAAACACACACACACACAGAGCACGAATACACAAAAACGCACGCTCAAAGCACATGCACACTAACAATCCTAAACCTAAGCGAAATCATAAATTAAAATACACATACGTAGAATACAACTCATACTTAGGTATTTTCAAATCTAATTTTGTTAATCGATAATTATTCTTTTCAGTGACAAACTTGCCTCTACGGATTTTCTTCTTTGTCAGTAACCATCTCGTTCTTAGATTTCTTAATATAATCACTATAACCTTCAATTTATATGTTATACAGTCTGACATGGCCCATGAGTATATCAGAGTTAAGGACTAGATGTACGTGATTTGGCAAAAATGCATGCAATCTAATTTTGTCGCAGGTGTTGCTGCTTTCATTGAATTTGCACGCTCACATAATAAGATTGTATTAGAGAAGATTCTCTGTCTGTGCGATAGATGTGGGAATAAGTTCTGGCAGAAATTAGAAATCGTAGAGCTTCACATCATTAAACATGGTTTTACTAGACTTTATACAACTTGGTTATATCACGAGAAAGGATAAGAAGAAGACGGTAATGCGGCAGAAGAAGAATGAGAAGATGGTAATGCGGCAGAAGAAAAAGAATACGATAACTTCTTTTCAAGAGAAGAAATGGAGGATATGATAGAGGCTGCCCTCGGTGATAGTATTTCTACCGAAGATGACATTGCTTCCGGTCAAGGACCGCGTGCGAATAAATATGAAAAGTTCATGAATTATGCTAGAAGACCAATTTATGAAAATGCAAAGTATTTCACTCTATCATGGTTCGTTTATCTTTTGCAGATTAAGTGCCTAAATGGATTGAGAAACGATTCATTCACGATACTTTTGAAGTTCCTAAAAGATTTTATGCCCCCGGAAAATAACATGCCCGACAGCTGGTATGAAACCCAGAAGATGATGTATGATTTGGGTCTGAAGTGTGAGAAGATTCATGCATGTCCTAAACATTGCTTGTTGTACCAAAAAAAGAATTCAAATTTGATAGAGTGTCCAACATGCGGAGATGCCAGGTATAAACCGAAGGAATCTGATAAGAAGCCCGATATACCTGTCAAGATAGCACGATAATTTCCCATAATACAGAGGATGTAGAGACTATTCAGGTACAAGAAAACAGCCGAGACAATGATTTGCCATCACCGTGCTGCTCCAAGAGAAGATGGAAAAATGAGTCATTCAAGAGATTCACTGGTATAGAAGGATTTTGATAGGAGTCATGAAATATTCAGTAGTGATCCTCACAATATCATACTCGGACTCGCTAGTGATGGCTTCTGCCCATTCAACTATATGGTTGGAAGCCACAGCACATGGACCATTATAATGATAGTTTATAATTTGTCACCTTGGTTGGTTATGGATCAATCCTAATTTATGATGCCTCTTCTTATTGACGGACCAAAGTCACCAGGAAACAATATCTACGTCTATCTCCGATCTCTGATCGATGAGTTAAAATCTTTATTCATTGATAGTGTAGAGACTTACGATGCAAACACAGATACAACCTTCACAATGTGTGCGGCTTTAATGTGGATAATTAATGACTTTCCTGCATATGGAATGCTATCAGGTTGGTCCGTACATGGTCACAAAATATGCCTTTATTGCCATCAATATACAACATCGAAATGGTTGAATTTTAGCAGGAAGGTTTGTTAATGCGGTCATCGGTGTTTCCTGCCACTAGACCATCCCTATAGGTTAGACGCTGCCCACTTTAATGGCCATCAGGAACTTCTTAGTCCTCCTGCCTCATTGTCCGGAGAGGACGTGATTGCTCAGTGGGATGGTTACAATAATGTGACCTTTGGGATAGATCCGGCAAAACATGTCAAACCACCATACTAGAACAAGTTAAGCATTTCCTACGAGCTTCCATACTGGTCAAAAAATTTAGTGTGCCATTGTCTGGACGTCATGCACATAGAGAATGGAGTATCCGAGCACGTACTCAACTTGCTTCTTTATAAAGACGGAAAATCGAAAGACAACCTCCGTGCTCGGATGGATCTTCAGGACCGAGAAATCAGAACTGAATTGTATCATAAACCGATAGCGGGTAAACTAGGCAAGTTTGTACTTCTCAATGCCGCGTATCATGTATCACAACCGGAGAAGAAAAGTTCATGCAGATGTTGCATGATTTGAAAGTTCCCACAGATTTCTCCGGATTATTTAGCAAGATGATAAAAATTGTGAAAGGTAAGATCGATGGGCTAAAAAGTCATGATCACCATGTTATTAAAGCACATTCTCCTATTATCCCTTAGGACTTCCCTTCCCGAATCAGTTGTTCTAGTAATCAATGACCTTTGTTGCTTTTTTAGAGAATTGTGCGCTAAAAGCTTGGATGTTATGACGCTGGAGAATCGAAAAAATTCTATTTCATTAATACTTTACAAGCTTGAGCGTATTTTCCCACCGTCATTCTTCGATATTATAATTCACCTGATGGTTCATCTTGCAACCGAGCCTAAATTTGCCGTACCGGTACATTATCGATGGATGTATCCCGTCGAAAGTTTCGTGGAATTTTTTGTTTAACGCAATTTGTAAAATTATTATTTTACTATATGCCCATATTTATTTATTTAATATATTTTTCTTTAGGTACCTCTACACTCCAAAAATGTATATACGCAATAGAAATCAACCAGAGGGTTCTATCATGTAAGGTTATCTTCTAGATGAAGTAACTATATTTTGTTCCCGCTATCTAGACAAGAACATTGAGATGAAGCTTAACCGGCCTCAGAGAATTCAGAACGGGCCATATGGTAAAGCTGATTATAAGAGAGCAGATATTATATTTATCAACAAAATATATCGGTTTATCCTCCTCAATAGCGTATGTCTTGAAGAATTTAGAGAGTAAGTTTTTTTGGATTAATTGCTACCTGATTGTTAGAGATTTTGCGTGCATAGTTTTAATTACCACAATCAAGATAGTTTCGCTTGGTAGCTAGCCGGTTGAGTACGGATCGTCCACAGGGAGATGAGAATCTTTTCCTATGTGCTTTAACGAGTTAAGTCCAAATGTCCAGATTTATTTGAGATTAACTATGTGCTGAAAATATGTATAAAGAGAGCTTGTTAGGGTTGGGATTAGGTTAGTTTGAGTTAGGAGTCGCTCACTTCTTTCGTTGCTACTCTTAATATCGGTGTTACGGTAATCGGCAACAATGGGGATTAGCACCACTAGGAAGGAAACTTGCAAGTATAAGCTAGGCTTTCTAACGCTTAGTTTCTTCCTTTTGGTCCTTGTCCGTCCGTTCTTGGCTCTTAGCCATAACCTCCGGTTAATTCAACCACAACCGGTCTCGCTATGGATTCACCGCTATCATGTAGGATAGGGTGCCGTAGGGAGCGGATTGTGGTTCAATTAACGGGAGTCTGAATTAAGATGTTGGGAAAGAAAAGAGTGAGGGAGATTTCCTTCTCTCAAATTTTCCTTATCTTACCCTAACAAGTGAGAAACTACTCATCCATTTAACAAGAAAAAGAAAATAAAAGAAAAGAGGAAGACAAAAAGAAAGGGGTTAGAAAATCACAACTATCTATTTGAGACCTTACTTTGGCAATGATCATACTTAAGCATCATTGTTGTAAGGATAAAAAAAAATAGAAAAAGAAAGAAAGCAAATAACAAATAACAATAACTAGATTAGCAAATGAAAATTATAAGCAAATATGATTAAACACAATAACAAGACAAGCATGTTAAAGAAAAGAACTTTTCATTTATTCATCACTCATAAAGCTTACTACAAGTTTTAATGGAGAAAGATGAAAAGAGGAAGAAGAACTACAAAATATAATCCTAAAATCTAATACAAAAAAGCACCCCTCACTTGGCTTCACACTGGGATATTTATAGGCAGGAATTTGAAGCCCTAGGGATATAATCTGATACAAAATGAAGTTACAAAACTACCCCCAAAACGCGAGTCAACAATGAGTTGACTCGGCCGCGGATCCGCGGCTTAAGTGCCATCTTGGCCACGGTTCCGCGGCCATTTAGTTGAATTAGGGGACCATCTTCTCAGGGCTCCTCCATATTGCTTTTATTTTCTGTTTGGTATACTTGGTTACTCAAAATCTCTTCAGTTTTCTTCCAGATTTTCAGCAATTCAAAAAGGTGAATTGATGTGGACTTTTTGCCTTAATTTTTTTGAGCTCCGCGTAGAAGTCTTGGATCTTGTGCTGCCTTTATGCTTTGTGCATGAAAATGACCTATGATTTGCCATTTTGTCCCTTGAACTGGTAGACGGCATTATACGGATAGTGCGCGGAGACCCGTATTTATCTGTTGTTGGCGGAAGTCCTGAATTTGTTGCGCTTTTTCATGAATTTCACTGCTTAGAGCTGAGAACCTGTAACCTGCAATTATTTAGCAAACACGGATCAAGAGTACCTACCTTTATGCAATGTGATTAAGAATGGGCGGTATAAAAATGCAAAAATCTGATATGAACAAATACCCCCAAACTTATCTTTTGCTCGTCCCGAGCAAAGCCATTTTATTCACAAAAAATCCTAACCTCACTTTTGCAGGGAACGCGATTGCACTGAGCATGTGCAACAAGCCGTTAAACCTCTAGGTGTCCCTGGTAGAAGGAGTGTTGTCTCTTGAGGGTTTTCAGTGGATACTATCCACAAAATTCGATCAAATTGGCCGTTGACTCTAATTCTACAATTCAGTATTCTAGCAAGAAATTCTATCATCTTCAACTTAGAAATCATCAACCCGTATTTTTCACACTTCCTTTTCATTTAACTTAAGATCATATACGTTTTGCCGATTTATAAAGCTTTCAGCATTTCTTGAGTTTTCCTTCTAAAATATTATCTCAAATCCGGAATTTTTATCATCTCTATTGAAGATATAAGTCCTATTTTTCATTCCTAGCTCTCCTCCAAACTCCGATCATCAACCCCTACGCGTGTGTATTTATCACCCCTACACTTGGAAATTCAATTCAAGCTATAATACCCTTTCCTTAATACCTAGTACTACTTCTTTTCATTAATGATGGACGATTTTGCTCATACATCTTTCATGCAACTATTAATGTTTCTTGAGGCACTAACATCCGATTACTGAATGTATGTGCTTAAAGTGTAAATAGCAGTTTCCAGGTCTTGTATTTTATTCCTTTGTTTTATTTTTTTTTAAGACCGGATATATTTTTCAGTGATGCTCTTTTGGTGGTTAGCTTTAAATGCCGTTTTTTCTTTCATACTAGGCTTTCAGGCAAGAGCATTTCTAGGTATTCTCTACTATCCCAAGTTTCAAGGTGTGTGTGTGTGTGTGCGCGATTTGTAGTGTATCTATTTTCAGAATTTGGACTTAAGGTTCAGAATTATTGTTCAGACTTACACTTCAAATAGAGCTTTCAATACTCTTCCGTCATTTTGACTCAGCCCCAGAACTAAACTCAAAATTTGCTTATTTCTAAATAAACTGCAAGGACGTATATTTTCTACTGTTATACTTCAAGAAATGTTATTTTTATGGTTTTTAATTTACTAAGTTTAGGATCTAGTTTTTTCTAACTAGTCAACTGTCATGTTGAACTTGAGTCAAATAAGGCCAATATTGAAATTTTCAATTTTTAATTTTTTTTTGATTTTTTGATTTTTATTTTTTTATTATTTTTTTATAAAGATGCAATGCAGAAAAATAAGATACGGAATTAAATATGCAAAGAAAAACAAATATTTACAAGAAAAAATGTGCAGATGCAATGCAAAGATAACTATTTACAATCAACCCTCACCCCCAAACTTATTTACAGCAGTGTCCCCACTGCTCCCTGCAGCGTCGTCTAGACGCGGCCTTTCTAGTCCCTGCCTCACCCCAATCTTTCCCCTATCCACTCGATCGTGCTCGTTCCTCTCTGGCCAGTAGGGTAAACATTCCCTGTTCCAAACTCGTCAGTCGCTGATCAAAGTTCGTCAGCATCTCTATCACTCGTTCTACCCGCTATAGGTTCTTCGTATCAAGCACGCTTGTGCACTGGGGGTTAGCTCTTCATCGCTCGCTGTGGAGCTTGAGCTGGGTGTCTTGGCCATCATATCCTCGGTCGGCTCGGTGCGCGACCATAATGCGTGAAGTCGTGCGTAGGATGTGGAGACACCCTCAAGAAGGGGTCGAATGGGAACCCACCATACATGTAAAATTCAAATTCCTCAACATGAAGGAAATGGCAACACAGTTGTGTCACCAATATCTGGCATGGATAATTGGAAGCCCTCTTGCCGGCGCCAATCGAGTGAAGTAACACAGTACACATGTCGTAGTTAGGGTTTCGAGTCATCAATGTGTGCACTATGTATAGGGATGGTGTAAAAAATGTTTTGTTGTACGAACTTCCGAAAATATTGTTTTGTGCCCAGTGGCATACAGTTAAAACATTTTCATAAAGCGTGTGAGCCTGAATGCCCTTTCTAGGCTCCCTAGAACAGCCGTCTCCCATTAATGGTAGGTAGTCCTCAAAACGGAGGGGTTGGTCATGGACGGGGATTCGTGTTATTAAAGTAACTTCATGAATGAAGTCCCTATCGATTAAAATTTCCCGATCCAACCACAGTAATCTAAGGTACCCGTGTTGTGCCAAACAACCCTCCTCTATACTATCATAGAAACGTGCAACAAGATCCGGAAGCGCGAATGCGTTCGGATGGTTAAGTAACAAAAAATTCCATCCGCGCTTTCGGATCTCGTCGCTGAATTAACTACCGTACAAATCATGCGCAAACAAGTGGGAGAAATCCCTTTCAAATTGCAGGGTATAGGCCATCATAGAGAGTAAATTACTGAAATATGAAATTTACAGAGAGGAGAAAAATTGTGCGAACCTCCTCTGAAAATTTCAGAGGGAGAAGACAGTAGACGGCGGCGGTTGCACTGCAGAAGGAGCGTTGGGCAGCGGTTCTGCGGCAGGAGGAAGGGATCTCTTGGTGTCGTCTGCTGCGGCGGCTAGGGTTTTTCTGAGGGATGAATAGAGGCTCGGGTATTGCAGAGAAAATAAAAGGGGTATTTATAGGGGTTGTTGGTATTTTGTACAAAAGACCCCTTAAAAAGAGGAATTTATTTTGTTAAAAAGGTATTTTATTTATTTATTTATTTTATGGAACTGAATATTTACAAAAACACCCCCGAAAATTTAATTTTTTTTTGTATTTTTTACTTTACAAATTAGTACAAGTGGGAAAATAAAAATGGTATAATCATACCCCCAAACTTATTTGAAATAGTGTTTCCACTGTTTATGGCTGGATAACCGAAGTTTGGTGGTAAGCGGAGGAAGATTAGTCGATGTAAACCGGCTCCTGCAACATCAGGAGCTCCTCCGATGGGTCAGCTGTGAGGAACGGTTTTAGCCTGTGTCCGTTCACTATGAATAGTGAACCGTCATCTGGATTTTCCAAATCCACCGCGCCGTGCGGATATACAGTCCGCACAAAGAATGGTCCTTTCCAGCGAGATCTGAGCTTACCGGGATAGAAATGTAGTCGGGTGTCGTAAAGAAGTACCTGTTGACTAGGTGTGAAAGTTTTGCGTGTAAGGTGTTTATCATGAAACACCTTCATTTGGTTCTTAACGACAACCGCGTTTTCGTAAGCTTCATCCCGAAGCTCGTTCAGTTCGTTGATCTGCAGCTTCCGATGGCTGCCCGCATCTTCAAGAGATAGATTCAGCTCCTTGATCGCCCAAAATGCACGATACTCGATTTCCACTGGAAGGTGGCAAGCCTTTCTGTAAACAAGCCGATAAGGAGACATGCCATGATCTGTCTTATAAGTAGTTCGAAATGCCCATAGGGTATCGTGAGTTTCAAAGACCAATCCTTACGGTTTTTGGAAACCTTCTTCTCCAATATCTGCTTGATTTGCCGGTTTGAAACTTCGGCTTGCCCACATGTTTGGGGGTAGTAGGGCGTGGATAACTTATGATTAATGGAATATTTCCGCATTAAGGCTTTGAAAGTCCTATTACAGAAATGCGTTCCATTGTCACTAATGATCGCGCGGTGGTGTTCAAACCGGGAAAAAATGTTTTCCTTAAGGAATCTAATGACAACCTTGTTGTCGTTTGTCCGGCTAGGCAAAGCCTCGACCCACTTAGAGACATAATCAACAGCCAGAAGAATATACAGGTTCCCAAAAGAGCTGGGAAATGGTCCTATGAAATCAATTCCCCGAACATCGAAAATCTCGACAACCAAGATTGGTTGGAGCGGCATCTCGTTTCTCCTGGATATCCGGCCGAGGTGTTGGCACCGGGAGCAAGTCTTGCAGTAATCATGAGCGTCTTTGAAGAGTTGTGGCCAGTAGAAGCCACACTACAAGATCTTCTCGGCTGTCTTTCTTGGGCCAAAATACCCGCCACACGCTTGATCGTGGGAAAACGACAGCACACTCTTGAACTCATTATCAGGAATACACGGACGAATAATCTGGTCGGGACAGTACTTGAACAGATAGGGTTCGTCCCAGTAAAAGTGTTTTACTTGGGATAAGAATCGAAGTTTGTCCTGACTGACCATTCGTTCGGTAGTAATCCTGTTGCCAAATAGTTCACAATATCTGCGAACCAGGGTGCGCACGATACTGTCAAGAGCTGTTCATCTGGAAAAACGTCGTTTATTGGAAGTGGAAGCGTCAGCGAAGAAGGAAGTCGTGAAAGGTGGTCGACCACTACGTTTTCACATCCTCTTTTGTCCTTGATGACAAGGTTAAACTCTTGAAGTAAGAGAATCCAATGTATCAGCCGAGATTTTGCATCCTTCTTCGCAAAAAGATGGCGTAGAGCTGAATGGTCTGTGTAGACGATGACTGGAGAGCCGATCAAGTAAAGCCTGAATTTTTCTAATGCAAATACAACAGCCAAGAATTTCTTCTCGGTTGTTGTGTAATTCAGTTGGGTATCGTTCAGGGTTCGGCTAGCATAGTAGATTACGTGCGGCATTTTATCAATGTGTTTTCCTAGGACCGCACCAATAGCAAAGTCAGATGCATCGCACATAATCTCAAAGGGATACGTCCAGTCAGGAGAAGAAAGAACGGGTGCAGAAGTTAGTGAGCTTTTTAGTGATTCGAACGCAGTCACACAGCTCGAGTTGAAGTCGAATGTAGTGTCCTTGGCCAGGAGAAAAGTCAAGGGTCTAGCAATCTTGCTAAAATCCTTGATAAACCGTCTATAGAAACCGGCATGGCTAAGGAAAGCTCGGATGTCTATGACGCATCTGGGAGGAGGGAGATTGGAAATGACTTCAATCTTCGCTTTGTCTACCTCAATGCCATTTTGCAAAATAATATGTCCTAGGACAATACCTTCGCGTACCATGAAGTGACACTTCTTCCAGTTCAAAGTGAGGTTTTTATCTTTACACCGGGTAAGGACAGTGTCGAGATGCAGCAAACACTCGTCAAAGGAATCGCCGAAGATAGAGAAATCGTCCTTGAATATCTCCAAGAATTTCTCCACCATGGCTGAGAAGATTCCCATCATACACCGCTGGAAGGTAGCGGGCGTATTGCATAACCCAAAGGGCATGCGGCGATATGCAAACGTGCCGAAATGACAGGTGAACGTGGTTTTGTCCTGGTCTTTTTCGGCGATGGGAATCTGGTTATAGCCGGAGTAGCCATCCAGAAAGCAGTAGTACTCATGTCCAGCCAATCATTCTAGCATTTGGTCAATAAATGGTAGCGGAAAGTGGTCCTTCCGCGTTGCGGCATTGAGTTTTCTATAATCAATGCATACTCGCCACCCAGTCTGGGTGCGAGTAGGGATTAACTCGTTCGCCTCATTGGTGATGACCGTTATGCCCAACTTCTTGGGGAAAACGTGAATGGGGTTGACCTACTGGCTATCAGAGATAGGGTAAATGATACTACTATCCAAACAGTTGACGATCTCTTTTTTCACAGCCTCCTTCATGACTGGATTGAGTCGCCTTTGTGGATCCCTGGCTGGTTTGGCATCATTCATCATATGAATATGATGTTCAACGATCAGGGGACTAATCCCCTTGATGACCGCCATTGTCCAGCCAAAAGCTTGCCGATTGCTTTGCAAGACCGTTAGAAGGGATTTCTCCTGCTCTGGAGGTAGAGAAGCCAAGATGATGACAGGGAGGGTCTCGTTCTCACCTAAGTAAGTGTACTTGAGGTGAGATGTCAACAGTTTGAGTTCGAGCGTTGGAGGTGAAACGATTGAAGGCAAGATTGGCGAGAAGGTCTCGAACTCAAAGGATTCCAGCAGAGGTTCAAAACGAGTGTAAGCGACCGAGTTGGACGGTTCAGCTAATGCATCCGGAAATTCAAAAGATTCAAACTCGGGTGGCGACTGGCCAAGATCGTTCGAAAAAGTGAAACACTCATAATCATTGTCGGGAGAAGAAGCAGCAGCAGGTTCAAAGAGGAACGCACTAGTGGCGTCAAGATTGCTGTGATCGAACAAAAACTCCTCGAATTCACAGTCCTCTGGGGTGATTTCCTAGATCGAGAAAACATCGAGTATATGAGCATTAGGTTCGGAGGGCTGATTCCCTAATCTAAAAATGTTGAGTTCAATTGTCATGTTTCCAAAAGATAGGTTCATCGAACCATTTCGACAATTGATCACAGCATTTGAGGTTGTAAGGAATGGACGACCGAGTATCACCGGAATTTGATTCCGAGGGTTAGCTACAGGTTGTGTGTCTAAGACAATGAAGTCAATGGGAAATATGAAGTCCCCAACCTTTATTAACACATCCTCTAGCTCACCCCTAGGATGGGTGATAGATCTGTCGGCCATTTGGAGAGTACAGTATGTGGGTTTCAGCTCTCCTACACCTAGTTACTCATATACAGAGTACGGAAGCATGTTAACACTGGCACCAAGATCCAAAAGTGCGCGGTTGATGTTCTTATCCCCAATGGTTATTGAAATCGTAGGACAGCCAGGGTCCTTCCGTTTTTAAGGTAAAGCTTGGGTAAGAGTATCACTCACAGCACTAGCTAAGAAAATCTTCTTGGGTACCTGAGATTTCCTCTTTTTAGTGCATAAGTCCTTCAAGATTTTCGCGTAGGAAGGGACTTAGTGGACTGAATCTAAAAGGGGAATGTTGATGTTAACCTGTTTAAACAACTCCAGAATCTTCTCTATTTGTGGATTTTGTTTATTGGATCTCAACCGGTTTGGAAATGGAACGTTTTCGAAATTGGTTGAGTCCAATGCTTGTGGAGGAGATTGTGGAGTTGGAATGGATCCCAGATCTAGAGTTCTCGTGGAGTGAGATATGGGTCCGTTCAGAGCATCGGAAAAAGAAGAGCCTTTTGAAGAATGGAGAATAGGCTCAGAAGACGAAGAAGAAGAAGAAGAAGAAGCGGTCGGGGTGTCATTATCTGTGCCAACGTTGTTGTGCAACATCCTTCCAGATCTCAATGTAGTCACGACACTCACATTATGGTTCTGTTGTTCAAGAGCAACATATACATTATGTGGGTGACCAGGATTTGTGAGTGGTTGAGAAAGAAGCTTCCCTTTCTCTCACTCGCTTAAAGCCGCATTCAGTTGTGCAATCTGGGCTTCGATGGTCTTGATGCTTTGCCCATATGAAGCAGTGTGTTGCACCAAAGACTGAATGGAAGACTGGATGTTGGCGGTGGATTGAGTCGATTGCTTTACGAATGCTTCCAGACTTCGTTCTAGCGAGGAAACCTTATCGTTGTTTAACGGAACAAAGTTGTTTTGAGGAAAAGAGTTGTTGGGTGCAAAATAGTTTGTCGGATTTTGAAAAGGTTGGGGTTGGAAGGGCTGCTGATATTGATGTTGAGTTTGTTGCTGAGCTTGTTGTTGGGGAGGAGGAGGCCTCTGGATGTTGTTGTGTCCTTGGAATTGATGCTGGTTCTGATTCCAAGCGAAATTGGGGTTGTTCCTCCAACCAGGATTGTAAGTGGAAGAGTATGGATCATTTCTTGGTCTTTGCTGAAAGGCAGCATTGACCTGATCATGTCCTTGAGAAGGTAGGTTGTAAGGACACTCTTAGGTCAAGTGGGATGGATCAGAATAACAAGCGCAGATGGTATGAGGGGGAAGAGCAGGGGCAGGAGAAGGAGATGAGAATTTGCTTTCAATTGCTTCCAGTTTTTGTGTGATTGCTGCCATCTCGGCCTTCATTGCAATTAAGATATCGAGCTAATGAACGCTTGCCCTAGAGAGACCAGAAGAAGTGTTCGGTTGTGTGCTTTCCCACTAAAGCATCTGTTCCACAAGATCGTCGAAAAATTGCCAAGCTTCCTCGTCAGATTTGGATAGGAAGTGGCCTTGACAAATGGTTTCCAACAACTGCTTAGTTGTTGGATTCAGGCCCTCGTATAAAGTCTGGTACAGTTGCCATCTCAAAATACCGTGATGAGGGCACTGAACAAGAAGGTCTTTGTATCGGTCAAAGCACTTCCAAAAAGGTTTGGTAGGAAGCTGGGAAAATTGGTTGATTTCATTTCGGATTCTCACAGTCTTGTGATTCGGGTAGAACTTTTTAAGAAATGCTTTTACAAACTCATCACAAGTGGTTATGGAATGTGATGCGGTGCTATACCGCCATTTCTCAGCAAGGTCACACATAGTGAAAGGAATGACTTTTAGCCGTATAGCATCGTCGGACAGTTGGGTTGTCTTCATCATTGCATAGATGTTCTGGAATTTGTTGATGAAGATGTAGGCATCTTCGGATTCCAGCCCGTGAAATTTGGGCAACATGTTGATGAAGTGGGGCTTAATTTCGAAATTATCCCCATTGGTCGGCGGAAGTGAAAGACAGGTAGGAAGTACAGAGCGGGTGGGATAGAAACGATCCTGGAGCGCGATTCGCTGTGGCGCTACAACATGAGGTGTTTGCGGGTTATTCGCACCCAGATGAGGTGGAATCAGTCCCGGGGGAGGTAAAGGGATGTTAGGAGGAAATCCTGACATCTCAAAAGAATAATTTGGTGATGGAGAAGGTGAAAGTGAGGAAGTGTGAACAGAATCCCAGTTAACGTCGGAGTTGGCCGGCAAAGGTAAGGGTAAAAGAGGCATGGAGGGAGTTTCGACGTCGAAGTCGATCGCGTAGTCAGTAGCGACTAACGTAACGCGGACTAGGCGGGCACTAGTGTCCCGAGTCCAACCGGACATACACTAAACGAGTTTAGTATAGTCAAAGCGTAGAAGATGAGGGTAAGAAAACGTCAATGGAGAAATGCGGATTAAAGGTGGGTGAAATGGAATTATGGCGACAAAGGGTGAGTTTTTATAAAAAATTTTGTTTTGTGTTTTTTCTCTAGAAAGAGTTTTGCAAAAATATGTAAGGATTTACGGAACAACTTCAAACAATCACAGTCAAAATATGCACAATCATACCTAGAGCTTTGGTCTTCAAAGTCCATTAGACTGCTCCTAACTGTTCCAAAGTGACAAGTTGTGAGATAACCCTCAAATCGTCTCTTCACTGCCAATTGTGGCCAGGTAAGCACAAGTGAGGAAAGGAGGGTTCCACTCACGAATCACCGTGAGACGGGCCTTTTAAAGTTACCTTTCTCACTTGTCTAGCCTAGGCACCACAAAGTGATGTTTAGATAAACGATCGACTGCCCACAACCTTCCTCTGTCTTATTGAGCATGACAGTCCTTAGTTGGCTGAGTCTAGATATTTTTTATTAAACTCAAGGGTAATGCGTATGCTTTTAATGATTTTTGGGGTCTTAGGAAGGGTGATGAAATCCCCACCCAATCTGAATCGGTGTTATAGCCCCTTAAAGTCCATATTATTTATGCAAAACAGTAACAAACAAAAATCTAAAAAACTTGCAAAAAATTTATTTGGCGGCGGCGCAAAGAATCCTGCACAAAAACAATTTTATTGGAGAGGGGAAGAGAGTTTGTGCAAAGAATGCTGCAGAAAGAAGATTTAAGTGGAGTTCAGAGGAGTGGAGAAGAGGGTTGAAATACTCACAGAGGATGTTTGGTTGCTAATGTCAGCAGTTGACCGAGGAACCACGACCAAACAAGCACTTGTGCCGCGGATCAGCGGCTATACAGTAAAGTTGGACCTTCAAATTTCTTCTTTGGGCTAATTGAAGTCTCCTCTTCTTGTTTAGAACCCCTGAATCTTGATTTGCTCACTGGATTTTCTCCAGAATTTTACAGCAAACCGAGGTTCCGTCTTGATCCTTCGCGGTGTAGACGCGAGATATGGGTCTATCTCCCCATGACTTTGGCACTGAACTTGACCTTCTTGCTATCCTGCACACTTGCACAAAAACTAATCAAAAATAACAAGATGATTTTTACAATATATTTTTTTTGTTGTTTTTGGTTATATGTATAATCATAAATTAACCCGAAATTACACAAAGAAATAAACTACCGTCTCCCCGGCAACGGCGCCATTTGATTGTTAGAGTTTTTGCGTGCTTAGTTTTAATTACCGCAATCAAGACGGTTTCGCTTGGTAGCTAGCCGGTTGAGTACGGGTCGTCCGCAGGGAGATGGGAATCTTTTTCTATGTGCTTTAACAAGTTAAGTCCAAATGTCCAGATTTGTTTGCGATTAACTATGTGCTGAAAATATGTATAAAGAGAGCTTGTTAGGGTTAGGATTAGGTTAGTTTGAGTTAAGAGTCGCTTACTTCTTTCGTTGACACTCTTAATATCGGTGTTACGGTAATCGGCAACAACGGGGATTAGCACGACTAGGAAGGAAACTTGCAAGTATAAGCTAGGCTTTCTAACGCTTAGTTTCTTCCTTTTGGTCCTTGTCTGTCCGTTCTTAGATCTTAGCCTTAACCTCCGGTTAATTCAACCACAACCGGTCTCGCTATGGAATCACCGCTATCATATAGGATAGAGTGCCGTAGGGAGCGGATTGTGGTTCAATTAACGGGAGTCCGAATTAAGATGTTGGGAAAGAAAAGAGTGAGAGATTTCCTTCTCTCAAACTTTCCTTATCCTACCGTAAGAAGTGAGAAACTACTCACCCATTTAACAAGAAAAAGAAAATAAAATAAAGGAGGAAGATAGAAAGAAAGGGGTTAGAAAATCACAACTATCTATTTGAGACCTCACTTTGACAACGATCATACTTAAGCATCATTGTTTAAGGATGAAGAAAAATAAAAAAGAAAGAAAGCAAATAACAAATAACAACAACTAGATTAGCAAATAAAAATTACAAGAAAATATGATTAAACACAATAACAAGACAAGTATGTTAAAGAAAAGAACTTTTCATTTATTCATCACTCATAAAGCTCATTACAAGTTTTAATGGAGAAAGATGAAAAGAGAAAGAAGAACTACAAAATCTAATCCTAAAATCTAATACAAAAAAAAGCACACCTCGCTTGGCTTTGCACTGGGCTATTTATAGGCAGGAAACTGAAACCCTAGGGATACAATCTGATAAAAATGAAGTTAAAAAATTGCTCCCAAAACGCGAGTCAACAATGAGTTGACTCGGCCGCGTATCCGCGGCATAAGTGACATCTTGACCGAGGTTCCGTGGCCATTTAGTTGAATTAGGGGACCATCTTCTCAGGGCTTCTCCATGTTGCTTTTATCTTCTGTTTGGTACACTTGGTTACTCAAAATCTCTTCAGTTTTCTTCCAGATTTTCAGCAATTCAAAAAGGTGAATTGATGTGGACTTTTTGCCTTGATTTTCTTGAGCTCCGTGTAGAAGTCTTGGATCTTGTGCTGCCCTTGTGCTTTGTGCATGAAAATGACCGATGATTTGCCATTTTTTCCCTTGAACTGGTAGGCGGCATTATACGGATAGTGCGCGGAGACCCGTATTTATCTGTGATTGGCGGAAGTCCTGAATTTGTTGCGCTTTTTCATGAATTTCACTGCTTAGAGCTGAGAACCTGTAACCTGCAATTATTTAGCAAACACGGATCAAGAATACCTACCTTTATGCAATGTGATTAAGAATGGGCGGTATAAAAATACAAAAATATGATATGAACACTACCTTTATGCAATGTCTTAATCTAAACTTATATCAGTAATGTTATAATTTGAAGTTATATCGTTATGTATTAATCTAAACTTTATGCAATGTCTTAATCTAAACTTATATCGTTATGTATTTGCCATAAAATTTGTTTTTCAGATCCATGATCCGAATTTGTTTGCATCATTAGAGAGAGATTCAAGATGTTTAGCTCAGTTTCCTAGTATGGAGGTTGCATATTATAAAGGATTCAGTGTCCTTGGATACAAATTTGAAGTTAAGAACATAAAAACATCAGGAACCACTCAGAATAGTGGGATTGTGACGGTAGGATCAAATGGTGTGATTTATTATGGATACTTAATTTGCATACTTGGCATCCAATATCCCGGATGATTAGAACTATTTTATATATTTCAGTTTATTTGGTACAATACACGAACCGATACGGATAAGTGGAGAAACAATCTCGGTACTTGGAAAGATGAATATGGATTAAGCAGTGTGAACACACTTTTGATTTTATGGTTAGGATGATCCATTTATCTTTCTGAACCAAGCGTTCCAAGTATACGACTCACAGTGCTTCAAGCATCCGAAATAGAGTGTCGTATGCCATTGGAAACCCAGGGATGTTTACGATGTCCCATAATTCGATGATCGTATGGAGGCCAGCGATGGGGATGAAGAAAAAAGAAGACTTAGAGCGCTACGACCGTCTGTTTCAAAAAATGGGTTTTCTTTGGCTGATCGTGAAATTACGTGGGATAGAAATGATATCGATAATGAAATCCAAGTAGATATGTCTAACGCGTCTACGAAACGAAAAAGGTTATCAGTAATGTTATATTATTACTTCACATTTCTATGATCTATACATATATTGCATACATATGTAATGATTGTACTCTTATCTAAGTCTAATGACGACACTTGGAGCAACGAGGGGCAGCAGGAGCACCAGCTGCGGCAGAGGCAGAGGCAGAGCGGTTCTGCCGCCTGGGGAGATGCGTAGGGAGCTCCAGAGGGCTGGTCTTGCACCGCGATCGGTATCCCCTTCGGATAACTCCTTTCGTGTGGACTTTGCCACACCTCTAGGTATATTGCACGCATATTCATTTTGAATGTAATATTATAGATATATACGCATATTTATTTCAAAATTTCTTATATAGTCAATGTTTAATTGTCTAGCTGTTGGTGGTGCGTCCACATCAGAGGCAGAGGCCACTACCGCACCTACAGGTATGTTTATATATCCTATAGTGCATGCATATTGATTTAGAATGTTATATCATAAATACACACACATTTTTTTTGCTCTTACTTAGATAATCATTTTTTGATTGTCTAGCTGTAGGTTGTGCTTCTACATTTCGAGCAGAGACCACCACCGCACCTGCGTGTATATTTATATATCCTATATTACATGCATATTGATTTAGAATGTTATAATATTGATATAAGCATTCTTTTTGCAATTACTTATATAATCTATTTTTAATTGTCTAATTATAGGTGGTGCATCCACTTCTAGCGTAGAGGCCAATCCCGCCACTTCTATACCCTTCACTCAGTTTGCAGGTTAGTATGAATAAATATAAAATATTTATTCATTTTACATATCCTCTAAGAATAAACATGAACTTCATGTAATTTTATCGTCAATGTTTATTTCTAGTTGGAGGGGATGCGCCCACGTCTGGGTCACCGGCTGTTCCTCACCGAAGGAACTATCATCCCGCTCGTGCTGATGTCCAGGCCAAGGCCTGTACTGCTGTCGCCGGAGGTATATCGCACTTCAATTATCGTTAATCCTTGATTTCTCAATACCGTTTTGTCTTAATATTGCTTGTCTTGATATTTCTTGTAGATGCAGGGAAGCCCTATCCCGAGAGGGGGACTCGAGGGCCGAATCAGTCCCACAGGCTAAGGCACGATAGAGCTAGGGGGAGGCAACATTCCCCTTCTATTTTACCCCCGATTATCGCTATACTGGTGATTATGCCGAGCAGTTCGGCCGGTATATGGGGGATGAGAGCCGCATCCAAAAGAAGCATCCACTTCACGTTGAGTAGGACGATCAGCACCGACGCTCATTTGCCCTCTTCTGGGATCAGGCTCAGGTATTAATATATATTTTCATTTGACTTATCCAATAAATTTATTATTATTTAACATTTGTAATTTAAATACATTATTTTTTTGTATTTGTAGTTGGATTACGACTTTCAGCCTGAACCCGACCCTGATCACCCTTATAGAGTGCTCGATCTTCACGCTCTGCACCTGAGCCTCATGGAGAACATGCAATCTAAGGTACAATAAAATATGAATGAGCTGAAGATCAATTTCTATTTGGTATGGCTGACGACCTCCAAGGAAGAGAGAGCGGCTCTCCTACATACTCCGGCCTTTGCCAGAGTCGACATAGATACATAGCCTCCCTTGTGCCAATATTACGACTCTTAGCGCAAACAGGTTTGTAATTTAAATGTAATTCATTGTTTAGTATATAATTTATTTTTTTGTGTTGCTTAATTAGAAAACTAAATTTGATTGTGTTGTGCAGAAACATGCCGATCAAAATAAGGAGAATAGAAAGTCGGCGAAGAGGGGTCACCCCACTTATATAGGTGGCTCGAGAAACATTACTCCCGCCATGGAGGTATAGGTAAATTGCAATAGATCTATTTTGATATAATTCAACATTAAGAGTTATTTTATAATATATGTACATTTTTGGCAAATTGCAGAGAGCTCAGACCCTGGCGCAGGATGGTATACCGAGCGTGTTGACCGCGTGTCTTGCCGTCCACGGCACCTCGACAGATCCCACCACGGGCGAGCTTCGATTCCCTAATACCGCTACCCAGAAGTATTGCATAAGTATTAATATTTATTCTAATTCGAATGAAATTTTTGTTTTGATAAGTTCAAATTTAAATGAAATACTTATATTTTAATGCTTAATGTGGGTGCAGGAGCGGGTGGTCGTGCAGGCGGAGGCATCGGGGATCGATTTTAGTGGACAGACCGATCCGATGCTACTGACCCCAGTCCTAGACGCCGCACACGGAGGGTACTAGAGGTTGAGAGAGAGGCCGGAGACTGGGTCTTAGTAAGGCCTATATGAGATTGGTCTCCACTCCGACGGCTACTTTCCCTACCCTCCATGAGCAACTTCTAGAGCATAATGTTGCCGCCTTGAAGACCACCGTCGAGGAGTTGAAGGAGTTGTCGGTACGTATATTATTTAATAGTAAAATATTATACCACATTATAGATAGTAACATATGCAATATTAGTAGTCTGAGCTTATTTGGTTGTAGACTTTGTTTTGATTAATCATACTTACATAAAACTATCTAATTAAAATAAAGTAAGGTTTTCCATACCCAATTTAGGCCTAATTCCCTAAGTATTCTTAGATTGGGGTTTCACAATAATCTGATAATGATAAAAATTCGACTAAAATCTAATACACCGTTCTTACTTGTTTATTACACACAAAATTTTACAGATTCAGCAGGATACTTCGTCTGCGGCACCACATGCATCTCCTTCGGCTGCGGCTCCGCAAGCCACTACCTCGGCTATGGTTGCGCAGACCACTTCTACAGCTCCACAGCCCACACAGCCCGCTGCTTCATTAGTCGAGTTTTTGACGACTCAGGATTGCACCGAGGAGTAGATGCGCCAGATTACGGCGATTATCAGAGGTGGAGGAGCTGGACCGAGCTACGGTAGCTTCATTTATATTTTTGAGGATGCATGTACTTATCTGATACATATTGTATATATTTTGGACGATATATGTGGTTGTTTGCTTGTTCTCGATGATTTAGATTGATATCGTATTCTGTTTGTTTATTTCTTTTATATATTATGCGTAAGATGTTGATTACGAATATTTTTGTATTTGGTTATATGATGTATATATTATTGTGCACTGGGGAGGGAAAGAATAGGAATCCCCTTTTTTTTTTAAAAACCGATATTTTGTCCCTATGGATTAATCAATAGGTAGAACTGTTGCACCTACGGATTTATCCGTAGGTGAAAGGTTTGCCCTTACACATTTCGCCGTAGGGAAAAAATATCAGAATATCTAATATTTTGTCCCAATGGATTTAGTAACAGGGGTAAAACTTGCCCCTACAAATTAATCCGTAGAAGCATTTATCAGACCCTATGGATAGTTCCGTAGGTACACGTATTTTATTTTATAAACCAATAAATTAAATAAAGATTCTGTCCTTACGGAATAATCCGTAGGGTTAAATGTCCCTACGGAGCAAGGCGTAGAGGTAATTATTACTTCGTAGGGGCATGTTCAGGACGAAGACTTGCACCTGCGGCCTTTGGACCTACAGAAGAATTTTATGTCCCTACGGATATATCCGTAGGGGCAGTGGTTTGCCAATACGGTTAAATCCGTAGGGACAAGCGATTACTATAGTAGTGTATATATAGTATTTATATTCATTATTTTTAAGTAAAAGGGTTATAATAATAAGTCCTTAGATAAACAAGAGTTCATTTAGATTGTGGATAAAGCTTATGTAGAATCCCCATTTGATACAAAAATGTAAAATTAGTTTACCCACCATCTATCCATATTCCTAACGGCTGTAGAAAAATACACGGTCTTGAATCTTTGGGTTGTCTGAATTTCAACACATGGAACAATATAAGTTTGTTATGCTGGATTTGATAGGATTTTTAGAAGTTTCAACTCTTAAGAAGTTCATACATACTGTAAAAATAAATAATTAAGATATATTTTGTAGGGTTTCGGTTCTAGGGTCGTGACATTCATGGACTGCGGCGGAATTATAAAACAATAATTTTTCAAACGTAGAACCAAAACCTAATCAAGATCATCAAACACTTCCAATAGCAAAAAGAAAAGAGAGAAAATTTAGAGTGCTACAAACTTTTGTAGCGTGTCTGATCGCCATCGGAAGACCCAAGCAAGATTTCGCGATCTCCGGAGAGTCTGCTAGCCGACTGTCTCGCTTAGATGATCCGCGATGAAGAGTGGCCACCCGAAACTCTATCTTCACTTATCAAGTGAAGAAATACACACATTGAACTAGTTATGTCAATGTGTCAGGTGGTGCGATCAAGAAAAACACTCCTTTTGAATTCTAACCTCATTTCTAACCTCCACCATTATGGAGTCTTTCTTTTAGCATGTTTTGGATGTTGAAAACTTGACATTAATTGAGAACGTATGTTCCGTTATTAAGTATACCCGACCCAATCATTTCATGATTTAGATAAATATTTATGACATTGCTTTCAAGTGCAAAATTATATCCTTCATTAGATAATAAAGATACTGATGTATTATTACACATAATACTAGGTACACAAAATCAGTTACGCAATAACAAAATATGTCCACTCGCCAACCATGGGTGATATTCTCCTACTGCAAAAGCATCCATACTGGTTCCGTTGCCAACCCTGAGGGTCATATCATCTTTCCTCAAAACTCTACGGCTTCTCATCACCTGCAATGAATTACAGATGTGAGATCCTGATCCGGTATCCAATACCCAAGAAGTAGAGTTAATAGAGAAGCGGTTTTCAATCACGAACACACCTGAAACAGAAACCACAACTTACTTCATGTCCTGATTCTTGTCTTTTAAAGCCCGACAATCTTTCTTCCAATGTCCCCTTTTCCGACAGTAGAATCATTCTTCCTTTGTGGATATCCCACCATTCTTTTCTTTTCCCTTACCCTGCACCTGCACACCTCCCCTCAGTTTGGTGGGTGTCATCTTCTTCTTCCCTATGATCTTAGCCTTGGATTTAGTGGAAAAAGATTCCCCAATAAACAGAACGGGTGTTTCCTTGGATTTCTTCAAGGTGCCCTCTGCTACCCTCAACATGTTGAGAAGCTCAGGAAGTGAAAATTTCAGGTTTTGCATATTGAAATTCAATATGAATTGGGTATAGGTGGAGGGAAGGGACTGCAGAATTAAGTCGGTATATAACTCATTCTCCAACGTAGTTCCCATGTCCGTGAGCTCTTCAATGAGAGTAATCATCTTCAGGACATGGTCCCTAACAGATGATCCGACAGCCAATCTCGCTTGAAACAATTTCTTCGAGGTCTCGAATCTTGCGATACGAGATTGCTCTCCATATAAGTCTTTGGTATATAGGAAGATGGAAGCAAGGTCCATCTTCTCGTGCAGCCTCTGATGTTCATTATCCATGGAGGCCAGCACGAGGCACTTGGCTTTCGCGCAATCAAGATCCCAAGTCTTACGAACCTCAATGTCCGCAACCGAGGATTCTGGACCTAGAACAGGGGGCTTTAGCCATGAGGACGTATGCAACCTTATCATAAGTAAGGGCCATATTGACGTTCCTCAGCCAGTCTTTATAATTCGCCCTAGTAAGTTTGATTTTATCTAATATTAGCTTAAGTCACATCATGGTCGCTGCAATTAGGAGAGAGAGAAAAGAAATACTCAGCATTTGCTCTTATAAGTTTAGATTGGTTATTAATTTATCTAAACAGGATGGCTCCCACTGTTTCCTCGAATTCTCCTTCAAACCCTAAAAGAAAAATTAGTCAGGGTTAATCGCACCCCACAAGTTCGCTTATCTTTCAGCCAGGCTAGTGTTGGTATTTCGGAGGGAGGTGCCACGTGCTTTCGCACGGACTTAATTAAATAACCTCATTTTCCCAGAGGTGTAGCCCCGTTAACACCTTTCTAGACACCTACTTGATTAGCTAATTGCAAAGTGAAAAAATCTCCCAAAGAGTAGCGGATACTCACAGTAGGATCGGGAAACAACTATCATTGTATGATAATTTTGAAGGAAGCCTACCAAAAACTACCACACTCCAGAAGGTATGCAACACTAGCAAGTTTCCTGTATGTTTGAAACACCCGATGTGGTTTTTGCCCCGAGCGCTTATAATCTTGACGAAGGTCAAAACATTATAAGTTGCAAGTCAAGTTCAACCAGTCATTGTCCAGATTAAACTAGACCCATTCATACAAGCCATTGACGAAGGTCAAAACAGCTGTACGCCTATCCTAGATTAATGCATCTATGTATGCTACAGATAAGGACCCACTACCTACCAAACAATATTCTTTGGCGAAAGTCAAAACACATTCCATGAATACTAATAGATACCTATCTGAATTGACGGAGGGCTACGGCTGGTTTTGGCGAAAACCGTTAACATAATGAACTTGATACAGTCGAAGGAACCGAATAGTTTTTTTGAAAAAGAGTGGTTAAACTCCGCTTTTAAAAGTTGTTTTTGAAAAAAACCAGGTGATTTTGCAATTGTTCTAATGACGTCAGATTTTAGGTTTATTAGTTTGCATTAAGTGAGATTAATGCGGTCTTATCAATTAACCTTATCACACTAAAAAAAGAACGAAAATAGAATGTATGTATATGCCACCCGCATTCACCACGGGGCCCCGTCATGCACCGTTATGTTACTTAACTAACGGCAAAGAAGGGGCAGGACTAGCGCGGATGCAAAATATGTACAACATTTATTTACACACACACACACACACACACACACACACACACACATATATATTCATCCATTACATGCATGATAAGCAACACATGCAGATATAATCATCACAGAGAATGGAAAAATGGATCAACTAGGAACATTTACATTTCAATGAGCCACCTATGAAACACAGTCCTCTACGATTGTGTGAATAGCCGAGTGTGAATCATCCTAGACCCCTACGAGTGCGGAAAGCTACCTTCCAATCCTAGAATTTGGTGACCGGGGTCTCGACTCCTCGAGATGGCCACCCACTGAATCCTAGAACCCGGTAGCTTGTGCACTCCTCCGTTGGTCAATCCTAGATGCGGAAAGGAAAAGTAATATACATCCAGTGATTACATCCTCAACCCAGATGCGCCCTAATAAGAGAATATAGAAGAATTATTACATGAATTACAGAAAATTCACTCACATCTCATATCTAGATTCCCACCGGGCTATTCACACGACGATCCATGAAACTATTCGCATCCGACCATCACAAGATATGTGCAACCCCTTCTAATCGATGTATAGAGATTAGAAGACGTTTAAGAACACATATACACATCATAAAGCATGTAAAGAAAACCACGACGTTATAAAATCTGTGTACAATTAGCAAACAACACCAATTTTCCAAGACATGAAAATTTAGTTTACTAAAGTCCAAAAAAATTCGTTTTAAGCCAATTCGGGAGTCGAAACGAACTCGAAACCCGTCCGAACCTTCACGGAGGCAAGGGGGGAAAATCAACCATCGATCTGGGGACCTTATGGGGGTATCCACCCCCTGGGGCCACAATGAGGTGGCCCCTAAGGGGAGGCTGACCCGAGAGGACCCTTTTGGGGTGCTCTCAGGTCACCACCCCCTATGGCCGCCTTGTGGTGGCCTTTGGGTGTAGGACCGACCTTGGGTCCCCCCACGGTGTCCCCTAGGTGCCTATGCTTCATGCTGTGGATTCTCGGTTCAAACCGTGAGCCCGTGGGGTGTGCAAACATTTTAAAAAAATATATTTAGAGACTGTTCTTGTCGGCAGTTCGTGCGCGAAAAAACGGCGGATTTTAAATGTCGCTAAGAGTTATCTAAGACTTATAGAGTTTCTCTGATACCATTTAATTCCATGTCGTACACTCCACAGGGTTTGTGGAGAGGCGGAATTTACAAAAAACAATTTTATAGCAAGCAACATCGACTAAACTTCCATGATCTACCATAAGCCCTACAAACAAAACTCACAAAAGTTCTAATCTACTATGATAGTGATTTATACCTTTATGATATAAGTCCTTCAGGTCTTCTTGCCTCCTTCTTGACCTCCTAGATGGTACGAATCGAGCTTGGTCATCAGCTTTCTCGTGTCGAAGAAGATCTACCCGAGATTCTTTGGTTCAAGCTCTGACCTAAAATATAAGGTAACTAAAGTACCTAGTTTGCTAATCTGTGTAGCTTAGGAGATTTAGAAAGTTAATTGGACTAATTTATCTCAAAATATCGTAGGTTTCACCACACATGTGAGGGTTATGGTTTGAGGAAGAAGAAGAGAGCAAAGGAGAGAGAATGTGAAGTGAAGAATGAATCTAGCAAGTGAAGAATGACTAAGTCTCTTGAAAAATATCAAGCATGCAATATTTTTCATAGAATAATGCAATCATGCTTGAATAGTAATGACAAATGAATAAAGAAAAGAATTAGCCATGCTTCATACCATGCTTTGAAAATCTCCTCCCTCCACCTCATTATCTATTTTCCATAAATAGATATTACAAAAATGAGGTGTCTCATTCTAGAAGTATTTCTTATGAAATTACAAGAATGCCCTCACCGTATATACATACCCGTATTCGTACTGCAAAAAATACGAATACCAAGAGATACAAAATTAATCCAATAATATAATACTAGAATGCGGCTTAATCCTAAGCCCACTAGTATTATCCGTCCGAACAAAATCCGTGTAGCTAGTACACGTATATGATTGGAACCCTACACGTAAAACCATACATCCACTACATCATTTCGCCTGAACCCGGGAAACCCTGTGTGTGGGACTCTAAAGACTCGAAAGTACGCTGGCAGTGGGTTTAACCACAAGCCCGTCAGTGGCACTAACTGTACGTAACAGCTACCCAGGTACCTGTCGCAAAGAAGGCCGGCGAGAAAACTCATCTGAACTCCTACTGAGCCTATCCGGGACAATCTCCATACAGTCCGGTCTGTTCGTCTGAGAGTATCGCATGCCGGTCCAGGGGGTTGAAAACATCAGACCCTTAATAACCTGAAAAGTCGTGTCGATATGGCTCAAGACCATCCGAGAATCTACGATCTAACTACCAGCAATTCTCAATCCGCCCTGACCAGAGACTTATGGTGTTGGCCAACCGAACACAACACGACATCGACTCCCTATACTGGGAGAGGCGAATCCCCAACAATCGCTCACTGCCGCCATGTGGCTCGGGGCTGTACCCAACTAAAACCTGTTTGCATGACTCAGTAGAGCCATGGTAGGGTAGTAATCAATGCACAGTGGAAACTCACAGAAGACAAATGATGACCTCAGGTCGACAGACTATCCGCACTCATGTCACCAGAGAACTACTATTTTACGAAAGATATAATACCATTTATCCAGTCCTCGGCGAGTCCGTCCAGTGTACTCAACCCCGGTGAGCACATGTATACAATCTTAGGTGCATCATACCAATGGCTGAGGGGCCAACCATCGCTCTTCATCAGGATCTAGATATGTATACACTAGTCTACTCTGGAGTATCGATGCCCAGTCTCGATACTCCTACGACTAGGGACATTTAAGGATGTGCTTATCGACTACCCAGCTCCCATAAGTATGATTTCCATCACAATGCTGGTAGACAAGCAAGGATCCTACGGGCTTTATCAACATGTATAAGAGATATGAAATAATAAGTAAAAAATATCACAAGTTAAGATAAATACAAACAAAATAGCATACTATCATATTGAGCAATATTGTCCTGTATATACATATCCCTAGCATCCTATACAATGAAGACCTCTAGGGCATACATATCCAAAAGTATCCTTTGCTGATTCATAATCAGTATCTAGCGCCATGACTACCTTAGTATCCCACTTCGAACTCTTTCCAATATACTGCGCCTCAAAAGAGGGTAATGTTATAACCTGCGACAGACCTGCTGTCTCCCATATTACTTGGGAAGCTAGAATAAGTAACTACCTTCTTCAGGAGGCTGCCATTACCATATACCAAGAACATCAAATACTCTTCACTGCTACCACATGTTTCTATAGGATTGGACTAATATCCATATCCTATATAGAGAAACACTTGTGATCACCATTGTTTTACCGATTGCAGTGTAGGAACATCACTTTCTATCATGAGTATGTCATCCACATACTATATGAGAAACCTGACAACACTCCCTACTTCCTTCTTTCAAATATCAGGTTCATCTCTCATTTTGATGAAGTCAAACGCTTTGACCGTATCATCAAAATAGATGATCCTTCTCCGCTATGCCTGCTTTAGTCTAAAAATAGACTTAAACAACTTACACGCTTACCACAACTCCCACTTACTAAGATAACCCTCTGGCAGAGTCATATACACGTACACTTCTAAATCCAATTTAAAAAGACGTTATAGTCATCTACATGCCAGATATCATAGTCATAAAAGACAACAATGGCAAGTTATATGGATGGACTTTAGCACAGACACTGAACTAATATGTTCATCACAATCCACATCAGGTATTTAATGAAAATATTTTACTACAATTCTAGCCTTTTTAGGTTAGTACCTTTCCATTTGCACCGATCTCGTAAGATCTACTTTCTCCAAATGGGGTTTTACCCATCCAGGAGCATCCAATAAATTCCACAATTTGTTGCAGTGTATGGAGTCCAACTAGGATAACTTAGCATCCAACCATCAATTAGAAGCCATCACTTCTCATAGCCTGTTGATAACTAGTAGAGTCATCATCTCATAATGCAAGTCTCGTTGTCACCGTCAACGAGGAAACCGTAGTACTTTTCATGTGGCTGTGGTCACCTACTAAATTTGCGGTGTAGGCTAAGTTTTGTCAGAGTCAATTGAATTTTCAGGTTCTACTAAATTTTCAGTAACCATTTGTGGTTCTGAAATCACTTCCAGTTCTACCATACCCCTACTAATTTCTTTTGCGAGAAATTTCTTTTCTAAAAAGGTGACGTGTCGAGAATAAAATAACTTTTGATCCCGAAAATAGTAGAAAGTTAACCTCTCGTCAATACCCGGGATAATCCACAAACTACCATTACTGAAACGTGCCTTTAATTCATCAGGATTCTTTTTTTAAGCACAAGCCGGACAACTCAACATCTTAACAATCTTAATGTCACGACCCAAAGGTACGGAACGTGACTGGCACTTAAATTACGAAATGTCTAGAGGCATGATGTAATCTAAGTAAGCTAAAACCCCAGTAATCTAAACCATATGAATGAAAGTGTGAAGGAAAACTTGTTTGAAAGGAGTGATTTTAACAAAATAAGGTCGCAAGAAAACAATTTTGAAAACATCACATTTTCCCGAAAATTTCGGCAGAGTCTCCCTTGTAAATACCGGTCCCCCAAACGGGTACAAAATAAGAATACATATATGAATGAATAACGGCATCCCCAAGCGGGAGCTAGCTCTTTAGGTCGCATATATAATAGTAGAAGTGGTAGATGGAGAATACTAGATACAAATAATAGTATAAGTGGAGACAAAAGTAATCCTCGCAACCCACTTACGAGCAAAGTTGCAAGTCCGAGCAAAAGAAGCCAAGAAAAGCACGCCCGCTGCTACAATACTGACGGGTCGGACCTGCAAGATACAGTGGCACAATGGGGGGGAGTTGCCAACTCGTGAATAGTAAGTAACATCTAATAAGTCTATCGTAAGCATGCATGCAAATGCGTCACAACCTACGTATCTCGATATGATGCGATGCACTAATATGTATGCAACATGAGTGCATAATCAACATGAAACTTTTATATGTTTGGTACGAGAAAATCTGTATCCTTACTTAGAAAAACTTTGTAAAATAGATGAGGTATCGTCAATGAAATCATCAGAAAACCGTGTCAAGTATCGACACAAAATATGAATATATCAATGTCTCAATATCTCGATGTCTCAACATCTCGATGTCTCAATGTATCAATATCTCAATATCTCAGGCTCTGTCAGTCCGGATCGGCCCATATCATCAAATCTCACGACTACGGTCGGTATCCTCCGGATATCCGTCGCGCCAGACATCACCGGTTGGTAGTCTGCCCTTGCCAGGCTCATCGTCATCCCCACAAAATCACTCTCGCCCCGGGGTACCATACCGGGTCCACCATGTACCCGAAATGATTCATCCTACTCCTCGAATTGGGTCTCGAAAACCAACAGAAATCAGGAAAAACTCATGGTGGACGAACCATACATCATAAGAAAACCGCAACTTGCATTTTAAAAGGATAATAAGTTTATAAAATTCTTACGGTTTTCCCTCAAAATCCAGAAATCTCATAAATAATGAAATCCTCGAGAAGAATCACAATATATAAACATGCCGGTGAGGGTGGAAATCTATGTTACGGTAGTGTATACCATGCGAAGTACGTCCAGAAACTATGCATGAATCATGATGTAATGAGATATGTATATATAACTAACAATCCTACGTATCCATTTTAAAGAAATGAATATACAAGTATAAGTCAACGGATCATATATGATGCACATGCACAATTATCGATTCTAGGCAAGTTCTATAGTGTTCGTGATATAGCAATTACCAAAGGCGTGTGTGTTCGCATAAATAGTGGATGTGCAGTATGAACCAATGGTAATGGTGCAAGTGTCCTATGAAATAATATCACGAGTATACAAGATGATGCAATGCAATGAAATGCATAACTAGCAAAACTACGCATATAATGCAAGCACTACAAGTAATCCAGCAGTCGGGTGCCTCACGCCATCCAGACGATCCGCCATAGATGTGTACATCTGCTCACCCGGATGTCTCGGCTAATCTGATCCGATCACCGCCTTGCCTTTCCGCGCCACGTCCGATGCCTCCGCAACCGATCCTAGAATTTCACAAACACAATACATAAGTCTAAATATCCTGAGCTGACACAAAGACAACGAAACGCAAGATTAAACATCCACAAGTTAGACACATTGTGCACTTGGTGCACAAAACGCGTACGACATCGCCACAACCTTAACTAAGATCGCTATACGAGATAACCACCAAACTTAGAACTCGATCGTACCGATCACTCATTCATAACACAATATATATCGTAGAAGATAATATATATATCATCACAACGTCAAATTAAACCAACGTATATTTATACCGAAAACGTAGTAAGCAACCCAAAGGAATTTTGGTGCAAAACCTCGTGGATTAGCGATCTAGTGGCCACAATCACAATTAAACATCCAAACTAAGCCACTAGATAGCAACTACACTTAGCAAAACTTGTAAATGGTGGGCAAAACCCTAATTTTTAAATTGAACCCTTCTCTTTAAAATCTTAAACTAGCAATTAGAACAAATTTATCTCTTGAATAGGTTAGATTAGAATAATTAATCAACAAATTAGCCATTAGGTTAAGATTTATACCTCACAAATTTTAGAGATCTCACTTGCAACTTAGCCTCCAAAGATGGTTTCTTGCTCCAAGATCCATGCTAGATTAGGTCAAGAACTCTTGGTGAAGGTTAAACTATGAATTTGTGAGATTAAATGTGTATTTTTGATGGATTTTGTGATGAATTTGGAGTGAAAAAGAGATGGAGAATTGGGGGGGGGGGGTTCTGTAGGTGTCTCGGGCAAGAGAGGGAAGTGAGGATGTGTTTAAGTGTGTAGAATTTTCCATGACAAGAAAAACCCCTCATGTCTCATTAATGCATTCACATCATTTCCTATTTTTAATTTATTTTATTTTATTATTTTTTTCACCTTAGAACTAACTAGAACTTGGAGATAACTTGAAAAAAATCATGTTACAAACTAGGTTTTAGTTGTCATGGTTCATAAGTATGTAATTAACCCATTCAAATTTGTAATTATCACCAATTTAATGTATATTTAAAAGCTTAAAATAATATTTAAAATAATTAATTAAGGAAAAATATTTAAATAACTAGCAATTTATAAGTGACTAATTAATTACCAAATACTAGCAATTACATATCTAAAATAGGTATAATTATGCCTATATTGAAAAATGACTATAATTACATTTTATGGAAAATACGAGATACAATACCGACTATCGAAAAATTACCTAACCGTTTTTTTTTTAAACATTACAATCTTCCCTCCTTATAAAAATTCGGTCCCCGAATTTAAAAATTTAACTATGCGTACCTTTGAAAAGATAGGGATATTTCTTCCTCATCCCATCCTCGGTCTCCCAGGTGACCTCTTCGCTGCTCGATCCATGCCAAAAAATCTTTACAGACAGTATAACCTTTGACCTCAATTTCTTTACCTGCCGATCCAGAATGACCACCGACTACTCGGTGAAAGAAAGATCGCGCTCCAGCTGGATCGTCTGGTGCTGAATCGTATGAGAAGGGTCATGAAGGTACTTGCGGAGCATCGACACATGGAACACGGGGTGAACATCAGGAAAAATGGGTGGAAAAGCCAACCGATAAGCAACTGTGCCGACATGCTCGAGGATCTCGAAGGGACCTACATATCTGGTATTAAGCTTCCCTTTCCACTCAAATCTCATCACGCCTTTTATCGAAGAGACCCTCAAGAAAACATGATCGCCAACGGCGAACTCGAGTCTGCGACGGCGTCTGTCAGCATAAGATTTCTGCCTGCTCATGGCTGCTCTAATCCTATCCCGAATCAACTATATCTTTTTGGTCGTCTCTTGCATGATCTGCGGCCCTAAAATACTGCTCTCACTGAACTCTGTCCAACATACGGGCGATCGACATCTCCTCCCATATAACGCCTCGAACGGTGCCATCTGAATTATCTCCTGGAAGCTGTTATTGTAGGAGAAATCTATCAAGGGCAAATGACGATCCCAGCTGCCACTGAAATCTAGAACGCAAGCTCGAAGTATGTCCTCAAGGGTCAGAATAGTCCGCTCTGACTGACCGTCGGTCTGCGGATGAAATGCTGTGCTGAAACTCAGTTGGGTGCCCAAAGCCTCCTGAAGATTCCGCCATAGTCGGCTGGTGAACTGGGTGCCTCGGTCGGACACAATACAAGTCAGTACGCCATGCAGTCACACAATCTCATCAATGTATGTCTGGGCATACTGAGCAAATCCAAAAGTGGTCTTCACTGGCAGAAAGTGAGCCACTTTGGTCAATCGGTCGACAATCACCCAAATAGAGTCATACCCTCGACTTGTCCTGGGTAGACCCAAAATGAAGTCCATAGAAATCTGTTTCCACTTCCACTCCAGAAAGGGCAATGGCTGTAATTCTCCTACTGGCCTTTGGTGCTCGGCCTTGACTTGCTGACAAGTCAGGCATCTCGAAACAAAATCTGTGACATCTCACTTCATCCCTTACCACCAGTAAACACCTCTCAAATCATGGTACATCTTGGTGGAACCCGGATGAACACTATATGCCGATCGATGTGCCTCCTGTTCGCCGCCGAAAGACACGACCGGGACATTGGGACGTCCGACCTGAAATTTGGGGGAAGATGCTATTTGGTTTTATCCGTCCACTTTTCCGAAGATGCCAAGTTGATTTATGGCACCGTGTATCGGAGGTTTAGACAGATGCGGCCGATGTAGTAGATTTCGTCAGATTCCCCCTCGTTATAAGGGGTTTTTGATTGTGGGCACGCTCTTCCCTGCAGGCGCAAGCCCCTGCAGTTAATTACGCTACCGCATCGCGGTAACAAATTTCTCCTTCTCTAGATGGTCACTTCGTGTCCTGTGTGTTTGTTTTATTTTCAGTTGTCCGTGGATCGTATACGGAGACTAATTTATGTTTTCACCCGTAAGGCGTGGATTAGTCCAAATCCGTACTTTTTTAGATTTGGTTTTGGGTTGGTTTATGGATCGTTAATCTTATTTTAGATTAAGATCAACTCAAACATTTGTTGAGGATACGTTAGTCTAATTTTAGATTAAGATCTACTCAACAAGATTTTCTTTAGTTTATAGGGACGTTGCGGTCCGCAATTTAGTTTTAAGAACGTTGCGGTCCACAGTTAACTTAAGGACATTACGGTCCACAGTTAGTTTAAGGACATTGCGTTCCATAGTTTAGATGTAACCATGGGTTTGGAAATGCACCAGATAGTTATTGGTCGTCGGGGCCCACCACCTCTCTGAAGACGTTGAAGAATTACAATGACATGTATCAGAGGTGTGAAAAGATGTACCCTTGAACCAAATGTCAGATGAGAGGGAATGGGATGAACATTATTTTGAATGCCATCTGAGATGACTAATATTAGAAGACCTGAGTATAATGTGGGCTCGATTAAAAGGGATTTTGGCTTTGGCAGACCTAGCTGATTTAGGCTAAGATTAGCCTCATTATAGTGTTAAACACTAAAGTATATTCGGTGCTCACGTGTTCCTACGTGAGGTGCTTAAAATAGTGTTAAACACTAAAGATTTAAGGCGCTCGCGTGGGGTCACGTGAGGCGCTTGAAAATTGGCAGAGCTTCTTTGGATTAGTTCCCTCATTCTTTTCTGAGTGCTGAGCACTATCGGGTCACATGAGATCACGTGAGGCGCCCCAGAGAATGAAAGCTGCATTTTTTTTACTCTCTTTTGTTCTGAAAGTGCTAAGTACTATTAAGGGGTCACGTGATGTCACGTGAGGCGCCCTAAAATAGAAACTGCCTTGGGTTTATTCCCCTTTTTCTTTTGAAGGGCTTATTCAGGGGTCACGTGGGAGCACGTGACCTGATCTCATTTTTTTTCTCTCGTTCAACAAGGGTGCTCACGTGGGAACACGTGATCATGTTTGGGTGCTAATCTTCTTTTTTACGTGCATGGAGATCATGAGTTTTGAGAGTTTCAAACCCCTTGTTTAATAAGAATTAAATTCTTTTGTAGGGTTAGACCCTAGTTTTATTTAGAGGAATTAAATTCCTAGATGTTCTGTAGTAAGAATTAAATTCTTTGGACTCGATTCTCCTCCTGGGTTTTGAATCTGCATAACAAATCTTCCCGATGAGAATTAAATTCTCAACTTGTAGGGAGGTCTGCTTCTGCAGATCTTCAAACAGAGGAAGAACTAAGTTTTTTTTAGAAGAGTTAAACTCTTGTGAATATGAAGAAGAGGTAAGAGGTTCTGTCTTTTGTTCCTTCTCTTACCTAGGGTTTCTTTTCCTTGAGGAGTTCTTCTTTTCTCTGGAGAATTAAATTCTCTTTTCTTTTTCTTACCAGGGGGTTTCCTCTCTCTCTCTTTTTTCTTTTTGTCTTTTTTCCTTTCCTCCTCTTTCCTTTTGTCTCTAGGCTCCTATTTATAGGAGAAAGAAAAGAATCAATTTGTTTAGAAAATCTCTCATTGAGAGATTTTGATTGATTTTCTAATCAACCAACATGATCTTTCAAGTAAATCAGTGAATTTTTTAATCACTGTTGGATCTTTAATCCAACGGCACTCTGTTTTACAGAGCATAATCTTTCTAGTTTAGTAAGATCCAAGGAAATATTTTCCAAATAAGGCTTTTGATTCCTTTTAATTAGAATTTAATTCTATTGGTTCAGAAGTCATAGGAGCCTATCACGTGTAGCACGTGACCCCACCAAATTAAGCCCACCAAAGAGTGTCACGTGCTTTCACGTGGGTTTTTTCTTTCTCTGGCCAATTGTTTGTTTTAGTAAAAGCGCCTATATACTTTGTATATAGGGGTCACGTGTCTGCACGCGAGGCTCAGTTTTAGCCTTATTTTGTTAAGTGAAATGCTTATCACGTGTGGGTATGTGCTGCTTCGTTTAGGGAATTTTCCCGTTGCTTTTTACTTATTATTCAATTTTTATTTGAGAACAAATGCCCCCACAGCGTTGTTCTCACGTGGTTTACACGTGAGTGCAACGCTGTTACCTTTACAGCCGTTGGATTTCCTATGGGAACGGGGAGATGAAACGCCCTTGTCACGTTTTATAAATGCGAGGGTTGGGTTCCTTAGGCAGTCACTGTTTCTTCATTATCATCCTCCTTCATTTTTTTTGAGAATTCAATTCTCCTTCTCAGTGCTTAGTTCTCTGCCATTGTAATTCTAAAGTTTAACTCTATCAAAAAGAAACCGTTTTTAGGTAAAGATCCTGCACATCATAAAAAATCTTTTCTTTTTGAACAAAAAATTTCTGGATTTTAAATCCATCATGAGAGCTTTACTCTCCATAGAAACCCATTCGCTTAGGGATCCAAAGATGTGATCTTTGATCAGTAAACTTCCATATCTCTAACATTCACCTCTGTTTTTTAAGGATTCATGGGGTTTTATTTCTCATATATATGTTTTTTGTGAGTTCCTAGAATTTAATTCCATCATATAAAAGGAATTTAATTCCTAAGGCGAAGAGCTTAGCTCTGAAAGATCAGGAGGACCCTTTGGGAATTTTATTCCCTTGTGCTCTTGAAAATCTTTTCATAGGGTTTTACCCTTATTCGCACAAATTTTAAATTTGTTGGTAACTTATCAGAACTTGTTTTCCTAAGACTTGTTTGAATTCCAATGTCTGTTTAATGAGGATCTTCTTGATTCTCACAATGATTGCCCTGTCTCATCATTAGTGAGCCGCCATATTGATTTTGTGGGGTCCATGTGTTTTGTAGGCAGTGGTCCCTCAAGACAGACATCCTGTCGTTTCCTTTTGTTATTATTATTATTATTATTATTATTATTATTATATATATATATATATAGATGTATGTGCATGGGTTTCACTAATGCTTCTTCTTTTTCTTATTTCAGGAATAATGGCTTCTCTTCGTTATTTCCCTTACACCCGCTCGGATGCTACCTTTCCACAATCGTCGTCAGATGAGGAGGCAATAGCGATGATCAGAGCTCATGATAAAGACCGGACAAGTCTGCTCTTATGGGGCACTTTGTATGGCCACATCATCCGGGGTCGCCGAAATTTTATTTACGGAGAGCCAGTGGAACCTCTTCTCCCTATACTGCCGATAGAATACCCACAGACTGCTTACGCAGTGGACGTGACCAATTAGACTCTTTCGGGCCGGATGGAGCCCTCTACACCTGGGATACCTAACCAGCCCTTGCCGGCTATAGACATCTTAGGGTGTCGGATTTTCCAAGGTGAAGCCCGACCTTGGGGACAGGTTTATAAAGTGGTTGTCACCCCCGGCATCCAGTGGGCTACCTTATTTGGGCTCGCTATATTCTTTCTGCCCACCGCGCAAGGATGCAGATGGTTGGGCTGTATCAGGAAGTATATGCATCGCTCTTCCATTACCAGGCTCCTCATGTCTGGTGGATCAAAGCCTTCTTAAACTAGTGGAATCTACCTACCAGCACCTTCCTGCTAGGGGATCGAGAGGTGTCTATTTCATTGGATGAATTCCGTGAGATTTCAGGATTGCCCATTAGGGGGAATCATTATGAGGAATTGCTGCCTCCTGATGAATATGTTTTCTCCACCATGCCGACTATGCTTGAAGGCCTGACGGTCGAAACTGAGTCTGATCAAGGCCCTGGGTATTTTCGACAGATTGTTTGCGAAGACAGAGAGGCAGGGCGTCACTTTCGAGAGCTTCATTGCCTGCTTTATCCGGGAGGATGCTCTATCCAAGGAAGTCCCAAAGTTTGGGAGTATCGACGACCCTTTTGGGTTTGGTTTGGACAAACTGCCGGCCAAAGAAGAAGATTTACCGCAGTTTTATATTCCAACTACGTCGGCCGTGCCTTTTGATGCAATTGCGGCCCCTGACATAGATGAAGAGACCTTCTTCGTCGGCTTTATTAGCCTTTGGCTCAGTTGGTTTGCGATACCGTCGCACCGACGCTTCATGAGAGCTTCCTCCTTCTACCCCGCCAATCGTGCAGCTGAAGGGGTAAAGTTGGCCGTTGACATCACGGGACTATCACACCTTTATCACGGGTTAAGTGTTGCAGCCAACACTTTGACTCCAGGTGTAGATGTTGTGAATCTCCCCCTTCATTTCTTCACATCTTGGATCGAAATGCATGTGCTGGAGGCATTCGCAGCACATCGACGGCCGAACTTCTATGACTCCTATACCTTCCCTCGAGTTATGAGATTGGTGGATGCCTCCGCTTCCGATTCGACTCAACTAGGGGCCCTTCGTGTTCTGCTCAATACATATGCTAATGAGGGAGAAATGGTGTTCACTGATCGCGTTCTTTCAGCTCCGGCGGGGCCCATCTAACAACTATTCGACTTGTCGAAAGGGGGAGCACCATCTTTAAAGCCTAAAGAGATCATGTATCTGTATTCGATTAGGCCGGGCTATTTGGTGTTCCGGCGGAATGATACGGCTCTCCTCATGCGGTATAATCCGCACCGCTTCGCTCGGCAATTAGGCTATAATCAGGGCGTCCCCTTCGAAGCGTTTTTGGTTGAGACTAACTCATCTTCGGGAGTTATTCGCGATGTCATTCATCACTACATGCGGCTGAACACTAGCTCTGTGTTCATGATCCCAGAACCTGACTACCTCCCAAGGTCTGTAGGGTCCTTTGTGGGCTGGTATCGCCACCGGGTTGGTCCTGTTATTGCTGAGGAAAGGCGAGTACTCTTTGAGTATAAGACTCCTGCTCCAACCCAAGCTGCCAGCGTTCTGTTGCGACCGCGGTCAGTTGTTCGCCCTCTCTTGAGGGATGGCGGCATGGTGCTTATCTCGCAAGACGGAGAAACCGAATCGATTCCTCCCACTGCGGGGATGCCAATGCACACTAGACCTCAAGCAAAGGCATCCGCCGAAGCGCCAGCGGCAGTGCCATTAGTGGCAACGCTATCAGCAATGGTGTCGCCAAAAGGGGATAGTGGAAGCGAAGTGGGCTAACATCGCGCCAAAGTGCCGAAGGGAAGGAAGCGATCTTCTTCCAGCGTTAGTTCCGGGTCGAAGAGGAGAAAGAAGACGGTCACCGGTCTGCTTGACCTTTTGCTGGAATCCGAACCTATTGTTCAAGACGAGCCAATATCCATGCAAGGGCCGGATGATAGTATTCTCTTTCCGGGTTCATCTGCCGAGAAAGCCGCACAATTGGCTGAGGCTATAAGGCGTTCACAGGATGAAACCGAGAGTGTTTGCATCCTGAAGAACCCATACCTCCCAGTTATCATTTATGAAGATCCCCCCTCATTACGGAGGGTACATATGGGTCCCGTGCGACCGGAAAACGAGATAGCCCTCAAGCAGCCTACCTCAGCCGCCTCCGAAGATGAGCTAGCCGTGAAAACTGGTGGGCATGAGTCTACGTTTGACGCCCGGCGAGCACATTTCCTGAGGAAGGAACGATGGCTTGAAAAAGCCATACTAGAGTCACCCTGGCGTATCGGTATGCATGTTTTCTGTATTTTTCTTTGGTAAGTAACTTGTATCACCTTTTTTATGTCTTCTTATCTTCGTAAAAACTTTGCAGAGACTTCGGACGACAGAGGATTTGAGCCCAAGTCGTGCCCTGACTGTGGATTCTACAAATGTCTCCGATGAGGAACCGGCAGGTGTGGAGGAGATCGTTATAGCTACTATTCCTGCTATGAAGCTTCCGATGATAGCCTCTGTCCCTTCGGTGTCAATTCCTTCAGTGGAGGTAGCCCTATTGGCCGTGGATCCTATGGATGTCTCTAATGACGTACCGAAAGGTGTAGAAGAGATTGTTGAAGCAGTTGGTTCTATCTTGGAGCTCCTGGTGATGGCCTCAACTTCTCCATCGTCTATACTTTCCGCAGAGGCAACCTTGCCGGTCATAGACCCGATGGATCTTTCTGGTGGCACTTCTAAGGTTGTATAAAGCACCGCCATGGCCATTGTTCCCTCTTCGGATCCCGAAATGGCAGATGTCGTTTCGCGACTGGAAGCCGCTATGCCAGCACCTGTCCCTGGTGATGTGCCTGAGGTTACGAAGGAGGCTGACGAAGCTGCTATCTCTCCAGTTCAAAGCGTGAGGAGCATCGAAAGTAATCTTCTATATTTTGTTTTAATGATCTCTCCACTATCCGAATCTTTCTGTCTTTTCAGAATTACAAGGGTTGGCGGCGTCCATTGTGGATTTATCCCCCAGAAAGTCTTTTCCGCGTCTGCTCGAGATGGCCGCCCCACAGACAATATCCCCGCAAAGCATCGTCCTCTCTTCTGGGCAAGGTTGGTGTTATTTGATCCTTTCATTGTATTATCATTATTTCGTATAACGATGTTAACATGTCTTCTGTAGTTCTGGAAGCTAACGACGAAGTTGAGATCCTTGACGGGCCTGGAGATCTTTTAAACCCTCCTTGCATGACTGTGGGTAAGTAAGGTTTTGACGTTGTTCCATCTATTCTTTGTTTGCAAATCTCGCTGAGTGTTCATGAATCTTGACAGCTTTGCCCGCTCTTACCCCGCTGGAGTCTCGCATCATTATGCCACCAGGCCCTTATGCCCGGCGTGCGTCTGAAAGGATAGCGAAACAAAGCATCCGCTCCTTGTCGGCCCTTATCGAAGATCTTCGTGCTGGTAGTTCGATCACAGCCGAAGAATTTGCTGCCGAAGCCAACATCTCTTTGCCCCTTCTCGCCACTTATCACAATGAAACCTTGGCGCAAGTTTGGGTCAAGTATTGTCTCCGAGTAGAGGCTTGCTTACACGGTCTTGAGTGCGTATGCCTTCCCTTTGTCACGCCCCGCTTCCCGGTGTACGGCGAAGTGGACGCGACGAGGTCCGCTACGTATATACTTAGAAGTACATACGCTAAGTGTATCTAAGCAATATAAAAGTAAATCACAAAAGACAAGAGATATAGAAATAACAGCAACTTTATTAATAACATTCTTTTGTACAATGCATGAAAAGTAAATACAACTGAAATGAAAAGCGATGCCTGAACAGTGGCATAACAGGAAATGAAATACTGAATAGAACAAGGTATAATTTCTAAAGCTCGGGGTCTTCGTGAAACTGCTCCAAGTCTTCACCGGTAGGCTCGATCTCTGCTGTGTCCAAAGCACCTGACGACATTCAAAGAAGAAAGAAATAGAATGTCGTCAGCGAACAGGTTGCTCGGTAAGTCCCAAAGATAGGGGAGAAATAGACAAAGAGTAGGAGAGAGAGAGTAGCTTTTAATGTTGTATTGTATTGTTGTAATGTTGTATTAACGCTGTTGTTTGTAGCTTGGTACAGAAGAATGCCAGTGTATACGAGAGGGGTCTCTATATGCTAGAGACCATGGCAAACAGAATATAGAGTACAAGGCTCCGTTAGAAGGCCCGGAACAACGGCAATTGGATTCATGTTAGGTATCTTAAGTCTGACCGTCTCGTGCCACTTTTAACATCTTCCGTACCAGTCTACCCCTTAAACCCCGTAGTGTTTTGATTGTATTGTTGTAAGTTAGATGACTGACCAAAACCATGATATCAGTAAAGAGATTGTAACTGCATAATCAGGTAAATGGAATAACGGAATAATGGATGAATATCCATGGTTTGATTCAGTCAAGTTGTATAGATTGTTAACTGGATTCTGGGATTCAAGTGTTCATATTAAGTTGGAATATTAAAGAATGTAGATTGACTTGAATCATATTCAAGTCAGAAATAATCAGACTCAAACCCGAGTCAGACTAAAAGAAATGTAAGTCGAAGTTCTATATTTGTTAGGGTCCTTATTGTAATTTATAAAACTTGAGGGGGTTTTATGTAAAAATACTTTTATATAGTTTTCAAGATATACCTCAAGTATTTATTATTCGTCTTTATAGTTATAATGAGTGTGATTTTATTTTGTCTTATTTCTAGTGAAAATATCCTAATTACATAAATAAAGGTATTAATTTGTAATATTGATTTATTTGAAATTCATGGTATTTTAATGTAACTTTTAATCTTGTAATTTTTAGAAAAGGTGGAAACTTTATCTTATAATAAAATAGGTATTTAAATGATAAATATACATATGTTTATACAAGAATAATTTTTAATAAATATTTTATTTTCCAAAAATCTCATTTTTCTTAAATGTCGTATTTTAGACCATTCGAGACCGAATGCTCCTTGCGGAGGTCTGAATCTCGCACTACTAAGCCTGAGGGTGTACGATAAACCGTACTATCCCTAACGAGTTCCCCAAAGGTGGGTTGTAGTGGCACTTTGCAAAGATTTAATAAATACTAGTCATTTAGAAAACGGTTTTATAAATATAAGGTATTTATTTGAAAAATGGTGTAAATTTCCGTATTTTAGATTCTAGGGTTTCCTAAGCCAACTAACCTATTTCTAAATGGTCTAAACGATATGTCATTAGAAGCCTCAAATCGCTTCTTCACCGCCAATTGCGGCCAGGTAAGTGCGAGGTGAGTGGGAGGCTCTCCACTACAAGTAGTGGTCCTAATTAAGTAACCACTCGCCTTAGATACACTTGCCTAGACACCACAAAGTCAGGTTTAGATAAACGATCGATGTCTACGACATATCGTATTTTCCTATTAAAAGATATTGTTTTAAAATTGTTTAAAACTTAGAACGTTTAGAAAAGGTTTATAAAGAAAAGGGTATTTTAATGTAAAATCTTGTTTTATCGTATTCTAAATTTTCAAGGTAGCGTGTTATGATTGCATATGAGTGTGTGCGGAGTAGGTCATTACCTCGTGATCTATTTTAAGGTATAGCAATGTTAAAGGGTTAAATGTGATAAACTAAATATGGTGGTATTTAAGTGCAAAAATACGGTATATTGAAAAAGCTATCATTTCATGTATGAAAACTTATTCAAATTAATTTTTAAGTGATTAGTAGTTAACATGAATATGTTTAAGAATTATGGAATTAGTGATAAGTGAGTTTTGATAGAAAACCGAATCGGAAATCGGTTTGTTCAGATTTCCGTCGTGTTTGAAAAATCGTATTTTAATGGAAGAAAAGAAAGATAGAAAAGGGGGACTTACGGGTTTAGACAACGCTAGAGAGTGAGAGAAAGGTAGAGGGTTTGCCGGTACGTCGAATCGTCGTTGAGAGGTCCTAGCATGATCGCCGGGATTCCGCCGTCAATTTCGTCAGCGCTTCGCCATTCGCTCGTTTTCTCACGTACCAAGTTCTCTTGGAATTTTGGGAGAGTGGACTTAGAGATTTAGGATGAGAGGGTAGAGGGTAGGAGCGTTTATATAGGGTTAGGCTAGGGTTAGGGTTTTCAATAAAAAAAAATATAAAAAATATATAAAATCATAAAAAAATCATTAAACCTAGGAGTAAAAGGGATTTATTGGGCAATTGGTAACCGATCCAAGCATTTAGAGTATGCAGGAGGGTGGACCAGGTCAAGAGCCAACTTTTCTCTGTTGGTGACTCGGCCGTCCGACCAAGTCCGGCCGGCGGCGCAGGACCGAGTCGGCCGATTCGCCAGCCGGCGGCGCCGAGTCGGGCCGAGTCAGGGTTCCAATGGCCGGTGATTTTCCTGGGGTACAATTTGGTATATTTACTTTTTCATGTCCAGTACATTTTTTGTGAGTTATGGCCTTTTGACTGTTGACTTCCAAAAGAAAATAAATACAAAAATAATGTGGGGCATGGGATTTGAACTATGGTGGCTTGGTTCAGCAGTGCAAGGTATTACCAATGAGCTACAAGCTCTTTCTTGTAATTATGGTGTTATTTAATTATTTAAAATGATAGCAGCAAGAGTAAATTCTCCAAGTATACATTAAATTTAAAGTAATTTCTTGTACACTAAAAATGGAGTTATTACATTTTTGTAGCTTGTAATTAAAAACAAAATAATTACCTATATTTTGTGCTCAGGCTAAAATACCCCTTTGTGGATTTTGAAAATTTTAAAAAAATTTGTATAGAAAAAGTGTATAAGAAAATTAGGGTTGTTACACCCTCAGAGATCCTTGCTGCAAAGACGAACTTGCGGGGCTGATTAAACGGTGCGCCGCGAATCAGCAGTCATCTGAGAAGAAGCTCAACCGAAAATTTTCGGAGAGAGAACTAGCCTCGAATGCTTTGGGAGAACATCAGGCTCAACTCACTACCAAGACCACTCATGCCTATGAAATCTGGCGAGTACTTCAAGAAGCTATCACTGAAGTGGTCACTCTTGAAAAAGCCGTCATCTTTACCCGCGAGATGGTTGAAGCTCATAAGGCTACCGAAAGGGAGCTTGAGAGCCGGTTCGCATCGTATCAGACCCAACAGTCTCAGGCGGAGACCCGTCTTGTGGCAATAAAAAAACTTGAAGCCGAGGCCCAGCGGAAGAAGGATGAACTGACGAATTTATTACACCGTCCACCGGCTTAAAGATTTTTTGTATACTCTCCTTTTCTTGTATTCACTTCTGAATAATAGACTATTTTGTATCCATTTTGATTCTTTCTATGAAATGTATCTTGTATTCATTTTGAATTCATGAATAAAAGACGTATACTTTATTTCATATTGGCGTGTCCCTTTAAGCAAATGCGTTCCGTAAATAGTCTATCTTGATCTCCTTGCAGGACAGCGACGGCTTAGGAAACAGGTTCAGGTCTGCTACGTAAGACTTTTCAACTTTATGAGCCGTGAGGGTCCCATAAAAACTTCTCCCTACGAGTCGAGAGGATCTCACAGGTATATTTTCTCTTTAGGAATCATGAGAATCCCTAAGTGCATTTTCTCTTGAGAGTCATAAGGATCTTACAGGAAAAATTTTTATGCGCAGGGATACTAATTTCCCCGCCGGTAGAGATGAATCGAGAGATTCTCGCAAAAACACTGATTTCCTTACGGGTCAAAGCGAATCGAGATTCTCTCCAAGAACACTGATCTCCCTGAATCGAGAGGTTTAGGAAAGGACACTGATTTCCCACGGGTCGAGAAGAATCGACAGATTCCTGCAAATAAACTGATTTCCTTGCGGGTTGACATGAATCGAGTTTCTCACCAAGGACGATGATTTCCGTGTTTTGAGAGGTTTTGCCAAGGACACTGATTTCCCTGGGGTCGAGAAGAATCGAGAGATTCCTGCAAAGACACTGATTTCCTTGCGGGTCGACACGAATCGAGGTTCTCGCCAAGGATGCTGATTTCCCTGAACCGAGAGGTTTTGCCAAGGACACTGATTTCCCTGGGGTCGAAACGAATCCAGAGATTCCTGCAAGGACACTGATTTCGTTGCAGCTTAACGCGAATCAAGGTTCTCTCCAAGGACGTTGATTTCACTGAATTGAGAGGTTTAGCCAAGGACACCGATTTTCCTGGGGTCAAAAAGAATCGAGAGATTCCTGCAAAGACACTGATTTCTTTGCGGGTTCACACGAATCGAGGTTCTCTCCAAGGACGCTGATTTCCCTGAATCGAGAGGTTTAGCTAAGGAAACTGATTTCCCTGGGGTCAAAACGAATCGAGAGATTCCTACAAAGACACTGATTTCCTTGTGGGTCGACGTGAATCGAGAGGTTCTTGCCAAGGACGATGATTTCCCTGATCGAGAGGTTTTGCCAAGGACACTGATTTCCCTGGGGTCGAGACGAATCGAGAGATTCCTGCAAAGACACCGATTTCCTTGCGGGTCGACGCGAATCGAGGTTCTCGCCAAGGACGCTGATTTCCCTGAATCGAGAGGTTTTTCCAAGGACACTGATTTCACTGGAGTCGAAACGAATTGAGAGATTCCTGCAAAGACACTGATTTCCTTGCGGGTCGACACGAATCGAGGTTCTCTCCAAGGATGCTGATTTCCCTGAATCGAGAGGTTTTGCCAAGGACACTGATTTCCCTGGGGTCAAAACAAATCGAGAGATTCCTGCAAAGACATTGATTTCCTTGCGGGTCAACACGAATCGAGGTTCTCGCCAAGGACGCTGATTTCCATGAATCGAGAGGTTTAGCCAAGGACACTGATTTCCCTTGGGTTGAAACGAATCGAGAGATTTCTGCAAAGACACTGATTTCCTTGCGGGTCGACGCGAATCGAGGTTCTCGCCAAGGACGCTGATTTCCCTGAATTGAGAGGTTTAGCCAAGGACACTGATTTCCTTGGGAGTTGGTTGACTTGTTTCCGAGACGGAGTCATTGGATGACGTATTTCCGAGACGGGATCATTGAATGACGTATTTCCGAGGCGGGGTCATTGGCTGATGTATTTTCATGACGAGGTCATTTGCTGACGTATTTCCGCGATGGGGTCATTGGCTAACGTGTTTCCGAGACGGTGGTCATTGGTTGACTTTAGGTTGTCTGCGAATCGTATAGTCTTGGAACTGAGGATTTTGCCGTGGCTCCGATTGGTGGTGTCGTGTCCGTGCCTTGCTGGCATGAGGAGGAACGCTATTGTTAGTCTTCTGGGATGCAGATGTTGCTGTCGAGCTCCGACTTTCCCTTTTGACAGGGTCTGGTAGGGGACATGTGGTTCATATTTCGTTTATACCCATGGATTGTATACAGGGGTCAGTATGGACTCGACTGTAAGGCAAAAGTTTCATCATTTTTTATTTCTTTCCATGATGCTCTATCATTTCAGCTTTTTATACCGTGAAAGTTGCGATTGCCTAATCATTTCGGCTATTTTTCGCGGTGCCTAATCATTTCGGCTATTTTTTCTTTTTCTTTACTCGCTGCTTTTTATTGCGAGTTGCCCAAACATTTCGGCTATTTTTATATGCATATATTTTACTCGCTGATTTTTATTGCGAGTTGCCCAAACATTTCGGCTATTTCATATGTATTTTTTTTGCGAGTATGGAGCTCGAGATCTGATACCAATCTTAGCATCAGCATTGCTGCGACTGGAATGTTGCCAGGAGCGAATAATCATTTTCCTTGAAAGGACATGGAATTTGTTACCGATTTAGGCATCAGCATCACTACTACTGGAACGTTGCCAGGAGAGAATCATCATTTGCCTTTGTCGATTTGAACAAAGGTGACTTAGCAAACAGGGTTAGGATCCTGTCGACTAAGGCTTTGGACTTCATGAGCCGTAAGGGTCTCATAAAGGTGTTTCTCCATACGAGTCGCGAGGATCTCGTCGGTGCGTTTTCTCCTTAACAATCGTGAGGAATCTTAAGTGTGTGTTCTCTCATAAGTTGTAAGGATCTTACAAGAGTGTTTTCTCCTTATAAGTCGAGAGGACTTATAAGTGTCATTCACCATATGAGGAAATTTCGCGCCATTGGAGGAACCGGGTGAGGGAAACGTTTATTTTTGCCTGTGGATTGTATACAAGGGTCAACATTGAACCGTTTGTAGGGCAAATTGGGGAATGTGATGGCTTAAGAACATGTTCAGATCCCTATAGTTTAAGGCTTTTGAATCCTATGAGCCGTGAGGGTCTTATAAGAGGATTCTCCTTACAAGTCGTGAGGATCTCGTAAGTGTAATTTCTCCTTAGGAATCATGGGGATCCCTAAGTGTGTTGCTCCTTTGTGAGTCGTACGGATCTCACGCGGGTATTTTCTCCTTACAAGGTCGAGTGGACCTTGCCAGTGTGCATGAATTTTTTACGAGTCTGTGCCTTTTCGTGTTTTCACAGACTCGCCGGTAGCCCTACTGTTTTTATTCACAGAACCCTTTCGAGTTTTCATCCGTGACCATCTTGCTCATGGACGTACCGTTTTTTTTGCATCAGCCCTAGGATGCTGTGGTTTGCAGTAGTTTTAGAGACGTTTCGGTCCGTTGCTAGTTTTAGGACAATGCGATCCCTAGCTAGTTTTAGGATGTTATGGTCCATTGTTAGTTTAGGGACATTTCGGTCTGTCGCTGCCGTTTTGGGGACAACGTTTTCGCTGGATACTACTTATAGAGTTTGGGTTTGGGAAGATAGATAGCGGACATAAGTGTCGTCATCTATCGTTGACCTAGGCCATGACTCATCAGGCGTAGTATTTTTTCAGGAACCGTCTATTGGACTGAAGGGTCTTTCACCATGCATATCTATGAGAAAGTAAGCCCAACCTTGGTAGACATTGTCTATGATGTACGGACCCTCATAGTTCGGCTCGAATTTCCTCCGTTTGGCACGATTGGGGATCATAAGTCTCTTGACCACTAGCACGAGTTCGCCATGGCGAAATGTCCTCGGCCTGGTCAAACTCTCATATGAGAGTGTCATCTTTGCTTTGTAAGCATCTAAGTTTTGCTGTGCCATGAGACGAGTTTCATCGAGGGCGTCGAGCTCTTCAAGCCGAAGATGAGCATTCACTTCGTCTGTTAGCTTGTAACGAACCGCCACTCGTAGAGAGGGTAGCTCTATCATTAAAGGGAGTACTGCTTCAGCGCCGAATACCAATTCGTACGGCGTTGTATTTGTGGCTGTTTTGAATGTGGTCCAATAAGCCCAGAGAGTTTCATGTAGTCTCTCATGCCAGTCCTTTTTATTTTTGGACATCCTCTTCTTTATGATCTTCGTTAAGGTCTTGTTGAAAGCCTCAACTAGACCGTTAGCTTGGGGATTATAGACCGAAGATTATCTCCAGTCTATATTATGTTGCTGTGCGAAGCGGCTGATTTTGTGACTTCTGTAGACTGGCTCGTTATCGGAGATAATCCGTCGCGGAGTTCCGAACCGGTAGATGACATGAGTCTTAAAGAAATGGAGGATATTCTCCGTCTTCACTTCCCTTAGCGGCACTGCTTCTGCCCACTTAGAAAAGTAATCAGTTGTCGCCAATATGAACCGATGTCCTCTGGATGATGCTAGCTCGATGGGCCCAATTATGTCGGTTCCCCACATTTCGAACGACCAGCTAGCCACTGTTGGGTGTAGCGGGTTTGGATGCTGGTGGATGAAGTCTCTGTGAATTTGGCACGAGTGGCACTGCTTTGAGTATTCGAGGCAGTCTTGGATCATCGTGGGCCAGTAGTAACCCATTCTTTTGATCTTCAGCTTCATCTTTGGTCTGGCTTGATGAGAACCACAAAGTCCGTCGTGAGTTTCTTGGACGATTCTCCTTACTTCTTCCAGTCCCAGGCATCTCAGCCACAGAGAGTCGAACGATCTTTTATACAGAGTATAATTGACGAAGGCGAAAGACAGAGCCCGTTTCATGAACTGATGTCTTGAGGATGCATCTTCAGGTGTTCGACGGGATTTGAAGTAGTCTATGAAGACTTCTTTCCAATCCTTAACCTTTTCTTGGTCCTCTATTTGTAGGGTCGTTTTCTTGGTCGCTTCCTTTTCTTCAAACGACTCTGGAGATATTTCCGCTGGTGCAAGAACCCGACGGCTTTGTATAAAAATCCTTACGTCATCGAGGTTTTCGTCAGCCAGTTCTTTGGCGAGTTTGGCTAATGCATCCGCCTTGCTATTTTCCATACGCGGTATGCTTTCTAGGACGTAGGAAGGGATTTAAGTAAGCAATTGTTGCACTCTCTCTCCGTACTTTACCAAGTCTGGTCTGCACGTTTGATAGTCGCTGTTTACTTGACTAACGACCAGCTGGGAGTCTCCGTATATAAGGAGATTTTCGACTTCCATGTCGACAGCGATCTCAAGACCTTCTATCAAGGCCTCATATTCTGCTTCATTATTTGTCCTCGGCTCTGTTAAGAAAAAGGCAAAGCTTATTATCCCTCTTTGCGGAGTCACGAAGATAAGGCCTACCCCTGATTTGATTATAGGGGTGTTGTGCTTTCTCTTCATCATGGAAGATACCCCATCGAAGTAGAGTTCCCATTGGGTATCACTCCCTCCTCTCTCCCTGTCGATCGTGTCAAATGCATGCTCGTCCGGCAATTCAAAATTTAGGGGTGAATCGGCAGGTATCAGATGCTCAGCGAGAAATTCGGCGATGGCCTAGCCTTTCACTGCCATGAGCGGTCGGTATGTTATCGAAAATTCCATTAAGTGTAGGGCCAATTTAGATAGCCGCCCCGTTAGTATGGCTCTTGATATCAAATATTTAAGAGGATCCACTTTTGATATGAGATGGACCTCATGTGCCAAAGCGTAATTCCGAAGCTTCGTTATCGCGAAGATTAACGCCAGGCAGTGTTTTTCGATGGGGGTGTAGTTGTTTTCTGCCCTCAGAAGAACTCGACTCAAATAGTAGAGGGCTCTCTCTTCCCCTTGGTCATTCTCTTATGCCCATAACGCGCCTAAGGAACCTTCAAGGGCGCCCGTGTACAGGATGATGGGCTTTCCCTTGACTGGAGCAGCCAGTACCGGCGGATTCTGCAGGTATTGCATGATTTCATCCCATGTATTTTGGAGTTTCTGATCCCAGACGAATGGGGTCCCTTTCTTCATTAGATGCTTGTAGATAGGCACTTGCCGAAGAGGTTGACTTAGAGTTTGACACCTGTGTAGGCATCAGTATCGCTACAACTGGGATATTGCCACGAGTGACTCATCATTTGCCCAGTCGATTTGGACAAAGGTGGCTTAGTAGACAGGGTTAGGATCCTGTCGACTAAGACTTTTAACTTTATAAGCCGTAAGGGTCTCATAAAGGGTTTTGTCCCTACGAGTCGTGAGGATCTCGTAGGCGTATTTTCTTCATAAGAATCGTGGGGATTCCTGAGTGATGTCTTCTCTTGTAAGTCGTAAGGATCTTCCAAGAGTGTTTTCTCCTTATAAGTCGAGAGGACCTATAAGTGCTATTCACCATATGGGGATATTTCTTGCCATTTGTAGAACTTGGCAAAGAAATATTTATTCGTGCCCCTGGATTGTATACAAGGGTCAATATGGACTGCCTGTAGGGCAATTTGGGAGATATGACAACTTAAGAACGGGTCTAGATCCATGTAACTTAAGGCTTTTGAATCCTATGAGCCGTGAGGGTCTCATAGGGGGGTTCTCCTCATGAGTCGTGAGAATCCCGTAAGTGTATTTATTTTAACGAGGTTGCGCTCTTCCGGGTTTTCACAAGCTCGCCGGCAGTCCTGCTGTTTTTACTCACGGCGCCCATTCGGGTTTTCATCCGTGCCCATCTTGCTTGCGGACATACCGTTTTTTTAACGAGATTGCGCCCTTTAGGGTTTTCACAAGCTCGCCGGCAGTCCCACTGTTTTTACTCAAAGCACCCTTTCGGGTTTTCATCCGTACCCATTTTGCTTGTGGATATACCTTTTTTTGGGTTCAAGTAAGATATTCCACTTGATTGCAGGACCCGCTTGTAAGCCCCTTGATATCCTTTCTGTTCTTTGAGAAGAAAGGACCATCTTACATAGAGATTCTTCCTCCAATGAGAAACATACCCCCTGTGTATACCTCGGGGGGAGCGAGTACCCACGTCGTCGCTATTTTGGCGACAGGTTGCTTCAAAGTTGCTCATTTTTTGTTGAGCGTCGGCGACAAATACCACCTTACCTCCACTTTTCATTCATCTTCATCAGATGATGAAGGGTCTTCATTCAGCTGATCCAATCGAGTCATTTTATCCATGAGCTCTTGGAAGGTTGCCAGCTTGAAGATGGCCGTATACGAGGACACCATTGAATTTGGGTCAAGGTTGGCTATGAGTATTCCCATGGTTGCAACTTCATCGATGAGTTACTTGTATTTGATCAGAGATTTCGCCATCGGGTAACATATTGAACCCGAGTTTCATTCGGTCTAACCCTTTCGTTGACTAGTGTCGTCACGGTAGTGCGTTTATTCACACTAGCGAATCTCTGACAGGAGGGCATCTACATTTCGTCGAAGGTATTCATGGAGTCATTCGGGAGTTCCGCATACCATTCGAAAGCAATGCCTACCAGACAGCCGACGAACTGTCAGAGGAGAAGTATATCGGTATTGCCGCACATGGGTTCAAATCGCACAATGTGCCGGCGAGAATTCTCTGTTCCTTTGTACATGTGGAACGTTGGAAGTGTGTACTCTGGCGGGTACTGTATTTGATTGTGCCATGTCGGATACGGTCGACCAATCTCGATTGATCTATTTGCGGCTTCACTGGTGTAGTGAGCTTTGATTTGCTGAGTGATATATTCGTTCAGCTTTGCTTTTAGGAATCATTTCCTCCTCAGCCATTGATGAGGTTTGCAGAGGATTTGAAATGTCATCTTTATCTTTAAGACCGACTACCGGTGGTTCATCTGCCAGTGGTTCTGATTGAACCATCATTCCAGCCATATTCTGAATTAGAAGGGTCATCTGGTTCATTTTAGTGGACATTTCTGCCGCTTCTGCATCTCCCTTTTTAAGAGCGCACTTTAGGAAATCAATATCTGGCTCCTTCTCTATTCTTTCTTCGGGTGCGTCCTCGGGATTTTCTTTAGGCGATGGACTAGCGTTTGCTGCCGCCTGAGCGAGCATCTCCTGCAGTTTTTCATGTTGCAGTTGAACTTTTGTCAGGGACCGAGTTTGAGGTCGGTGGCTAGTAAAAGCTCGAACTTCGTCTTTGGAATCCACCACATAGATTATGTGAACTACCATGCCCCCAGGCTTGGGGTGTTTAAATTTTTGGCTTTTGGAGTTTGCTTCGGGCACTTGAGCTTTATTGGGCCTCTTTTTTGTGAAAAGCTGCTTTGGTTTTGGGAGGAACCGCTGTATCAGGATCCGTCTTGGGATGAGTTCCATTCACCTGCTTCCACATCTTATATATAAATGAGGAAAGTCGTCTCAGGGAGCGTACTGGTTTCTGCTCTCGTGGGATCTCCATGTGCTGCGAAGACTTCTTCAATATTGCGGTAGGAGAATTTTGTCTGGCCCTTCGCAACAGTTTGAAGCTGTTCTAAGTTGGAACAACAACATTCACCACTGGGGTTAAAACAGGACCATATGGAGAACTGCCCCCAGCTCATTTTGTATGATGCCGATATCGACGCCGACTGTTTCTTACGGCCGGGATTTGATTAACCTAAGGATTTTGCCGAGCCTACCCCCTGTTTCCTTTGAGAGCTTGAATAATCTTCCCCCTGCGTCGACCTTGGTCCTTGGCAGGTTCCAGTTGTTTGAGGACCGATTCCGTCGGCAAAGCTGCAGCTTAGGGAACCATCCTGTGGAAGACAGACTTCCTCTAGGCTTCCTCCATAGGCGTTGAGGCACTGAGGGTGGGAGGTGGGAGTATCGACCCAAAGAGAAGCCCATTGATTTCTTGAAGAGCCGGATTGTAGAGATTTGAGGCTGCAAGTGACCCATACTTGACTCCACCAGATATGACAGAGCCTGAGTTGCTAGGGTAGAATCAAACGCCATTCTTCATAGAGACGAAACACCGGCTTCAATATCCCATTACCCAAGGGCAACCACAAACAAATATACAGCGATTATTTGATCGCGGAAAAACACGACACAGGAAGTGTGTAGTGGAAAGAGGAAAAGGTCCCACCGGGCGTGCCAGGATCTGTTCACCGCCGAAAGACGCGACCGGGAAGTTGGGATGTCCGGCCTAAATTTTGGGGGCAAATGCTATTTGGTTTTATCCTTCCACCTCTCCGAAGATGCCAAGTTGATTTATGGCACCGTGTATCGGAGGTTTAGACAGATGCGGCCGATGTAGCAGACTTCGTCAGATTCCCCCTCGTTGTGAGGGGTTTTTGATTGTGGGGACGCTCTTCCCTGCAGGAGCAAGCCCCTGTAGTTAATTACGCTACCGCATCGCGGTAACAACTTTCTCCTTCTCCAGATGGTCACTTCGTGTCGTGTGCGTTTGTTTTATTTTCAGCTGCCCGTGGATCGTATACGGAGACTAATTTATGTTGTCGCCCATAGGGCGTGGATTAGTCCAAATCCGTATTTTTTTAAATTTGGGTTTGGGTTGGTTTATGGATCGTTAATCTTATTTTAGATTAAGATCAACTCAAACGTTTGTTAAGGATACGTTAGTCTAATTTTAGACTAAGATCTACTCAACAAGATTTTCTTTAGTTTATAGGGACGTTGCGGTCCGCAATTTAGTTTTAAGGATGTTACGGTCCACAGTTAGTTTAAGGACATTACGGTCCACAGTTTAGATGTAACCATGCGTTTGGAAATGCACCAGATAGTTATTGGTCGTCGGGACGCACCACCTCTCTGAAGACGTTGAAGAATTACAATGACATGTATCAGAGGTGTGAAAAGATGTACCCTTGATCCAAATGTCAGATTGAGAGGGAATGGGATGAACATTATTTTGAATGCCATATGAGATGACTAATTTTAGAAGACCTGAGTATAATGTGGGCTCAGTTAAAATGGATTTTGTCTTTAGCAGACCTAGCTGATTTGGGCTAAGATTAGGCTCATTATAGTGTTAAACCCTAGAGTATGTTCGGGGCTCACGTGATCCTACGTGAGGCGCTTAAAATAGTGTTAAACACTAAAGATTTGAGGCGCTCACGTGGGGTCACGTGAGGCGCTTGAAAATTCGCAGAGCTTTTTTAGATTAGTTCCCTCATTCTTTTTTGAGTGCTGAGCACTATCGGGTCATGTGAGGCGCCCCAGAGAATGAAAGCTGCATTTATTTTATTCTCTTTTGTTATGAAAGTGCTAAGTACTATTAAGGGGTCACGTGATGTCACGTGAGGCGCCCTAAAATAGAAACTGCCTTGGGTTTATTCCCCTTTTTCTTTTGAAGGGCTTGTTCAGGGGTCACGTGGGAGCACGTGACCTAATCTCATTTGTTTTCTCTCGTTCAACAAGGGTGCTCACGTGGGAACACGTGATTATGTTTTGGTGATAATCTTGTTCTTTACGTGCATGGAAATCTTAAGTTTTGAGACATTCAAGCACCTTGTTTAATAAGAATTAAATTCTTTTGTAAGGTTAAACCCTAGTTTTATTTAGTAGAATTAAATTCCTAGATGTTCTGTTGTAAGAATTAAATTCTTTGGACTCGATTCTCCTCCTAGGTTTTGAATCTGCATAACAAATCTCCCCAATGAGAATTAAATTCTCAACTTGTGGGGAGGTCTGCTTCTGCAGATCTTCAACCAGAGAAAGAACTAAGTTCTTTTTAGAAGAGTTAAACTCTTGTGAATATGAAGAAGAGGTAAGAGGTTCTGTCTTTTGTTTCTTCTCTTACCTAGGGTTTCTTTTCCTTGAGGAGATCTTCTTCTCTCTGGAGAATTAAATTCTCTTTTCTTTTTCTTACGAGGGTGGTTTTCTCTCTCTCATTTTTTCTTTCTCTTTTTCTCCTTTCCTCCTCTTTCCTTTTGTAGGAGAAAGAAAATAATCAATTTGTTTAGAAAATATCTCATTGAGAGGTTTTGATTGATTTTCTAATCAACCAACATGATCTTTCAGATCATTCAATGAATTTTTAATCACCATTGGATCTTTAATCCAACGGCGCTCTGTTTTACAGAGCATAATCTTTCTAGTTTAGAAAGATCCAAGGAAATATTTTCCAAATAAGGCTTTTGATTCCTTTTAATTAGAATTTAATTCTATTGGTTCAGAAGTCATAGGAGACTATCACGTTGTAACATTTCAAAAAAATAAAATATTATTTTTGGGAATTTTTATAATTAAATAATATTATATTGAATATTTTAATAAGGCGGTATAATTAAATATCGATAATTGGGGAAAAATTTAGAAAATTATGGAAATTTATACAAATTATGAAATTTTATGATTTATTATACATTAATTTTGTGCTAATCGCGATTAGATATCGCTAAACGGGCACTAAACGTGTTTTGTGCATATGACATGCACATGTCATTTTTACACTTGTTACATTTTTCTTCATGGCATTTTTTCATGATTTATGCATGGTTATTTGTTTTGGGTTTACTATTAAGGAGAGAAGAAAAGAAAAGGAAAACATTAGAATAATGGGTATGGGCATGAGAGAGAGGGTGAGGGGTCAACCATAGACTTGACTCATTCTCTCTTCATCATTTTCATCATCTTCTTTCACTTTCCCTCTCAAATGGCAGCACCTCTCCTCCCTCCTCTTCAAAACCCCCACTTCTTCATGAAAAATTCACCAAAACATCATCCCCACTTCACAAAAAAGGAGCGCAAGCTCACAAGCTACACTTTGGGCCAAGAAAGTTTGAGTTTTGGCACTGTAGAGGATTCTTGGGTCCCAAATGAGGTAATCCCTTCACAAATAGCATTGTATTTCATTTGCTTATGCATCTATTCAAGTTTAATTTCGATTTAGTGGTGATTTGTGAACTTTGGGGATCCCTAGTGAGGGTTAAGGGTTTCTTTGAGTTGTGATGGTGTAGTTTAGTGCTATTGGTCACCCTAAACCCCCCTTAGTGTTTAAAACTGAAACCAAACTCAATTTACTGAAAATACGGAAAAACAGAACTTCTCATGTCGGTTTTGTGAGTTTTAGGGTGTGCAGGGAAATCTGGAATGAACCGGGACTTTTACTAGAAAAGTAAACAATACCAGAGGACTAGAATTGACCCTAGGAATGCCCTGTAGCAAGACAAACCCCAATGGAGCATGCAGGGCCGGCGAGATCGGAAATTAAGGGGAGGTGCTCGGTCACTTGGTGAGGGGGTGGGTCCAGGTTTCTTCTGTAGGTCACATATACCCTATATATCACCCTAGTGTTGTTTGCTCACATTGTTTTCACCCTATACAAAATCTGGGACTAAAAACTTGATTTGCTGTTTTGATTCGAGTTATGGTTTTGCGTATTTTAAATTCTAGATTTTTGTATTTGTGCTTTACCTCGATCACGTGACGTTTGTACGTCTATATCGAGTGATATCGGGTTGTTTTGCGAGGGCAAACCATAGGTTTTGACCTATGCGAGTTCCGCATGTCGTTTTAGTTTCGACTTGGTTTTTAATGTGATACGATACGCTATGATGTGTAGGTACCCTCGCGAAGACTTTGAGACAATAAGCAAGCGCGTGGTGACGTCGACATCGGCAAGCGAAGGCCAAGGTGAGTAGATTATATCTATGGGTGAAGTCGGGTGGATGGCGTATAGCAACTCCGCAGTTCGTAGTGTAGCTTATATATATTTATATTTATATATGTGTTTATGTTACGTGGACGATTATCAAGATAGGATTTGTGTTCATAGTTTAGTTTAAGGTAGTAAGAAGTAACTTAGTTTAGCTTCTTAGTCGCGAACCCTAGAATGAGGTTCACACCAACACGCACACACATTCTTACTTTGTTATACTTGTGCGTACATGGTGATACGTATATATATATATACACAGAGGTATGAGACTAGGTATATATATATATACATATATATATATATATACATACACGTATACTTATACATGGATGATGAGGATTGTAATGGTATTTGGAGATGAGTCGATGAGATTGGGCATGGTGCCATAAGATCGGTGATATGATGTGGTTCGTATTATGAGATACGACATGAGATTTTAGCGGGCCTTTGGACGTGTGTTTTCATACACGCATATATATATATATATATATATATGGTATCGGTTGTACTAGACTTAGATAAGTACCCCAGATCATGAGATATGATGATAAGGATACCAGATAATTGATGAGATAAATGTGAGATTCGACCCGTACCCAGATTTGGGATGCCGTACGATGGATTTACGTATGAGCTTTATATTGATGATTGATCCGCACTCTTGACTCGAGAATGTCATGTTATATATTGTATCGTATGTGTTACTATTGAGGCGGGATCACCGACTATTATATTTATATATATATCGACTCAGATTTAGGTGGTTTCCATACCCTTTCGATTAGCTTGTAGTCAGATCTGTAGTTACTTAGTAGATGTTAGACTAGACCCGAGTCATTCCTATTTCAAAAACTACCAAATCGTGAGTATTTTAAAAACAGGCCAAGGGATTCTTCGGATATTTTTAAAAGGTGCATCTTTTCTTAAAAACACCGTAGCCCTTATTTTTTCTAAACCCCACGATTCGAGTTATTTCAAATGGCAAAACTGTATGATACATATATGTATTGATGTAGATTCCTCACTGTTGTGTTTATCATTCATTTTCCGCATATTCTGCTGTTCGCATCGCATTGCATGTTTAAATGTGTTTATTGTTATATTAAACTCATGCTGTCAGGACACCAGCACCATTATCGATAATGCGTATGTTCCACGTACACCTACTTGCCGGCTCTCACACTTCATCATCGATAATTGCCATGTCACTACAAAGTAGGATTGTTGCATCAGGATACGACTACTTGTACATCCATACTGGCACACATACATATTGTACACTCATACTTGCGTATATACCTATTTGTAGATCCATACTGGCGCACAGACATATTGTACACTTATACTTGCGTATATACCTACTTGTACATCCATATTGGCGCACAGACATATTGTATACTCATACTTGCGTATATACCTACTTGTACATCCATATTGGCGCACATACATATTGTACACTCATACTTGCGTATATACCTACTTATACATCCATATTGGCGCACAGACATATTGTACACTCATGCTTGCGTATATACTTACTTGTACATCCATATTGGCGCACAGACATTGTACACTCATACTTGCGTATATACCTACTTGTACATCCATATTGGCGCACAGGCATATTGTACACTCATACTTTCGTACACACATATTGTACACCCATACTTGCATACATACGTATTTGGACATACATAGACGATTCTGGCTTTATTTTGTTGATTTGGGAACCACAAGATATATTTTAAAACTGGATTCATTTAAAAGAGCGGTTTTCCCCTCGATGTGTGCATATTGCTGTTTTATGCTGCATGATATACGGATATGCTTACATTTCTATCATATGTCGCATACATCATGCTTTATGATTTTACGCAATGCGATATGCCGTTTTCATGAGATTTCTGGATTTGAGAACCGTGGTCATTTCAAAAGAAAGTATGCATTGTTTAAAAACCCGGTTTCTCTTGATATGATATTTCAGTATTTCCACCATGTGTTTTCTCGGTTCTGAGACGTGTGACATGTGAAACCCGATTCGAGGAGCTGTATGAGGCCGATTGTGGGTAAATGGTGGACCCCGGTATGGTACCCCGGGTCATGAAAGGGATGCTGTGTATACAGACGGTGAGCCTGGCAGAGGGACTACTACCTACCGGTAATGGTATTTAGGCTCGGCGGATATCCGGAGGATACCGACCGGAGTCGAGAGATGATATGGGCCGATCCGGACTGACGGAGCCCGATATATGAGAATTTACGTGCCGATGCTAGGCACAGTTTTCATGATGTTTTCGAGTGTCGATGCTAGACACTCAGGTTCCATGATTTGATGTGCCACGAGGGACATACGTTGATTTATATCCTCATACCTTCATACTTATGCTTTATGATATTTGCATGCATGATGTTTTGTGTCATTGGTTGACACGTAGATGAGATCCACATGCATACAGACATTGACTTCATAGTTGGATGATATCCACATACTTATAGACTTCATGATATAATTGACATTGATTCATGTTGATTGCATTGATCGCACCTCATATTTATGATATGTTGCTACCTGAGGCACTGGCACGAGCACTTAGTATTACACTAATGTATAGATGTTTACTCTTCCCACCTTATCATGCTTCAGACTTATTCATATTGAGCATATATTATTATTGATTGTATTGACCTAGGATTGAGTCATACATATGATTTCTGCTCTGTGATGTTTTCTACTCACGAGTTGGCAACTCACCCCCGTTGTGCCACAGTTCTTGCAGGTTTTGCCGTAAAGGTTTCATTGCGGCTTTTCTGGCACACTGCTTCCATTCTGGGTGATTGCTTTGGTAGGTAGGTTCACTCGCATCGTGACCACCTTTGTATATTATTTTCATTATTGTATCTAGAATCTCCATCAGCCAAACTTGTATATTTATTCAGACTTTGAGACCAGTTGTTTATTATTTCGACCTTAGAGTCGCGCGTTGTATTATTATGGATTTCTTGCTGTTTGAGTTTCTTTTTGAGTTTTGATCCTCGCCCTTCGGCGTTGTATATTTTATTGCTTACGTGGCCGTGACCGTCGATTGACGAAGAGCTAGCTCCCGCTTGGGGATGCCTTTTATCATTATGCATATATTATTCTTGTTGTACTCTGTTTGGGGCCAGTATTTACAAAGGAAACTCTGCCGAAATTTTCAGAAAAGACTTGAGGATTTACAAATGCGTATTCGGCTTACTTATTTAAAAACCTTGTTTTTAAAACATGTTTTCCACACTTCTTTAAAACTAGTTTTCCTTCGTTTATTATTTAAAATGGTTTTAGATTTCTGGGATTTTGGCTTACTTGAATTAGATGAGGTCCTATAGACTTCATATGATTCAAGGGTCAGTCACGTGCTTTTTCGGGTCGTGACAAAGTTGGTATCAGAGCGCTAGGTTAACCTTGGTTCGAATCTAAGTTTGACTATGCGGAGTCTAGAACGTTTTTATATATTCGGAACTTAGGCTTGACCTTACGGAACTTAGACTTAGTCGAGAGAGTATTAGACCCGAACTTTCGTCGCATTGGTTGACCTTGGTTGATGGAGTAGGTGACTTAAGGAGAGTGACGTACCGTGTGTATGTTCCGCGGCATACTTACGATACGCCACTCCTCTTAAGGAGCCTTAAGATGTACATTTCCTTGTACAGTATTATATTCATTCGTATGATCTATCCTCATCGATTTTGGTTATGATTTTGCTGCCACGATTACACGAGCAGGGAGAGCTACGGTTAGAGTTACGGTCAGCACGAGCTCGTCACGGACGAGGACTGACCAGGGCGTGATTCCATGGACACACGATTGCATAGAGGTGTCATTTTATTGTGTTTTTCGCGCCGTGAGCGTTTGATGGATCACTTTTACGAGATTTCTCGGACGTGCAGATCAGCACCAGAGGATCAGGTTACTGCTACAGGCCAAACAGAATGTGATGACCGTCGATGCCCCGATTAATTGATGATCGAGGCACTGTTTAGCGTGCAGACGAATGAGCCAGTTGCTGCTGCGAACGACGAGATATCGCCCCAGATGTTGGAGCTATCGCAGTACGAGTTATACACATAGATATGATAGAAGGTCGCTAGCCGTCCGAGGATGAACGACCAAGGAAACGTGGTTCGTTCGCTTACCCCGATGCGAGGTCATCAGATTGATTGATTCCGGCTAGAGACGACTTCACGCAGGTACGTTGGGAGTCGATAGAGACGATCGAATGTCAGAAGCCTATTTTCCAAGTTTAAAGTATTCGAAAGAAATGCAAGTAATGCTATGGACCTTCTAGAAGAATGAAACCCTAACTCGACCTAATGACCATGGAACGCCTTTGAACATTAGGGTTTGCGGCAATTTAGCGGTGCCATTTGTGAGGCTTGGGTTTGCCCTTCTACGGTTGGTCTACAGGTGCTGTGGCATGTACTGGAGTACTATTAAACTGTACCCAAGATATTTAGCTCTTGGGGGAATTATGGAACCTTTACGAGTCGATCGAAAGGTTCGACATCTTTTGAATATCATGTGATGGGATGCATTGCTTGGGAAACTCCAGATGCGAGTATAGCCGTTGGAGCACAGTCTATGCAGCCACGATGAGACGAGTCTGAAGCAGTCGACAGCAGAGAAAAGTGGAGTAAGAGGTTCGTACGAGATCTTGATGAGATGACGTTCCATTCCGCCGACATCAGAAATGTGGTACGCATGCAGAGGCGTTGTATACGGATATATCTTCCAGAAGGAGTCGCGATGAGTATGCAGCCGTTCCGGAACAAGAAACAGATATAGTAAAGGGTGATAACCTCCGGGCAGTTCGGCAGAAACGAGATTGAGAGAGATCTCGACAGGACCTTTCTGGAATACTATGCGAGAAGACTTGGACCCAGGAGCGGTCATATTGCGCACACCCAGCATGCCAGAGTTCGGCATCGTCGAAGAGATAGTTGGCCAGAGATCTGTAGAGGATGTGCCAGAGCGGGACTGTTTCCGTCGTCATTCCATATTGGGCCGTTGAGCCGAGGAAATATATATCTAGCAATGCACAGTGAGAGACAAGAGCCTAAAAACACCAGGCGCCAGACCATGAACAGGAGGCAAGTAGATATTTTGCTCTACTAGCAGTGGATGCACCGACACCTTCTCGACTTTGAAGGAGGAAATATCGACGACGGTATTCATGAATTGTGATTTGGTGATTCGATTATCACGTATCCGTCACCTTGGATTTCGGTATTTTGGGCCATCTATTCGCATGATTTAGTCTTGATAACTGAGTTTCATGATATTTGTTTTCGTGCACCATGGTTGCTCCTACTGGCTATTTGTATTTTGTACGTAGTTATTGCACTTGAGATATGCTTTATACACCATTGTGTTGATTTATGATTTATGCACAGTGATTGCACTTAATATCGTTTTATGCCTTGGTCGCACATGTTTATGATTTCATCGATTTCATACAGTTGGGTTGATTTTGTGCATATGGTATACACATGATATGGTTTTTGCACTCGGTGTTGCTATTTACGCATTTGAGTTATTGTTTGGTATTTTGAGCACTATAGGCACTGGATTTGTATTTTGTGCACAGGATGCACCAGATTTATGTTTCGTGCATTTGTCGCACCAGATTTATATTTCGTGCGTTTGTCGCACCAGATTTATGTTTCGTGCATTTGTCGCACCAGATTTATGTTTCGTGCGTTTGTCGCATCAGATTTATATTTTGTGCGTTTTTCGAACCAGATTTATATTTCGTGCCTTTGTTGCACCGGAATTATATTTCGTGCGTTTGTTGCACTGGGTTTACATTTTGTGCTCCACGGTTGCACCCGACATCGGTTTGATGTCATTCGATATGTTGATATTCGTGCATGATGGATGCACCAGATTTGGATTTTCGCGTGTGTTGAGCGCATGTTATGAGATGCATTTTAGTGCACACCAGATGCACTAAATCGAGATTCTTCGTGCATATCAGATGCATCTGATAATTGTTATCAGGCACACCCGTTGCCTTTGACAGGTGTTTCGTGCACACCCGTTGCACTTAGATGTTGCTTCTGTGCACACGTAGGGCACATTTGTGGATTTTGATTTTCGTGCGCACCAGACGCACGTAGCATTCATATGCACATTTTGGGATTTATTCTTATGGAGCAGTACGTTTTTATGATATTTTCTATTTGTTTTCGTACTGAACAGGACTAGTCACAGGACAATACCTGGGTATATTTTCATGCATTGATAGTTATCGAAAGGATTTCCAAAAAGGGAGCTATAGTCTCAGTATTTACCTACGTGTCTGATATGACACGAAACGTTTAAAACAAGAAAACCCTTCTAAATTGTTTTCAAAACGGTGGAACGTGCATATTAAACAAAAGATATATACATATATGGTTATTTTCTTACAATAGAAGTCCGCCACTGTGCAGTGTTATGCACATCGCACAGCGACTTAAAATGGTTTCGCATGCATTTCCTTCAGATATTTACACGTATAAAAATTTGATGTTTACATGTATAGTTCTTATTTATATCATATTGGTTTTGGTATTGGATTTGACATTGTGTCTTCACCATGACTCCGATGATTGCGTGATGCTTGACGGAGTTTTGACTTTGAGTTATCTGCTCATTATTCATGCGCATGTATTGCGCTATGATGCGTTTTATGTATTGATCATTTCGGAACCCTAACGACTTGGACTTTTTACTAAAATGTTTTAGTATTTGAGTGGTTTAAATTTAAATTCGGAAACCAAATTTCTTTAAGGGGGGAAGATTGTAACATTTCAAAAAAATAAAATATTATTTTTGGGAATTTTTATAATTAAATAATATTATTTTGAATATTTTAATAAGGCGGTTTAATTAAATACCGATAAATTGGGGAAAATTTTGGAAAATTATGGAAATTACAAAAAAAAGAAGGTACTTATGCGATTTATGCAAATTATGAAATTTTATGAGTTATTATACACTAATTTTGTGCTAATCGCGATTAGATATCGCTAAACGGGCACTAAACGTGTTTTGTGCATATGACATGCACATGTCATTTTTACACTTGTTACATTTTCTTCATGGCATTTCTTCATGATTCATGCATGGTTATTTGTTTTGGGTTTACTATTGAGGAGAGAAGAAAAGAAAAGAAAAAGAAAACATTAGAATAATAGGTATGGGCATGAGAGAGAGAGAGGGTGAGGGGTCAACCATAGACTTGACTCATTCTCTCTTCATCATTTTCATCATCTTCTTTCACTCTCCCTTTCAAATGGCAGCACCTCTCCTCCCTCCTCTTCATAACCCCCACTTCTTCGTGAAAAATTCACCAAAACATCATCCCCACTTCACAAAAAAGGTGCACAAGCTCACAAGCTACACTTTGGGCCAAGAAAGTTTGAGTTTTGGCGCTGTAAAGGATTCTTGGGTCCCAAATGAGGTAATCCCTTCACAAATAGAATAGTATTTCATTTGCTTATGCATCTATTCAAGTTTAATTTCGATTTAGTGGTGATTTGTGAACTTTGAGAATCCCTAGTGAGGGTTAAGGGTTTCTTTGAGTTGCGATGGTGTAGGTTAGTGCTATTGGTGACCTTAAACCCCCCCTAGTGTTTAAAACTGAAACGAAACTCAATTTACTGAAAACACGGAAAAACAGAACTTTTCATGTCGATTTTGTAAGTTTTAGGGTGTGCAGGGAAATCTGGAATGAACCGGGACTTTTACTAGAAAATTAAACAATACCAGAGGACTAGAATTGACCCTAGAAACCCCCTGTAGCAAGACGAACCCCATTGGAGCATGCAAGGCCTGCGAGATCGGAAATTACGGGGAGGGGTTCGGCCACTTGGTGAGGGGGTGGGTCCAGGTTTCTTCTGTAGGTCGCATATACCATATATATCACCCTAGTGTTGTTTGCTCACATTGTTTTCACCCTATACAAAATCTGGGACTAAAAACCTGATTTGCTGTTTTGATTCGAGTTATGGTTTTGCGTATTTTAAATTCTGGATATTTTTATTTGTGCTTTATCTCGATCACGTGACGTTTGTATCGAGTGATATCGGGTTGTTTTGCGAGGGCAAACCATAGGTTTTGACCTATGCGAGTTCCGCGTGTCGTTTTTGTTTCGACTTGGCTTTTAATGCGATACGATACGCTATGATGTGTAGGTAACCTCGCGAAGACTTCGAGACGACAAGCAAGCGCGTGGCGACGTCGACATCGGCATGCGAAGGTCAAGGTGAGTAGATTATATCTACGGGGGAAGTCGGGTGGATGGCGTATAGCATCCCCGCAGTTCGTAGTGTAGCTTATATATATTTATGGTTATATATGTGTTTATGTTACGTGGCCGATTATCAAGATAGGATTTGTGTTTATGGTTTAGTTTAGGGTAGTTTGAAGTAACTTAGTTTTGCTTCTTAGTCGTGAACCCTAGAATGAGGTTCACACCCACACGCACATACATGCTTACTTTGTTATACTTGTGCGTACATGAGGATATGTACAGGTATGGGACTATATATATATATATTTATACTTATACATGGATGATGAGGATTGTTATGGTATTTGGAGATGAGTTGATGAGATTGGGCATGGTGCCATGAGATCGGTGATATGTTGTGGTTCGTATTGTGAGATACGACATGAGAATTTAGCGGGCCTTTGGACGTGTGTTTTCATACACGCATATATATATAGATGGTATCGGTTGTACTAGACTTAGATCATTACCCCAGATCATGAGATATGATGATAAGGATACCAGATAATTGATGAGATAAATGTGAGATTCGACCCGTACCCAGATTTGGGATGCTGTACGACGGATTTACGTACGAGCTTTATATTGATGATTGATCCGCACTCTTGATTCGAGGATGTCATGTTATATATTGTATCGTATATGATACTATTGAGGCGGGATCACCGAATATTATATTTATATATATCGACTCAAATTTAGGTGGTTTACATACCCTTTCGATTAGCTTGTAGTCAGATCTGTAGTTACTTAGTAGATGTTAGACTAGACCCGAGTCATTCCTATTTCAAAAACTACCGAATCGTGAGTATTTTAAAAACAGGCCAAGGGATTCTACGGATATTTTCAAAAGGCGCATCTTTTCTTAAAAACAACGTAGCCCTTATTTTTTCTAAACCCCACGATTCGTGTTATTTCAAATGGAAAAACTGTATGTATTGATGTAGATTCCTCACTGTTGTGTTTATCATTCATTTTCCGCATATTCTGCTGTTCGCATCGCATTGCATATTTAAATGTGTTTATTGTTATATTAAATCCATGCTGTCAGGACACCAGCACCATTATCGATGATGCGTATGTTCCACGTACACCTACTTGCTGGCTCACATACTTCATCATCGATAATTGCCATGTCACTACACAGTAGGATTGTTACATCAGGATACGACTACTTGTACATCCATACTGGCACACATACATATTGTACACACATACTTGCGTATATACCAACTTGTACATCCATATTGGCGCACAGACATATTGAACACTCATACTTGCGTATATACCTACTGGTACATCCATATTGGTGTACAGACATATTGTACACTCATACTTGCGTATATACCTACTTGTACATCCATATTGGCGCACAGACATAATGTACACTCATACTTGCGTATATACCTACTTGTACATCCATATTGGCGCACAGACATACTGTACACTCATATTTGCGTATATACCTACTTGTAAATCCTTATTGGCGCACAGACATATTGTACACTCATACTTGCGTATATACCTACTTGTACATCCATATTGGCGCACAGACATATTGTACACTCATGCTTGCGTATATACTTGTACATCCATATTGGCGCACAGACATATTGTACACTCATGCTTGTGTATATACCTACTTGTACATCCATATTGGCGCACTGGCATATTGTACGCTCATACTTACGTACACACATATTGTACACCCATACTTGCATACATATGTATTTGCACATACATAGATGATTCTGGCTTTATTTTGGAGATTTAGGAACCACAAGATATATTTTAAAACTGGATTCATTTAAAAGAGCGGTTTTCCCCTCGATGTGTGCATATTGCTGTTTTATGCTGCATGATATACGGATATGCCTACATTTCTATCATATGTCGCGTACATCATGGTTTAAGATTTTACGCATTGAGATATGCCGTTTTCATGAGATTACTGGATTTAAGTACCGTGGTCATTTTAAAAGAAAGTATGCATTGTTTAAAAACCCGGTTTCTCTTGATATGATATTTCAGTGCGTCCTCCATGCGTTTTCTCGGTACTGAGACGTGTGACATGTGAAACCCAATTCGAGGAGCTGGATGAGGCCGATTGCGGGTACATGGTGGACCCGGTATGGTACCCCGGGGCAAGAAAGGGATGCTGTGTATACAGACGGTGAGCCTGGCAGAGGGACTACAACCTACCGGTGATGGTATTTAGGCTCGGCGGATATCCGGAGAATACCGACCAGAGTCGAGAGATGATATGGGCTGATCCGAACTGCCGGAGCCCGATATATGAGGATTTACGTGCTGATGCTAGGCACAGTTTTCATGATGTTTTCGAGTGTCGATGCTAGACACTCAGGTTCCATGATTTGATGTGTCACGAGGGACACACGTTGATTTATATCCTCATACCTTCATACTTATGCTTTATGATATTTGCATGCATGATGTTTTGTGTCATTGGTTGACACGTGGACGGGATCCACATGCATACAGACATTGACTTCATAGTTGGATGATATCCACATACTTATAGACTTCATGATATAGTCGACATTGATTCATGTTGATTACATTGATCAAACCTCATATTTATGATATGTTGCTACCTGAGGCACTGGCACGAGCACATGGTATTACACTAATGTATAGATGTTTACCCTTGCCACCTTATCATGCTTCAGACTTATTCATATTGAGGATATATTATTACTGATCGTATTGACCTAGGATTGAGTCATACATACGATTTCTGCTCTGTGCTGTTTTCTACTCACGAGTTGGCAACTCACCCCTGTTGTGCCACAGTTCTTGCAGGTTTTGCCGTACAGGTTTCATTGCGGCTTTTCTGGCATACTGCTTCCATTCCGGGTGATTGCTTTGGTAGGTGGGTTCACTCACATCGTGACCACCCTTATATATTATTTTCATTATTGTATCTAGAATCTCCATCAGCCAAACTTGTATATTTATTCATACTTAGAGACCAGTTGTTTATTATTTCGACCTTAAAATCGTGCGTTGTATTATTATGGATTTATTGCCGTTTGAGTTTCCTTTTGAGTTTTGATCCTCGCCCTTCGGCATTGTATATTATATTGCTTACGTGGTTGTGACCGTCGATTGATGAAGAGCTAGCTCCCGCTTGGGGATGCCTTTTATCATTATGCATATATTATTCTTGTTGTACCCCGTTTGGGGCCAGTATTTACAAAGGAAACTCTGCCGAAATTTTCAGAAAAGACTTGAGGATTTACAAATGCGTATTCGACTTACTTATTTAAAAACCTTGTTTTTAAAACAAGTTTTCTTCACTTCTTTAAAACTAGTTTTCCTTCGTTTATTACTTAAAATGGTTTTAGATTCTGGGATTTTGTCTTACTTGAATTAGATGAGGTCCTATAGACTTCATATGATTCAAGGGCCAGTCACGTGCTATTTCGGGTCGTGACACACGTGTAGCACGTGACCCCACCAAATTAAGCCCACCAAAGAGTATCACGTGCTTTCACGTGGGTTTTTTCTTCCTCTGGCCAATTGTTTATTTTAGTAAAAGCGCCTATATACTTTGTATATAGGGGTCACGTGTCTGCACGTGAGGCTCAGTTTTAGCCTTATTTTGTTAAGCGAAATGCTTATCACGTGTGGGCACGTGATGCTTCGTTTGTGGAATTTTCCCGTTGCTTTTTACTTATTATTCAATTTTTATCAGAGAACACCTTCTCAAGAATCTCACGCCTCAGTCCCTCAGAATCTGGTTCGCACAGTTGAGTCCCAAATCGATGTATCCCTTGATCATTGATCATGAACTCGGAATCTCTACCCTGTCTAACCTGCTCCATAATCTCTGAAATACAGGCATCACCAGACTGTGCCACGCTGATACGGTCATGTAACTGTGGGCGTGCACGGATATGTGCAAGCTGTCCCCCGGTTGAAGTAAACTAGAACTGCACTCGGATGTCGCACAGAATCTGCCAATCTGCCGTCGACTGCCTCTGAAATGTTCTCAAACAAGATAAGCTACCTTCGGGCCTCCGACTCAAAGCATCTGCCACCACATTCGCCTTGCCCGGATGATAAAAAATCTCGTAGTAATAGTCTTTCACTAGCTCCATCCAACAGCGCTGTCTCAGATTTAGATCTCGCTGCTGAAAGATATACTTCAAGCTCTTGTGGTCTGTGAATATCTGGCACGACTCGCCGTATATGTAATGTCTCCAGATCTTGAGTGCAAAAACCACCGCAGCCATCTTTAAATCATGAGTGCGTTAGTTCTTCTCGTGCTTCTTCAGCTGTCGAGAAGCATAAGCGACAACCCTGCCGTGCTGCATCAACACACAGCCTATCCCCACTCGAGAAGCATTACAATAAATCATAAAACCACCCGATCCCAAAGGTAATGATAAAACTGGTGCAGTAGTCAAACGAGTCTTCGACTGCTGGAAACTATGCTCGCATGCCTCGGTCCAATCAAAAGGAACCCCCTTCCGGGTCAACCTGGTCAATGGTGCAGCGATACGGGAGAAATCCTGAACAAAACGTCGATAGTAGCTGGCCAGACCTAGAAAGCTGCGAACCTCTGTAACTGATACTGGTCTAGGCCAACGCTGAACGGTCTCGATCTTCTTTGGGTCTACACATATACCATCTCTCGTAACCACATGACTTAAGAAGTCGACACTGTCAAGCCAGAATGCACACTTGGAAAATTTGGCAAACAGCTGGTGCTCCCTCAAAGTCTGTAATGTGATCCGCAAGTGCTGCTCGTGCTCCTCTCGGCTCCGGGAATATACTATGATGTCATCAATGAATACTATAATGAACTGATCAAGATACGGCCTGAAAATGCAGTTCATCAAGTCCATAAATGCAGCTGGGGCATTGGTGAGCCCGAACGACATCACCAAGAACTCGTAATGCCCGTAACGTGTGCGAAAAGCAGTCTTCGGAATATCATCCTGCCGAACCCGCAACTGATGGTATCGTGATCGTAAGTCAATCTTCGAGAAATGTCCCGCTCCCTGGAGCTGGTCGAACAAATCATCAATACGAGGTAATGGATATCTGTTCCGCACTGTAACCCGGTTCAGCTGACGATAATAAATACACAAACGCAAACTGCCGTCTTTCTTCTTGACTAACAGAACTGGAGCACCCCAAGGGGACACACTTGGTCGAATAAGCCCCTTATCTAGCAAATCCTGCAACTGATCCTTCAGCTCTCTAAGCTCCGCCGGGGCCATCGGATAAGGCGGTATAGAAATAGGCCCCATGCCGGGGATCAAGTCGATGCAGAACTCAATATCACGCTCTGGAGGTAAACCGGCAGCTCGTCAGGAAAGAAATCCGGAAACTCCCTCATAATCGGGATCTGGTCCAACGGAACCTCTGCGGCTCCAGTATCACAAACATACGCTAAGAATTCCTGACATGCTTTCCTCAAGAGCTGACCAATGTGAAGAGAAGAAATCAGGCTGGGAAGGGTAACGCTACGGTCTCCCTGAATAACCAGAAAAGGCTCACCCGGAAAGCTAAATCTGACTGCCTTCTCACGGCAGTCCATGGATGCATAACAGGTGGCTAGCCAGTCCATACCCAAAAGAATGTCGAAGTCTAACATATCGAGGATAATCAGATCAACCAAAGAATCCCTCTCCCCGATACGAACGGGACACGATCGGTACACAAAACGAGCGACAAACGACTCGCCTACCGGAGTAATAACAATAAGCAGCTGATCTAACGGAGATGACTCTCGGCCCAACATCAGCGCAAAGTGTGTAGATATATAAGAATGTGTGGAACCTGGGTCGAATAATACCTGCGCGCCGAAAGAACATACTGGTAAATTACCTGTCACCACGACATTGGATTCCTGCGCATCTTGGGGAGTCAAAGCAAACACTCGGGCCTATCCCCCACTAATAGCTGGCTGTCCTCTGCCTCTGCCTCTGTCGCCTCGTCCTCTCTGAACAGGACCGCCACCCCCACGGCCTCTAAGAGCATCTGCCTAGCGTAGAGCATTGTTAAGGATAGGAAGTAAAGCTCTCTAAGGAGGTGGTGAAGATGGTAATGTCACTTGTGGAACTGTCGCCGCGTCCTGGCGCCTCACAGTACAGTCTATGACATGGTGATGCAGGCTCCCACATCAAAAACATCCCAATGACGGTCGCTTTCCCTGTGGATAGGTACTATATAACTGTCCTGGTCTCGAGCCTACGCCATCACCATGGCCTGGAGGGGGCCTGCCATGGCGCCTACCCATCTGCCTTAGAGCTGATACATCGGTACAAATCGGTTTCGGTCCCTGAACGACCGAAGTCTCCAAAATACGCTCCTCCAGCAGTAAGGCTGTATCCATTGCAGCAGCATAAGTGTCGAAGTGCTGGGCGTGAATAGCGAGAAATAACCGCATGTCTAATCCCCGCACGAACCTCTTTATACGTTTCTCTTCAGTGTCAACCGGGTATGGAGCATATCGGGACAACTGAGTAAACTGGATATCATACTCGGACACTGTTATCCAAGGAGTCTTGCGCAAAGACTTGAAACCGCGGGCTCGAGCACCTCGGACGCTCTCCGGAAGGAAACGGGCAAGAAATACAACTGTGAACTCATCGCAAGTCATAGGAGGTATAACTGCAGCTTGGCCTCTCTCGACTGACTCGCACCATGTCTAAGTAAGACCCTCTAGACGAAAACTCGCTAGCTCCACCTATCTATCATCAGAACATCTCAGCGAACGATAAATTCTAGCCATCCTGTCGAGGAATATCTATGGATCCTCTACTGCATCTATGCTGGTAAAGACTTGAGGCCTCAGCCTCGTAAACTCATGTAATGATATGGGAATAGTCGCAGTAGTAGTAGGAACAACTGTCTGGGTAGCAGGTACAATCGTGGTCTTTACAGAGGAAGGAACATCCTCAGATCTCTATGCCCGACTGGCTTCAACTAATGATCCCATCATCTGACTCAACTCTTGCATACCGGCCTCTAGCCTGGCAATACTGCCTGGAGAAGGTGGATCGATCTGACCCTGAGGGGTAGGCGTACCGCCCTGATCGGTCCTCATCTCAGACGAGCCCGCACAAATCTCATCTCTGGCGGCAGCCCTCTGAGCCCTCGTAGTCTTCGGCGGCATAGTGACTGGACAAGAATTAGGATTAATAAGAACAGTGCAGTTGAATCAAGGGATATAAGGAATCAAAGAAGGAAATACAAGCAAATATATCCTAAGATCACTTAAGCGGAGTACCGTATCATAATTATGCTGCGGAACATACCCATGCTACGTCACTCTGCACCTACTCCATCTACCAAGGGTCATCCTACAGTAAGAAAAATTAAACCTATAGCTCTGATACCAACTTTGTCACGACCCGAAGGTACGGAACGTGACTGGCACTTAAATTACAAAACTTCTAGAGGCGTGACGTAATCCAAGTAAGCTAAAACCCCAGTAATCTAAACCATTAGAATAAAAGAGTGAAGGAAAACTTGTTTGAAAGAAGTCATTTTAACAAAATATGGTCACAAGAAAACAATTTTGAAAACATCACATTTTCTCGAAAATTTCGGCAGAGTCTCCTTTGTAAATACTGGCCCCCAAATGGGTACAAAACAGGAATACATATATGAATGAATAACGGCATCCCCAAGCGGGAGCTAGCTCTTCGCCCAAGACGGAATCACAACCACACACAATATATGTAATATCATCGAGCAAATAAGCATATAAAAACAAAAAAGTAAGAAGGCATTACGTCGGCTCAAGTGAGCTCGACCCTAGAGAAACAATGTATATACAACTCTTACGGTCTCATCTCTAGGTCGCATATAGTAGAAGTGGTAGATGGAGAATACTAGATACAAATAATAGTACAAGTGGAGACAAAAGTAATCCTCGCAACCCATTTACGAGCAAATTTGCAAGTCTGAGCAAAAGAAGCCAAGAAAAGCACGCCCGCCACTACAATGCTGACGGGTCGGACCTGCAAGATACCATGGCACAACGGGGGTGAGTTGCCAACTCGTGAGTAGTAAATAACATCTAATAAGGCTATCGTAAGCATGCACGCAAATGCGTCACAACCTACATATCTCGATATGATGCGATGCACTAATATGTATGCAACATGAATGCATAATCAACACAAAACTTTTATATGTTTGGTACGAGAAAATCTGTATCCTTACTTAGAAAACTTTGTAAAATAGCTAAGGTATTATCAATGAAATCATCAAAAAACCGTGTCAAGCATCGACACAAAATATGAATATATCAATGTCTCAATATCTCGATGTCTCAACATCTCAATATCTCGGGCTCCGTCAGTCCGGATCGGCCCATATCATCAAATCTCACGAATATGGTTGGCATCATTCGGATACCCGCCGCGCCAGACATCACCGGTAGGTAGTCTTCCCCTGAAAGGCTCATCGTCATTCCCATAAAAACACTATCGTCCCGAGGTACCATACCAGGCCCACCATGTACCCGAAACAGTTCAACCTACTCCTCGAATCTGGTCTCGAAAACCAACAGAAATCAGGAAAAACTCATGGTGGACAGCCCATAAATCATGAGAAAGCCGCAACTTGCATTTTAAAAGGATAATAAGTTTATAAAATTCTTGCGGTTTTCCCCCAAAATCCAGAAATCTCATAAATAATGAAATCCTCGAGAAGTATCACAATATATAAATATGCCGGTGAGCATGGAAAAATCTATGATACGGTGGTGTATACCATGCGAAGTACGGCAAAGAAACTATGCATGAATCATGATGCAATGAGATATGTATATATAAATAACAATCCTACGTATCCATTTTAAAGAAATGAATATACAATATAAGTCGACGGATCATATATGATGCACATGCACAATTACCGATTCTAGGCAAGTTTTATAGTGTTCGTGATATAGCAATTACCATAGGCGTGTGTGTTCGCATAAATAGTGCACATGCAGCATGAACCAATGGTAATGGTGCATGTGTCCTATGAAATGATATCACGAGTATACAAGATGATGCAATGCAATGAAATGCATAACTAGGAAAACTACGCATATAATGCAAGTACTACAAGTAATCCTGCTGTCAGGCGCCTCGCGCCATCCATACGATCCCCCCATAGATGTATACATCTACTTACCTGAACGCCTCAACTGATTTGATCCGATCACCGTCTTGACTTTCCGGGCCGCGTCCGATACCTCCGCAACCGATCCTAGAATTTCACAAACATAATACATAGGGCTAAATATCCTTAGCCGACACAAAGACAACGAAACGCAAGAATAAATGCCCACAAGTTAGACACATTGTGCACTTGGTGCACAAAACGCGTACGACATCGCCACAAACTCAACTAAGATCGTTATACGAGATAACCACCAAACCTAGAACCCAATCGTACCGATCGCTCATTCACAACACAATATATATCGTAGAAGATAATATATATCATCACAACATCAAATTAAACCAACGTCTATTTATACCGAGAACCTAGTAAGCAACCCAAAGGAATTTTGGTGCAAAACCTCGTGGAATAGCGTTTTAGTGGCCACAATCACAACTAAACATCCAAACTAAGCCACTAGATAGCAACTACACTTAGCAAAACTTGTAAATAGTGGGCAAAACCCTAATTTTTAAATCGAACCATTCTCTTTAAAATCTTAAACTAGCAATTAGAACCAATTTATCACTTGAATAGTTTAGATTATAATAATTAATCAACAAATTTTCCATTAGGTTAAGATTTATACCTCACAAATTTTAGAGATCTCACTTGCAACTTAGCCTCCAAAGATGGTTTCTTGCTCTAAGATCCATGCTAGATTAGGTCAAGAACTCTTGGTGAAGGTTAAACTATGAATTTGTAAGATTAAATGTGGATTTTTGATGGATTTTGTGATGGATTTGGAGTGAAAAAGAGATGGAGAATTGGGGGGTTTTCTGCAGGTGTCTCGGCCAAGAGAGGGAAGTGAGGATGTGTTCAAGTGTATAGAATTTTCCATGACAAGAAAACCCCTCAAGTCTCATTAATGCATTCACATCATTTCCTATTTTTAATTTATTTTATTTTATTTTATTATTTCTTTGACCTTAGAACTAATTAGAACTTAAAGATAACTTGAAAAAAATCATGTTACAAACTAGGTTTTAGTTGTCATGGTTCATAAGTATGTAATTAATGTAAGGCTACGGCAGCGCCCCGGCCGTTAATCCGAGACCAAATGCGGAATAAAAACTTTTCAAACCGACGCTATCATAACCCTAAAAACCGGATCGTTCCATTAACCGTAAACTAGTAAACTGTAAAAGAGTTTGGAGAGATTATACCGATTGATCCGTGTCCTTCGGTCTTCAATCTCTGCGCCAAGCTCCTCGCTGCTGCACCGACGAAGTTCGCTCTCCGATCTCGCTCGTCAAAGTGGCTCCACGTCGAGAATTCTTTATACGGGCTCCCGCTTCAAAACCGGAGCAACTCGGACATCAAGCTTGCTAACCGAGATGACCAAGAATGAAGTAGAGAGTGTGTGTGAATCCTTTGTCTCAATACACCCTAGGTTGCTGTTCATACCATAATATTTCATTATTATATTCTCCATTCTTATTCGTTTTATAAATGAGCAGGTGCTTTTGACGCATGTCTGCTACATATTACAGGTTACAGGTTCTTGGACAGAAAACAGTGAAAACGATGAAAAGACGATGCAAAAGTGGACTTTGACCAACAAACAGAAGACTCTTGATCAAACCTACATCAAAGATAAAATTCACAAAGTACAAGGAAATGCAAGGTCCAAGATTACAAAGCGAACGGTTAAAAGTCCACCGCAATTATTCACTGGAGATCTGGAAGAAACATAGAAGCTATTTTAATAAAAGAACAAAATAATAAGGAAGCCCAAAGATTCAAGGCCCAATACTTCCTTTTAAAGAGTCAGAGACATAAAATTTTACCAAAGCTTGGAGTCTACTTTGACTAGGTCTTCCTAAGGATATTTTGGTAAATGTAGACGTGCGAATCAATTGTAACCTAGAGTTTCCTATCCTCTATAAATAAGAACTCTAAATCATTGTAAAGGTTATGCCTCCCTATGCCTCTTTTTATCAATAAAATTTAGATTTCTTTTGGAGAGCATCGATGCCTCTTTTCATTTCAGAAATTCAGATTTGACAAGTCTTGTGTTGATGTTTGGAGAGAGCCATCTGTAAAGTAAGTAGGTAATTTCCTAGATAATTTTTCATTCTCTGCCCTAGATTAAATTTAATTCCTTGCCCTAGTTAGATAGTTAGATCTTTAATTCAATTGCCCTAGATTAATTTAGTTTTTAGATTTAATTAATCCATTCACACCGTTTGGAATTAACTCGTAAGAGCGATTAGGAAATTCACAACATCCCTGTGGAGCGACTCGTACTCACCGGCTAGCTACCAAGCGATGTCGTTCTTGATTGCGGTTAATAGATAGTTTTTGATCCAATCAAATGGCGTCGTTGCCGGGGATGGCATGTTATTTCCTTTTTGCAATTTCGGGTTAATCAAAATTAAAAAAATCATAAAAATCTGAAAAATCAAAAAAATATAAAAATATATCATCTGTTATTTTTGGGAAGTGTATTTTTGTGTGAATTTTGCAGGATCTATGAACAAATTCGGATCTGGAAATCTACAGAGATCAAAACAGCAAATATCAAATCCGAATAAACAGAGGAATATCACAACAGATAACAGAAGAAATTTGGAGGACCGAGTCAACAAGAAGAACCGCGGAGAACTGGCGACAAAAAAAAAACCACCTGCCGAAGCGACCAACCGGCGGCGGATACGTGGTCGGAGGGGCTATTCGCGGCGTTTCCCCGGTGGAGGTGACGGATCGGTTCCCCCAAAAAAGGCTGAAGTGCGGTTTTAAAAAAAACTGTAAGTTTTCTGATCTCCTCCTCTGCAAATCTATAATATATCTTCTGAAAAATCTCCTGCAGGATTCTTTGCGCTTTAAAAATCTTCCCCCTTCTCAATAACAAATCTTGTGCAGGATTCTTTGTGCCGCGCATAAAATAAAAAGATTTGATTGCAAGTGATTTACTGTTTTGCATATCTTTAATCGGACTTTAAGGGGCTTTTGACCAATTCAGATTGGGTGGGGATTTCATCACCCTTCCCAGGACCCCAGAAATCAAATAAGGCATTTGCATTGACCAATCTTTAATTAAAAAATACTAGACTCAGCTCTAAGGACTTCGAGCTCAATAGGATAGAGGACTAGTTATAGGCATCGTCCGTTTATCCTAACCTGACTTTGCGGTGTCTAGGCAAGTGTGTCTAAGGCAAGTGGTTACTTAATTAGGACCGCTACTTGTAGCGGGGAGCCTCCCACTTACCTGGCACTTACCTGGCCGCAATTGGCGGTGAAGAGGCGGTTTGAGGTCCTGTCTCTAGCCTTTTAGAACAGTTAGGAGCTGTCTAGCTGACCTAGGTGACCCTAGATCTAGGCCTGATTGTGCATTTGTGGTTGATTGATAGTGTGTCAAAGCCCTTTATCGAAAAAAATCTTTTTGCAAAAATTTCCAAATAAAGAGAAAAAGGAAAACAGGAAAAAATCTTTTTAAGACATGCAAAGTTTGCCGCTAAGAAATCCTTGCACCACCTACCTTCTTTCTCTTATCTTTCTTCTATCATGGGTACCCCACATCACAAATCTCTTGCCGAACTTTGGTATCCCGAACCTAACTTTGCCTCGTACGTCAATTGTTTCGGTCGATTTAAGGAAGATCCCTCCATGCTTAAAATTTCTATGAAAGATCAAATAGAAGCGTTTAGGAGAAACAGTTCGACTTTGCAATCCACTTTGTGTCAACCATGTCAACCTTCACCACCTTCGTACGTTGATACCACTTTTTCAAGTCCCGTTGTAACTCCTAAACCAATGTCTATTGCTGAGCATATTGAACAATCTCGTAGCCGATCTTTCACTCCTCTCCACCCATCCAGTTCTAGGGATCAACAAGTCCATTCACCTTTTTAGCCAAATGTTGATCCTACTCCTGTCCAACCATCCAATTCCTACCAGTCCTACCCGACTTTCCCACCTTCACTAGACATTGCTTCTACACAGCCATTTGGGAGTTTCACGTATCCAAACAATTTTGAATCTTTTACCGAAACCCCTTCACAATCCATGTCTAATTTGGAACAGTCGTTGGAAGCTTATATTTTAGCAACAAATCAAATGATTAGGAATGTGGATGCCTCCATTGCCGCCCTTATGCAAGCTAATGAACCGGTAGCTGGTTTCCAACTAGCTCCAAATTTTCCAATGTATGAAGAGGCGGTTGGACAGAGTGACAATTTGAGAGGAGAGAGTACGTTCTACACCTTTCCAAATCAAACCTACCCATACCCAATTGAATCCAACAACTCCAGTTTTCAAACATGTGTCCAAAATGATGAGTTGTGTGACTTTGTAGTGCTTGATTTGCCAGATTATGAGGAATCCCTTTCTAGTGAAACCACACCTAATCCTTTGAAACCTTACACCTCCACTCTAGAAGCTGAATTGATAAATATCCATGCTTTTGATGAGGTGTCTGAAAAAATTGATCTTCACTTGATTGAGAATATAGACGCCGGGAATATTTTGGATGATGAACCCGTAAATTTGACTGAAATTTTATCTCCAATTCATCATCCCGAGTTATTAAATGTTTCTCCCAAACTTCATATGCGTCTTGATTTTGATGATAATAGCATGGATGAGCTAAATTTTGAGGAGAATTATGAGGAGAGTATTGAGGAGAGTATCGAGGATAATATTGAGGTTGAACCATTTTTCTTTGATGTGTCGGATTTTCCAATTCATCCTCCTGAACCTTTAACTGTTATACCACCCTCCCTCCTTTCCATCGTTCCGACCACGCAAAAGATCACGCTTGAAGATTGTGAGCTTGAAAAATTTTCCTTTGAATCTGACACGGTTCTCACAGCCGATAACACTTACGAGTGCTTCACTTTTTCGGACGATGTTGCAGACTCACCACCCGAGTTTGAGTCCTTTGAATTTTCTGATGAGTTAGTTGAACAATCAGGCTCGATTGCTTACAGTCGTTTCGAACCATTGATGGAATCTTTCCAGTTCGAGACAGTTTACTACGGTGAGAATGAGACAATCCCTAATTCACTCCCTTTCGTCCTTCCTATCGTTCCGACCGTACAAGAGATCGTTACGCCTTCATCTCCACTACTGAGTTCGACGTACCCATGCTTTCTTGCGAATCTTGAGGGATTTGACCCCATTTCTTGACGGGTTGATAGGTTAGCACAATCGCTTTTAACACATCGGTCATCACAAATTGCGCTAATTTATTCACTCGATTTACACCCTCAAGATCGTGCTACCCTTCTTTCTCTTTTCCGTCCCTCTTCTCCTCCACCGAGACCATATTCCACCCTTCTTCCCATTCGGTCTCGTGTGCTTCTCATTTCTCTTCTTTCCACCCCATTCTTTCACCAACTCTACCATTACCACGATAAGATTTTTGAATGTTTGGTGCTAACCTTTGGCTTGTGTAAAGCCTTGTTTAGTTTGGGGAGAACCTTGTTGTATATATGTATATATATTTTTTGTTTTCTTTTTCCATAAAAAATTAAAAAAAATTTCAAAACAATAAAAAATTCAATTTTTTTTTTATAAATAAATAAACAGGGGAGTGCCGACATTCTCAACTCTCTTGGTATAGCATGACAGTGAGGACACTGTCAAGTTTAAGTTTGGGGGTATGCTCGGTACGTCTTCTTCCTTTGCATTCATATGTACATTTTTTGCATTTGCATACTTATTTGAAAACCCATAAAAATTTAAAAATTTTAAAAAATTATAAAAATTATTGTATTCAATTTTAGCCATATTTGATTTGAGTTTGACAAATAGGTCAACTGACTAGGAACAACTAGATCTTAGATTTATTAAATTAAAAACCCTAAAGATAACCTTCCTTAAAGTTTAGCGGTAGAAAGTATATATCTTTGTAGTTTATTTAGAAATAGGCAAATTTTGAGTTCACTTCTTGGGCTAAGTCAAAACAAGGGAAGAGTATTGATATTTTTATTAGAGTATAAGTTTGAAAAATAATTCCTAGTTTAAGTATAGATTCTGAAAATATATACCCTACAAATTGCACAAACACGCACCTTGAAACTTGGAATAGTAGAGGAGATATTGAAATGCTCTTGTCTAAAGTCCTTAGTACGAAGAAAATAAAATGAAAAATACAAGTATGAATAAAGAAAAAAAAATGAACACTGGTTTTTGTGATTACTTAAGGCTGTAAAAATAGAAAAATATTTAGCGAGGGTGCTTCATCACCTAGTGCCTTAGACCAACTGGTTTGGGAGTCACTGCTAAAAGCCTTGGGTGTTGCAAGACTAGGAATTACGCTTTAAGGTGCAAACGCATTTTGTAATCGGTCGTTGGTACCTCAAGAAATATTAACGGTCGCATGAAGGATGTGTATGCAAAATTCATTTAAAAATTCACTAATTAATAAGTGCTTTGGACGACGGACAAGAGTACGATTGCTTGATTTGAATATCCAAGTGTAGGGGTGATTTAGACACACATGTGGGGATATGTGATTGGAGTTTAGATGAGAGAAAGGAGTGAAGAATAGAACTTGTATCTTTAGTAGAGTTGATAAAAATTCCTAAGTGGAGATGGAACCCTAGAAGGAAAACTTAAGAAATGCCGAAAGCTAAGTAAGTCTATAGAACATATATAATCTTAAGTTAGATGATGAGGAAGTGTGAAGAATATGGGTGGATAATTTGCAAGTCGAAGATAATAGAGTTCCTTGTTAGAAACTCTAATTGAAGAATTAAAGTCGAAAAAGCCAAATTGATAGGATTTTGTGGGTAGTATCCGCTGAAAACCCTCAGGAGACAACACTCCTCCTACTAGGGACACCTAGAGGTTTAACGGCTTGTTGCACGAGCTCAGTGCAATCGCGTTTCCCTGGGAAAGTGCGGTTAGGTTTTTGTAGAGAATAAAAAAATAAGTTTGCTCGAGGACGAGCAAAAGATAAGTTTGGGGGTATTTGTTCATACCATAATATTGCATTATTATATTCCCCATTCTTATTCGTTTTATAAATAAACAGGTGCTTTTGACGCATGTCTGCTACATATTACAAGTTACAGGTTCTTGGACAGAAAACAGTGAAAACGATGAAAAGACGATGCAAAAGTGGACTTTGACCAACAAACAGAAGACTCTTGATCAAGCCTACATCAAAGATAAAATTCACAAAGTACAAGGCAATACAAGGTCCAAGATTACAAAGCGAACGGTTAAAAGTCCACCGTAATTATTCACTAGAGATCTGGAGGAAACATAGAAGCTATTTTAATAAAAGAACCAAATAATAAGGAAGCCCAAAGATTCAAGGCCCAATACTTCCTTTTAAAGAGACAGAGACATAAAATTTTACCAAAGCTTGGAGTCTACTTTGACTAGGTCTTCCTAAGGATATTTTGGTAAATATAGACGTGTGAATCAATTGTAACCTAGGGTTTCCTATCCTCTATAAATAGGAACTCTAAATCATTGTAAAGGCTATGCCTCCCTATGCCTTTTTTTATCAATAAAATTTAGATTTCTTTTGGAGAGCATCGATGCCTCTTTTCATTTCAGAAATTCAGATCTGACAAGTCATGTGTTGATGTTTGGAGAGAGCCATCTTTAAAGTAAGTAGGTAATTTCAATTCTTTCCCTAGGTAATTTTCCATTCTCTGCCCTAGATTAAATTTAATTCCTTGCCCTAGTTAGATAGTTAGATCTTTAATTCAATTGCCCTAGATTAATTTAGTTTTTAGATTTAATTAATCCATTCACATCGTTTGGAATTAACTCGTAAGAGCGATTAGGAAATTCACAACATCCCTGTGGAGCGACCCGTACTCACCGGCTAGCTACCAAGCGACGCCATTCTTGATTGCGGTTAATAGATAGTTTTCGATACAATCAGTTGCTCAACACATGAGGCATGATAGGGTGGAGGTGAAAGGATTTGCCATGGATGAAGTGTGCGAGCTCAAGAAATTTGCTAAAGAAAAACAAGCAAGGAAAAAAGTATCTGCTCCTTTTTTTTCAAGTGTTGGTTTTGTTGTGAGATATTATCCTTTTGTGTAGAAAAATCCTAACAAAAATATCTCACACCAAGCCCAATACCATGAGTCACCAATGCCACTTGCAACAATCAATGCCCAAGGTTAAGACTTGAACTCACACTCTCCATCAAAATATATATTAAACATTTATCTAAATGTTTAATCCAAATGAAATAAATAGCAAACCCTAAAGTAAACTTGTAATAGAATTACAAGAATACCCCTCATCTGTATATACATACCCGCATCCGTATTCCGACTGAATACAAATACTATGAGACGAAAGTAATCCAACAAATCTAATACTAGGAACTGGCTTAAACCAAAGCCCACTAGTATGATCCGTCCGATCATGATCCATGCACGAGTGCACGTATATGATCGAACCCTGCCATAAAACCATACGGCCTCTACAACATTTCGCCCGAACTTAGGAAACTTTCTGTGGGGGACTCTAAAGACTTGTCAATACGCTGGCAGTGGGTTTAACCACAAGCACGTTAGTGGCACTAGCTGTACGTAAAGGCTGCCCATGTATTGAGCGAAAGGGAAGCTAATGAGCGAACTCATCCTGAAACTCTACTGAGCCAGTCAGTGACAATATTCGTACAGTCTGGTCCGTTCGTCTATGAGTGTCGCATATCGGGCCTAAGGAGCTGGTAAACGTCAGACCCCCAATAGCGGTATAAGTCGTGTCGGAGTGTAGCCCAGAACACCCTGAAAAATTACTGGAATACCTACCAGTAAATCTCACTTACCCTGGCTAGGGATTTCGTGTAATGGCTCTCCAGACACAGCGCGATATCACCACCAATACCGGGAGAGACGAATCCCCTGGCGATCCGCTCACTGCCTCCATGTGGCTCGGGACTGTACCCAACTAAAACCTGTTTGCACGACTCCTTTGAGCCGTGGTAGGATAGTAATCAATGCTCAGTGGGAACTCACATGAGACAAATGACGATCTCAGGTCGATGGACTAATCTATACACATGTCACCAGTGAACTGCTATCTGACGATAGGTATAATACCAACTAGCATGTTCCCGGCGAGTCTGTCCGGTGTACCCATAACCCAATGAGCATCTGTATACGTCTTAGGTGAACCAACTGATACCAATGGCTTGTGAGACCAGCCACCGCCCGTCGTCGGGGTCTCGATCCGTATACACCAGTCTACTCTCGGAGTATCGATGCCCAGTCTCGAAACTCCCACGACTAGGGACACTTTAAGGATGTGCTTATAGACCCCAACTCCCACGTATATGATCGCCATTATACTGCTGGCAATCAAGCAAGAATCCAATGGGCTCTATCAACGTGTAATAGTGATCTGTAATGTCACATGAAGCATGTACGCGATGATAAAGACAAACCAGATAGCATACTATCATCTCGAGTAAGACTGTTATACTGGTATATGTCCTCCCTCAATCACTGCAATCACGTGCCTGCGATCCAATAATTGACTTTTAGGGCACTATATCCAACAATCTCTCACTTATACTTAAGGCTAATTATTGCGATATCACATACTCACAGCCCGTGTGATACCGAACATCCAACTCCTCTACCAATCAGTTTCACAAAGCTCATTTGTAACACTATTGTGTTTGAGAAATAGCCTCATTGAGTGGATCTGCCCTGATGTTTCTTTCTATGTCTCTCTTTATCTCAAGTTCGCGGAGAAAGTCATCTCCCAAAATGAGCAATAAATGTCTTAGAATATGTCTGGATATCTGATGGGAACCGGTTCACAAATGAACTCCAAATCCAGCAAACTTCTTAGACTGTATCGTCAACTGAATTTAATCAGTATCTTGCGTCATGCCTTCCTCAGTATCCGCTTGGACCATCTGTCCAAACTACTGACCCTCGTCAGAGGGAAAACTATAACTCTGACAGTCACTTTGTCATCCAGGTCATCTTGGAAGCCTGGAATGATAACCGTCTCCCGAAGGAGGCTATCGTTATCAAATCCTTAGAACACCCACTTATGTTCTAAAACTGCTTCCGAACGTTTCTCCAGGATTGGATTAATATCTCAACTTATTGCATCTAGTGCAAAAACAATATCTGGTGTGGTACTTGACATCTCATGATTGACTCAATTGCCTAAGCAAGTGATATGCCAATCATGCACATCCCTCTCCTCTTTAGTCTGTAAAACACCTTTAGAGAGGGTGACTCCATCACCTGTAGGTACACTATCATGCCAGGAGTCGTCCATTCTAAAACACCTTTAGAATGCTGTCCAAGTACCCAGATTGGGACACTTCCCAAATCTAGATCTAAAACCATAGATCTAGTGACCAGAATGCCTGATATAATATCCAAGCCCTATGTGGAGAAACCACTGTGTGACAACCAAAGTATAACCGATCGTAGTATAGGAATTTCACTCCCTACTTTGTGTATGTCATCCATCTACCATGACATCACACCCTACTACCTTCTTAACAGATCCATCCATTATTCTGATGAAGTCAAAGTCTATGACTGTCACATTAAAAATAGATGATCTATCTCCGCTATATCTGCTTTAGTCTATAAAAAGACACAAGCTACTTGTCCACTATGCTTCCGCTGCTCCCACTGACTACAACAACCCTCTGGCAGAGTCATATACACGTGCACTTCTAAAGCTAGTTTAGAAAGATGCTATACGCATCCACCTGCCGAGTCTCATAGTTTAGAATAGCGGTAATGGCATGTCTGAGTAAAAAAGAACCTCCCTGTCACCGTCCTTGAGACTACCGGAGTACCTCTCGGGTGCCTGAGGTTACTCACCATATCTGCGGAGTGGCTAATGGAATGTCAAACTTGATTGAATCTTTAGGTCCTATTAAATTTTCAGTAATCGTTTGCGGTTCTGGAATCACTTCTAGTTCTACCATAATCCCACTACTATTTTCTGAAAAAGTCCATTTTACTAAAACTGTGGCGAGTCAAGAACAATATCACTATTGACCTTCCAGATGGTAGAAAGTTAACCTTCGTCATAGCCCGGGTTAACCCACAAACTGCCATTACTGAAACGTGTCTTGAGTTATCCAGAATCTGGTTTTAAACATAAGCCGGACAACTCCATATACCTTAACATCGTTAAGATATGATCCATTCTATATACAATATAGAAACAGAAGCATAGATTTAATTGGAAGCAGATTCAAATCATTCATCTGTCTCCAGTGCATGTCAACTAAATGGAGAGAGGCCGATCAGCATTACTCAACTTAGGAGTGTATCCAAACATGAGTAACTTGAAAGAGAAACAAGTTTCTCAAAACCATTACTATCAACTGAATACCAAACACAAGTATCTACATTTTCGATCACCTTGAAGAATCCCGATACTTGCAACACGTGGTTCTCTACTTTATTCTTGTACCTATAACTTCTCAAAACTTAGACCTTGTATTTCTACGAAACACGTGTCTAAAACTTGAGAAGTCACAAGTAAACAGAATATAGTACGAGGTCCAACCCCTCTGTCCTAATGGACACTGGACAACATACAATACTTTGTATAAGTCCCCTGAGTTTAATAAATCATACCCGGTGCGTCGTAGGTTGAAAACTGTACTATGGTTAAGAAGAATTACACCGCTGTTTAATGCTCCTTACCTAACCATCAACTGATATAGGTAAATGTCATGGACATAATTTCACAAAGTTATATCTCACTTTATAAAATAAATGTATAGATATATCAGTTTGAAACTGGCGCATAACAACGGATATTCAAAACCAAATATTTGCCGTCCGGCAAAAAACCCAGGAGATTTCCTCAAATATCACTAATTACAATGAATTCTGATATAATGAGGATGATCACCTAATTCCCAATAACTTACTCCCACTCATCATCTGTAAAATTATACAGATGTGAGAATCAAACCTGGTAAATACATAACCTTGAGTAAGGGTTAATTAGGAAATCGGTTTTCTATTAACAACGCGTAATGAAACTGAAACATGAAAATGTTTCAAAGGGGTATCCGGGTATTCCTAATAATGCCTCTTCCATTATCAGATTCACGGCTGTAACCGTATATTTCTTTTCCACCTCTCCAAATCCCTTTATTTGTCTTTACTCATTACCTTATGTATACCATCGTTAGGCTAAATGGTTTTCTTCTTTCCCTACCGTTCGGAACCATCCTATGATTTGGAAGAAGACTATCCAATAAGCATAATAGGTGTACTATCCTAATCCTAGGAGTACTCGCAACCTGAGAGAAGGTAAAAATTAAAGACAACTGAATAAACCTTGTTCCTATTTCTCCCGAACCAGAATCCATTCTCGAACTGGAACAAGTTCCTTTGAGTTCGTATATAACCATACTATGGATTTATCCAATGGAAGTGGATGTTCGTAGCAATACGGGGTGTTCTGGAGAAATCCGAAGGTGAAGTAGGAGTGGCGATGAAATACGTGGTTTGGTCGTGAATGATAGCAGTTGCAATTTACATTGCTCTCTTTCTGATCCCTTTATTTGTCTTTACTCATTACCTTCTGCACACCACACTTAGGCTAATTGGTTTTCTTCCTTCCCTACCGTTCGACACCTGCCAATGGTTTGGAAGAAGACTATCCAATAAGTATAATAGGTGTACCCTCCTAATCCAAGGAGCCCTCACAACCTGAGAGAAGGTAAAATGAAAAGACAACTGAATAGTCCTATTTATTATCTCCAGAACCAGAATCCATCCTCAAAGAAGTTCCTTCGAGTTCGTATGTAACTTTATGATGGATTTATCCAATAGGAGTGGATGTTCGTAGTGATACGGAATGTTCCGGAGAAAATCAAAGGGTAAAAGAAGGAGTGGCAATTTTGTATGCTACTCAGACAGTCCAAAAGGCAGTGTTTTAAGAAAGTTCGGTTAACTTCGTCACTGAGTCATAGTCTAAGGTCGGGCTATGGTCGTTGCCAAAGAGAGAGAGAAAAGAAATACTGCGTGCACACTAACCTAGATCAGAATAGTTAATCACTTTATCTAATCAGGATGTCTCCCACTGTATCCTCAAATTCTCCTCCAAACCTGAAAGAAGAATTAGTCGGGATCATCTAAAATCACCCGAGGAGTAAACCAACTCATCGGTGGGTATTGGGATCCAACTATCATCACATGATAACCTGATGGAACCCACTCAAGTTATCACACTCCAGAAGTTATGCGCAAGCCTGGCAAGTTTCCTGTATGTTTGAAACTCCCGATGTGAGTTTTACCCATTGCTCTTATGACCTTGACGAAGGTCAACAAATCATAAGTCACATGTCAAGTTCTACCCGTCATTGTCCAGGTTAATTTGAACCCACCCGCACTCTCCCTTGACGAAGGTCAACAAGGTTGTACGACAGTCCCAAACCAATGCATCTATCTATGCAACAGAAAGGTAACAAGCAGGTACCATACACTATGCCTTAAAGAAGGCCAACAAACATAGCATGAATATTAAGTGCTACCTGTCTGAAATGACGGAGGGATACGAATGGTTTTTGGCGAAAAACATTTAACGTAATGAACTTGATATCGTTGATGGAACCGGATAGCTTTTTACAAATATATAGTGGCGAAAACCTTTGCTAAAGAGGTCATTCCCGGTGAAGGGATCTCGGCTCTTTTCCCGTAGAATGAGGTGCAGGATATTCCAAACTGAATACCGCGATACAAAGTAAAAAGTAATCGACTATAGTGACGTTATTACCCTGACGTAAACCTCTGTCCAAGGTGTCACTCCCGATGAAGGGATCTCGGCCCTTGCCTCGTCGAATGAGGTGCTGGGTATTCACAACCGAATACCACTATGCAAAACAAAAGAGAACGTCGTTGTAATTATAGCTTTTGAAAATTTGTCCCAACAACATCGAATAGGTCTGTTTTCCTTGCATTGATCAGAATCAATGCAGACCCATCAATTAATCACACCACAAAATAATGAAAATAAAATGTACGTATATGCCATCCGCATTCGCCACTGGGTCCCGTCATCACCCGTTAGGTTACTTAACTAACGAAAGAGTGGGGACTGGACTAGCGCGGGAGTAAAACATATACAACATCTACTAGTATATATATCAATATATAATAATCGCTCCAAGCATGATAAATGCAACATTACAGAAAAGTAATAAGCATCACAGAACAATATAGATAATCTGAGAGCCCCGGGTTTCCATTGAGCCACAAATGAAACCCGACGTTCCCCTGGTCGTATGGATAACCAGTGCCATGAAACCTAGACCCTTACGAGTGCAGCAGGTTACCCACCAAAACTCAGAAGCGAGACAGCCCCCTTCAGCAAAGTGAATGGACCACCCAGCACTTCACGGAATCCGGTAACTTGAGCACCCCACCTTGGGTCAACATGTAGCCCCTACGAGTGCGGCGAATAGCCCGCTAATTCTAGAGTGAAGTCCCTTCCGTCTCAAAGCCATGAGATGCGGACCCGTTGCCCTCTAGAACCCGACTATCTGTGCACTCCACAGCGGGGTAATCCTAGTACAGAAAATAAAATATGTACAACGGGTACATCGACCTCAACCCGGTCGTGCCCCAAAAGAATAATATACAAACAGGCAATGACGACGGTCTACAAGTCGGACGCTCACCCCGCGATATCAAATGTACAAATATATCCAAACTGCACTACCATTGCATACAAGCTATCCACCACGACAATTCCGCAACAACACAGCAAAACACAGAACATCAACGTGAATGTCATGTTCGCAAACCCGTCTAAAAGAGCTATAGCAATTAAACAAGATTTACCGCTCGAATGACATTCCCAGTCGTAGATAGTAATGTAAGTTCTGCAAACTTTAAACAATGTTAGAAACTATCTACTTCAAAATAACCCCCGAAAAGCCCCAAACAACTAAATAAAACCATATCCAAACTGGGCTAAACAAACAATACCACTGAACTAACATTCCATAGACCAAACCACATCACAAAAACGAAGTCCCAATTCCACCAAATGGCCGGCCTGCTCGGATTTTAGGCTAATATGGCCGGTCCAAAAGTGGAGTTAGGTTTTCGTGTTTGGTGTGTAGTCTAGTAGTCATGTCAGTAGTCTTCTACAGTTGTTTAAATAATTTTAGAAGACACTTTCAAAATCGACAGAGAATGGAATGCAGTGGGTATTTTGGGTTTGTTTCGGTTTTGATAGTTTAACATTGTCTAAACCAACTAGTATATGGTTAATGGTTTGGCTCCGATACCATGTAAGGCTACGGCAGGACCCGGTCGTCAATCCGAGGCTAAATGCGGAATAAAAACTTTTCAAATCGGCGCTATCGTAACCTTAAAACCCGTATCGTTCCATTAACCGTAAACTAGTAAACTGTAAAAGAGTTTGGAGAGATTATACCGATCGATCCGTGTCCTTCGGTCTTCAATCTCTGCGCCAAGCTCCTCGCTGCTGTACCGACGAAGTTCGCTCTTCGGTCTCTCTCGTCGAAGTGGCTCTACGTCGAGGATTCTTTATACGGGCTCTCGCTTCAAAACCGAAGTAACTCGGACATCAAGTTTGCTAACCGAGATGACCAACGATGAAATAGAGAGTATGTGTGAATACTTTGTCTCAATACACCCTAGGTTGCTCAACACTTGAGGCATGATAGGGTGGAGGTGAAAGGATTTTCAATGGATGAAATGTGTGAGCTCAAGAAATTTGCTAAAGAAAAACAAGCAAGGAAAAAAGTATCTGCTCCCTTTTTTTCAAGTGTTGGTTTTGTTGTGAGATATTATCCTTTTGTGTAGAAAAATCCTAGCAAAAATATCTCACACTAAGCCCAATACCATGAGTCACCAAGGCTACATGCAACAATCACTGCCCAAGGTTAAGACTTGAACTCGCACTCTCCATCACAATATATATTAAACATTTATCTAAATGTTTAATCCAAAAGAAATAAATGGAAAACCCTAAAGTAAACTTGTAATAGAATTACAAGAATACCCCTCATCCGTATATACATACCCGCATCCGTATTCCGACTGAATACGAATACTACGAGACGAAAGTAATCCAACAAATCTAATACTAGGATCCGGCTTAAACCAAAGCCCACTAGTATGATCCGTCCGATCATGATCCGTGCACGAGTGCACGTAATGATCGAACCCTGCCATAAAACCATACGGCATCTATAACGTTTCTCCCGAACTTACGAAACTTTCTGTGGGGGACTCTAAAGACTCGTCAATATGCTGTCAGTGGGTTTAACCGCAAGCACGTCAGTGGCACTAGCTGTACATAATGGCTGCCCATGTATTGAGTGAAAGGGAAGCTAACAAGTGAACTCATCCTGAAATCCTACTAAGCTTGTCAGTGAAAATATCCATACAGTCCGGTCCGTTCGTCTATGAGTATCGCACATCGGGCCTAGGGGGCTGGTAAACGTCATACTCCCAATAGCGGTATAAGTCGTGTCGGAGTATAGCCCAGAACACCCTGAGAAACTACTGGAATACCTACTAGTAAATCTCACTTACCCTGGCCAGGGATTTCATGTAATGGCTCTCCAGACACAGCGCGATATTACCCCCAATACCGAGAGAGACGAATCCCCTGCCGATCCGCTCACTGCCTCCATATGGCTCAGGACTGTACCCAACTAAAACCTGTTTGCACGACTCCTTTGAGTCGTGGTAGGGTAGTAATCAAAGCACAGTGGGAACTCACACGAGACAAATGACGATCTCAGGTCGATGGACTAACCTGTACACATGTCACTAGGGAACTGCTATCTGACGATAGGTATAATACCAACTAGCATGTTCCCGGCGAGTCTGTCTGGTGTACTCATAACCTAATGAGCATCTGTATATGTCTTAGGTGAACCAACTGATACCAATGGCTTGTGAGACCAGCCACCATCCCTCGTCGGGGTTTCGATCCGTATACACTAGTCTACTCTCGGAGTATTGATGCCCAGTCTCGAAACTCCCACGACTAGGGACACTTTAAGGATGTGCTTATAAACCCCAACTCCCACGTATATGATCGCCATCATACTGCTGGCAGTCAAGCAAGAATCCTATGGGCTCTATCAACGTGTAATAGTGATATGTAATGTCACCTGAAGTATATACACGATGATAAAGACAAACCAGATAGCATACTATTATCTCGAGTAAGACTGTTCTAACGGTATAGGTCCTCCCTCAATCATTGCAATCACATGCCTGCGATCCAATAATTGACTTTGAGGGCACTATATCCAACAATTAAGCCATTCAAATTTGTAATTATCACTAATTTAATGTATATTTAAAAGCTTAAAATAATATTTAAAATAATTAATTAAGGAAAAATATTTAAATAACTAGCAATTTATAAGTGCCTAATTAATTACCAAATACTAGCAATTACATATCTAAAAAAGGTATAATTAGGCCTATATTGAAAAATGATTATAATTACGTTTTACGGAAAATACGAGTTATATTACCGACTATCGAAAAATTACCAAAACGATTTTTTTTTAAAATGTTACACTTAAGATGATAACACATTCTATATCACATATAGAATTTGAGGCACTGATTTAGGTGGAACCAGTATCAATTGATATGCATATATTTTTATTGAATCCCCTAAATGAAAAAGGCTTTACAGCATTACGCATCGAGCGCACCTACGGATGAGTAATTTGAGAGAGAATTAAATTCTCGATTATATAACTACGGAATACCTAGCATAAATATCCACATCTTCGAATACTTCGAAGAATCTTGATACCTCCAACATTTTTTTCTCTACTTTATTCTCATGTCCTATGAAATTCTCAGAATCTTTGGACTATGCATTTCAACAAGAATGCAGATCTAAAATCATAGAACTCATAGGAAAATGGAACGAAATATGAGTACCAACCCCTTGTCTAGGTGGATACTGGACAACATACATCATTATGTATAAGCCTTATAAGTTCACTAACTCATACTCTGTATGTTATAATTTGAAAACTCTATTTTGGTTAATAATATATACCCTGTTATTCAATACACCTTACCCAATTATCAAATGATAATGGAAAATATTCATAACATAATTTTTGAAAATTTATATCCCGCTTTGTCAAATAAAGAGATAGATATATCTGTTTTTAAAAGTTGGTGCATAATAATAGATATTCAAAACCAAAAGTTTACCGAAAGACAAAAACGGGTGATTTCCCCACCTTACCCAATTTTAAAAGTTGGTGCAAAATTTATATCCCCTTTTGGATGTCTCTCTTTCTTGCCTTGTGTATACCGATGTTATGATAGTTGGTTTTCTTCTTACTCTTTCTTTCAGCTCCAGCATCGGGATTGGAAGAAGAATATTCAACAAGTGTAAACTGGTATATTCTTCTTATTTAAGAAGCTCTCAAACTTGAGATAAGGTGGATTGGAGAGACGGATGAATTGTATCATATACAATTCACTTTCTCCAAAGCCAGTGGCCATTCTCGACAGAAACACTTTCTCCGAGTTCGTATGTAACTATACGAGATGGCCTTCCATGCAATATGGATCTCTGTATTGGGTACAGAGTGTTCTGGAGGAAGCAAAAGGAGAAGTGGGAGGGGGTAAAGACATATGCGACTATGTCGTGAAAATAGGGCAATCTTGACATTCTAAAGCTAAAGTTTGTAAAAAGGTTCGGTTAACTTGGTTTATGAGTTTTAGTTTAAGATCAGTCTTAGGTCGCTGCCAGAGAGAAAAAAGAAACACTCTTCGTGCACTTTAAAGAAGATTAGATTGGTTGATTAATTCAACTTATCAGGATGGCTCCCACGGTCTGTCGAGTCCTCCTTCAAACCCTAAAACTAGAATTAGCCGAGATTATTTATGAAATAAATCCTAAGAGTAACTATTACTCATAATGATAATCGGGACCCTACTATCACGGCGTGGGAACCTTAACTAAAGATCAACAAATTACCACACTCCATAAAAAGTATGCAATCTCATTGCAAGTTTCAACAGTTGAAACTCCTGATATGGTTTCTGCCCTAGGATTCTAGGACCTTGACTAAAAAACAACAAATCAAAGAGTCTTAGTCAAGTTCAACCCATCATTTCATGAATGGTTTAGACCCACCGGTACAAATCCTTGACTAGAGGACAAAAAATTTATACGACTGTCCTAACCAATCACATCTCATGCTGTCATGAAGACATCACTTAGCTACCGTACATTACGCCTTGACTAAAGGCCAACAAACATAGCACGAATACTAAGTACTCTACTTCATGAAATGAAGGCTACAACTAGTTTTGAAGAAATTTTTAACATAAAGAACTTGATCTCATCGTAGGAACCGAATGGTTTTGCATATTTATAGTTACGTAGACTATTACTTAAGGGCGGATTCCCCGTGAATAGATTAACGCTCTTACCTCATTGAATGAGGTGCAGGATATTCCTAACTAAATACCACTGTGCAAAACAATAGGATATGGTTATTCAATTTGCAAACTTATAGTAACATAATATTTTGCCAAAGATGTCACTCCCTGTAAAGGGATCTATGCTCTTTCCTCGTCGAATGAGGTGCAGGATAATCCTAACTGAATATATCGATGCAAACCAAAAGAATCGACTATAACACCAATATCTAATATTTGGTTTCTACAATGTGTTTCAGGTTTATTTAACCTTGCATTAATCATATTAACGCAATCCCATCATGTAGATAATCACATTATCTAGTATCTTTTCACAAAATTGCAGAAAAATATGAAAAATAAAATATAATGCACATATACGCCATCTGCATTCTCCATGGGACCCCGGGTCTTCACCGTAAGGTTACTTAACTTACGGTAGGGCGGGGACTAGGCTAGCACGGGTGAAAAACGTATATAACGTTTATTTATATATTTTATATATCACATATATCAATATATCATCGCAAGAAAATAATCATCATAACAGATAAATATCATCACAGGCAGATAATCACATCAAAAGTAAGTAATGAAAAATACAGAGATGGAATGATCGGATTACCTAGGAATCCCGTGTTTCGTTAGAGCCATCAAACGAAACATGATATTCCCTGATCATGTAAATAGCCTGTGCGCAGCCAAAAGTAAACTCTACGAGTGTGGCAACCTACCAGGCAACCTAAGAAACGAGGCTACCTAACATCATCATCATGAGGGGGCCATCCGACACTTTCTTGAATCCTGTAACTTGAGCACTCCTTCGCCGGTCTATCCTATATCCCTTACAAGTGTGACAAGCAACCCGCCAATCTTATACTCGATTATCTCGATCTCAACTCCTTGAGAAGGCCACCCGCTGGAATCTAGAACCCGGTCATCCGTGCACTTCTCCATGGGATAATCCTTAAACCTGTATTATATAACGGTGACAACGATCGCAACCTGATCGTGTCCCGAAAAATAATAATATATCAAGCGGTGGCTACGGCCATATGTGAACCGCTATGCCCCTGAAAAGAATATGCAACTAGCAAAAATGACGGCCACAAGTTGGAGCTCGTCCCGAACAAATGAATATACAAGATGGCTACAAGCATGAATGGAATAACACTTATCGCAAGATCACACTTCCGCACGGGGGCTATTCAATTCGTGACAATCCAACACATTCCAACCAAGCAATATGTCAACATGTATCATACGCATAGAACATCTCAGACGCACTAATGCAACCCCTTCAAGTTGATCACTTATCAATTCGTCGATGTTGCACACCACATATTGCTATATTTCATCAAACTAACTCGATCGAACACTTCATCGAATTAATTTGAAGCCGTGGCAAACAATATCAAAACCCATGGAGTCGCAAACTCGAAATTCAAAAAATCGAATTTCGAATCCACTCCGGCAGTTCAAAATCCCTCGTTTTTACACTTATTCGAATCCCGAGAAACCTGGAAACGAACCCATACCCACACCCTAAGTTTGGTCTAGATTCAGCCCTCGATTCGGGGCTGAAACTGCCTCGGTTCAGCCTCACATTCGGAGCGACTTGATGAGTGGATTTGGGATGCCGTATATATGTCAAAATGAGAGGTCTTTGACGCAATTTAAAAATGAAACCATGGCTTTCCAAAACAGCGCCTGTATTTGGAAAAAATAGTTTTGAAAAATAGGATTTTGAGATGACTTGCGGCAAAAACAATTACAAGTATTTGATTTTGTGGGTTATTAGGGTACATGTTAAGATAAAGAGAAACCAGATAGCATACTGTCATGTCGAGCAAGAAAGTCCTCCATATATATGTCCAAGCATCCACTACAATATATATCGTATGTACAGTAATAGCCTCTAGGGCATACATATTACTAACAATCTCCCACTTGCACTAGGGCCATCTGTGGTTGAAGCATACCCAACAATCAGCTGTGGTATCTCATACCCAACAATCAGCTGTGGTTGAAGTATCTCATACTCAACCATCCCATAAAAGTCTCTACTGGGAAATAGGCCTTTGTGAGTGGATCCGTGCTGTTGTCCTCTGTGTCTACTCTCCTAACCTCGATCTCCCTAGAGATCAACCATCTCCATGATCAGGTGATACTGCCTAAGAATATATCTGGATCTCTGATGGGACGGGGGTTCCTAAGCCAAAGCTACAACTCCATTGTCACACAATTGTAGGAACGAAGTTCATCTCATGAACTAATATTTATCCAGACTACATCTTTGGTAGTATCCTAGGTAACGATGTATCTAGCCTTTAATCGTCTAGTTTTTCACGGGATCTAGCTTGACTCTTCCAACATACCGTCCCTCTACTGAGGGTAAAGACAATGCCTGTGACTGACATTCAGTCGACCTTATCACCCTGGAACCATTCCAGTGATTCTCCCCAGGATTGATTGATACCATCTCACTACACCTAGTGAGAATCCTAACATCCAATTAGATCTATCTCATAGATCCAAAATCCAGGATTTATGAGGTATCACCTTGATCCTTATATGGAGAATCCTTGTGATAAGAGGAGATTGACCGAGTGTAGCATATGAAACTCCTTCCCTATCAAGAGTATGTCATCCACGTACAATACGAAGATCACTAGCATACTCCCTACTACCTTTTTGTATATACAAGGTTCATCCACCATTTTGATGAAGTCAAACTCTTTGACTACCACATCAAAATAAACGTTCCAACTCCACGATGCCTGGCTTATCCCATAAAACAACTTGCACATGTTTCCGCTGCTCCCACTGTCTACGAAGCCCTCTGGCTGTGTACTTATAGACGCTCTCTTCTAAATCATTATTTAGAAAAGCAGTCATGACACCCAACCGCCAGATTTCGTAGTCATGGTATGTAGCAATGGCAAGTAGGATCTGTATGGACTTAAGCATAGCTTTGAATATCTCAACTTTTCCATGTACACCTAGTAATCTTCTCAAGATATACTTGCTCCTGATAGGGATTTAACCCTTCAGATAAAGCAACCAAAGTCCATACTTTGTTGGTGTATATGGATTCCATCTCAGATCGCTTAGCATCCAGCCATTCTCATAGAGTCCCCACTCTTGATTGCCTGCTCGAAACTAGTTGGGTCATCATCTCATGATGCAATCCTCGCTCCCACCGTCTATGAGAAAACCGTAGTATCTCTCAGGTGGATGAGGAACCCTACTAGATCGGCGGAGAGGCTGGGGTTCGTCGGGAACTATTGAATCCTCCGGTTCTACCAAATCGTCAGCTGTAGTTTGTATAGCTGGAACTCCTTCCAGTTCTACCTCATAACCACTAATTTCTTCATAAGAAATTACCATTCCCAAAGGTGGCATGCTGAGAAATAAAACACCTTTTGTTCCTCGGTTCGGTAGAAGATATTCCCCTGCGAATGCTTGGGATATCAAACAAACTTCCACAGAACTGACCTTGCGTCGAGTTTGTCCGGATTTTGCTTTTGACTTAGGCTGGACAACCCCAAATCTTAACATCCTTAAGAGATGGGCTCTTCCCATACCATATCACATATGGAGTGGTAGGAACCTGATTTGATTGGAACCCTATTCAATAGGTATGCAACTTCTCAAGTGCATAACCCCCGTTAGAAAATAGGCAACTCAGTAGTACTCATCATAGAGCACACCTTATAACATAGGGTCCGATTGCTCCGTCCCGATACACCGACGAGCTGTGGTGTATACGGAGGAGTAATGCTGAGAGAGAATCTCATTCTCTTTTAGAATAGTCCAGGATCTCCGTGCTCAAGTATTCTCCTCCCTGATCACATCAAAGGACATAATACTTATACTCGTTTTGGTTCTCTACTTCTGAAGTACAAAGACCCAGTCCTGACATGTGAGACAGGGGACCTCATACATCATCATGTATCAATCCTAAGAGTTCATTAACTCTTTCTCTGTTTCCAATAAACGGAGCTGTGGTCATCTTATCTTTGTGACATGACTGGCAAGTTTCCCAAGATGTAAATCCAAACTGATTTAAATATGCATCTTTATGTAACATAGCTAGTCGGGTCGCATTGATATGACCTAGTCTACAATACCTTAAGAAGGATTTGTTCATTTCTAAACTCTTCCTCTTGTGTGTGTTCTGTTCGTTAAGAACTGTGGTTTGATTTAGAACGTTTATACTTTTAGATAACGTGCCTGAACCGATCAAATCTTGATATAGGAAATGTTCAAAACATTGTCCAACAATACAAAATTATATCCTTCTTTACTGAATAAAGATACTTATATGATTTTGTATATCAGGTTCGGTATCTAATAACATTCGTTCAGAATCAATGTATATAGTAATACAGGGTGATAACTGCCAACAGACTTGGCTGCAACTCTTGCACCATATTTAACTCTTAAAACTTATCACCCTTTCTCAGTTCTCTACCTGTCAGTAGCCCTTGTAACATATTACATTTGCGGGATCCTGATCCGGTATCTCATACCCAGGACGTAAAGGATACTGAGAAACAGTTCTCTATAATGAACAAACCCGAAGATGATGCATCATCATGCACTTTCTTCGTTTGGGCGGCACGGGAATTCTGGTAATCCCCAATTTCCTGCTTGGTCTTATAACAATTATAAGTTGGAGCGGGTCCAACGTTCCCCAGCGCAGTATAACAAGCGGGTTCGGTCAATACATCCGTATTATTATCTTGATTAAGGCATGACATGGTCGCTACCTGGAGAGAGAGAAGAAAACACTCAGCGTATGCTTTTGCAAGATTAGATTGGTTTATTAATATATCTAATCAGGATGGCTCCCACTGTTTTATTCAAATCTTCCTTAAAACCCTAAAAGGAAAAACTAGCCAGGATTAATTACACCTTACAAGTTCGCTAATCTTTCAGCCAGGCCAGTGTCGGTACTTTGAGGGAGGTTCCCCGTGCTTTCGCACGGACCTAATTAAAATAAACCTCATTTTTCCAGAAGCATAACCCCGTTGACACCTTTCTATACACCTACTTGATCGGCTAATTGTAATGTGTAAAACTCTCCCAGTAGTAACTCTTACTCGCAGCGGGTATCGGGATCCAACTATCTCATAGGAGGTATGCAATCTCATTGCAAATTTCAACACTTGAAATTCCCAATAATATTTTGCCCCGAGCGATCTATGACCTTGACAAGGTCAACAAACCATAGACCGCAAGTCAAGTTCAACCCGTCATTTCCTGATTGAATTAAACCCACCCGCACGACCCTTGACAAGGTCAATAAAGTCGCACGACTACCCTAATCCAATCACATCATATGCTTATGCAGATAAGCATAAATAGCTACCGCACACTACGCCTTGACAAGGTCAACAAACGCAGCACGAATACTATGAAGTACTTATCTAAAATGACGAAGGGCTACGACAGTTTTTTAAAAAAACCCTTTGCGTAATGAACTTGATATCGTTGTAGAATCGAGTGATTTAAATGGAGTGTTTTTTAGGCTTTTACTAGTTTTGCTAAAGAGGTCACTCCCGGTGAAGGGATCTCGGCTCTTTCCTTATCGAATAAGGCGCAGGATATTTCACAAATACCACTATGCAAAGCAAGAACTAAAAAAACAATCAAAATACAAAACCGTGGGTTGCAGCATCTGCCAGTTATTGCTAAAGAAGTCATTCCCGGTGAAGGGATCTCGGCTCTTTCCTTATCGAATAAGGTGCTGGATGTCCTACAAGGAACACCGCTATGCAAAGCAAGAACTAGAGCTACCTGTTTTTGAATATTCGATTCCACAATATCTTTAGGTTTCTTTTATTTCATTAATCTCATTAATGAAGTCCCATCTTTTAAGTTTACCTAAACATCACAGATGAATACAACGTACGCTTATGTCATCCGCATTCGCTTCGATGTCCCCTCGTGCACCGTTAGGTTAGGTAACTAACGGCAGAGCGGGGCAGTGCTAGCGCGGGTGTAAAACATAAGCAACGTCTATATAATATATCAAATATACTATATCCTATATTCAACTCAACATATCAAATGATCACATCACAGATATCGCAGCAGAAGAAATATATGAAATATTGGATATACTAAGAGGTCCGTGTTTTATTGCGAGCCTGTATAAAACACGGATTCCACGGTCGTGATGAATAGCCAATCGCACAACCCTAGACCCCTACGAGAGAGGCAATCAACCCTACCAATTCTAGAGTTAGGACACCTGGTCTCGACTCCTCGAGATGGTCTCCCACTGGACCCTAGAACCCGGTTACTTGTGCTCCCCGCCTTGGGTCTATCATAATGCGGAAAAGTAAATAATATACAATGGTGACATCATCCTCAACCCTGAAGTGCCCCAATAAAAGAATATTACATACAATTGAATTTTAGATGAATGAAAATAAAAACCCTCATCACACATAAAACTCCCGGCTATTCAAAACACGACAATCCAATATAACATATCACAGCAACACATAATATCTCATATCATCAACGTAAGCAAGTATGTGTATACCGATTGTCGTTGATGTATAGCAACGAAGCCGTCAATACCCCACATACTACACTTACGGTCGCAGAAAAGAAAAGTGAAAAACTACAACATTTGGAATCCATATGCTCCTTAGACATCGTAAATCCGAAATATCATACTTTGCATTTCATGCCTAACTATATGAATTCCACATATTGTATCAAATTTCAGATAAATAGACAATGTTAAACTTTCCGATCGAATAAGCAAACACCCAAGGTTTCCCAAATAGCACAACACTTGAGCCGCGTTCAAAAATTTCCAGAACATGTCACAGCCGTAGAAGGGTCAAACCAACGCCTCACATGTGGCAACGCTAAACTACCACAAACCCTAGGGTTCAGTGGCAGTTTTGACGGTTACATAATCGAGTTAAGGTTACGTTCTTCTAGAGGGTCCACAGATACGCTTGCATGATTTTCCGAAAGTTTCAAACTCGTGAAAAATCCAACACTTGAAAGTTTTCCAATACGGGAAAAAGTGAGTTATTGATATTCGTTCGAACATTTTAACACATTCTAAATTACCTGAAAAACTAAACGATGTTAAACTTTTCGATCGAATCAACGAATACAAAAGATCTCCAGAAACCTCAACACTTGAGTAAAATTAAAAATCCCTAGAAGCATGTAGTAATACATACAGATGAACCCTAGAAACCAAGTACAGCCGCGGAACCGCCGCCAAAAGTATGGTATGGCCACGGCTCCGCGACAACTTAAAGGCTATAGTGACTCGTATCTCACAGTAATCCATACAATTACCTACTTGATTTTTAAAGTATTTTTAATGTGGAAAAAATCAACTTTTTAGAAAATTTCCAGAAAGGGGGTCAAATATGATGTTTCGGGGTTCGATCGGACTTTTAACTTCGTCTACACATCGCCTAATGCTTTAGCTGGGTTTTGATACCACTGTAGGGTTATTAGGCACTCGAACAAGGTTCTATAAGGCATCAACCATGCCAAAATTAAATTTTTCAAGTGTCGAACAACCTAAAGCAAGGATCTTTGCTAGAGAATTAGGGTTAGCTAAACATGTAAACAACTTACATCTAAGAGAGAGGGATTACAATCTTTGTAGTCCATTCCTTCCCTCCATAAGCTCCGTGTTGAGGTCCCTTCACTGCGATCATCAAGAACTCCGACTCTCGTGAGGCTCCAAGAAGTGAATGATGCATCTTGCTTGAAGTCTTCATGATCTAAGATGATCTACCTTGAAGAATCTCAAACCCAAGCTTACACTTCACTAAACAATTTATTAGAGAAGTGAAGACCCTAATCTAAAAGGCTAGAATAGATGAGGATGATGAAGTAAGAATTTTGCTCTCTTTTTTTTTCTATTTCTCACTCATTATCATCACTTATGAAAAAGCTAGTGAAGCTTTTCATCAAGAAGAAAGAAGAAGAAGATGAAGCAAATCCTTTTGTGATAAATAATGAATTATTGTATGTTGTGGTTACAAATTAACCATGGGTTAAGAATGAGGGCTTAACCCTTGTACAGAATTAACTAGAGGCTAAGGTTTGGGTTGGGTTAATAAATATCAACACAAAATATCAAAGGTCAAAGTCAAAGCTTCATGAAGCTTCATGGAAGCTTCATCCAACCTTAACCCTAACCATGTTTAAACTCTACAAAACATGTTGCATTTGTAACCCTAACTTGTTACAATATTATATATCACATATATAATATATTTTGTAACAAAAGAAAATAATACAATTAACATATATCGCATATATATCAATGTATTATCCCATGAGAAAATGAATCAATAAAGCGATCTTATATTAGTTAATGTAATGTAATATATCTCATATATAATATACATTAATTTATCGAATCAACACTTGATCCGATAACCCGGCTATAATACATATAACCGACTAATATAACATGTACCATTTCATTGAATCAACACTTGATCCGATGACCCGGCTATATCACATATACCCGGCCGATATCTCATATCGCGAGAATAGAATTCAGTATCACATACTCGTATTATTCTCGGTCCCGCACATATCACATATGTTCTCCTACTCCGTTTTGCCTGAGCCAGGAAACCTCTGTGTAGGACTCTAAAGAATCGTCAATACGCCGGCAGTAGGTGATGATCATATCAAACACTCACAACCTGCAAGAGGTCAGCTAAACGTAACAGCTACCCACGTATTGAGCGATCAGAAGATAAATAAGCAAGCCTGTACATTCTCCTGCGAATCCAATCAGTAACACTCACGTACAGTCCGGTCTCTTCGTCTGATAAGTCGCATATCTTGCCTAGGAGTGGTAAACGTCTGACCCTAGTAGCTTGATAAGTCGTGTCGATATGAGGTCCATAACAGTTCGAGAAACTACTGATAACTCTTACCAGTAAATCTCAGCAACCCTGGCCAGGGATTTCCAGTTATAGCCAATCGAACACAGCGCAACATCAACTCCCAATACCGGGAGAGACGAAACCCCTCCTATCGCTCATTTCCTCCATGTGATTCGGGACTGTACCCAAAAGCCACCGTTTTGCACGCCCTCTTGGACGTGGTAAGGTGGAAATCAAAGCATAGTGGGAATCACGCAAGGCTCTATGACGATCTCGGGTCTATAAACTAACCTGTACCAGTGTCACCAGAGAACAGCCATCTGACGTGAGGTATAATACCATCTGGAGTTCTCGGCGAGTCCGTCCAGTGTACCCAGTCTCCACTGAGCACCCGTATACTATCTCTGATGTCAAACACCAATGGATATGTGATCATCCATCGTCCATCTTCATGGGTCGAGAAGCATACGCTAGTCTACTCTGGTATATCGATGCCCTATCTCGATATACATAGGACTAGGAACATTTGAAGGATGTACTTAGCGACTACATTGTCCCCACTAGTATGATCTGCATCATAGTCCTAGTAGTCAAGTACTCATCCTAAGGGCTTTATCAACATGTAACATAGAGACTATCAGAGTACATGTTAAGATAAAGAGAAACCAGATAACATACTATCATGTCGAGCAAGAAAGTCCTCTATATATATGTCCAAGCATCCACTACAATATACATCGTATGTATAGTAATAGCCTCTAGGGCATACATATTACTAACAGATTTGGCTCTGATACCACTGTTGGGTTTCGGTTCTAGGGTCGTGACATTCACGGACCGTGGTTCTAGGGACGTGACATTCGTGACATTCATTTGGCAAAAACAAATGGTCAGGATGGTTCCACCGTTTAACATAATTTCTCTTGATACACTAGTATAAAGATAGATTGCCCCTGAAGTTCAGATAAACCGTAGAGACTATATTAGGTTTCCCATACGGTTACTACTGTAGGGGCACAGTTTGCCCCTATGGTGCAAACATTAGGGGCATTTCTATAGAAAAAATTAACTTTTATGGAAAACATAAGTTGTCCCTATGATGCCGGCAGAGAAACCCCTACTATGGGAATCGTAGGGGCAATATCGGGGTTTATCTTCAAAAATATAAATCATAAATTGCTTCCTCAATACTCTCTCGTCGGGCTTGAATAAAATCCCTAACCCTTTCTCATCGCCGCCGCCTCCTTCTACGCTCATCGTCGCTGCTTCCTTCACCGCCCATCGTCGAGCTTCACTCAACTCAACCGTCGCTGCCTCACAACCTATCTCGAACCTAGACATTGATCTCTCTCACTGACCAATGCCCACATAGACCAACGCCTCAGTTCCCCCTCGCTGACCATTGATCTCGAGGAGCTCCAGCACCGATCCCCCTCCCCCAGTGTTGAGCCCCCTCACCGTCAATCCATAGCGCTAAGCCTCCCTTACCTCCTCCAGTGCCGATCCCCCTCACCATCAATCCCAGTGTCGAGCCCCCTCCTCCTCCAGTGCCGAGCCCCAAGTCCCCCTCTGGCTCCTCTAGTGCCGATCCCATTCGCCGTCGATCCCTCCCCGAGCCTCCTCCTCCTCCAGTGTCGATCCCCCTCCTCCTCCTCTGCCAAGCCCCCTCCTCCAGTGATGGGCCTATCGATCTTCCACTACAGCGTCGACATCCTCCTCCACAGCGCTGTTTGATTTGCACACCGCCGCGCCCTCGCCGAGCTCCACAGCGAGTGATTTTTTTGAAGAAATTATTAGAAATTATTTTAAGGTTTTTAAATTAGTGAGTTTTGAATGTTAAGTTTAATTTGTTGATGATTAAGATGATGAGTTAATTAGTTTAATTTCTCAAATATGATGAAGATCTCGAGATTGGGAGGTATGTGGTATGATTGATATTTGTAAAGGGGTGCAAATGATTAAGATGATTATTTACTTTGTTTAATTTAACATATATATTTGGTAGGGTTGATGTTTGTAAAGTGGTGAAGCCTTTCATGCAGGTGGATTCTTCAATATTTGGGCAATTTTTGTTAGAGTTAACTACTCTTAAATTTTATAAATGTGTTAAGCTTATATGTCAATTTTGTGTAATTTTGAATTTTTTTTGTTGGGGTTAGGGTTAGGGTTCGGGGCTAGGGTATTTTAGTGAAAAAATAATAGGTAAGGATATTTTAGAGTAATTTAGTTATTGCTATAAATGTTGTTTATATTTACGGCCTTTATGCCAAGTTACCAGCCTTTGTGCCATGTTACCTGCCTTCGTGCCACGTATCTCATTGTACCCCAATTTGGGAAATTTTATAAATACAGAGAAGGTGCTGCCGAAATGTTAAAAACGTCTTTTACCTAGTATTTACAGAAGAAAGTATTCGGTTATTGGGGAACAATCAATATACTTCTAATGTCTTTTACCTACACACACCACACAATACACACACACACACAAAACAAACACACAAAACACACACATACACAAAGAACATACACACTAACAACCCTACACCTAACCGAAATCATAAATTGAAATTTAGATAATTTATCAAACTAAATTATGCATCATAGACCCCGTCTATTGGTTAATATACGTTCGGTATTCCTCGTGATATAAAACTACACGAAGGTTGTTAAAAATCGGATGATGTCGTTCAGTGCTAACAATCATTGTGTAGTCTATGTAATGAGAAAATTCAATCGTATGATAACCGATAGATTTGTCCACTGTGGATAAGTTAGGAATGTATAAACCAAACACCAGCATTCACTTGTGTTTTCATTCGTTTCGAGTTATTTCGTCAAAACTTTTCCGCTGGTTCCCCATGTACAAAGATATATTAGATGTTCATTTCAATATTGTTTTACAGCATTGAAATGATTATCTATTCTATTAAAGTGTACTCAGAGAATAGCTAGAATGTGCTGCCGAATTTTTTTCGAAACGGATGAAAGCACAAGAGAATTGGTGTCAGCTCTATACATTCTTAATGGGATAGAAGCCTTATCCCCGACAGCCGTTGTAATATTTTAAACCGTGTGATGTTGTTAAGAACTAAAATTTCTTCAAATTGCATATTTTATTTGGTTTATTATCAATGAAGAAAGATGGATATGTATAACAATGTAGTGACATATAATAAGCTTTAAATCACATGAACAACTCATATTTGAGAGTGATAATTTTATACAGAAAAACGCAAATGTGGTTTTAGGATCTATTAACAATATTTATATATGTGTGTATGCATGTGTGTGTTATATACAGTCTAACATGGCCCATGAGTACATCAACGTTAAGGACTAGATGTACAAGGATCGGCAACAACGCACGAACCTTGATTTCGTTGCAGGAGTTGTTGCTTTCATTGAATTTGCATGCAAACATCATAAGGTCGTATCGAGGATGATCCTTTTTCCGTGCGACAGTTGTGGGAATAAGATGTACCGAAAGATATGGGAGGTAGAGCTTCACATCGTTAAATATGGTTTTTACTAGATTTTATACAACTTGGTTATATCACGGGGAAGAAGAAGAAGACAGTAATGCGTCGGAAGGAGTAGAAGAAGATAACTTCTTTCTAGGATAAGAAATGATGATATGGTAGAGGCTGCTCTCGATGATAGTAATCGTACTGAAAAAGAACTTCCTTCCGATCACGGACAACATACGGATAAACATGAGAAGTGCATGAATGATTCTAGGAGACCAATTTATGAGAATGCAAAGTATTCCACAATATAATGGTCCATCCATATTTTCGAAATTAAGTGCATGTTCTTGCCCAAAAATTAGGTCGCACCCATGCTTGGAGCGCAAGCTCCACAACGCACTCTTTCACAGTGTCATGTGCATTGCACTTTATGCAAACACCTTTTGTATGTGCTCAGCGCTACGTGCAATGCACATGGAATAAGTGCTAAATGCATATGCGCAATGTAGACATGCAATACACGTAGCGCAAGCGCAACCCCCTTTAAAGCGCATGTTTCAGATTGAAGTAAAGGCTTCGATTGGAAGAAAATCTTTCTTGTTTATCTTTCCAAACTGAAAGATCCTTGGATCAATGATCCAGTGGTGTTTAGGAACCTTAAATTGATACATATCAATTCAAATCCTGTAGTTAGGAATTTACCCTAACTACTCCCCTCCTATAAATAGGAGTAGATGGGGAAGAAATCACTCATCTACAGAATATCTACGGATAGAGATTATCAACAGATAGAGAGAAATTTTTCTCAGGAGACAAATTCCTCCATCAAAGAAGAATTGGTTCTTCAAAACCCTAGAAGAAAAAACTAGGTAAATAAAGAAGGAAAGCTCCATCTCATCCACTTGAAGCTTCGGCTTCATTAGAGACTTGGTTCTGTGCATAAGATCAAAGATCTTGAAAAGACTTTAACTTTTCCTCCATAAAAATGGAAAAACCATCAAAGAACAATGAAAGAAACGAAGCCCGGGCTTCATGGAACAAAGTTCCCGCAAAAAACATACCATTTTCATCAAAAACATGATGAAAAGATATGAACCGAAGCATACTCTTCTAAAAAGAAAGCAAAGCTTTCTGGAAAATCATCGATTTTCATCAAAAGAACAGAAACATGAACCTAAAGCATATACTTCATTGAAAGCATTGGCTTTATTGAATGTTAAAAACTTTTTCATGTTAGGGCGCACCCTATACAGATGCACTCACTGTAAAGAGACATGCTTGTGCATCTCATGCAATGCACATGAAAGCCAAAGGCAATGCCAAACATGTGCACACCACATGAAATGCACATGCACAAGAACTATATCCCACCAAGCACAGTGCAATGCATGCACACCACGTGCAACACATGTGAACAAACTCCATGCACAATATGATAGCGCAAGTTCGCATCATTTCAGTGCCAAACAACACCATGACTTAAAAAATTGGTTAAGTATGGAAGCCTAGGCTTCACTGATGATCCAATGATCTAAAAAGAACAATGTTCTCAATATATGACCAAGTCATCCAAGTTGACCCAGTTCTCAAATGAGACTATGTGTCCTTAGGCAGAGCATATGCTCCACAAAACCCTCTAAGTAGACCATAGATCTCAAATGAGACTAATGTGTCCTTAGACAGAGCTTCCGCTCTCGTGTCAACCGATGGACTTCACAAATGTGAGAACTGAAACCTAAATTCACTCCCGTTAGCAAATTAAGACACCAACGTGGACCCCTGGCAAGCAAATGATTGACCTAAATATCAAAGTCTAAAATAAGTACTGATTTGGACTAATCTGCACCCTACGGGCGACGACAAAATTAGTCTCCGTATACAATCCAAGGGCAGCCCAAAATAAAAAAGCAAAAACACGACACATGAAACAAAGAACTTGGAGTGTAGAAAGTTATTGTTCAGTTGATAAAACTGCACATTTGTTATTACATTTTTCCCACCATTTTCATATTAAAAAATGACTTTATTATAATATATCATACATATGAGGGTTTATGTGTAAAAATACTATTTTCCATGTGTTGATATATTATAATTAGCATTTGGTAGGAAAATGTATGCAAATAATATTATTGACCAAATCCTAGTAGAACTAAGTCTACTAAATATTATTTAAGTTGTTGTGCAGGATTTTCAGGTCTTAAATCAAGGAAATCAAGTTGTTAAAGCTAACCTGCCTAATTAAGAAATCAAAATTAAGAAATCAATTCTGGCAGAAGAAAAGAAAAGATTTCCAAATTCTGAAGGTTCCAAGGATAGCCACATGTCGCAAGAAGAAAGCCACAGGGAAATGATTAAGTGATCATGACCCTTGGCCGCGGATCCACGGCCAAACGCCCCTGTTGGCCGCGGATCCGCGGCAATATCAAGGAGATATTGATGCAAATTTTGTGGGGTGAATCATTTCTGTTATATTCCATATTTGGAAGCAAAGGTTCTGGCTTTGGGGCTATAAATAAAGACCGAGAGCCTCTTGGAAAATTGATCAAGCCGAAGAGATCACGAAGTCCAAGACGGCTCACGCATCCAGGCTGATCATCAACTGTTCGTCTACTTCCTTGGAAGAGATCGAGAAGCAAACTAGTCTTTGTAATCATTTTCTAAGGAATCAAAGTGTAGATTGTTCAAGTTGATTAATAAAGGTAGTTGTTTTATTTAATTCTTTTGCATTTTACATTATGTTTTCCCTCTCTGTCTTTTTATCTTCTTTTCCCAACATGCGCGAGTAATTCTCCGCTTGTTAGGGTTCGTAGGATTAGGGTAGGCTAATGGATGATGAACATCCTTAAACCCTTTTTAAGTCCTATAAAGTTTATGAACTTTATCAAAAGAATCATTAACATCCTAATCGGGCGCGCTAACAATTCTTTGTTAGTTCCGACCGCGATTAGAGATTAGATTAATGATTGTTTTGGTAAAGGCTAGATATGAACGAAGTTCCTAGTCGAGATAAGGGTTAAGAGTGGGATTCCTTTTCCCTCCAGAAACCCTAATCTACACGCATCACCGTCGTTCTATTTTTAAATCTATTAAAGGATAAAAAGGGTAACTTTTAATTAATCATCCATAACTACTAAATCCTAACGAACCCTACAAGCCCTCTTATTATATTAAATACATCCCTAAAATAATCTAGATCTATATATTTTGCATTCTTGCTTAACGTAGATCTAGAAACCATTCACAAAATTCTTTATTCTTCCTCCTTTCTCAGCACGTCTAAAGTAAGAGTAAAAGATTCAACGTTTCCCAGAGGACGACCCGTACTCATCTCGGTCTAGCTACAAGCGACACCGTTATTGATTGCGGTTAACTACAAACACACTCTTTCGAAACAATCAAATGGCGCCGTTGCCGGGGATACGTGCGTAATTTTTTATTTTTACTATTTGTGTTGAATTCTTAGACGATTTATATCATTATTAACACAAAACTGCAAATTGCATATTTAACGATTTGTGCGTGAATTTTGCAAGGAGATCTGGAGTCACAGAATTAAGGAAAACAGGAAACAAAGACATTTTTAGAGATCCAGAGGAGCAAAGGTGGCCACAGAAAATTTTTCATCAAATGTTCTCTCCACAACGCAGCGGAACTGTGGCGTAAAGAGGCTTTTTGCGGCGGAATCGCGGCAGGTTAGAGGGATTAGGGTTACAGAACTCTCTGGTATGATTCTCAACTCCTTCTCTCTCCTCTCAAATCCAATAAAATCTATTTTCTGCAGGATTCTTTGCAAAATAGCGCCGCTCAAAAATCTTTTTGCAAAAGTTTTGTGATTGGTTTTGTTTTGCATATTTTAATACGGACTTTAAGGGGAAAAGACCAAATCAAGATTAGGTGGGGATTTCATCACCCTTCCTAAGCCCCCACAAATCACAAACCGAGCATCTAAATCCACCCTTCATTAATTTAAAAAATATCTAGACCAGACTCTAAGGACTGTCGCACTCAATAAGGACAGAGGAAGGTCGTAGGTAATCTATCGTTTATCCGCATTACTTTTGTAGTGTCTAGGCAAGTGTGTCAAAGGCTAGTGGTTTTTAATTAGGCCCACTACTGTGGTTCCTTCCCACTTACCTGGCACTTACCTGGCTATAAGGGTATTACGGAGGCGGTAGAGGATTGATCCTGCGGCTTGTCCTTTGGAAGTCTAGGAGCGGTCTAGAGACTGGACCTATGTGACCTTAGTTCTAGGGTTGCTTGTGCATCTTAGGGTGATTTGTCTTGAGTCCCACTTTTTTCAAAACAAGGCAATTTTAAATCACACACACGCTGCCACTTGCACTAAACCCGCTTAGTGCATGCTCGGCTGGACACGGGATCCTAGTGCCCGTCTTGTCCGCGTTCCTTCTATCGACGCCGAAGTCGGTACTTATTCATCTTCTTTTCCCCCACCACACACCACGACCGAGATGGACTGCACTCCATCAGAATATAACACCACACTGCCACCGCCCGTAGGTGCGCAGAATCCACTGCGCATCTCTCTCCAAGAGAGATGCTATCCTATCCGTGGTCCTCTTCCCACTTGTCTATCTCTTCCACCACCTAACGGGGATAATTTCGAATTTAAACCCCACTACATCAATCTGCTGCCCAAATTTCACGGGCTTGAGTCGGAAGACGCGTACGTTTTCATCACCAAATTCGAAAATGTATGCGCAATTATGGGTACTTCACAATTGACTTTAGATGCTATGCGCTTACGTCTTCTCCCATTCACACTGTGTGACTTGGCAGAAAAATGGCTTTATAATACTGCCGCACACTCTATCACTAATTGGGATGAATTTTTCATAGCATTTCTTAAGAAGTTTTACCCAAATCATAAGACTGCCCGTGTTAGAAGAGAGATCAACCAGTTCACCCAGCTTCCCAATGAACCATTTTAGAAGTGCTTTGAACGTTTCAAAGATCTGCTTGTCCAATGTCCTCATCATGGAATCAATAGATGGGATTTATGCCGAATTATATATGAGGGCATTAATCCAGCGACAAAGCAGATGCTTGAAACAAATTGTCAATGCAATTTCATGTCTAAAGACGACGGTGAAGCTTGGAAATATCTGGAAGACCTTACTGAACACACTTTGCAATGGGAAAGTGTAAGACCACCTTCTTCTAAGGGAAGTATTCATCAGCTCGATGTTTCTATCGCAGTAAAAGCCGAAATGGCAGCGATACAGAAGAAACTCGACGCTATTGAGAACAAATTCTCATCATTCTCCCTAAATCAGGTCACGCTTCCTAAGACCGTCTGTGGTTGCTGTTCGGATCCTTCACACTTAACGGAAGAATATCCTATGAATGCATCGTTTCAAGCTAATGCTGCTTTTCACCAGCAACCTAGAAACGACCCTTATTCTTCCACGTACAATCATGGATGGAGGAATCATCCTAACTTTGCTTGGAACCAAAACCAACAAAGCAATTATCAAAGGCCTCCTCCACAGCAACCACAACCACAGAATCAGCCCCCCCTTTCAGTCACAGAATTTCCAAAATCCGGCCAACAGTTCTACACCACAAGTGGCCGGTGCTGACAACTCACTTGCACAAACATTGGATATGTTCATGAAACAATCCATGCAATTTTCGGCTGAGATGAAGTCTTCTATTGATACCCTAACAAAAAACTCCGCCTCCCATGGTGAGAGTATTAAATCAATAGAAAACCAAATCGCACAGTTAAACGCCACAATGAGTGCGAGAGAGAAAGGAAAACTCCCATCTCAACCCATACCTAATCCTGGCCACTCACAAAATTATAATGTGAGTGCTGTCACCACGTTGAGATCGGGAAAAATGCTGAATAACCGAGTGGGTGAGCAATGTGATGATAGTGACACCAATGATACCCCAGCTTCTTCTTCTTCCCCTAATTCGTCTAGTCTTCCACCTTCAACCGAGCCTATTCTCCGTTTTTCCCAAGGCTCGAACCCTTCGCCCATTTCGCCAAATCTATCTAAGTCGATTTCCACTCCAGTTTTGGGATCGAATCCGTCCCCACAATCCTCTCCAATGTTGGACCAAACCCTTATTGATAAAGCACCTTATCCAAACAGGTTAAGGGGCAACAGACCAAGTCCACAAATGGAGAAGATTATGGAAATTTTTAAGCAAGTTAACATAAACATTCCTCTCCTAGATGCTATTCAACAAGTTCCGTCATATGCGAAAATCCTAAAGGACTTGTGCACTAGGAAGAGAAAAGTTCAAGTACCTAAAAAAGTTTTCCTTGCGAGTAATGTGAGCACTGCTTTTACACAACAACTACCCAAGAAACGAAAGGACCCCGGAAGTCCTACAATTTCAATTTCTATTGGGGGTAAAAATATCAATCGTGCTTTACTCGATTTAGGTGCTAGTGTTAACTTGCTTCCGTATTCTGTTTATGAGCAATTAGGGATCGGAGAGTTAAAACCTGCGCATTGCACTCTTCAGATGGCCGATCGATCTATCACCCAACCTAGGGGTGAGCTAGAGGATGTGTTAATCAAAGTCGGGGAATTTATATTTCCTGTGGACTTTATCGTTATTGATACACAACCTGTGGCAAACCCACGCAATCAAATCCCGGTGATACTCGGTCGGCCCTTTTTGGCCACTTCCAACACAGTAATCAATTGTAGAAACAGCTCTATGACCCTATCCTTTGGAAAGAAGTCAATTGAGCTTAACATTTATAAGTTGGGAAGTGAACCCTCCGAACCCTATGCTCATGTGTGTTCTGTCGAATTAATGGATGTCGACAGCAGCAAATTTGATCAACCTCATGATACTGACTCTTTTCATATGTTGTTGTTTGACCCAACTATGTACTCTTCCACCGAGTTGTCCGGGTCAACATCTAACGCTGATGAGGAACTTTTTATAGAGTCTGACGCTCACCCCATTTTTTCTGATGACATTATTCTTCGGGGTATCGATGAAAGCTTTGAGGAAATTTTCGCTGATGAACTCGCATTTTTAAAAGATACGGGTGTTGAGATAAATCAACTCCAAGATGAAGAAATTGGACCTCCACCTCTTCTTTTGGACAATCATGATAATACGAGTAATCCATCATTACTATCACTGTGTCGTCTCTCCAAATTGAGATGCAATCCTTTTCCATTACACCTCTTATTACTTCCCCACTTCTTCTTGTCGAAAGGTGACATGTTCTTCCACCAACCTTGGTACTTCATAGATAAATTTTTTGAATGGTTGGTGTTGACCTTCGGTCTTTGCAAATCTTGGCATTGACCAATAACCTTGACCCCCTCGTGTGATTTTAAAAGATAAAAATTGTTTAACTCAAGTTTGGGGGGGTATATTTTGGCTCTTGAAAGAAAATGATTTTTACAAAATTATGAGCCAAAAATAAGTCTGGGGGAGGATTTTCACTTTCATATATTCTTGCCCCCATTAATAATTTCCTCCCAAGTCTACAGGTTTTTGAACTTAACGGATGACATCAGTGAGGACACTGCTGTAAACAGGTTTGGGGGAGGTTTGTGCTTATTTACACATCAATTTGCATCATACTTTGCATAAGCACAACATTTTCAATTTTTTTTAAAAAAAAAAATTCTTTTATAACAAAAGAGTAGAAAGTGAAAAATTACATCCAAAATATAGGAATAGTTTAAGAAAACCAAGAAAATTAGAAGTTTTCTTAAACGAACCGGTAATAAGTAGTTATGAGCTATTGTCCCAAGGGTTAGTAAGATGAAGGAAATCACTAATTTGAGAATAAAAATAAGTCTTAAAAATAGTTTCTATTCTGGAAGCCAAACATTTGAATGTTGATACCCTACTATATGCACTTGCACACGTCTTGAAACTCGGGATAGTGGAGGATACCTTGAAATGCTCTTGTCTAAAAGCCAAAGTATGAAGGAAATGAAAAAAAATGAAGAAAATATAAAATGGTGAAAAGAGAAAAATGAACACTGGTTTTGTTATTGCCAAGGCAGCAATAAAAAAATATAGCGAGGGTGCCTCTTCACCTAGTGCCCTAAGGCCAACTGGTCTGGGAGTCACTGCTAAGCCTTAGGTGGTGCAAGACGAGAAAAATATTATCACCGAATCAGCAAGCACATGAGTAATCAGTCGGTTATTACCTCAATAAGTATTAACGGTCGCATGAAAATGTATGAGCAAATCTAAATATTCATAAAATTAAAAAGTACCGAGGCAGATGGACAAGAGTATGATAGCTTGAATTGAATTCTCCGGGTGTAGGGATGTTCATTACACACACATAGGGTTATATGATCAATGTTTGGATGAAAGGTAGGAATGAAGAATAAAGACGAGGTTTTATTGAGGGATAATTTGATTTCTAACATCTTTTCATGACTATTAAGATAGGGCTCATAACAACTGAAAAGCTAGTGTAGTTGGAAACTCTTATTTTCAAAGTCTTTCTTTTATGGTTCTTATCTTTATATGTAAATTTCACCATCTCTATTTTATTATAGGATTTTGTGGGTGTAATCCGCTGAAAAACCTCAGAAGACAACACTCCTCCTACTAGGGACACCTAGAGGTTTAACGGCTTGTTGCACGCGCTCAATGCAATCGTGTTTGCCTACGAAAGTGTGCTTAGTTTTCACCTTTCTTTTTTCTCCTTCTCTTGAATAAACTAGTTTGCTCGGGACGATCAAAGATAAGTTTGGGGGTATTTGTTCAGTTGATAAAACTGCATATTTGTTATTACATTTTTCCTACCATTTTCATATTAAAAAAGGACTTTATTATAATATATCATACATATGAGGGTTTATGTGTAAAAATACTATTTTCCATGTGTTGATATATTATAATTAGCATTTGGTAGGAAAATGTATGCAAATAATATTATTGACCAAATCCTAGTAGAACTAAGTCTACTAAATATTATTTAAGTTGTTGTGCAGGATTTTCAGGTCTTAAATCAAGGAAATCAAGTTGTTAAAGCTAACCTGCCTAATTAAGAAATCAAAATTAAGAAATCAATTCTGGCAGAAGAAAAGAAAAGATTTCCAAATTCTGAAGGTTCCAAGGATAGCCACATGTCGCAAGAAGAGAGCCACAGAGAAATGATCAAGTGATCATGACCCTTGGCCGCGGATCCGCGGCCAAACCCCCCTGTTGGCCGCGGATCCGCGGCAATATCAAGGAGATATTGATGCAAATTTTGTGGGGTGAATCATTTCTGTTATATTTCATATTTGGAAGCAAAGGTTCTGGCTTTGGGGCTATAAATAAAGACCGAGAGCCTCTTGGAAAATTGATCAAGCCGAAGAGATCACGAAGTCCAAGACGGCTCACGCATCCAGGCTGATCATCAACTGTTCGTCTACTTCCTTGGAAGAGATCGAGAAGCAAACTAGTCTTTGTAATCATTTTCTAAGGAATCAAAGTGTATATTGTTCAAGTTGATTAATAAAGGTAGTTGTTTTATTTAATTCTTTTGCATTTTACATTATGTTTTCCCTCTCTGTCTTTTTATCTTCTTTTCCCAACATGCGCGAGTAATTCTCTGCTTGTTAGGGTTCGTAGGATTATGGTAGGCTAATGGATGATGAACATCTCTAAACCCTTTTTAAGTCCTATAAAGTTTATAAACTTTATCAAAAGAATCATTAACATCCTAATCGGGCGCGCTAACAATTCTTTTTTAGTTCCGACCGCGATTAGAGATTAGATTAATGATTGTTTTGGTAAAGGCTAGATATGAACGAAGTTCCATGTCGAGATAAGGGTTAAGAGTGGGATTCCTTTTCCCTCCAGAAACCCTAATCTACACGCATCACCGTCGTTCTAGTTTTAAATCTATTAAAGGATAAAAAGGGTAACTTTTAATTAATCATCCATAACTACTAAATCCCAACGAACCCTACAAGCCCTCTTATTATATTAACTACATCCCTAAAATAATCTAGATCTATATATTTTGCATTCTTGCTTAACGTAGATCTAGAAACCATTCACAAAATTCTTTATTCTTCCTCCTTTCTCAACACGTCCAAAGTAAGAGTAAAAGATTCAACGTTTCCCAGAGGACGACCCGTACTCATCTCGGTCTAGCTACAAGCGACACCGTTATTGATTGCGGTTAACTACAAACACACTCTTTCGAAACAATCAGTTATTTTCGTATGTGACAACATAATTAACTACAGGGGCTGGCACCAATAGGAAAAATTCATCCCCATAATCAATAAACCTCTCATTCGTGAAGGGAATCTGAAGTCGGTTACATTGGTCGCATCCTTCCAAACCTCCGATATATGGCACTATAAATCAACTTAGTGTCTTTGGAGAGGTGGATGGATCAAACCAATGCATCTACCCCTAAATTCAGGTTAGACATCCTATCCCAAGTCGTTTGTGGTTTTCGGTGGTAAACAGATTCTGGCACGCCCAGCAAGACCATTTTTCTCTTTCCTCTCCACATACATGTGTCGTATTTTCACAAATAAAATCGCGGTATTTATGGTGGTCCTTTTCTATCAGATAGGAAGGGCTGTTGCACAAAATGTATTTGGTTTCTCTTGGATTGCGGGTACTGAAGCCGGTGTTCTATCTCCTGTTTTGATCTCAATGACATCCTGTGCGAACTACAACTGGAACTCCAAGACCACTACACTTCAGCTGATCATGTCTGGTCAGTTCATGGCCCCAATGCTCTGCAACCCTATGGCCCACCTTATGCAAGATCTGAATGTGCTTCAATTTAGGCAGATGCCTCCCCTCCTGACCATTGGTGACTCAGCGCCAAGGGAGGAATCTCTGAAGAAGTCAGCCTTTGACAGGCTGGTAACAAGCTCCGTAGGCCCTTCCGAGAAAGCTCAGTCTTTAAGAAGATGAACAAAAGCTCCATAGTCCCATCAAAGAAGCCCACAATACCAAGGAACTCAGTCTTCCAAAGGCTGACCTTCGCTGCTTCGGCCACTTCAACCATTCCGGCTGCTTCAAAGAAGTCGGTCATCAAAAGGCTGATACCTGGAGCTCCTGCTACTCCTGAGGCACCAAAGGGTGCTTCACCTCCCAGACAGTTTGTCTTCCACAGACTTGCACCTTAAGCTTCTATTCTGCCGGAGACATCATTCTCCAAGCGACTGACACCTGCTGAAGCTCCAAAAACCACATACCTGTTGAAGCTTAGAAATATCGGCTTCAAGATGCTCTCGACGTCACTATTGGTGTTGTTAGGTTCCTTGTGCTTACGCCATAAGACTTGTGGCAAGGCGGAAGCGAAAAACGAAAACTTTTATGCAAGAACAAGTAACCAAAACCCTAGAATCGATTTCAAACACTAAACTAGCAACACAAGAGCACTAAATTAGAAATTTAGGGGGCTAACTACCTTTGTATTGTGTCCATCTTATCGCGGAAGACCTCTATGCTCCATGGGCTCTAGCTGGGCTCTGAAGTCATCGGGAGAAAACTTGCAAGCCGATCGACCTTGCCGAAGATGATCCACCCGATGGAGTCCGAATCCAAGCTCTATCTTCACACCATTATATCAAAATGAAGCAACCGACACTCTAGGTTTGCTAGGAATAGGGTTTTAATGATGTAGTGGTTATGAATCTCTTAATCTCTGTCTTTTTCCTTTTCTTTTCTATATGGAAGCTAAACTCAAGAGAGGAGAGGAAAGATAACGTGTGTAGAAAAATTCTAAGCAAATCTCTTTCTCTCTAGCGCTTATCCCTTTTGTGAAGATGAGGGTGGAATTATGAATTACAAGAGTGAGTCATAAGCCCGCACACTTCACCAAGCATCCAAGAAGAGAAGAGAAGGTGTACAAATACACACTCACAAACACACACACACACACATACATATTAATATATACATACACCCATATATTCAACAAATACATATACAAGTATTCGTATAAAAAATATAAATACCCGTATTCGTATAAATACCGTAATCGTATCAAAATACAAATACTCATAAGAGAGAAAATGAGATTTAATACTAGCTCACATATCCGGCTATCTTTCGAACCCGCCAATATTGCCAAAATGTCCGATTAAAGTATGTGTACTAAATACACATATTTAATCGATCCTCCAATACGTATCAAACTACGCATACTATATCGTTTCGTATGAACTAGGAAACGCTCTATGTGGGACTCTAAAGTCTTGACAATACGCTGGAAGTAGTTACTGGATAAATCTATAACTACAAGCACGGCAGTGGCACTACCTGTATGTAATGGCTATCCAGGTATTGAATGAAAGGAAGGTCGATAAGAAAGCTCATCCATACCCTTACTGAGCATGTAAGTGACATTCACCGTACAATTCGAACAGTTCTTCTAAAAGTATCGCATACCGGGTCTAGGGGTGGATAACGTCAGACCTCTAATAACCCAATCAGTCGTGCCGGTGTCAAGCTTATCACCTACCGAGAAACTAATGATCTCCTATCAGCAAATCTCATCCACCCTGGCCAAGGATTTATGGTGATAGCCAACCGAACACAGTGCGAGATCGACTCCTTATACCGGGAGAGACGAATCCCTTTCGATTGCTCACTACCTCCATGTGGCTCGGGATTGTTCCCAATTAAAACCTATTTGCACGACTCAGTAGAACCATGGTAGGATAGTTATTAAGTACGGTGGGAACTCACACAAGAAAAATGATAATCTCAGGTCAACAGACTACATGTACTCATGTTAACAGATAACCAGTATCTGACGATGAGTATAGTACCATCTAGAAGTTCTCGGCGAGTCCGTCCAGTGCACTCACATCCAATGAGCACCTGTATACAATCTTAGGTGCAACACACCAATAGCTATGAGACCTACCACCGCTCCTCGTCGTGGTCTAGAAACGTATACACTAGTCTACTCCAAAATATTGATGCCCGGCCTCGAAGATCCTATAGGCTTTATCATTATGTATTAGAGATACGTAATAACGAGTAAAACGTATACACATTAATGATAAAGACAAACCATATAGCATACTATCATCTCGAGCAAGACTGTTCTAACCGTATAGGCCCTCCTTCAATTGCCAAAATTAGCTATCTGCAATTATTATAATTGTCGTGAGGGCACTATATCCAACAGGCGCCTACAGAAGCAAGTTGGGGGCATCTCCCCATCAGGGGTGGCTCCACTAGCTCCAATTCCAACTATCCATATGGATGTTCCAACTGAAAACAGTTTTCAACTGATCAGAATGGTTAGGTGAAACTTGCCTATTACAATCTTGAAGCAGTCTCCACCACCCGTAGAGGTGTGAAAAGAACAGAAGACAGCTCTTTAACCACCGCGACTCTCTTCTAGAATTTAGAAAGATTGGAAAGAAGTACATGGCTCTGTCATTGCCATCAAGCCTTCTCCGAAATTGAAGAAATTTAAGAATCGGCCAAAGGCTAATAAACCAGTTCTCAAATCTGAGGTGATCCTCCCAAAGAGGCAAAGGCTGGAGAGATCCCTGTTGCCTAGGGTAAATCACAAAAGGAGAAATACTAGATGCTCTGCGCATGAGGCCGAAGTATTCCACACTGTGTGGATGATACATCTCAACAGAAGTAAAAATAATGCTTCCACCACTCATAGACCCCATACTCGGTCTATGACTGCATCCCAAACGCAGCAAGAGCTACAGGAATTATTCGCTCAAGCAGCACCGCTTGTTAGTCTTCCGCCCAAAGCTCGCCCGGAAGACGTACAAAAACATCTTATAGGTCAAGGGTCTGATGTTGACTCCTTGAAACGTGCTCTTTACAAGAAAGATAAATAGGCGGTAGAAATGACCGCCAATATGAACAAAATGGCCCTTCTTAGGTAGACGATGTGTGGGATGATGACCCAGCCATCAGAATCACCGGCAAAAGAGTCATCGGTGACCCCTGATAATGAGAAGGGAGATGTCACAAGCTCTCTAAAGGCCCCTCCAACCTCAAAAGATGAAACGATCTCGAAGGCTCAGCTCAACGAGTACATAACCCAACTGGTCAAGCTTCTCACTGCCTGCGAAGTAAACACCAAGTTGGTCAAGACTAGTCATCCAAATCCAGCATGGTATGACCAGAAGTAGTACCCTCCGGGATATAGTATCCCGAAGTTCAATATTTTCAGGGGGATCAGCAATCCCTATTAACATATCGCACAATTCAAAGCAATGTGCGGTAATGCCGCAGGCGATAACAAGCTACTCCTCTGACAGTTCGTCGGTAGCCTGGTGGATACTGCCTTTGAATGGTACTTAGAGCTCTCAAATTACTCCGTAGAGACCTTTGCTGACATCGAGCTTCTTTTCATGCAGAGGTTCGTTAGCGCAAGCGAGCGTACTACGATCTTCGCATTAATTAATGAGAGGGTAAGATAGAGCGAAACACCGGTGCAATATGCCATCCGGTGGAGGAATCTTGCTTCAAAATGTGTGCAACCCATCACCGAACCTTCGGTCGTTGGGATGTTCATCGGCACTCTTGACCCGCACTTGAAGTTCTATCTGTTCTTATCTTTTGACAAGCCTACTGCATATTAAGAGCTCCTTGACAAGCTGGTTCAACTGGATAAGATTGATTGGACCTCCTCGTCCCTAAAGGAGTTTGTCCCCAATGCTCAGCAGCAGCAACCATCTTCAAAGTACATGGCCGTCAAAATGATAACCATTCGGGCCCCGCCCTTGACAAAACGAAAAAGTTGTTTGACCTTGCTATGAAGAATTGCATGCCTTCGTTGAAAGTTTCTAGTGCCCTTACCGCTACAATTGCGGCCAATGCGGAATCGAATTTTTTTTACGGGGAGTACTAGAAACAAATCCTTAGCAATTGTTCCAAACACTAAAACTGGCAACTAAACATATAAGGTTCACATTGAAAACTACCTTTGATACATGTCCACCCAATCATGAAAGACCCCTCCAAGCTACTCATAGGCCGTCGGGAACAAGCTTGAAAGGAGACCGTCCTTTCCAAAGATGATCCACCCGAGAGAACTAATCCAATCTCCAGATTCACCTAGTGAAATAACCGACACTCAAAACCTGCTAGAAATGGAGAGTGGGGATGTAGGAATTTTCGGATACCATTTTCTCTCTAAAACTAATGCTCAAAAGAGCATATGAAGAAGGAGGAGAAGGAAGAAGAGTTAGCCATAACACAAAATGAGCTAGCTTTGTATCAATGAGAGAAGAGAATATAGAATGGCTTTATAAGAATTTCCAACTATAAAAATATCAGAACTATTTTCTAACATAAACAAATGAAGCTTATCCTTTTTTATATGTCCACAACCATAACCAAAGCCATCTAACCCTCCACCTCATTTCCAAATGATTTTCTAAAAGAAAAATCGATAATGAGGTGTCCTCCTTATAAAAGTATTCCATATAAATACAGAATACAATCCGGTATACGTATTGAAATACATATATGTGTATCCGTATAAAAATACGAATAACTAAGAGAAAGAATAAATAGTGAATATAATACTAGAATATATATATATATATATATATAAATTATTAAATCAAAACTTAATTTAATAATCCGTCTTAATCCTAAGCCGGTTAGTATTATCAACCATCCGATTAAAATCCATGTAGCCTGTATATGTATTTAATTGGACCTCTGTATGTATCAACATATGTCATCTACATCATATCGTCTAAACCAGGAAAACCTACTCTGTGGGACTCTAAAGACTCGACACTGGCAGTGAGTTACTGGAAAATCCATAACCACAAGCATGTCAGTGGCACTAAATGTACGTAACGGCTATCCAGGTATATGCCGAAAGGAAGGTCGACCATCAAGTCCTTCCGTACTCTACTGAGCCTAAATACAACAATCTACGTACAATTCAATCTCATTAGCTAAGAGTATCACATACCGGTTCTAGGGATAGAAAACGTCAGACCCTTAATAACTCGATATACGTGTCGGAGTCAAGCTTATCACCAACCAAGATACTAATGAACTCTTATCAGTAAATCTCATCCACCGTGGCCATGAATTTTGGGCGATGGCCAACCAAACACAGTGCGACATCGACTCCTAATACCAGGAGAGACAAATCCTCAATAATTTCTCACTACCTCCATGTGGCTCGGATTGTACTTATCTAAAACATGTTTTCTTGACTCCTTTAAGCCGTAGTAGGGTAGTAATCTAAGTACAGTGGGAACTCACACGAGATAATTGATGATCGTAGATCAAAGGACTAACCTGTACTTGTGCCACAAGAGAACTTCTATCCGTTGATAGATATAATACCACCTAGAAGTTCTCGGCAAGTCCATTCAGTGTACTCACCTCCAATAAGCACATGTATACTATCTTAGGTGACACAACACCAAAGGCTTGTGAGACAAGCCACCACTCCTCGTCGAGGTCTATAAACGTATACATTAGTCTACTCTGGAATATCGATGCTCAGTATCGATACTTTCTTGACTAAGAACATTTAAGGATGTGCTTATGGACTACCTAGCTTTCATGTATATATATGATCACATCATAATGCTGGTAGTCTAGCAAGAATCCTACGAGTTTCATCATTATGTATTAGCGACACGTAATAACAAGTAAAACATATTCATATCAATGATAAAGGAAAACCAGATAGTATACTATCATTTCGAGTAAAATTATTCTCCCTGTATAGGTTCTCCTTCAATTATCATAATTGCCTACACGCAATTACAATAATTGCCTTGAAGGCACTATATCCAACAATCTCCTACTTGCATTTAAGACCAATTATTACGGTATCGCATACCCATATCCCTTGTGCTACTGAGTACCCAATTTCTCTACTAATCAGTTTCACAAACCGTGTATGTGCAACATCTGTGTTCGAGAAATAGGCTCAGTGAGTGGATCCGCTAAAATGTTCCAATTTCTTCTCTCTATATCTCAACTTTGCGAAGATTGACAATCTCTCGAACTGAGCGATACACCACCTCAAGAATTTGTCTGGATACTTGATAGGACTAAGTTCATAAATGAACAATTTTATCCAATAAACTTCTCGGGCTATATCCTCTATTTAGTCATAACCAGCATCCTACATCATGCCTACTTCAGTATCTCTATTGGAACCCTGTTCAATAAACTTCTCCTCAGAAGAGGGTAAACTCAAAACTCTGACAGCATCTATGTCATCCAGGTCACCATGGAAGCCTGAACTGATAACCGCCTCCTAGAGGAGGCTGATGTTACCATATACCTAGAACATCCTCATATCTTCTTAAATTCTTCCCTTTTTTCTCCAGGATTGGATTAATATATATTTACTACAGTAAGTGCAGGTGCAATATCTGGTTTGGTACATGACATTGCATGATTGAATCAATTACCTAAGCAAATGATATGTCATTGATGTGAGTTCCTCTCCTCATCTGTCTGAAATACATCTATTTAAAGAGGGTGACTCCATCACCTGTAAGTATACTACCACGCCAGGATTCATCCATTCTAAAACACTTTCAGAATGGTCTCTAAGTACCCGAATTGGGAAACTTCCCAAGTCTAGATCTATCGATATAGATCTAGTCACCAGAATCCCTGATATCTCAATAAGTGCAAAAGAAACTTCTGATTTGGTACACGACATCACATGATTGACTCAATTTCCTAAGCAAGAGGTTTGTCATTCATGGAGTCTCTCTCCTCATGTCACGACCCAAAAGTACGGAATGTGACCGGCACTTAAATTACGAAGCGTCTAGAGGCGCCACGTAACCTAAGTAAGCCGAAGCCCAGAAATATAAACCATAGAAGAAGAAGAAGAAGAAAAAGAAAACAATTTTAAAAGAATCAGCAAATTTCCCAAAAATTTCGGCAGAGTCTCCTCTGTAAAAACTGGCCCCCAAATGGGTACAACAAGTATAATATATATAAACAATAAAAAGCATCCCCAAACGGGAGCTAGCTCAACGCCAACAGGCGGAAACAACCACAACAGCACAATAATATACAACGCCAAAGGGCGAGGCTCAAAACTCAAAAGAAAACAAAACCACCAGATCAGAATAATACATGCGCGACTCTAAGGTCGAAATAAAAGACTGGTCCAATAAACTTATCAAGTAATACAAGTATGGTTGATAGAGCTTACTAGATACAAATGAATGAATAAAAGTACAATGGTGGTTCGGATACAAGTGAACCAACCTACCGTGCAAATCACCCTGAAATAATAGATGTGCCAGCAAGCTGCCAGGGAAACCTGTACACCGAACCTGTAATAAAATTTGGCACAACGGGGGTGAGTTGCCAACTCGTGAGTAAAAGACATCTACGAAAAGAAATCGAATGCACGACGCTATCCTAGGTCATAATATTACACTATTATATCCCAATCATCTAGTAATGGCAGGGTAAAACTACGTGTAAATGCAGATACTCCGTGCTCGTGTCAGTGCATCATATAATACTATGTCATATGAATGGATATGCATGCATCATGAATATAGAATAACCAATCCTGAAAGCCAGAAATATCTGTATAAGAAATCTTTAGATGTTATCATAGTAAAATGTGTATAGGAATCTGAAATCTCAACAATGAAATCCATGGAAATCCGTGTCAAGCATCGACACAAACATGTAAACCACAAGTCTCATAGTCTCAATACCTCGGGCTCCGTCGGTCCGGATCGGCCCCTATCATCAAATCTCATGACAACGGTCGGTATCCTCCGGATATCCGCCGCGCCAGACATCACCGGTAGGTAGCCTTCCCCTGCCAGGCTCATCGTCTACAACTCGATCTTCTTGCCCTGGGGTACCATACCGGGCCCACCATGTACCCGAGACGGTTCATCCACTCCTCGAATCGGGTCTCGAAATCCATCAGAAAACATGAAATCTCATGGTGGACGACACATACATCACGAGAAAACCGCATCTTATGTTTTAAAAAGAGAGGAGGAGAGAGAGAGAGAAGTTTTTACATATTCTTGCGGTTTTCCCCAAAATCCAGAAATCTCATAGAAATCCAAATCTCAAAATCATGAGTAACTATATGATAAGTGTCGGCATATGCCCATAATACTGCATGATAACATGAAAATATGAATGCATGAATGTCTAAGCAATAAATATCATGTCTGTAGTAATGTCAGAGAATAATCACAATATTATAGCGGTCTAGTTGTTAACTGATTCTATCCATAAAGATAATATGATCTAAGGTGTACGTGACATAGCAATTACCGATGATGATGTGTGTGAGCCGGCAAATAAGTGTGCGTGGAGTATGCGCATCATCGGTAATAGTGCTAGTGTCCTAACAGGTAAAGTTTATACTGATTATAGCAACATATAAAAGAACATGCACCATGATGATTACAGTATGAATGCAAGACAGATGTGCATTATCCACCCCTCTCCGACATACGAGAACAACTATCACTATATGAATCGAACCTAAACTAGTGTCCATCTAACCTCCTAAGGAACTTAACCTAAGAAACTAGTCAATAAGAAACAATAGTCTACCTAAGGTCTGAATCAATATCTCTAATCGTCGGCGATCCAGCCTCAATAGTGTCACGTACGAAGTACGGCTTCCTCGAACCAAGAGTGCGGATCAATCATCATATCTATGCCTTTTACGTTAAAATCCATCGTACGGCATCCCAATATCGGGGTACGGGTCAAGTATCTCCTAGGTGTCTCATTATTCGTATAATGTCATCACCAATACATCTCATGATCAAGGTGCTAAACTGTAATCGCCTACATCAATCATATATCATTGCCATCATAATAAGCATCATTAGTTTATCCTCAGAAATATCATGTCATATGTATCATATTGTGATTAAGTCATACTGATGTCATATCGTCCTCAAGTCACACCTCTATGATATCGACATCAGGTCGCACCTATATGATATCGTAATCAAGTCATACATATCCCATATCGTGATTAATCACAGGTTACAGTCCGGGTACTATTTTAGAGTCCTATGTACCTCAATATCATCACTACCCCTTATAATTTAAGTATACATGTTCATTATCTTATCCTCTAATGATTCGCTAACACTTAATATGACTGTATTGCCAAAAATCACGGCATCAAGCCCAGTTACACTATTTCATCATACCTCGGATATCATATCACATCAATGAATCCCATATACGTGTTGTATATATATGTATATACCTATACCTAGTTCTATATATATACACACATACACGTATACCCCATGTCGAGTTTCAGTGTGTGCGTGTGTATGTTTCTATCTGAAACCTACGAACCTCTTCCAAGGTACTCATCCTCAGATATGGTTTTCCTAAATCAGTCTAGTCCAGCCTAGGGTCAATACTAGGGTCCTACTGATTAAGAATCTAGGGTCACATCTGGTTTCCTAATGTCAATAAGTACTATTCCTATTCTACGTTGCGGGGGTGCTAAACGCCATCCACTCGACTTCCCCCCGTAGATATGCATCTACTCACCTGGTCCATGTCTGCCGAAGACAGTGTCTCCATCCTCCTCTTCATCGCCCGCAGTCCACGTGAGGGGTACCTAAAGGCAAACATATAAATAGTATCGTAAACTGAATCACATACGAAAGTCAAACGATACAAAGAACAAGCATAGGTTAAAACCTATGTCCCGTCCACGCAAAAGAACCAAATATCGCTCGATATCGGCGTACAAACTCCGATGGATCGAAATAAACATCGAAAAATAACTTATAGTTTTAAAACACCTTACTTATATTATAAAACATGATTAAATCCATCGAAACCCTAAAATCCATCAAACCGTCCAATTTCGTAAAACCCGAAAATACCAATTTACCGTTTTTCATCAAAACTTGACATTTAAGTGAAACCAATGGTCATAAAACTCATTAAATAGCATAACTAGACTATACAAACCATTACTATATTTTTATTACACAAATTTGTATAAATTTGAAATTTCTAGTTTGCAACCTTTAACAATTTTCAACATTTTTCAAGCAAAATACCACAATTCCACCACAAAACATGATTTTGCATGAATTAATATATTAAACTACAATTCATGATGATAATGATATAATGAAACCATGATTATATTTTTAATTTCATTTATATAGGAATTTCCAAAATCTAGTTTACAAAATACTAGCATTTTATTACTATTTTCCAATTATCAAAGGAAACTAGTGATCAAACTAACTTTTTCTTTCCTTTAATATGCTAATATTCTCATTAAAACTACCATATAATGATAACAAGCTTAATAAGAATTTTATTTTACCCACAAACACATTTTAGAAAAATCTAGTTAGCTAAATAGCTTAATTAAAACAATTTGAATAAACAATTTATTATACAACAACCATGCAATATTTTTCCACTCTAAAAGTTGTTAAACTAGCTATTATAACCTTATTTAATTAATAAAAACCACAACTTGAATTTACAAACCCTAACTTTAATTTTAAAATTTGCAACTAGAATTAATATATTAAATCTAATTTTGCTTTAAAAGAAACATCTAATAGAAATAAAACAAAAGAAGGAAATTTATACCTTCAAAATATGAAACCCAAACATGAAAATGAGCCTCCAAAATACATGCTTTCCCACTCAAAATTCCATGTAAAGAAGAGTAGAGAATGAAGGTTAGGAAATACATAGGATTTTGTGGATTTTTAATTGAATTTTTGATGGATTTTTGATGAATTTTGAACAAAAAATGAAATGGAAATGGGGGGGGGGGCTGCCATGGGGAGGAGGCCGGCCATGTGAGGGTGAGGGAGAGGAGAGTGAGAAAAGTTGAGAAAAGTGTAGAAACTTCACCCCAACATATCACCTCTTTATGTCTTTTCATGAATTTCTTTATTTTTCTTTTATTTCTTTACTATAGCAACTCAAGAAAGCTCTAGAAAATAGGAAAAATTTGAAAATAAATTTTTCATGATACACACTAAATTCTAACATGCCATGGTTCATTTTTTACAAATTAAAACCATTCAATTTGTAATTTACACTAATTTAGTGTAAAAATAAAGCTTATGTTAATATTTAAAATAATTAGTTTAGGAAAAATATTTAATTAAACTAAAAATTTATAAGTGGCTAAATAAACACCATTTACTAGTAATTTCATAATTAAAATAGGTATTTTTGAAATTATAATGAAAAACAATCACGGCTAGGTTTTACGAAAAATACATTTTACTTTGCCGAAAATCATAAAATTCACTTAAACAATTTTATTCATTTAATTATTTATTTAATTATTTTTAAAACGTTACAATCTTCCCCCCTTTAAGAAATTCGGTCCCCGAATTTAAATTAAAACTTCCCTTCCAAATACTAAAACATTTAACAAAACACTCAAATCGTCGGGGCTCCGAAATCATCAATACATAACAAAAATCAACTCCGTCAAGCATAACGCAATCATCGGAGTTATGGCGAGAATAAAATATCAAAACCCAATATGAAAACCAACATAATATACATCAATCTACAACTTATATATATAGTGCGCATCATAGTAAACCTCAAATATCTGGATAAAGAAATATGCAAAAACCCCTTTTGAAAATCGCCGTGCAATGCACGTGTCACGGCATAAGTAGCGGACGTTTATAAAAAAAATAGCTATATATATATATATATCTTTTATTTAACATACACATCCCGCCTGGTTACTAAATCAAATAGTAATGATTATAAAAACACACTGCTCAAACTGAAATCAATCCCAATCACATCAATAAAATATCATGTGCGTCCGGTGCGCACTGAAATCGAAACCAAATACAGATACCACGAATACACACAACAACAAAACTAAGTGCAACAGGTGTGCACCAAAAACATCTGTCAAGTGCAACGAGCGTGCACGACTCAAAATCAGGTGCATCTAATCTGCACAAAACCCCGATTTAGTGCATCTGGTGTGCACAAAATCGTATCAAGTGCGCCAAGTATGCGCAAGAATCCTAATCAGGTGCACATGGTGCATGAAAACATACATCGAACATCAAAATCGAAATCATTGTACAAAAATGCATGAAAACTAGGTCGAAACATATATCAAAATCATGTGTAACCCCTATGCACGAAATCAAATCAAAAATCTCGAAATATATAAAACCAAATCAAGTGTACTGGGTATGTACTAAACAACATCAATACAACTGATATATGAAACACAAATAGAATGTAATGAAGGTACACACATGAAATACCAATCGTAGAACAAAGTTCTCAAAATACCAAAATCCAATCAACGAAAATATGAAATTCAAATCACTAAATCATAATCGTAAACACTATCGTCAATGTGCGCCTCTTTCCTCTGATGTCGATTGCTTCGAACTCGTCTCTTCGTAGCTGTGCTGACTGCGCTACCAACGGCAATACTCATGTCTAGAGCCTCCCACATAGTCGATCCCTTCACTTGATATCCGGACTACATTAAACCTTTCGATCGATCCATCAAAATCCCATAATTCCCCGAGAGCTCAACACTCCAGTACAGTTTAAAAATATCCGGTACATACCCCAGCATCGATGATCCAGCCGTAGAAGGGCAAACCCAAGCCTCACTAATGGCACCGCGGAACTGCCGTAAACCCTAAGGTTCAAGGGCGTTCTCGTGGTCATTATATCGAGTTAGGGTTTCATTCTTCTAGAGGGTCCATCGAAATACCTGCATGTTCTTCCGAATACTTTAAACTTAGGAAAATGGTTTTCTGATAATCGTTCGAACCCTTTAACTTCATCCGGACGGCATGTGAATACCCTTCGTCCGCACGCTAAACAATGCTTCAATCCTCAAGAATAACCAATACTCTAATGGTTATCGCTTTCGAGCTGCAGCTCCCTCTGCCCGTGGTAACAGAAACTACCATCCGATATCGACGAAGATAGATCAAAGGAACGAATGAAATACGGTGCAAACAATGTACATCCTAAGGCTCCTTAAGCAGAGTAGCGTATCGTAAGTATGCTGCGGACCATACCCACGGTACGTTACTCTACCTAAATCGCCTACTCCATCAACCAAGGGTCACCTAGACTTATACAAGGTTAAACCTAGCGCTCTGATACCAACTTTGTCACGACCCGAAAGTACGGAACGTGACCGGCACTTAGATTACGAAGCGTCTAGAGGCGCCACGTAACCTAAGTAAGCCGAAGCCCAGAAATCTAAACCATAGAAGAAGAAGAAGAAGAAAAAGAAAACAAGTTTAAAAGAATCAGCAAATTTCCCAAAAATTTCGGCAGAGTCTCCTCTGTAAAAACTGGCCCCCAAATGGGTACAACAAGTATAATATACATAAACAATAAAAAGCATCCCCAAACGGGAGCTAGCTCAACGCCAACAGGCAGAAACAACCACAACAGCACAATAATATACAACGCCAAAGGGCGAGGCTCAAAACTCAAAAGAAAACAAAACCACCAGATCAGAATAATACATGCGCGACTCTAAGGTCGAAATAAAAGACTGGTCCAATAAACTTATCAAGTAATACAAGTATGGTTGATGGAGCTTACTAGATACAAATGAATGAATAAAAGTACAATGGTGGTTCGGATACAAGTGAACCAACCTACCGTGCAAATCACCCTGAAAGAATAGATGTGCCAGCAAGCTGCCAGGGAAACCTGTACACCGAACCTGTAATAAAATTTGGCATAACGGGTGTGAGTTGCCAACTCGTGAGTAGAAGACATCTACGAAAAGAAATCGAATGCACGACGCTGTCCTAGGTCATAATATTACACTATTATATCCCAATCATCAAGTAATGGCAGGGTAAAACTACGTGTAAATACAGATACTCCGTGCTCGTGTCAGTGCCTCATATAATACTATGTCATATGAATGGATATGCATGCATCATGAATATAGAATAACCAATCCTGAAAGCCAGAAATATCTGTATAAGAAATCTTTAGCTGTTATCATAGTAAAATGTGTATAGGAATCTGAAATCTCAACAATGAAATCCATGGAAATCCGTGTCAAGCATCGACACAAACATGTAAACCTCAAGTCTCATAGTCTCAATACCTCGGGCTCCGTCGGTCCGGATCGGCCCCTATCATCAAATCTCACGACAACGGTCGGTATCCTCCGGATATCCGCCGCGCCAGACATCACTGGTAGGTAGCCTTCCCCTGCCAGGCTCATCGTCTACAACTCGATCTTCTTGCCCCGGGGTACCATACCGGGCCCACCATGTACCCGAGACGGTTCATCCACTCCTCGAATCGGGTCTCGAAATCCATCAGAAAACATGAAATCTCATGGTGGATGACACATACATCACGAGAAAACCGCATCTTATGTTTTAAAAAGAGAGGAGGAGAGAGAGAGAGAAGTTTTTACATATTCTTGTGGTTTTCCCCAAAATCCAGAAATCTCATAGAAATCCAAATCTCAAAATCATGAGTAACTATATGATAAGTGTCGGCATATGCCCATAATACTGCATGATAACATGAAAATATGAATGCATGAATGTCTAAGAATAAATATCATGTCTGTACTAATGTCAGAGAATAATCACAATATTATAGCGGTCTAGTTGTTAACTGATTCTATCCATAAAGACAATATGATCTAAAGTGTACGTGACATAGCAATTACCGATGATGATGTGTGTGAGCCGGCAAATAAGTGTGCGTGGAGTATGCGCATCATCGGTAATAGTGCTGGTGTCCTAACAGGTAAAGTTTATACTGATTATAGAAACATATAAAAGAACATGCACCATGATGATTACAGTATGAATGCAAGACAGATGTGCATTATCCACCCCTCTCCGACATACGAGAACAACTATCACTATATGAATCGAACCTAAACTAGTGTCCATCTAACCTCCTAAGGAACTTAACCTAAGAAACTAGTCAATAAGAAACAATAGTCTACCTAAGGTCTGAATCAATATCTCTAATCATCGGCGATCCAGCCTCAATAGCGTCACGTACGAAGTACGGCTTCCTCGAACCAAGAGTGCGGATCAATCATCATATCTATGCCTCGTACGGTAAAATCCATCGTACGGCATCCCAATATCGGGGTACGGGTCAAGTATCTCCTTGGTGTCTCATTATTCGTATAATGTCATCACCAACACATCTCATGATCAAGGTGCTAAACTGTAATCGCCTACATCAATCATATATCATTGCCATCATAATAAGCATCATTAGTTTATCCTCAGAAATATCATGTCATATGTATCATATTGTGATTAAGTCATACTGATGTCATATCGTCCTCAAGTCACACCTCTATGATATCGACATCAGGTCGCACCTATATGATGTCGTAATCAAGTCATACATATCCCATATCGTGATCAATCATAGGTTACAGTCCGGGTACTATTTTAGAGTCCTATGTACCTCAATATCATCACTACCCCTTAAAATTTAAGTATACATGTTCATTATCTTATCCTCTAATGATTCGCTAACACTTAATACGACTGTATTGCCAAAAATTACGGCATCAAGCCCAGTTACACTATTTCATCATACCTCGGATATCATATCACATCAATGAATCCCATATACGTGTTGTATATATATGTATATACCTATACCTAGTTCTATATATATATACACACATACACGTATACCCCATGTCGAGTTTCAGTGTGTGCGTGTGTATGTTTCTATCTGAAACCTACGAACCTCTTCCAAGGTACTCATCCTCAGATATGGTTTTCCTAAATCAGTCTAGTCCATCCTAGGGTCAATACTAGGGTCCTACTGATTAAGAATCTAGGGTCACATCTCGTTTCCTAATGTCAATAAGTAGTATTCCTATTCTACGTTGCGGGGGTGCTAAACGCCATCCACACGACTTCCCCCCGTAGATATGCATCTACTCACCTGGTCCATGTCTGCCGAAGACAGTGTCGCCATCCTCCTCTTCATCGCCCGCAGTCCACGTGAGGGGTACCTAAAGGCAAACATATAAATAGTATCGTAAACTGAATCACATACGAAAGTCAAACGATACAAAGAACAAGCATAGGTTAAAACCTATGTCCCGTCCACGCAAAAGAACCAAATATCGCTCGATATCGGTGTACAAACTCCGATGGATCGAAATAAACATCGACAAATAACTCGTAGTTTTAAAACACCTTACTTATATTATAAAACATGATTAAATCCATCGAAACCCTAAAATCCATCAAACCGTCCAATTTCGTAAAACCCGAATATACCAATTTACCGTTTTTCATCAAAACTTGACATTTAAGTGAAACCAATGGTCATAAAACTCATTAAATAGCATAACTAGACTATACAAACCATTACTATATTTTTATTACACAAATTTGTATAAATTTGAAATTTCTAGTTTGCAACCTTTAACAATTTTCAACATTTTTCAAGCAAAATACCACAATTCCACCACAAAACATGATTTTGCATGAATTAATGCATTAAACTAAAATTCATGATGATAATGATATAATGAAACCATGATTATATTTTTAATTTCATTTATATAGGAATTTCCAAAATCTAGTTTACAAAATACTAGCATTTTATTACTATTTTCAAATTATCAAAGAAAACTAGTGATCAAACTAAGTTTTTCTTTCCTTTAATATGATAATATTCTCATTAAAACTACCATCTAATGATAACAAGCTTAATAAGAATTTTATTTTACCCACAAACACATTTTAGAAAAATCTAGTTAGCTAAATAGCTTAATTAAAACAATTTGAATAAACAATTTATTATACAACAACCATGCAATATTTTTCCACTCTAAAAGATGTTAAACTAGCTATTATAACCTTATTTAATTAATAAAAACCATAACTTGAATTTACAAACCCTAACTTTAATTTTAAAATTTGCAACTAGAATTAATATATTAAATCTAATTATGCTTTAAAAGAAACATCTAATAGAAATAAAACAAAAGAAGGAAATTTATACCTTCAAAATATGAAACCCAAACATGAAAATGAGCCTCCAAAATACATGCTTTCCCACTCAAAAATGCATGTAAAAAAGAGTAGAGAATGAAGGGTAGGAAATACATAGGATTTTGTGGATTTTTAATTGAATTTTTGATGAATTTTGAACAAAAAATGAAATGGAAATGGGGGGGGGGGCTGCCATGGGGAGGAGGCCGGCCATGTGAGGGTGAGGCAGAGGAGAGTGAGAAAAGTTGAGAAAAGTGTAGAAACTTCACCCCAACATATCACCTCTTTATGTCTTTTCATGAATTTCTTTATTTTTCTTTTATTTCTTTACTATAGCAACTCAAGAAAGCTCTAAAAAATAGGAAAAATTAGCAAATAAATTTTTCATGATACACACTAAATTCTAACATGCCATGGTTCATTTTTTACAAATTAAAACCATTCAATTTGTAATTTAGACTAATTTAGTGTAAAAATAAAGTATATGTTAATATTTAAAATAATTAGTTTAGGAAAAATATTTAATTAAACTAAAAATTTATAAGTGGCTAAATAAACACCATTTACTAGTAATTTCATAATTAAAATAGGTATTTTTGAAATTATAATGAAAAACAATCACGGCTAGGTTTTACGAAAAATACATTTTACTTTGCCGAAAATCATAAAATTCACTTAAACAATTTTATTCATTTAATTATTTATTTAATTATTTTTAAAACGTTACACCTCATCAGTCTAGAAGACATCTCTTTAGAGAGTATGACTCCATCACCTGCGGATACACCACCACGCCGGGAGTCGTCCATTCTTAAACACTTTTAGAATGGTGTCTAAGTTCCCGGATTGGGACACTTCCCAAATCTAGATATAAAACCATAAATCTAGTCATCAGAATTCCTGATAGCTTATCCGGATCCTATGTGGAGAAATATTAGAACCAAAGTTTGACTGATTGTAGTATATGATTATCACTTCTTATCAGGAGTATGCCATTCTAATCCGTGGACAGTACTCCCTAGACTCTTCTAGCTAGGTTCATATGTTGTTTTGACAAAGTCAATCATCTTGACTGTCATATCAAAATAGATGATTCGTCTCCGCTATTCATGCTTTAGTCTATAAATAGATATAAGCAACTTGCACACCTTCCGCTGCTCCCACTGACTACGATAACCCTCTAACAGAGTCATATACACGTGCACTTTCAAATTCCTATTTAGAAAGACGTTATAGTCATCTTCTTACCAGATATCATAGCCTTGAATACCAACAATGGCAAGTCATATCCGTATGGACATTAGCACAGACACCGAAGTAAAAGTTTCATCGCAATCCATACCGGATATTTGATGGATATCTTACAACAAATCCAGCCTTATTAGGTTAATACTTTTCCACTTGTACAGATCTCAAAAGATCTATTTTCTCCTAATGGGTTTTACCCCTTCAGGAGCACCAAGCAAATTCCAAAATCTATAATTTACTGGAGTGTGTGGAGTCCATCTTGGATATAAAGATTGCAGCCATCATCCGGAAGTTATCACTTCCTATGGCCTGCTGATAACTAGTAGGGCCATCATCACCATGGTGCTGACCTCCCTCTTACCGTCTACGAGAAAACAGAAGTATCTTTTGGGTGACTGAGGTCACTTATTAATTCTTTGAAGTGGCTAAGGTTTATCGAGTCCAATCGAATCTCAATGTTCTACTAAATTTTCAGTAACCGTTTTTCGTTCTGAAATCACTTCCTGTTCTACCATACCCCCACTAGTATTTTTTGCAAAAAGATTCCTTTTATAAAAAAGGTGGCGAGTCAAGAACAATATAACTATTGATCTTGAAAATGGTAGAATCAAAACCCTAGCAATTGCTTGGGATAATCCACGAACTTCCATTACTGAAGCGAGCATTGAGTTTGTCTGGATTCTTCTTTTAAACAGAAACCGGATAAGACCATATCTTAACAATCTCAAGATATGCAACCAATTTATGTCCATATAGAATCAAAGGCACTAATTTAGATGGAACCAGATTCAAATTCCATGCAGCTGTTTCCATTGCATATCACAAATGGAAAAGGTCACACAACATTACTCATCATGGAGCGCATCCGTGGATGAGTAATCTAAGAGAGAATCAAGCTCTCAATATTACTACGAGGGAATACCTAACATATGTATCTACATCTTCGATCACTTTGAATAATCCTGATACTTCCAACGTATGGTTCTCTACTTTATTCTTATAGCTATAAACTTCACAAAATCTTTGGACCTTGCATTTCGATGAATGCGTGTTTAAAATCAGAGAACTTATAGGTAAACCAAAAGGAAGTAAGAGTACTAACCCGGTAAGGACACCAGACAACAACATTACCATGTATAAGTCTGAATAGTATACTAACTCAAATTCCGTGTGTTTGTAAAGTGAAAAACTATATTTTAGATAAGAACGTTTATTCCGTTATTCAATACACCTTACCTTATCCTCAAAGGATAAAGTTAAATGTTTAGAACACAATTTTCAAAATTTATATTTCACTTTATAAAATAAAGATACAGATATATCATTTTAAAAATTGGTGCATAACAATGGTTATTCAAAACCAAATATTTGTCGTTAGACAAAACCAGGCGATTTAATCCAATATTGCCAATTGCTACGAATTCCGATATTGGGGATCAAATCATCCATTTCCTAATATTCTACTCCTACTCAGTATCTATAACATCATACAGATGTGAGATCCAAATCCGGTAAATAGATACCCTGGAGTCAGAATTAATTGAGAAAACAATTTTCAGTAACAACTATACAGAAAAAATAAAACATGAAAATGCTTCTAGAGGTGGACGGGTATTCCTAATAATGCCTCTTGCATTATCTAGATTCGTAACAGTAGTCACAATTTCCTTTGCTTTCACTTCAATCCCTTTTTATGTCTCTACATCTTATCTTCAGTACACCATACTTAGAATAATTGGTTTTCTTCCTTTCCCTACCTTTCGGCACCGACTTAAGGTTTGGAAGAAGACTATATAATAAGCATAAATGGTGTACTCTCCTAATAATAGGAGCTCTTGCAACCTGAGAGAAGGTAAAGTTAAGAGACAACAGAATAATCCTATTCAATTTCTCCAGAACCGATGGCCATCCTCGACCGAAGCAACTTCTTCATGTTCGTATGTAACTATACGATAGCCATTCCAAGCAATATGGATCATCATAGTTTTTACCGCAGAAAAAAGAGACGAACCGGATCAGGTCGTCTTGCCAGAATTTAGAGGCAGATGCTATTTGGAACATATCTATCCACCTCTCCGAAGATACCAAATTGATTTATGCCACCGTAGATCAGAGGTTTGGACAGATGCGGCCATTGTAGCATGATTTTATCAGATTCCTCCTCTTTGAGGGGTTTTTTTTTGTGGGGACATTCTTCCCTGCAGGCGCAAGCCCCTGTAGTTAATTGCATTATCGCACCGTGATAACAACTTTCACCTGCTCCGGTAAGTCACGTGATATGTTATGTTGTTTATTTTGGGGTTGCCTATGGATTGTATACTGAGACTGGTTTATATCATCGTCCGTAGGGCGCGGATTAGTCTAAATCCGTACATATATATTTGGGTTTGAACCTAGGTTCTATATTCCATCAGTTCAGGGGATATTTTGTTTTATTCAAGGACAATTAATCTGATTTTAGATTAAGATGAACTTAAATATATGAGCATATAAGCTCAATTTATTTTAACTAAAGATACGTTAATCTTATATGAGACTAAGATCAACTTAGAAATATATTTAAGGATCATTAACTTTTATTAAGATCCACCAACAGAGCATACATGCTCGGCTGAAATGAAAAATATGGGTTCAAAGAAATTTCAGAGACTCTCAGGCTTTTTCCATCATTCAGCTTGGGCGCTAACGTTCTCGTTCTATGCATGTGGCGTAGACAAAAAATTAATTCTTACTAATGCAGGTGCCTACGTGCCTTTCACGTGAGGTGCTGGCCCTAGGGTTCAATCCTACCAAAGACAAGTGTCCACGTGCTTTGCACGCCGGCGCTCACGTGCCATTCACTTGAGACACTGCCCTCGTATTTAAACCTATCCAAGACAGGCGTCCACGTGCTTTGCACGCCGGCGCTCACGTGCCTTTCACGTGAGGCGCCGCCTCATTTTATGAGGAAACATTAGTGATAAGGAGTGTTATGGAAAAATGAAAAGAGAAAGTAGGAGTAGCAGGGATATATGTGACTTTATGGTGAATCATGACAATCCAAACCCAAAGTGTGTAAGAAGGTTCGTTCAACTTGGTTCATGAGTTTTAGTTTAAAGTAAGTCATGGTCGCAAACTAGAAAGAGAAAAGAAACACTAAGCGTGCACTCTATCAAGATTAGATTGGTTAATCACTTCATCTAATCAGGATGACTCCCACCATTTTCTCGAATTCTCCTTAAAACTATAAAAGGAGAACAAGTCGGGATCATATAAACTTTACAAGTTCACTAACCGTTCATCTAGGCCAGTGTTGGTACTCCGAAGGAGGTCCCACATGCTCTCGTACGGAACCAATTAAATAATCTCGTTTCCGTATAGGCGTAAAATCGTTAACACTTTCTAGATACCTGGTAGGTTATCTAGTTGTGAAGTGAAAATCTCCCAAAGAGTAATACCTACTCATCAGTGGGAATCAGGACCCAACTATCATCGTGTGATAATCTAGATGGAAACCGATCAAAATCACCACACTCTAGAAGGTTTGGACAAACATGGAAAGTTTTCCATATATTTGAAACTCCCGATATGATTTTTTAAAGTTCCAATGCCCTCGCCGCTAACCCGTGGTCGATACGGAATCCAAGAATGAAAATTTTGATGGCACTAGAAACTTAACCCTAGAATTTACACTAAACACCAAACGAGAAAACAACAAGAGACAAGGATTTAACTACTCAGTTAGGGTTACAACCTTTGTAGTCATGTCTTTTATCTTCAATCCTCTTCCTTAGCTCCTCGAGGGTCCATGATCATGCTTGCAAGCCGGTCCTCCTTCGCTGAAGTTGATCCATCCAAGGGAACAGAGTTTAAGTTTCAACTTCATCAATGAAGTAACTAAGGATCCTAGGATGCTAATCTAGGATGCTTAGTAATATAGTAAGAGTGTTCTACTAATTTTTCTTTCTCTTAATTCTCTTGAATCTTAATACACGAGAGGGTAGAAGAAGAAAAAGAAGGAGGAGCCATTCTTGGAGATAGAAGCTAAATGGTTGAATGAAAAACATTCATCAATTCAAGCATGCTTTTTTTTGTTAAAAGAATTTCACTATTTTAAAATTGGTACCATGCTTGAAAAGTATAAGAAAATGAATTAATAATTCATTTTCCCATACCCTCCACCATTTCTCTCCTCCACCTCATTTTACAATTTCTTGAAAAAGAAAATCTTAGAAATGAGGTGTCCTCCTTCTAGAAGTATTCTTGTATAAATATAAGAATACGTCCCTGCAAATACATACCCGTATTGAATACTTAAGAAATAGAAAAATACAATGAACATAATACTAGAATATACATATCAAAATATGTATATCTAAATTATTAAATCAAAACTTGATTTAATAATCCAGCTTAATTCTAAGCCTGCTAGTATTATCATCCGCCCGATTAAATTCCGTATGGCTAGCACAAATACCTAATCGGAACCCTGCACATATCAATATACGGCCACTACATCATTTTTCCTGAACCGGAAAACCTTCTGTATAGGACTCAAAAGACTCGTCAATACACTAGCGGTAGGATTAACCATAAGAACGTTTGCGGCACTAGCTGTACGTAACTGCTATCCAGGTATTGAGCGAAAGGAAGGCCGATGAGAAAACTCATCCGTGCCCCTACTGAGCCTGTCTATGACAATCTTCATACAAATCGGTATCTTTGTCTACGATAATCGCATACCAGGTCTATGGGGTGCATAACGTCAGACCCCTACTAACTCGATAAGTCATACCAGTCTGAAGCTCATCACCTACTGAGAAACTACTGATATCACATCAGTAAATCTCATCCACCTTGGCCAAGGATTTTATGGTGACAGCTGACCCAACATGGTGCGACATCGACTCCCAATACCGGGAGAGATGAATACCTGACGATTGTTCACTGCCTCCATGTGTTTCAGGACTGTACCCAACTAAAACCTGTTTGCATGACTCTTTTGAGCCGTGGTAAGATAGTAATCTAAGTACAGTGAGAACTCATACGAGACAAATGAAAATCTCAGATCAAAGGACTAACATGTACACATGCCATAAGAGAATTTCCATCTGACGATAGGTATAATACCATCTAGAAGTTCTCGGCAAGTCTGTCTAGTCTACTTACCTCCACTGAGCACCCGTATACTATTTTAGGTGACTCAACACCAATGGCTTGTGAGAACTCGCTACCGCCCCTTGTCGGGGTTTCGAAACGTATACACTAGCCTACTCCGGAGTATCGATACCCAGTCTCGATACTCTCGTGACTAGGGACATTTAAGGATGTGCTTATGGACTACTCAGCTCCTACATATATGATCGCCATTATAATTCTGGTAATCAAGCAATAATCATACGGGCTTTATTATTATGTAATACCGACAAGTAATAATGAGTAAAACGTATACACACAATGATAAAGACAAACCAGATAGCATACTATCATCTCGAATAAGACGGTTCTACCTGTATATGTCCTCTTTCAATTATCATAATCGCCTAGCTGCAATTACAATACATGGTCGTTTGATTGAAAGAGATTTTACGTGTTGTATTTAGTTTTAAAAGTTACCGCAATCAAGACGGCGTCGCGTGTAGCAAGCTGTTATGAGTATGGGTCGTTCGTAGGAAGATGGTACGTTTTAGGTTCTTGTTCTAACAAGTTAAGCCAAAAGACGGAATATTTTCGATTCTATCCTAAGTGTTTGTATATTTAAGATAACGTTTGTTAGGGATTGAGTTAGGTTAGTTTAGGTTAAGAAAATCCGTATGCTTAACTTTGTGCCTCACTTGACTATTGATGCTAGGATAATCGGCAAACAAGTGGATTAGGGTGCTTAAGAACGGTACGTACGATTGTGCGCGAAATCCAACTTATTGACCCTTGTCCTTCCGTTCTTGTCTCTTATCTTTCGCCTTCGGCCAAACCAAACGCAGCCGGTCATTTTTAGAAATCACCGCTACCTTGGTAGGGTAGGGTGCCTATCGGAGCGCTTGCGTGAAGTTTGGCCGGAGTTCAATAGGCAAGGTATTGGGCAAAGGAAATCATAAAGAGAATCCTAACTCAAATAATAACCTTCTCATTCCCTAACAAGAAGAACTACTCAAAAACCATTATGAACATGAAATGAGAACACAATATAAATGAAATCAAAGAAAACATCAGTGCAAGTAAGTAGAGAACATGGTAGGAAACATTGTAAGTAATTAAAGGAAAGAAGATACTAGGAACCAAGATGCAAGAATATAAGCTTCATTAAAGTTCAAATATGAGTACAAGATAATAAATACAAATATTAAAATCTAACCATGCAAGCTCAGTTAAGAGGTTGCAAGATTAGATAAAAGCAAAGAACTCAAGGTTAATCCTATCTACTATGTACAAAATTTGAACTAACATTACAAATTGTAGAATTGAAATGAAGTAAATGTAGTCCATGTATGGCATCAAGCTTCCTCTCTGATATGGTATTTATAGATAATTCATCACAAAAAAGAGAGTATAATAGTGAGGTGATATGATAGATAGGAAGGACCGCATTTGGAGAGAGGGGGCCGCAATTTGCGGCTAATTTGTCTATTTTGGCTGCCAAAGAGAGAGAGGTGGGACCCGTCTTGGTTGTATGATCTCCTGACTACTTCACCATCTCACTGTATTTGCAATATCTTCTAATTATTATCTGGGTGAAATCTGTAGTTTTGGAGGGAAATTTCAAGCTTTTAAAACATCACTCATCACTTGTGCCTACTTACTCATCCACTTGCCTACTTGCACGACTTGATCCATACAACATCATGGCAACTACCATCGTTCATGCACCAAAAATACTTATGTTCACACTTGTAATTATTATTGCGACATGTTGGACCATTTGTGTCAAAAGGTTGTGCACACTTGCTTCATTGTAAAATCTTCATAAATAATGATCGGTTTTCCATTCCGGTTGCAGTGTCGACTCACAAATATAGTATCCGTGCATTTAAGTGTGTTTATAGTATTTTGTCATGAATACCTGTATCCTGTACTTATTAAGAAGACACGGATTAATAGTACCGATATATCACAAAAATGATAATGAATGAGCGGTATTGAAATGCAGTTTTTCGTGATGAAGACCATCCAATAAGCGTAACAGGTGTACTCTCCTAATACAAGGAGTTCGCAACTAGAGAGAAGGCAAAGAAAGGGAGACAACCAAATTATATAATTTAATTTCTCCAGAGCTCGTGACCATTCTCGAACTGAAATAAATTTCTTCGAGTTCATATTTAATTATATGAGATAGCCATTTCAAGCAATATTGATTTTTGTAGTGAAAAAAAGTGTTTTAGAGAAAAGCAAATGGAATGTATGAATGGCAAGGATATATGTGACTTTTTCATGAATTATGAAAATCCAAAGCCAAATGTAAAAAGATTCGGTCAACTTGGTTAACGAGTTTTAGTTTAAAGGTCAGACATGGTCGCAAACTAGAAAGAGAAAAGAAACACTCATCATGCACTCTATCAAAATTAGATTGGTTAATCACTTTATCTAATCAGGATTGCTCCCACTGTTTCCACGAATTCTCCTTAAAACCATAAAAGGAGAACTAGTCGGGATCATTTACACCTTACAAGTTCGCTAACCTTTCAGCTAAGCTAGTGTTGGTACTCCGAGGGAAGTCCCATGTGCTTTCACATGGACCCAATTAAATAATATCGTTTCCGCAGAGGCGTAATCTCGTTAACAATTTCTAGGCACCTAATAGGTTAACTAATTATGAAGTGAAAATCTCTCGAGGATTAATACTTACTCATCGGTGGGAATCGGGACCCAACTATTATTGTGTGGTAACTTTGACGGAAGCAGACCAAAATTACCATACTCCAGAAAGTATGCGCAAACTTGGCAAGTTTCCTTTATATTTGAAACTCCTGATGTAGTTTTTGTCCCTAGGACCCTAGTGACCTTCACTGAGCCAACAAATCATAGGGTCCTAGTTAAGTTCAACCCGCCATTTTCTTGATTGCATTAAACCTACCCGCACGAGCCCTTGACTGAGCCAAAATGGTCGTGCGACTGTCTTAACTAATCGCAATACCATGCAAATACAAAAGCACTACATAGCTACTAAACACTATGCCTCGGCTGAGCACGAAAAACGAAACACGAATACTAAGCAATACTAATCTGAAATGACGGAGGGCTACAGCTGGTTTTTGGAAAAAAACCTTTAACATAATGAACTTGATCTAATTGAAGGAACTCGAATAGTTTTGAAAATGAGTGGTTTAGTCTCCGCTTTTAAAACTAGTAACATAGACTTTTGCTTAAGAGCGAACTTCCTGTGAACGGATCAAGGCACTTTCCTCATAGAATGAGGTGTAGGATATTCCTAACCGAATACCTATATGCAAAGCAAAAGAGTACAACTATGGTTTTGAAGAAAACCGATTAGTTATAAAAATTAGTTCCGACAACATCATTTAGGTTAGTTTTACTTGCATTAAACATATAATGCAGTCCCATCAATTAATCATATCATGCCAAAAAACGAAAATAGGCACGCACATATATGCCATTCGCATTCGCCACAGGGTCCCGGGTCTTCACCGTAAGGTTACTTAACATACGGCGGGCGGGGACATGACTAGTGTAGATGCAAAATATATATAACGTCTAATATAAGTATTATATATATAGCAACATTCATCTGACGCATGATATCAAGTAACATCACAGAAGCATCACAGCAGAAGAAAACACAGTATGGAAATGTGGATAATATAGGAAAATTACATTTCAATAGAGCCAAATATGAAATGCAATTTTCCAGGTTTTGTGGATAGCCCGTAGTATCAGACCCTAGACCCCTACGAGAGCGGCAAGCCACCCGCCAATTCCAGAAGTGAGGCAGCCCCAATCAACAATGTGAGTGGGCCACCCAACACTTCCAAAATCCGGTAACTTGGGCACCCCTCCGCGGGTCAATCCTATACCCCCTACGAATGCGGTGGATAGCCCGCCAATTATGGAGTAAGGTACCCCGGTTTCAAAGACATAAGATGTAGGCCCATTGTCCTATAGAACCTGGCTACTCGAGCACTCCGCTGCAGGGTAATCCTAGTGCACGTAATGAAAACCTGAATATACAACGGTGACTACATCTGCAACTAGGACGTGCTCCAAAGAATAATATACAAGCCTCATTGATGACAGTACACATGTCGGATGCTCGTCACGCAATAATGAATATACATTATATCGTAGAGCTATCTAATCCTACATACACCGAGCCATCCATCACGATAATCTAACACAACCATAATCACTAAGCATCATCCATCACAGAACATGAAAACTTGCGAGTATCAATTCCGTAACCCTGTCTAATTGATACATATAACAATTAAATGACGGTTTACCAAACTTTATGACACACGCAACCAACATTAAGCCTACGACAATCGAATACCGCGCACAAATAGCCAACACTTCAATTTTCCAAAACACCGAAAATCAAGTGTGCCAAAAGCCGGAAAAATTCCATACTAAAACCCACTCCGGGAGTCCAAAATGAGCTCGGATTGATCGGAAACTTCATGGAGGGCCCTGACACAAAATTAAGTCGAGATTGAGGGCACCTAGGGGGTACCTAACCCCAAGGCCACCCGAAGATGGCCAGGGGGAGGCAGACCCGAGCCTGCCTAATGAGGCAGGGCTCAGGTCCCTACCCTTCCAAGGCTACCTTAGGGTAGTCTCGGAGGTGTGGTGTTTCTCCAATAAAAGAGTAAAGCTGTATTAAAAAACTCAAGAGGCAGCGCCTCACGTGTTTGCCACAAGGGCGCCAGCGCTAGGGTTAAAAACTCTTAAAAGAGCAAAGCTCTGTTCAAAACTCAAGAGGCAGCGCCTCACGTGTCTGCCATGAGGGCGCCAGCGCCACAGTTAAAAACTCTCATATGAGAAGCGCCCGTGTGCAAAGAATGTTAGTGTATATGCCCTAGGGGACATTATTGTATCATACTAGTTTGTATATTACTTAATGGAAGCTTGGGATATTCACATGTATATAACAGTCTTGCTAAACATGGTAGTATGCTACTTGGTTTTTCTATCTTAATATGTGAGTATACGTATTGATAGAGCACTTAGGATCTTGCTTGACTACCAGCGTTGTGATGGCAGTCATACTAGTGGTGGCTAGGTAGTCTACAAGCACATCCTTATTCAGGTCCCTAGTCATTGGATTATCGAGACAGGGCATCGATACTCCGGAGTAGACTAGTGTGTACGCTTCTCATCCCAGTTAGGGAGATGGTCTGTCCCACAGCCGTCAGTACGTCGTACTGGAGATAGTATGTAGGTGCTCGTTAGGTTACGGGTACACCGGACAGGACTCACAGGAAACTGTTGGTTGGTTTTATACCAGTCGTCAGTGAACAGTTCCCAGGTGACATGAGTACAGCATAGTCCGCAGACTTGACACTGCTACTTCGCCTCGAGTGTGTCCCACTGTTCTTAGATTGCTACCCTACCACGGCTCAAAGGAGTCGTGCAAACAGGTAGCAGTTGGGTGCAGTCCTGAGCACTTGGAGGCAGTGGCGGTTAGACAGGATTCGTCTCTCCCGGTATTGGGGGTTGATATCGCGCTGTGTCAGAGAGCCATTATGCAAAGTCCCTGGCCAGGGCAAGCGAGATTTGCTGGTAGGTTCCAGTAGTTTCTCAGGGTGTAATGGGCTTCGCTCCGACACGACTTATACCGCTATTAGGGGACTGACGCTTGCCGCCCCCCTAGGCCCGATATGCGATAGTCTTAGACGAACGGACCGGACTGTATGGAGATTTTCACATCAGACTCAGTAAGAGTTCGGATGGGTTTCCTCATCGGCCTTCTTATCGACATCTACCTGGGGACCGTTACGTACAGCTAGTGCCGCTTGCGGTCTGTGGTTAAACCCACTGCCAGCGTAGTAGTCGAGTCTCTAGAGTCCCACGCAGAGAGTTTCCCTACTCCAGGCGAAACGATTTAGAGGTCGTATGGTTTTACGATAAGGGTTCGGACGCATGCGTGTGTTTACGCACGTACGACTTTCGGACAGTTTTTACTAGTCGGCTTTGGTTTAAGCTAGTTGCTAGTATCCGGTTATTGGATTTATACAGTCTAAAGTTTTTCCGTGTTTTCACGGAAAGGAAGGGCGTTCTCGTAATTGCGCGAGAAGCTTCTAGAAGATGGTGACTAAGGAGGTTTAGGTGGTATATACATTGAATGAGATTAGTGAGTCATATGGATGATTCATCCATGTCATTAATGCTTCATAATTGCTTAATGACTCATGGAGATGAATCACCATAAGATATTTATCAAGCATGGTTGTAAATCATTTTCTTTTCTTTTCTTGATAAATAAAAATGCTTGATATATATTATGATAACTCATTTTCTCTTCTCATTATTATGTTCATCTTCTCTCTCCTCAAGCTCTCTCTCTTCAAACACTAATCCTCCCCTCTCATGTGTTAAGTACAAGGATTAGTTAGACTACTTAATCCATAACCATACCCTATTTCATCTAGGTACTTTGATTAGCACTTAAAGATACTTAGTTGCCTCAAGTTTAGAGGCAAAGCTTGGAGTTTAGCTCTCGTGGTGGATCGTCTACTACTTGGAGAAGGCCGAGGAGGAGGTGGAGTTCGTAAAGATGAAGGACACGGTTCTTTAGGTATAATCCCTTTACATAGTAGTTGTTAACTTCTATGTTTGATGTTAGTTATCGTTTAGCTTCGATTCATGCGGTTAGTCGATGTTTAGCATAAAACAAGATCGTTTTTCATATTTCCGCCTCCCCGCAAGTCGTGGGGTGTTGTACATCGACTTACAGTGGTATCAGAGCCTCGTTAAACAATAAATAACTCACTTGCAAAATTGTATGAATTTCGAACGGAAAAAACAAAACCGGAAAACCCCGATATCATGGTATTCTGTCGATTTTTAAATGTGGTCCAAAAATTTTTCAGGGACCTTCAGAAAGCTCAAAATGACAGTATTACAACACCCAAGAAAATTGGGCTCATGAATCGACTAAAGCGCCGAGGAACCGCGGCGGATCCCACCAATCCGCCGCGATTCCGCCGCCGAGTTGCCGATTCATCAGCCCAAGTTTCCTGTGTTGGTTCTCTGTGATATTTGTTATTTTCTTGAAGTTTTTAATTTTTGCTCAGGTTTCAGATTTACAGAGAAGTATTGGAGCAAAATTAAATGTGTTTAATCGATCAAAATTATACGGTATTTGCTTGTTGGATTATATCTGTGTTTGTATAATGTGTTCGTAAACCTCCCCTAACTGCTAGTATGTCGGTTGGCAGGGGGTTGCACATTTCTGTAATGGATTTTATCTGTTTGTGTATATGAACTGTGTTGGACTGTTGTGATGTATAGACGGGGTTATGTGATGGGTTATTATTTAATTCATTTGATGTAAATGTAATTTGTTGTAATATTATTTTGCGGGGCACATCCAGGTTGCGGTTGTAGCCACCGTTGTATTATTTCATTTTACTGTTTTTTGCTCCTAGGACAGACCCAAGGTGGGGTGCACAAACTGCCGGGTGGGTAGTTTGCCGTACCCGTTTGGGTCTTGGGTGGGGTAATGGCTATTCATCACAACTGTGTAATCCGTCTTTTGTTGCAGGCTCAAAACAAACACGGATTGCTTGCAAATCCAATAAAGTTCATCTGTGATCTGGAATGCCTATTATTGCGTCTGACGAATGTACAATATCTATATATGATAGCTATTTAGACGTCACTTATGTTTTACACCCGCGCTAGCCCAGCCCCCGCTCTGTCGTTAGTTAAGTAACCTAACGGGTGATGACGGGACCCCGTGGCGAATGCGGATGGCATAAGAGGACGTTGTATTTTCGTTGTTTTCTGCAGTGATAGGTTAATGATGGGACGCATTATTTATAATGCAAAGAAAATAAAACAAAAGTTTAATCGTTGGAACAATTTAAAAGAAACCACTCGGTTAATTTTAAAAACAGATATTTTTAAATGCGGAGCTTTAACCACTCCTTTTAAAAGCTATCAGGTTCCTTCGGTTATATCAAGTTCACTACGTTCACGGTTTCGCCAAAACCATTAGTAGCCCTCCGTCATTTCATCTGGGTATTCAGTAGTATTCAAGCTATGTATTTTGACCAACGCCAAGGCATAGTGTTTGGTAGCTGCTGGGTATTCATTTGTTGCATAGATAGATGAGTTAGTTTGGGACAGTCGTATGATCATTTTGGCCAACGTCAAGGATATGTACGGATGGGTTCAAATTAACAAGATAATGATGGGTAGAACTTGACATGTGACTTATGATATTTTGACCAACGCTAAGGTCATAAGAGCATGGGGCAAAAATATATATCGGGAATTTCTAAAGAAACTGAAATTTGCAAAGAGATGCATACCATTTGGAGTTTGATGAATGTTGGTAGGATTCCTTCAACATTATCATACGATGATATTTGGATCCCGATCCTACTGTGACTATATGCTACTTATCAGGATATTCGTCACTTAACGATCAATGCTATAAACCAAGTAGGTGTCAAGAAAAGTGTCAGCGGGGTTACGCCCCCAGAGAAAAGAGGTTCTTTAATTAAGGAACTTCACGAAAGCGTTGGAAAACCTCCCTCGAAGTATCGACACTAGCCTGGCTAAACGGTTAAGCAAGAATTGTACAGTGAGAATAGTCCTGGCTAATTCTTCTTTTATGGTTTGAGGAAGGATTCGAGAAACAGTGGGAGCCATCCAGTTTAGATAAACTAAAAACCACTCTAAACTTGCAAGAGCATCATGCTAAAGAGTTTTCTTCTCTCTCTCCTAATTGCAGCGACCCTGAAAATGACTGGACTTAAGTTACTTTTAGAGAAAAATATACTGACAGGGCCAAACTATAAAGATTGGCTGCGGAATGTCAAAATGGCTTTGACCTATGACAAATTGGGGTACGTCCTCACCGCTACGGCACCTGCTGTCCCTGGTCCCAAATCCAGTAATGCGGATAAGGAAATCCGCAAAACCTGGGATTTCGATTGCGCGAAAGCCAAGTGCATCGTGCTTGCCTCGATGAACAATGAACATCAGAGGAGGCACAAGGATATGGAACTAGATGCCATATTTCTCCATACAAAGGAACTTTATGGAGAACAATCTCGTATAGCAAGATACGAGACCTCTAAGAACTTGTTTCGAGCGAGGTTGGCTGTCGAGTCATCAGTAGGAGAACATGTCCTAAAGATGATCGGCTATATAGAAGAGCTCACAGACCTTGGGACGACTTTGGATAATGAGCTCTATACAGACCTTATTCTCCAGTCCCTTCCTTCCACCTACGCCCAGTTTATCCTGAACTTCAACATTCAAAGAAAAGAAGTTGAACTTCCGGAACTCCTGAACATGTTAAGGAGTGCAGAGGGCACCTTGCAGAAAGCAAGGGAAACACCCGCTATGTTTGTTAGCGGTGCATCTTCTTCCGGGTCCAAGGCTAAGGCCAAAGGAAGGAAGAAGAAGGCCGCCACCAAACCTAGAGGAGGTGTTAGTAAGGTGGGAGGGAAGGGAAAGAAAAAGTTTGCGGTACCGGTAGTGGGCCAGGATGAGTGCTTCCATTGTCACAGGAAAGGGCACTGGAAGAAAGATTGCAAGGCGTGGAACGCCAAGAACCAGGAACCGAAGCAAGCTGTGGCTTCGACTTCAGGTGTGTTTGTAATTGAGAATTGTCTGTCAATTAACTCTACTTCCTGGGTATTGGATACCGGATCAGGATCTCATATTTGCAATTCATTGCAGGCACTGAGAAACCGTAGAGTGCTAAAGGAAGGTGATATGACCATAAAGGTTGCTAACGGAGCTAGCGTGGGAGCTGCGTCCGTCGGGGATTATCACCTAGGATTGACGAGTGGACATATTTTGGTTTTACATAACTGTTTTTTTGTACCAAGCTTAACGTGTAATATCATATCAGTTTCCTTGTTATCATAATAAAGGTTATGATTTCACGTTTGTAAGAGATGTTGTTAACATCCACCTTAATCATGGTTTGATTGGGTCCGGTACACTAAATAACGGTATATATGTTTTAAACCAACTCCAAATTTTCAATGTCCAGAACACACTAAAAAGAAAGTCTCCAGATTTAAATAAAGCTTTCTTATGGCATTGTAGACTGGGTCACATCAATGAGAGAAGGTTGACTAAGTTTCATAGAGAAGGATATTTGGACTCGTTCGAATATCAAACTTATGACACTTGTCAATCTTGTCTCAAAGGAAAGATGACAAAGACTCCATTTACTGGACATGGAGTAAGAGCGAGCGAACTCTTAGGACTCATACACAGCGATGTATGCGGTCCAATGTCTACACATGCAAGAGGTGGTTTTTCCTATTTCATTACTTTCACGGATGATTACTCGAGGTACGGATTCATTTATCTGATGAAACATAAATCCGAGGCTTTTGAGAAATTCCAAGAGTATAAGAATGAAGTAGAAAACCAAACCGGCAAAAGTATCAAGACACTAAGATCTGATCGAGGTGGTGAATACTTGAGTGCTGAGTTCCTAGGTTACCTAAAAGAGAAAGGAATTCTCTTTCAGCTTACTCCTCCATACACTCCACAGCATAACGGTGTATCGGAGAGACGGAATCGAACCCTATTGGATATGGTACGATCCATGATGAGTAATGCTGAGTTACCGCGATCTTTCTGGGGTTATGCGCTAGAATCAGCGGCATATCTTTTGAACATGGTTCCTACCAAGACTGTGCCTACCACGCCATATCAGATGTGGAGTGGGAAGAAACCCTATCTTCAGTATCTGAAAATATGGGGATGTCCAGCTTTTGTTAAAAAGCAGCATGTGGACAAGCTCGAGGCACGATCAGTAAAGTGTAAGTTCGTGGGATATCCAAAGAACTCCAAGGGGTATCTATTCTATTACGCAGAGGAACAAAAGGTGTTTGTTTCTCATAATGCCCATTTTCTAGAATATCAGTTTTTAGAAAAGGAAATAAGTGGGAGCGAAATAGAACTAGAAGAAATTCCAGAACCACAAACTGCTATTGAAAGTTTGGTAGAACCGGTAGTTCAAGAAGAACAGGACATTCCCGCACCCCTCCGCAGGAGTAGTAGGCCGTCTTATCCGCCTGAGAGATACTACGGTTTTCTCATAGATGGGGATAGAGAGGATTGCATCATAGATGATGATGAACCTACTGACTTCCAGCAGGCCATCCAGAGCGGCGACTCGGTACGATGGCTTGATGCAATGCGGACCGAAATGGAGTCCATGTACACCAACAAAGTATGGACTTTGGACTTTGCTCCAGATGGGGTAAAACCCATAGGATGCAAATGGATCTTCAAGAAAAAGATTGGTGTAGATGGACAGGTGGAAACCTATAAGGCTAGACTTGTTGCAAAGGGTTTTCGTCAAAGACCTGGTTTGGACTATGACGAAACTTTTTCTCCAGTGGCTATGCTCAAATCCATTCGGGTCCTTCTTGCTATTGCTGCCTTCCATGATTATGAAATCTGGCAGATGGACGTAAAGACGGCTTTTCTGAATGGAAATTTAGAAGAGTGCGTCTATATGGATCAGCCAGAGGGTTTCAATCAGAGTGGGAGCAGCGGGAAAGAATGCAAGCTGCTTAAGTCCATTTATGGACTAAAGCAGGCATCGCGGAGTTGGAACATCTGTTTTGATGAGACAGTCAAAGAATATGACTTTATCAAAAATCCAGATGAACCGTGCATATATAGTAAAGTTGTAGCCAGAAGTGTCGTATTCCTCGTCTTGTACGTGGATGACATTCTATTGATAGGAAATGACATTCCTATGCTACAATCTGTCAAAGGATTCTTGTCACACAGGTTCTCCATGAAAGACCTGGGTGATGCCTCTTACATTCTGGGGATCCGGATCTATCGTGATACATCCAAGAGGATGTTGGGACTTTCGCAGTCCAGGTATATCGACACTGTACTGAAAAGATTCAGTATGGAAGATTCTAAGCGCGGTAATCTACCGGCTTGTCACGGAATCACCCTCTCCAAAGAGATGTCTCCCAAGACTGATTTGGAAAGGGAACGCATGTCTATTATACCCTACGCTTCTGCGGTAGGCTCTATAATGTATGCGATGTTGTGCACCAGACCAGATGTAGCTTACGCACTGAGCGTGGTAAGTCGGTATCAGTCAGACCCAGGGGAGAAGCACTGGATAGAAGTAAAGAACATTCTCAAGTACCTAAGAAGGACTAAGGAGATGTTCTTGGTTTACGGCGGAAAAGACCTCAGGTTGGAGGCCTTTACCGATTCCGGCTTCCAGAGTGATAAGGACGATTCCAAGTCCATGTCGGGTTATGTCTTTACCCTCAATGGAGGGGCGGTGTGCTGGAAGAGCTCCAAGCAGGACACCGTTGCTGACTCGACGATGGAAGCGGAGTATATAGCTGCTTGCGATGCCGCAAAAGAAGCAGTCTGGATGAAGAAGTTCCTAACAGAACTTCAGGTGGTTCCTACCATAGTTGATCCAATACCTCTGTATTGCGATAACAACGGAGCTATAGCTTTAGCGAAGGAACCAAGGTCCCATCAGAAGTCCAGACACATCTTAAGGCGGTATCACCTGATCAGGGAGATCATTGTCGGGAGATCGAGGTTCGGAGAGTTGCTTCTGAAGAGAACATTGTTGATCCATTCACGAAGGCCCTACCTCAGATTCAGTTCGAGAGGCTACTCGAGATCATCGGTCTTCGATATGCCAGTACATGGCCCTAGTGCAAGTGGGAGATTGTTAGTGTATATGCCCTAGGGGCCATTATTGTATCATACTAGTTTGTATATTACTTAATGGAAGCTTGGGATATTCACATGTATATAACAGTCTTGCTAAACATGGTAGTATGCTACTTGGTTTTTCTATCTTAATATGTGAGTATACGTATTGATAGAGCTCTTAGGATCTTGCTTGACTACCAGCGTTGTGATGGCAGTCACACTAGTGGTGGCTGGGTAGTCTACAAGCACATCCTTATTCAGGTCCCTAGTCGTTGGATTATCGAGACAGGGCATCGATACTCCGGAGTAGACTAGTGTGTACGCATCTCATCCCAGTTGGGGAGATGGTCTGTCCCACAGCCGTCAGTACGTCGTACTGGAGATAGTATGCAGGTGCTCGTTAGGTTACGGGTACACCGGACAGGACTCACAGGGAACTGTTGGTTGGTTTTATACCAGTCATCAGTGAACAGTTCCCAGGTGACATGAGTAGAGCATAGTCCGCAGACTTGACACTGCTACTTCGCCTCGAGTGTGTCCCACTGTTCTTAGATTGCTACCCTACCACGGCTCAAAGGAGTCGTGCAAACAGGTAGCAGTTGGGTGCAGTCCCGAGCACTTGGAGGCAGTGGCGGTTAGACAGGATTCGTCTCTCCCGGTATTGGGGGTTGATATCGCGCTGTGTCAGAGAGCCATTACGCAAAGTCCCTGGCCAGGGCAAGCGAGATTTGCTGGTAGGTTCCAGTAGTTTCTCAGGGTGTAATGGGCTTCGCTCCGACACGACTTATACCGCTATTAGGGGACTGACGCTTGCCGCCCCCCTAGGCCCGATATGCGTAGTCTTAGACGAACGGACCGGACTGTATGGAGATTGTCACATCAGACTCAGTAGGAGTTCGGATGGGTTTCCTCATCGGCCTTCTTATCGACATCTACCTGGGGACCGTTACGTACAGCTAGTGCCGCTTGCGGTCTGTGGTTAAACCCACTGCCAGCGTAGTAGTCGAGTCTCTAGAGTCCCACGCAGAGAGTTTCCCTACTCCAGGTGAAACGATATAGAGGTCGTATGGTTTTACGACAAGGGTTCGGATGCATACGTGTGTTTACGCACGTACGACTTTCGGACAGGTTTTACTAGTCGGCTTTGGTTTAAGCCAATTGCTAGTATCCGGTTATTGGATTTATACAGTCTAAAGTTTTTCCGTGTTTTCACGGAAAGGAGGGGCGTTCTCGTAATTGCGCGAGAAGCTTCTAGAAGATGGTGACTAAGGAGGTTTAGGTGGTATATACATTGAATGAGATTAGTGAGTCATATGGATGATTCATCCATGTCATTAATGCTTCATAATTGCTTAATGACTCATGGAGATGAATCACCATAAGATATTTATCAAGCATGGTTGTAAATCATTTTCTTTTCTTTTCTTGATAAATAAAAATTCTTGATATATATTATGATAACTCATTTTCTCTTCTCATTATTATATTCATTTTCTCTCTCCTCAAGCTCTCTCTCTTCAAACCCTAATCCTCCCCTCTCATGTGTTGAGTACAAGAATTAGTTAGACTACTTAATCCATAACCATACCCTATTTCATCTAGGTACTTTGATTAGCACTTAAAGATACCTAGTTGCCTCAAGTTTAGAGGCCAAGCTTGGAGTTTAGCTCTCGTGGTGGATCGTCTACTACTTGGAGAAGGCCGAGGAGGAGGTGGAGTTCGTAAAGACGAAGGACACGGTTCTTTAGGTATAATCCCTTTACATAGTAGTTGTTAACTTCTATGTTTGATGTTAGTTATCGTTTAGCTTCGATTCATGTGGTTAGTCGACGTTTAGCATAAAACAAGATCGTTTTTCATATTTCCGCCTCCCCGCAAGTCGTGGGGTGTCGTACATCGACTTACAAAGAATACAAAACTTAAGAGGCAGCGCCCCACATGCCTGCCACGAGGGAGCCAGCGCCAGAGTTAAAAACTCTTATTAGCACCGCACGTGCACAGCACGTGAGCGTCGACGCCCAATAGAATTAAATTCTACTCTTTGTTAAATAAAGCCGTTGGATCGATCCAACGGAGTTGATAAATCATCAGAATGTAGAATTAAATTCTGTTGAGGAAATATTCCTCAAATCTTTCTAAACAAGAAAGATTGCTCTCTGCAAAACAGAGTACTGTTAGATTAAAAATCCAACGGTAATCAAAGAATCACCAATCTACAGAATAAATTCTGTATGGGAAAATATTTCCCTAATCTCTTTAAAAACAAGAAAATACTTGGATCAAAGATCCAACGGTAGGTAAGATCCCCAAAATCAATTAGAATATCTCAATGAAAGATTTCTTCAACTAATCAACAGACTTGCCTCTGCTATATAAAGGACCCAATACTTCAAGTCTAATAGAGAGGAACCCCCCATAAGGTTTGAAAAAAAAAGAGAAAGTTTTGAAAGAACAGAGAATTAAATTCTCGAAGAAGAAGAACTCTTTTCGTGGAAATTTTAGTCAAACAAAAGTAGATAAAGATCCTGTGGATCATTCAAAAATAAAGAAGAGATGAAAGAAATAAATAGTGCTTAACACTCAGTGGCTGGCGCTTAGCACCCAGCGCTTCACGTGCCCCTCATATGGGTGCTAGAAAATAATGAGTGCTTAGCACTCAGTGGCTGGCGCTTAGCGCTCAACGCCTCACGTGGGCTCTACAAAATAAGGAGTTCTTAGCACTCAAAGGTGCGGTGCCCAGCGCCTCACGTGTCCCTCACTTGGGCGCCGCAAAACATAAAAGTGCTTGGCACTCATCATTCAGCGCCTTGCGCCTCACGTGCTTCACACGTGAGCGCCATAAAGAGTGTTCAGCACTCCATATAGAGAAAAAAGAAAAAAGAGAGTAAAGTGTGAGCGTCAGAACTCACATAAGTGCTCAGCACTTTTTGCAAGAAAGGGTGAATGAGCCCAAACAAGTGCTTAGCACTTCTTTCAAATAAAAGAAAACTGAGTGGACCACGCACAAGTTTGATAGGTCCCTAATTCAGATCAACTGAGCCCATGGGTTCATTGCTTCCCAAACATGACTCATGATATCAAAAATGATGTTCATCCCAAATTTCCTAAATTAATCTTAGTTCCCAAAAAATGGCTAATGATTCTTAGATGGTCCACCATGATCTCTTCACTCAGACATGAGAATTGGTTCAAGGGTTCATCTCTCCATACCTTTGATGCATGTCGTTGTAATTCCTCAACGTCTTCAAAGAAGTGGCGGGTACCGACAACCAACTGCTTTTGGATGCATTTCCCAAGCTGACCTGCACACCTAGATCAAACCACACCCCAAATGGGTGTATTCCACATCATCGTCATACATCCCGTCACGTAACAAATACACGAGTATAAAACGGTGATCTACGGACCGTAACGTCCTCAAACTAATATGGACCGACACGTCCTTAAACTAAACCCTCACCTCAAAAAGGTTAATCTGCGGACCGTAACGTCCTCAAACTACTACGGAACGAAACTTTCTTAAACTAAACCCTCACCTCAAAAATGGTGATCTACAGACCGTAACGTTCTCAAACTAATACGGACCGAAACGTTCTTAAACTAAATCCTCACCTCAAAAATGGTGATCTACGGACCGTAACGTCCTCAAAGTACTACGGACCTAAATGTCCTTAAACTAAACCCTCACCTAAAAAATGGTGATCTACGGACCGTAATGTTCTCAAACTACTATGGACCGAAACGTCCTTAAACTAAACCCTTACTTCAAAAATGATGATCTACGGACCGAAACGCCCTTAAACAAACAACGGACCGTAACGTCCTTAAACTAAAACAATAGAGCCATGCCCTTTTGTTGGATCTGAATGATCCTAAAACCCTGTTAAGTAGATCTTAGTCTCAAATTGGACTAACGTATCCTTAACAAAAATTTAAGTTGATCTTAATCTTAAACAAGATTAATGATCCTTAAATCAACCCAAACCCAAATCTAAGATATATGGATTTGGACTAATCTACGCCCTACGGGCGACAACAAAAATTAGTCTCCGTATACAATCCACGTGCAACCAAAAAATAAAACAAACACTCACGACACGAAGTGAACTTCTGGAGCAGGAGAAAGTGGTTATCGCGATGCGGTAACGTAATTAATTGCAGGGGTTTGCGCCTGCAGGGAAGAGCGTCCCCATAATCAAAAACCCCTCGCAAATTAGGGGGAATTTGACGAAGTCTACTACAGCGGCCGCATCCATCCAAACCTCCGATATACTATGCCATAAATCAACTTGGCATCTTCATAGAGGTGGGCAGATAAACCCAAATAGTATCTGCCCCTAAATTCAAGCAAGGCGATCCATCCCGGTTCGTCTCTGTGTTCGACGGTAAATAGATTCTGGCATGCCCGGTGGGACATTTTCCTCTTTCCACTCCACACTTCGTGTTCGTGTTCGCAAAAAAACCACGGTTTACTATAGTTTCCCCTGGATTAGAGGTAATAAGATTTGGTTTCTTGCTCCTATGCAGAGAAAAGAAGAACAATGGTTTCCAAGTGTACCTGCAACAGCAACTCCCGCTCCGTCCCCGCTGGAGGAGTGACATACGGTCCAAATGAGGCCTCCATCTTTTCAATGCCGGTGGGGCAGGTGACGTAAGCCACCACTGGATTGTTCTTCGGGACCATGCTCCCGCTAGCAAGCTTCAGCACCTTAGTTCCATCACAGGAAGCTCCCAAGAAGTTGGTCCTCGAACGATTTGCAACCACCATGGCCCCTCTCAACGGGTCGTCCAAGTCTTCCACCTCAGTCTTCAACAGGCTGAGCCAAAGCTCAACTGGGCCTGCAAAGAGGATCGCAATACCTGAAGGGGTTATCCCGAAACGGGTATCCATTCCAGCTCCGGCAGGTGAAGTCGTCAAAGGGGTTCTCCTACTAAAGGATCGGTCTTCACAAGATTGGCCATTTCAAATCCTGCTACGGGTGAAGTCATCAAAAGAGATTCCCTTACCAGAAAGTCAGCTTTCGAAAGATTGGCCATTCCAACTCAACGGATTTCAGTCCTCGACAGGCTAGAACCAGGTGCAGCCTCTCACCAAAGCCGGGGGAATGATAGAGCAGCTTCCACAACTGAGGTGATCCCGTCTGCAAGACACGCTCGACGTCGTCACTGGCGCTTGGTCAGAAGAGTTGGAGGAAACCCCCTCCGGGATCACCCCACCATCTCCAATGGTGGATGTTGACGCTGCTATTCGAACCGGGAATAGCTTTGAACCGCTAAGGAGGGTGTGAAAGAACTCCCTAACCGCAGTGCTGAAGAAATCTCCACCACCTGCTGATAACATGACGCAGGGAAAGACGGAGTAGTACCCTCAACGTCTGTCCTCCTAAATCAACAGAGTCTGGTGGAAAGTCCAGGATTCTGTGAACAACAAGGACCACTCTCGTCAACCGGAGAAAATGAAGGTTCGACAAAAGGAAAGTCATCTCTCCACCATACAGTGAGGGACTTATTTCAAACATGCGTCTGCTACAATGGCTCCTTCAACTTCGACCTCCCACAAAAAGAGAAGGCCGCAGAATCTCCCACCACCGGCGGCAAATTCCAAAGGCGTTGGAACGAAACGTCCCAACTCTAGGGGCATGATCGTGCACACGGTTTTCATGGTTTCCGGAAAAGTGGAGATCCGTGCTTTCGTGAGTCATCGGCCGCAAACTTGGTCGTTAACAAAAGCTCAGGAGCAGCAACAAAAGCTCCAGGAGATGCTGGTGAAAATGGCAGCACTCACAGGGCTGAAAGAAAGCTCGGAAGTAGCATCTGAACAGCACCAGGAGTGAGAGACCGATACGGAGTTCCTGCGAAGGGTGCTGGAAAGAAAGGATAAGGTGGCCGTGGAACGGGCTGCTAGTATAAAACAGATGGCGCTTTTTTTCCAGGACAAGGTTCGAATAATGATCCAACCAGAACCTCCAGCCGAAGATCCACCAATAATTATCGAGGACGACAGAGGAGAAACATCAAACCCTCTTCCGGCCTTATCAGCAGCTAGAGGGGAAATGATCTCCAAAGCTGCCCTCGATGACTACATAGTTCAGAAAATATGAGCTCATCAGGCAAATGAAACGGCTGGCCAAGTCGTCAGAACCGGGAGACCTTACCAAGGCTGGTACGATCAAATCAAGTACCCGCCGGGATATATGATCCCCAAATTCCACAAGGGGAAAGGCAACCCGCATCAGCATATTGCCCAATTTAGAGCATTATGCGGAAATACTGGTGGTGACGATAAATTACTGTTTCGCCATTTCGTTGGTAGCTTGTCAGAGACGGCGTTTAAATGGTACCCGGAGCTCCCAAATGACTCCGTCAAAACAATCACAGAAATGGAGTTGCTATTAATGACAGGGTGAAGCCAGGAGAGACCTGGGTTCAATACACAATTCGATGGCGGAACTTATGGTCGAAATGGGAACAACACATTGAAGAAGCTCCGGCCGTGGGCATGTTCGTAGGGACCCTCGATCCGCAGGCGACTGTATCCCAGTTTACGACGTTCTTCAAGTCGACCACCTTCTAGGCTTTGATCAACAAGCTAGCCCAAATGGACCAGATGGGCCACGAGCCTCCCTCTTCAAAAATGGACCCTCGGAATGTAAAGGGTAAATGGAACGCGGCCTTCGTTGCAACACTCAACAACAACCGAGTGATCCGAAACCGGTTGCTTGCCAAAACAATGCGCGCCCACGCTAATCCCTCAAAGATAAATTAGGATATGCTTACTCGTTCCCCCATGATAAAATGAGGAGATTGTTCGAACTGGCAGCGCAACAAACACATCATACTGCCGGATCCAAGATATCCACTGCAGCCCGGTGAAGTCGATAATCCCAACTAATGCTTCTCTCACCGAATGGTGAGCCACCCCATTGAGGATTGCTACATCTTCAAGATTTGGGTCGAGGACCAGTACCAACAAGAGAAGTTTGCGGTATCCGAAAACTGGAGGGTAAACCCGCCACAGAGGCACACTCCTAAAAAGGTGGACACATCGGGGGCATCATGCTCATTTGTGGAAGAAGCTACTTGGGAAGTGGTCCTTTCAGCTAAAACTAAAAGAATGCTGAAGGATCTTTAAGCATGTCTGGCGATTAAATGGAAATGCCCGATGGAGCCCGAGATCATTGAGGGGATGCTTAAACCGTGTCCAACACCGAAAACTAGTAACGATGGGAAAAACACCCAGGTCAAGCCTTCAAAGTCTTCGAATGGAAAGAAGAAGACCAAGAAGCCCGCACAGCCTGACGAAAAGCACACGGACCTACAAAAATACATCGAAGCACTGGAGGAATATAACTAGAAGGCGCGGACCCCAGTCACCCTCGAAGAGTTTCTCAACCATATCATTGAGAACAGAGATAGTGACGATGATAAAGGAAATGACTCGTCAGAAGAACCCGAGGATTATGTAGCAAGTTGCCACATGGCTTCTCATTCGTCGTTAAATGACGAAGAAACTCCCTCGGCGTCGAATGAAATGCAGAGAAAATAGGGGCAGGACCGGCGCCAGAATCCCTAGAACTGTCAGAAGACCCAATTGACAGGCTGCTGAATTAAGCCCTTCAAAAGAGCAAAGATGACCGAGAACGTGAAACGGCCATATACGAAAAGGCAAAGCGTCGGAGTTAGGATGAAGAAGACGCAGTGAGGAAGAGTCACAAAGTACTCCAACCAGAGCAAAGCAGTGTCACTCATGCCAAATTCATGTGGACTTCATTCACCAACATCCAAATCTGCTACACCCAACGGTGGCCAGCTGGCCGTTCGAAATGTGGGGAACCGATATAATTGGGCCCATCGAACCAACATCATCAAAAGGACATCGGTTTATATTGGCAACAACCGATTACTTCTCTAAGTGGGCAGAGGCAATACCGCTAAGGGAAGTGAAGACGGAGAACATCCTCCATTTCTTCAGGGCACATGTCATCTACCGATTCGGCACTCCGCGACGAATTATCTCGGATAATGGGCCGGCCTACAGAAACCATAAGATCAGCCGCTTCACATAGCAGCATAATATAGATTGGAGATACTCTTCAGTCTATAACCCCCGAGCTAATAGTCAAGCTGAGGCTTTCAATAAGACCTTGACGAAGATCATAAAGAAAACGATGTCCAGAAATAAAAAGGACAGGCACGAGAGACTGCATGAAGCCCTCTGGGCGTATCGAACCACGTTCAAAATGGCCACGAATACAACGCCATTCGCGTTGGTATTCGACACTGAAGCAGTACTTCCCTTGGAAATAGAACTACCCTCTCTATGAGTAGCGGTTCGATACGAGCTGACGGATGAAGAAAATGCCCATCTTCGGCTTGAGGAGCTCGATGCCCTCGATGAAACTCGTCTCACGGCGCAGAAAAACCTGGAAACTTCCAAAGCAAAGATGACACGCTCATACGAAAGACTAACCAGACCGAGAACATTCCGCCAAGGCGAACTCGTATTAGTCGTAAAAAGACCTATAATCCCCAACCGTGCAAAACGGAGGAAATTCGAGCCGAACTACGAAGGTCCGTACATCATAGACAAGTTCTACCAAGGTGGGGCCTACTTGCTCATGGATATGCATGGCGAAAGACCCGTCCGGCCAATAAATGGCATGTTCCTTAAGAAATACTACGCTTGACAAGTCGCGACTCAGGTCAATAATAGATGATGACGCTCGTGTCCGCTCACTATCTTCCTGAGTCAAAACTCTATAACTAGTATCCGGCAAAACGTTACCTCTAAAATGGTGACAATAGACCGAGATGTCCTTAAACTAACTACAGATCGAGATGTCCCTAAACTAAAAATGGACCGAGATGTCCTTAAACTAAATACGGACCGATATGTCCCTAAAATAACAATGGGCCGTAATGTCCTTAAATTAAATACGTCGCCTCAAACACGGAGATTGTGGAATTCAAGTCCACAAGTCCCAGCGGAGAGGACTGCAACTCAAGTCCCGCTGGCTGCACAGCTACCCCGGTAGCGTAGTCCCCCATAAGTTCTATTGGCGAACCGAGGGGTAAAAAAACGGTACGTCCACAAGCGAAAGGGGCACGGATGAAAACCCGAAAGGGCGCTGTGAGTAAAAACAGCAGGGCTACCGGCAACCTTGAGAAAATCTGAAAAGGCGCAATCTCGTTGTTAAAAAAATGGTACGTCCATAAGCGAAAAGGATTTGGATGAAAACCCGAAAGGGCACCGTGAGTAAAAAAAGCAGGGCTACCAGCGAGCTTGTGAAAACCTGAAAGGGCGCAATCTCATAAAATTTTCACTTACGAGATCCTCTCGACTCGTAAGGAGAACTCCTCATGTGAGACCCTCACGGATCATAGGATTCAAAGTCTTAAGTTACAGGGATCCAAACCTGTCCTTAAGCCGTCATACTCCCCAAGTTGCCCTACATGCGGTCCGATATTGGCCTTCGTATACAATCCATGGGCGCAATTAAACGTTTCCCCCATCGAGTTCCATCAATAACGAGAAATGTCCTCATATGGTGAACGACACTTGTAAGTCCTCTCGACTTATAAGGAGAAAACACTCTTGTAAGATCCTTAATACTTATAAGAGAACACATACTTAAGAATCCCCACGATTCCTAAGGAGGAAATACGCCTACGAGATCCTCACGAATTGTAGGGAGAAATACCTTTATGAGAACCTTATGGCTTGTAAAGTCAAAAAGCCTTAGTCGGCAGGATCCTAACCCTGTTTGCTAAGCCACCTTTGTTCAAACAGACAAGGGCGAATGATGATTTGCTCCTGGCAATATCCCAGTTGTAGCGATGTTGATACCTAAATCAGTATCAAATTCCAAGGCCTTTCATGGAAAATGATGATTCGCTCCTGGCAATATTCCAGTCGCAGTGATGCGGATGCCAAAATTGGTATCAAATCTTAAGTTCCATACTCGCAATAAAAATCAGGGAGCAAAAAAAATACTTATAAAAATAGCCGAAATGATGGGGCAACTCGCAATAAAAATCAGCAAGCAAAAAATATGCATATAAAAACAGCCGAAATTTTTAGGCAACTCGCAATAAAAAGCAGCAAGTAAAAAGAAAAAAATAGCCAAAAAGATTGGGCACCGCAATAAAAAGCCAAAATGATTAGGCAATCGTGACTTTCGCGATATAAAAAGCTGAAATGATAGAGCGTCGCGGAAAAAAAATGAATGAAAATGAAACTTTTACCCTGCAGGTGAGTCTACATCGACCCCTGTATACAATCCATGGGCACAAACGAAAAAAGAACCACATTTTCCCATCAGGCTCCATCAGAAGGAGAGCAAAGTCTCGACGGCAAGATCTATGGCCTAGAGATCAACAGCACTTCTTTTCACTCCAACAGGATGCAGACGCAATGTCAACAAAACGGAGCCATGGCAAAGTCCCTAGTTCCAAATCTCGACGGTTCACAGACAGCATAGAGATCAACAACGGCGATTCTTCTCACTCCAACAGGATGCAGACGCAATGTCAACAAAACGGAGCCATGGCAAAGTCCCTAGTTCCAAATCTCGACGGTTCACAGACAGCCTAGAGATCAACAACGGCGATTCTTCTCACTCCAACAGGATGCAGACACAACGTCAACAAAATAGAGCCATGGCAAAGTCCTTAAGTCCAAATCTCGACGGTTCATAGACAGCTTAGAGATCAACAACGATGTTTCTTCTCACTCCAACAGGATGCAGTCGCGAAATCAGTGACCCCAGGGTCAACAAAATGGAGCCATGGGAAAGTCCCTTGTTCCAAATCTCGACGTATCACAGAAAACCTAGAGACCACCTCGATATTCGTCTCGTTACAGCAGATGCAACATCAACAAAGCGGAGCCACGGTAAAGTCTCTAGTTCCAAGCCTCGACGGTTCACAAACAACCTAGAGATCACATCGACATTCGTCTCATTACAGTAGACATAGTGTCAACAAAGGAAGCGAAGGACAAATTCCTAGCTTCAGGATCTTGAAAGCAACTCAAATAAAACCTGAAAGACAATCAGAGATCATACCACACCAGCACGGAGTGGTTATGACTCATCGGGGCTCCCAAACTGAGCCTAACCTCAAGTAAAGAGCGTTATGGAAAATTCCTAACGTTCGCTCTTCAGACGGTAATATGACCTAAGGAGATTATTTGAAGACGTCTTGTCCAGCCCCTGAAGGGATCAGAGTCACGACGGTCGCAGGGCTACTCGAACAGCGGCGTAAAGTCTGCATATCGGGGAATGCATCAGCCAACGCGACGGTACAACAGACAAAACCCTAGTACCACAGACCCTAACGGACCTCTGTCGTAAAGAACAGGGGTTAACTATGACGTTAGGACAGCTTTGCCTACAAGCCTAAAGAAGGTAAACTACAAACTCCGAAATAATTTCATAAACTAGAGACTCCAGGATGAGTGAATAAACTACAAACTCCGAAATGATTATATAAACTACTTCACACCAGATCGAGACATCGAAGAAAAGAAAAATGCCAGTATGAAATAAAAGATGTCTTTTAATCATGAATTCAAGTGAATACAAGATACATTTCATTAAGGAATCAAAATGAATACATGTTATTCATGAATCACAAGTTTCCAACCAATACAAGAAAAGGGGTACAATGACAGTTATTAAGGAGGAGATGTCTTCAACAAATTGACAAGACGCTCGCGTGCTCCTCTCAATTCTTTCTCGTGGTCAGCTACATCGGCCAACTCCGCTTCGATTTGAGTCCGTTGCTGCAAAGAGGATGAAAGCTTTCATAGATTTCTTGCTTGGCATCTTCGCAGTCCTGCGTGACCCGCTCGGTGAAGTCAAGCTTCCACCTTAGCGTCAACCCATCCGAAATACATTGCTGAGGTTGTCGAAAATAGCTTTTATCTGCGCCGCATTCGCTTCAACCAGGGCGCGCAATTGGATGGATTCGCCGGAAGCCGCCTCATGTTCCATTCGCCTCAGGGCCGCCTTTTGTTCAAAATGGCGAATGAAAGGAACACTCTGCTCGACCCACGCAGCCCGCTGAGAGTTTGAGGGCAACACCTCAGGAGAGAGATGCTCAAGCTCAATCTCGTGCAGGCAAGCCTCGATTTTCCTGCAATAATCAGCCCAAGAACCGAAGAGATCATCATTATGGAAGTTCACTAGCGTCACCAGCATTGGATTGACTTCAACGGCAAAATCCTTAGCAGAAGTGAGGGCCTCAGCATTGAGATCTTTGATAAACTCGCTTAACATTCGCCGGCTATTCTCGGCGCCCCTGGAGGATGTACGTTTACCGAAGGGCCCCGCGGACATCAGAATGCGAGACTCAAAGGGAGCTGGAGCCGGTGTAATCGCTGCAAAATGAATTACGGTCAAATTTTGACTAAGGAGACAAAGTAAACACCTGAGGGATGGAATTGTCGGGTGCCTAGGCACACTAATGAAGTCTCACAAGGCATCAAACATGGCTAATTCAAATTTTACATGTGCCTACAAACCCTAATACGGATCGTTAACTAGATTTATAGGCTATGCGATGCAAGTTAACGACTTTAACTTAAAAGGAAAGGGGCTACAACCTTTGAAGATCCGGTCCACCACTTCCTAAGCTCCGCGATGATGTCCCTCCGCTGTCCAAATCGGATCCCGGACTCTAGCGTCGGCTTCATCGGAAAAATGGGCGGGCTTGGTCGTCGGCTTCGATGCCGAAGATGATCTACGTCGAGGCATCACAAGATCAAGCTCCCACTTCACCAAGTCATGAAACTTGTGAAGAAAACACCCTATACTACTTGGCAAGAGGTAGAGGATGAAGAAATAGGAAGTGGGTTCACTTTAGAATTGGATTTCTTACTTGATTTCTTCACTTGCCATTGATGAGGCAAGCTTTCTTTTTGATGAAGATGAAGATGAAGAAGAAAGAATATGATAAGTGTTTTTAAAAATCTTTTTGAAAAATAAAAGAAATACATATCATATACTAACCTTAGTTGAGTGTAGAGAATAGACCATGGTTAACTTGAATGGTTAGGGTTAAGTATAAGACAAGAATGATGACTTAGTCAAAGCTTCATGAAGCTTCAACTAACAAACAAACCAATCCACCATTCATTTATCCTTTCCAAAATGAAAAAGTAAATAAATAAATGAATAAATAAGTAATAGATAAACAAAACCCTAATCATTAGTTTAACCATGGTTTAATTCTTTACTCTTAACCAAGTAAGCATGTATCATCAAACATGATACAATCATGTGCACAAAAGTATATCACATATACAACTTGCACATCAAGTGAGAAAATCCTTTTAAAGTGAACCAATACTAGTTAATGCAAAGTAATATATCAAATATATAATTATACATTAAATCATTAAATCAACACTTGATTTAACGATCCGGTCATATCGCATATAATCGACTAGTATCCTATGTATCGGCTTATCGAATCAATCCTTGATTCGATAACTAGGTTATATCGCATATAACCAATCGATACATTCATTGCGAGAATGGAATGCGGTATCACATACACGAATTATTCTCGGTCCCGCACATATCTCATATGCGCTCCTATTTCGTTTCGCTTGAGCCAGGAAACCTCTGTGTAGGACTCTAAAGACTCGTCAATACGCCGGCAGCAGGTGATGATCATATCAAACACCCACAAGCCGCAAGCGGTCTGCTAAACGTAACGGCCACCCAGGTATTGAGCGATCAGAAGATCGACGAGCAAGCCCGCTCACACTCCTGTGAATCCAACCAGCAACACTTACCGTACAGTCCGGTCTGTTCGTCTGATATGTCGCATATCTCGTCTAGGGGTGGTAAACGTCAGACCCCAGTAGCTCGATAAGTCATGCCGACGTGAGGTCCATAACATGTGTGAAACTACTGATAACACTTACCAGTAGATCACTGCAACCCTGGCCAGGGATTTCCTGTTATGGCCAGTCGAGTATAGCGCAACATCAACCCCCAATACCGGGAGAGACGAATCCCCTCCTATCGCTCATTGCCTCCATGTGAATCGGGACTGTACCCAAAAAACCACCTGTTTCCACGACTCAGTAGAGCCGTGGTAGGGTGGAAATCAAAGCACAGTGGGAGACACACAAGACTCTATGACGATCTCGGGTCAACAGACTAAGCTGTACCAGTGTCACCAGAGAACTGCCATCTGACGTGAGGTATCATACCATCTGGGAGTTCTCGGCGAGTCCGTTCAGTGTACCCAGTCTTCACTGAGCACCCGCATACCATCTCCGATGTCAAATACCAATGGATATGGGATCATCCATCGCCCATCGCATGGGTCGAGAAGATATACGCTAGTCTACTCTGGAATATCGATGCCCCGTCTCGATATTCCCACGACTAGGAACATTGAAGGATGTACTCATTGACTACCCAGAACCCACTAGTATGATCTGCATCATAGTCCTGGAAGTCGAGTACACATCCTAAGGGCTTTATCAACATGTAATCAGAGAGACAGAAAGTATACATGTTAAGATAAAGAGCAACCAGATAGCGTACTATCATGTCGAGCAAGAAAGTCCTACCTATATATGTCCCAGCATCCACTACAATATACATCCAATGTACAGTAATGGCCTCTAGGGCATACATATAACTAACAATCTCCCACTTGCACTAGGGCCATCTGTAGCAGTGGTTGCAGTATCACATACTCAACCATCCCTTAAAAAAATCTCTCTTTGGGAAAAGGCCTTCGTGAGTGGATCCGCCGTGTTGTCCTCTGAGTCTACTCTCCTAACCTCGATCACCCTGGAGATCAACTATCTCCATGATCAGGTGATGCTGCCTCAGAATATGCCTGGGTCACTAATGGGACCAGGGTTCCTGGGCCGAAGCCACAGTTCCATTGTCATACAATGGTAGGAACCTAGTTCATCTCATGAACCAACATACACCCAAACTGCCTCTTTGGTAGTAACTTTAATAGCGATGTTACCAGCCTCTATCGTCTAGTTTGCCACGGTATCTATCTTGGAACTCTTCCAACATACCGTCCCTTTACTGAGGGTGAAGACAATGCCTGTGACTGACATTCAGTCGTCCTTATCACCCTGGAACACTTCCAGTGATTCTCCCCAGGAACGATTGATACCATCTCACTACATCTGGTGAGAATCCTAGCATCCAATTACATCTATCTCATAGATGAAAACTCAGGATTTTGGAGGTATCACTTTGATCCTATGTGGAGAATCATTGTGATAAGCGGAGATTGATCGAGCGTAGCATAGGAAACTCCTTCCTTATCAAGAGTATGTTATCCACGTACTCTACAAGGATCTTCACAATACTCCCTACTTCCTTTTTGTTTATACAGGGTTCATCTACCATTTTGATGATGTCAAACTCTTTGACTAACACATCAAAACAGATGTTCCAACTCCGCGATACCTGCTTTATCCTATAAAGCATCTTGTACACGTTTCCGCTGCTCCCACTGTCTATGAAGCCCTCTGGCTGTGTACTTATAGACGTTCTCTTCTAAAACATCATTTAGAAAAGCTGTCATGGCACCCAACCGCCAGATATCGTAGTCATGGTATGTAGCCGTGGCAAGTAGGATCTGCATGGACTTAAGCATAGCCACTTGAAAAGGTTTCATCATTATCCACGCCTGGTCGATGACGAAAAGATTTAACAAGTCTAGCTTTGAAAGTCTCAACTTTTCCATCTACACCAAGTAATCTTCTCAAGATATACTTGCTCCTAATGGGGATTTAACCCTTCAGATATAGCAACCAAAGTCCATACTTTGTTGGTGTATAAGGATTCCATCTCAGATCGCTAAGCATCCAGCCATTCTTACAGAGTCCCTACTCTCGATGGCCTGCTCGAAACTAGTTGGGTCATCATCTCATGATGCATTCCTCGCTCCCACTGTCATCGAGAAACCGAGGTATCTCTCAGGCGGATGAGGAACCCTACCAGATCGGCGGAGAGGCTGAGGTTCATCGGCAACTATTGAATCCTTTGGTTCTGTCAAATCATTAGCAGTTTTGTACAGCTGGAACCTTTCCAGTTCTACAGAACTGTCCTT